>JARHVA010000999.1:0-640000 GCA_037957365.1 Torreya grandis | reverse complement strand
CCCTAGTTCTCCATCTTTATAGTGACCTTGAGGAAAAATGGGTTAATGGGTACACATTATCAAGCTGACCCCAAAGACACCACTATCATAGGGAGATACCTACATAACCAATACTCCATAAGAGGGCCTCATACTCATGTAGTTCTCCCCTACATTTTAGCTTGTGTGTGAATCATATAATATATGAAAAGCAAGTACAACAATGACTTAACTTATAACTTAGAAAATTAGGATTTTGGGATATGTATTTATTCATTTAGACTTGTAGATGTGTTTTACCTATCACTATATGGAAAAGGGAAGCTTTGTTCAATTAAACACTCTTTAAATGTTCTTTGGTAAGAATACTTAGTATTGTTCCTATTTTTCTAGGTGAGGAATGAATGAGGGTTGATATTGTATTTGTATTAATCCCTTTGGAGTAATAACTTACATTAAGTAACTTAGGTTGACCATTAGGATACATTTCATTTATAAATAGATGAATTTAGAGCACTGGACACTTGTGTCAACATAGGACAATAGTGTTGACACTAATATATGTCCTAGATGTTAGTGTCTATGGAGCAAGAAAGTAGGTATAGGTTTAAAACTTGCAAAGATGGAAGATAAGTATATTTTATGCATTTTGGGAAATAAATTAAGTCTAAGTCATCAACATAAGATTGGTTGGAATAAGAGATATAGGCCAAGGGACATAAGATAGAGCATATGTAAGACTTATAGAAGCAACAAAGGTATAGAATTGAGAGGAAAATCCAAGGTCTGAGTTTGAAAAGTTTACAAGACATAGGTGCCATATAATCCATAAATATTATTTACACAAAGGAAACTTATTGAAAAACCATGGAAGTATCACTAATATTTTCAATTTGATTTGTAGAAGGTGTGTAACCAATGATATGAAATCCTGATGCTAATTAGGATGTTGATACTATATATGATACAACTTGGACTAATGATAATAATGATGATGATGATAAATTTTATGTTAATTATAATAATTTTGATAAGAATGTTGATGCTAATAAGGATGTTGATGTTTTTGATAAGGTAAGGTGGAAAACCAGGGGCCGAACCCTTTACAAGCAAAAAAGGCAAGAAGGCAATCAAACAAAATATGTCTTCAGAGAGATGATGACACTAGCCGAGAAACAACAGACACAAAAACAAAACACAAGAAATGAAAAGACTAGAGTCAAAGAGGACTCTCCTTACATAACCATTGATTTGAGAATATCATTAAGTTTCTCAGTATTCACCATGTTTTCAGCATGCCCAGTATTACCCACCTCTTTCAGCATAGACATGTTCAACAGAATTGTATTTTGGAGTCCTTTGGCAAAATTCTACTCTAGACTCTAAATACGATCCTTCAGGGCCCCAATTTCAGCTTTCCAATTAGTTTCATTCTCAATATCCTCACTAGATTCCTTGACATACATTTTCTCCTTATTTTCAATAGTTTCCATAGTGTCAGCACCATGCTCCTCAGTAACCTCAAAATCCCTAGTCTCCTGCTTCCCTCCAGTGTCCTCCAAAATTTCCTAAATTTCCAGCTCCTTAGACTCTTCCTCCTGGGTTACTTCTTCTAAAGCACTTTTTGAGTAATCAATCAGTTTGGCCTTTAGGGTGGGTTTACCAGAAATCCACCCTAACCTTCGCACTCTGGAGGAGAATCCTTATTAATTTTGGAACACTTGTGAGATTTACCACCTTGGCCCCTCGTGGCCCTACCCAGATTTTTGTGGGTCCCCTCCTTGGTCTCTTTAATATTCTCTTCCTCTTCATCAACCTTTCTCTTATTAACCTTCTTACTCATAAAGGAGTCGAGGGTATCAATAGGGGTCTCTTTTGGGTGGAGAAAGAAATATCTTTTATTTTGGTAGGAGCAGGGGAAAAATAGGACTCATCAATAACATTGCTAGACACTGGGTTGGAAGGAATGTCTCCACTATCAACTCTGAGAGTCTTGGATGGATCTAGGGCATGGTGAAAGTTGTATAAGTAGAAAATTAGCCCCTAGTGTAGGGGAATAAGGTTCATATCTAGCTTCTTATACATTTTAGCTCTCACCCTCAGGACAAAGTGTTCCAAAGAGGAGAGCAGGTAAAAAGGGAAACTAATAATAACATTGCACCTAAAGTGATTTAACAAAGGGAGGTGGTAATTGTAAAACTTGGTAAATTACCCTTTGAGCATGAAGTACTTCATGAGAATGAATCACACTCCATCCCATGGCTCTAAAAGTTTAGCACCCTCGAATCCTCCTTGATATGGGATGAGTTCTTCTCCCTCACCCAGAAATAGTTTATGGCTTGCCAGATCCATAATTTTGGTTTTCCTTTGAAGTTTTATTCCCTGCATGGTCATTCTCATGGCCATAGAAATCACCTTTTTAGAGATTTCAAAACTAATTCTACCCACTGTGACCTACCTATTTAACCAAGATCTCACAAACTGCTTCAACAAGTTTTCATCGTAACCATTAAGCCTTTCCAGATATGTGCTGATACCCCCTTATTTACAATAATTCCAAACCAGTAGATTATCTTTGAATTCACAATAGGAGACAGGTTCAATTCAGATACGGTTTCCTCCCATTTTGTATTTGTAGACCAAAATCATGGAGTTCCTAAGTTTAGCCTTCAGCTTTGAAATGGTTGCTAAGCCTTATTTCTGTTTATGCATAATGAAGATGTGATGGCTCATTATTTGAAATACCCTGTAGAGATGATGTTGTCTACTCCCATGCTTGGGAATTATTTCCCATTTATTTTCATGATGAGACCTATGCACCTCAACCTCATGATACAATGAATCATGAATGATTATCAAACAAGTACCAAGGTTATCAAGTTCTGAGATCCCTGATGGCCCTCTCCAAATGGACCGCCTCTGAGAGCTATCCATGTCATCAATGCACCTCATTCTTGATAAGTCATCTCTTTTTGAATAATCTCCCTAATGTTTAAGGGAATATGAACACCTTATCGCCACACCCTCCAACCTAGAAATTGCTGACCAAGGTTGGCACAAGCATCACCGACCCTATTTCCCTCTATAAATATGGGAAATCTCTACTCTGGAAAACTTTTGCAAAAGAAATTAAATATCAGTAATGATGTCTTTTAGCTTAATTCCCACATTTGATGCTTTATTAACTACATCTATGACCATTTTAGAGTCTCCTTGTATACTTAATTTCCTTATTCCTAGGGATATAGCTAACTTTAACCCCCATAGTAGAGCCATTGCTTCAACATAGTTGTTGTTCTGGCATCCAATTCCACCAACATAGATAGTAGACATCCATCCTTTATCATTCCTTATAATTCCTCCTCCACTAGCTTTACCATCCGACTTGGATGCCCCAAAAAAGTTGAGTTTCATCCAGTTAGGATTTGGGGGGATCCATTTAGTATTTAGTCTCTGTAGCATTTTGGAGTTATTATACCCAGGGATCTAGTTTAAAACCTTCCATTTCTCTACAATTTGTTTTTCAATTTGAGATAGGGGTTTCTCTACAACACAAATATGAGCTATTGTGACACTTTCCATAATGGTCTTAGCAAAGGAGTTAAACACCTGAGATGCATTTTTAGCAGTGTCCCTACAAATTTTGTGGTTGTGTTCTTTCCATAAAATCCAGCTCAAACATGGTAGAGTTTGCTTCCATAATTCCATAATCCAGGGATGTGTGAAGGTTGGATTCTAGTTGAGAATTACTTCTTTAAGGTTAGAATTATAGACCCATTCAATACCAAAGTTGTTAAGTATTGTGCCTCATAATTCTCTGGAAAAATCACAGTAGATGAAGAGGTGTGAAACTGATTTCTCTTTTAAACCACACAAGAAACATCTGTTAACTAGTGTAAACCCTCTCTTTTGAAGGTTATCCTGAGTTAGGATTTTGTTATGAGCAACAGCCCACTAGAACATGTTAATTTTTGGAATAAGTTCATGATTCCAAACCTTTTTCCATACATCTTTATTCTGAGCTTCAAGAATGAGCAGATGGTAAGCATATTTGATAGAGAATGATCCATTCTTATCTAGCCACTAGTATTGTTCATCCTCCTAGGGGAAGAGAGGGATTATAATCTCCTAAATGCACTACTTGATCTCCTGCACTCTAGGGAAAATCTCAAGCCGGTGATCACAATAGTCCAATAGATTTTTCCAGCTCCTCATCCCATTGTTATTTTCCATATAATCACTGACCCTATCTCCAAAAAATTGAGTAGCTAAGTTAGAAATCTCTCCATAGTTACCTTATGTGATGAGATCCTTATCCTTTAACTAGATATCATCCCAGAATTTAACATGCCAGCCATTTCCAAGTTTCCATCTAATTCCTTGTTTAAGAAGGCTTATACTTTTTAGCATTTTATTCCATATCACAGATCCCTAGGGTAATCCCATATGTTGAAAAAAGTTGGAATCATCAATGATATGCATGTATTTGGCATACATTATTTCCCCCCAATCATTATTTTTATGGATAAGGTTCCAACTAACTTTTGAGAGAAGGGCTTTGTTCATGTTCCTGATAGACCTAATATTGAGTCCACCATGAGATTTTGGAAGACACACTTTTTCCCATCTAACTAAAGACATTATCTGTTTTTATTCCACCCCCATCCATAAATTTTTTCTTTGGATCTATTCCAGTTTCTCAGCAAAATATGTAGGAATTTTAAAAAGAGACAGGAAGTATGTAGGAATACCTTGCAGTAAGGCCTGAAAAAGTTGTAGTTTACTATCACTGCTAAGTAGTTTCCCTTTCCAACCAAGAAGTTTCCTTTGTGTTCCTTCCACAATTCCATTCCAAAAACTAGGAGATACCTCTTTGGTTATGAGTGGGAAACCCAGGTAGGTAGCTGGTAGATCAACTTTAACACATTCTAATATATCAATGATTATATGTCTAAGTTCATTAGGAGTGTTGAAGAAATACACATTACTTTTTTGGAAATTTATCCTTTGTCTCGACTCTCTGGCATAATTATTTAAGATATTCTTCCATATTCTAGATTCAATCACTGATGAGATGCCAAAGAAGATGGTATCATCCACAAACTGATGCACCACCATAGGATGAAGGGAGGAGGCAGGTTTGATGCCCACTAGCTTTTTTGAGGCTATATCTGCTTGTATGTATCTTCCCAGTGCCTCTACCATAATGATGAATAAGTATGGGGAGAGAGGGTCTCCCTGATGAATTCCTCTCAAAGATGAGAAAAACCCTTTAGGTACACCATTTACCAACACCGAGAATTTTGTAGAAGAGACAGCGTTCCATATCAAGCGAGACATTTTATCATTAAACCCAAATTTTTTGATCACTTAAAATAGAAAAGTCCATGAGACTCTATCATAAGCTTTATAAATATATAGCTTGAGAGCCATATCAAGGATTCTACTCTTATCCATGGAGTGAATAGTCTCATGTGTGGTGATTTCAGCATCAAGAATCTGCCTGCCCAGGATGAAACCTTTTTGAGTAGGATAAATAATTTTGTCTAGTAAAGGTTGAATCCTCATAACCAACACTTTAGTACATAACTTATAAAAAGTGTTGCATAGAATAATGGGCCTGAAATTAGTAAGGTGTAAAAGTTGTGATTTTTTAGGAACAAGTACTATGAATGTATTATTAGCTTGTTTCAAAAGTTTACCTGATCTGAAAAAATCACGAACAACAGCTATGAGATCCGCTCTTACTATCTCCCAATATTCCTAAAAGAATATAGGAGGAAAGCCATCAGGACCCAGAGCTTTGAATGCACCCATGGAGAATAAAATAGCATAGACTTCTTCCTCAGATATAGGATTCAACATCTCCAGATTATCTTCTTTCATTATCAAACAAGGGATTTTATCAATGAATTGATTCATAGGTCTATCATTTTTATCATTATTATTTTCTTCCATGAACAGATTCTGAAAGAAAGCCATAGATTTTTCCCCTATCTCATTATCCTTGGTTATAATGTCACCATTATCTAGAACAAGCTTAGTTATTGAGTTGGATTTCCTATGTTTCATAGCTGAGAGATGAAAGAAGGCAGTGTTCCTATCCCCCTCTTTAAGCCACTGAACATGATATTTCTATTTATAGAAAACCTCTTCTCTTTCCATAAGATTCTTCCATTTAGAAGACATGACATTATCTTCTTCTAAAGTGTCTTCAGAGTCATCCCCTTGATCTATCAGTTGCTGTATATCATTGAGTTTTCCCACTATATTTTTCTTCTACTAAAAGACTTGCCCAAAACTGTATCTATTCCATCCATAAACTTCTTGTTTAATGTGCTAAAGTTTCTTGACTATTATGAACATAGGAGTACCTTGAATAGGAATTTTACACCATTAGGCCACCATTTGTCTAAAGTCTTTGTGTTTGATCCACATAGCTTTAAAATGGAATGGGGAAGGTCCAGATTGTCCCTATTCTCTCCAACTGAGGAAGATCGGGCAATGGTCAGACATGGTTCTAGGAAAAGCCTGCACATGCATATTATGATAATCCTTACAGTTACTTGAGATAATAAATTTGTCTAATTTAACCTGAATCATTTGATCTCCTCTTCTTCTATTAGTCCAGGTAAAATTTTGGTTTTGCAGTTCCATATCCAATAATCCCCAATCATTGATAAATTTAGCAAAGTTGAACATGCTATCTGAGTAATCCATAATCCCACCCTATTTTTTAGAAGGGTATAGGGGTGTGTTAAAATCTCTAGCTAACATCCATCTAGTGTTTTGGGGATTATTCTTGAAACTGCTCAAGTCTATCCATAATTTTTGCCTCAGAGCTCTATTATTCGGTCCATAGACATTGATCAACAACCGGTTCAAAGATTTCACAGAGAAATTGATAATCAGGAAGTGCTTGTTATAAGCCATAAGAGACCCATAGATTTTATCACTATTCCACATAGTTACAATCCACCCTATAGCCCCTTTAGCTAGACTAATGCAAAAAGCTGCCTTAGGCCATATGTAGTCAGCAATTTTCCTAAAACTCTCCTCATTCATCTTTACTTCTTGGAGTAATAAAATATCTAATTTATTATCTAAAATGTAGTTTTTAACCTCAAACTACTTTGAGGGACTGTTAAAGCTCCTCAGGTTCCAAGATAATATTCTCATTTAGAGGGTTTGAGGGGTTGGGTCTCTAGTATTTTCTGTTTACCACTAGTAATCTCCCTAGCAATCTCTCTTTGTCTTGTTTCTCTTAGGGTTGGTCTCCCTTGTTTGGGCTCGATGCCAACATCTACAGATTTTTTACCTTTTTTGTTATTTTTCTTTGGGGTAACCCATTCCTCCTATTCATTACTACCACTTTGTCCTATTTCACCTATTGCTAAATAGTTTCTTGCTTAGTCTCTGACTTTCAGAGCATGAAAAATGTCTGTGTTTAACTGTAAGTCTACTTATCCTTTAGTGGGATATATTTATAGAGTTACTTCTTCCTGTCCATCTCTTAGAACTTTGTCTTTTGCATTGTCTTCCTCTATCAGATGGTTACCTCTTTCTCCTTCGTTAGACATATTAGTCAGTTTGTCTAGAGGGTTGGCTGTGTTTAATATAGCCTTCTGACTATCATCTGATACTATATTTTCCTTTGGGATAGCTTTTCCCTCACTACTAGTGATATCCTCCTTACCCGTCTCCTCCTCTACCTTTTCTATATTGTTGGGATTTTCCACATTACTCTCTATTTCCTGCTTGCTATTCTTTCTATGGTTGAGAGCCTGATCCCCCCCTTTAACTTGGGAATCATCTTTCCTTCCCATTTGCTTTACTTTGCATTGTGTCATTAAATGTCCCTCTCTCTTACATATTTGACAGAAAGTGGTGTTAGGACCCGGAAGCACCATTGATTACCAAGAAACTAAACATGCAGAATTAAACCAGAATCACAAGTAACTAGAATTCAAAAATAACACAAAATATGAGAGACAATACCCAATTGTATTAATACTCTTCCAAAAGGAAATACAACAAAGAAGATGCCACAGTCTTCTTCCTTACATCTCTAGAGCTCACACACATCTAGAGCATAAACAATAAATCTCTTCAAGAGCTCACTCTCTCTTATGGTCCCAACACACAACTCAAACACAGAGTTGGTGTTCACCTCCAACCAGTTAGTATCCACTACTGCTAGTACATTGAGTATACACAGATACTCAACCGAGTACACAACGTACTCCAAGTATATCTCCCTTGAACTTGTAACAACCTGCAACTCAAATGATCTTACTTTGGAAGGATCTACCTTGCCTTCCTCTTTGCTCTCCAACTGAGTACACACCCTACTCTAAGTAGATCTCTCCTGATCTTGCTACTTATTGTGTTGCTATCCTCCCTGATCTTGCAGACCTGCAAATCAATCTGGTTCTGCACACCTACAAACCTGGATCCTGCACCCACATACACCTGCAAATCAACCTGATCTTACTTACCTTGAAGGAACTACCTTGCCTTCCTCTATTTTCTCTTTGATGTGTTGCTGTCACCTTTGATCCTGCTGTCACTTGCAGATCTCCTTTGACCTTGCAAACACACACACCATGTAGATCTCCAAACATGGCCTTGCACACCTACTGACCAAGATCCTACATACATGAAGAATCCTTCTAATTCTCCAAACCAACACCCACACTTGGCACTACTGTGGAACTAGGAGGAACACCCTTGCTCTCTTCACACACAGAAGGAGCTAACCTTGCTCAACTCAACTAGCACAAATTATAATACAACCCATGAGTCTATTATATAGATCTCATGCAAACAATAATTAGACACCTAATTACAATAATTAAATCCATAGCTTCAAGTCTATAATTTACATTTGACATGCAAACAATGGGTTCGTTAACTAACTATCTGTGAATTGGTAGTTTTGGAACTGCACAGACGACCGACGTTAGTCCCTGTCTACCTAGAGGTGACTGACACCAGTCGATCCTTGACCGACATCAGTTGCTCTTCTCACTGTATATGACTAACGTCAGCTGATCAAACCAATGTCAGCTGCTCTACAACTTAACAACCTCTCAGCAACCTCCTCCATGTCTACATTAGTGAAGCTTTTAACTCCATAAGCTAACAATCTCCCACTTGGAGATAAACATCTACACTATACCTGTACCTATACACCATCTAATTTATTTCTTAGCTTGTATCCCTCTTCAACCTCAACCCTGAAGACCAACCACCACACAACCTATGGTGCACCCCCTATCATCTAAGTAACCTGCCACATCTAAACCCACAAACCCATGTAGTGAAGTCCTAACCCTACATAACATGTATACTTGCTAATGGTCCCTCTCAAATACTTGAGAACCCACTTCCCCAAATTGACTCCTAACTCTTTGACAACTCCCACTGCTGGGGAAAACTCAGGTCTATACTAGACCTTATGTGATTTTAGACACTAAACTATCCAGCCCTTGGTGTGCTCCAGTTCTGCATCCTGTGTATTGAACCTCGCCAACACTTGATTCACATTAGCTCCCACTAGAGACAAAATCAACCTGTGATCTTCCATGTCTCTCATGCCAAAGAATTTTTCTACTCCCAAATCCTTCATGGCAAACCACTGAACTAACCTTACCCTTAGCTCAACAAAACCCTATATGTCTAAACCTATAACTAGTATACCATCCACATATAGTAACAAGATAATATTGCAATCATCATCCACCTGGTAAGACAAACACAATGGTTACACTGACATTGACTAAAGCCCTTCTTTGTCATCCACCTGTCAAACCCTGTACCACTATCCTACAACTTTCTCAAGACCATATGACTTGGCCTTCTATCTCACGTATCCATTCTCTCTATTATTTAACCAAGGAATTCATTCATCTCTTAGTGCTTTTCATACAAGCTGGCAACCCTACCAAATCCCCCATTTGGTTCTGCATCCTATTCATGCCATGCTCCCACTGTTTCCTGGATCCTTCCTACTCTGTAGTGAGCAATGAGTATAAAGAAGAGGAACAATGAATTTGAGACTTACTTACACTTTTAGTCCTCCATATGGGCGTTTGAGACTCCTTTACAGCTTGCTGTCTGCCCAAATTTTTTTACAGTGATTGACCTCGATCACCACACAATCTGCATCCGATCGACATCAGTTCCATGTGACTGTCCTTTCTACCGATGCTAGTTTTCTGACTGACGTCGATCTTACCTAGTCACCAATGTCAATTTCCCTTGATTGATGCTGGTAACTATGTTCACCTGTGAGTGATGACTTTTTACCTGTGAGCTCTCCATGGATCAAAACCCTGTCCAAACCGCCCTGCTCAGAGATGTCCAGCCTTCTCCACTGATCTCTATCCATCATCTCCTCCAGAAACACCAAGGCTTTCCAATTTTTATGTTTGTCAAACACATCTATCTTTCACTTAAGAACATGCATCTCCTTCTTCTTCATGTGACCAAGCCTACAAAGCCACATCTTCACAACAGAAGAAGAATCAGTAAGACAAGCAAGTAGATAAAGAGTACCTGCTTTCTTACCACACACTAATTCAAGTGTATCTGCTGTGAGAGTTCTTGTGCATCTCTCATCACCCAACTTTCCTAAAGAAATTAGCCACATCTTCAAGACCGAGACCTGCATGACCTCCTTCAACACCCATGTGTTGGCTGCCTATAATTTCAGCTTCACTTCCCCTTTACCAAAACTTTGACAAGGCTCACTAACCCCTCTAATTGGGGCTGCATAGAAAGAGGCAACAAAATCTATAGAACAAGATTCTAATTTATCCAAGAAACATCCCAGAGCATCCTGTGCAACAACACCTACAGCATCTGCTTCTTCAATTCCTTCATGCTGATCTGCTAGCAACTAACAATCTTTCTTTACCTGCTCTTTCTTTCCATAACACCGTAATTGACCATTCATGATTTTCAATTCCTCCATTCTTAGTGTACTTTCTTTTGCCATTGCTATACTCCCACTCAATCAGAAACCCTGGAGAGTGACCTGTAATCAAACACAAAACTTGCTCCCTGCAACCTTAGCTTTGATACCAACTGTTAGAACCCGGAAGCACCATTGATTACCAAGCAACTAAACATGTGGAATTAAACTAGAATCACAAGTAACTAGAATTAAAAAATAACACAGAATATGAGAGAGAATACCCAATTGTATTAATACTCTTCTAAAAGGAAATACAACAAAGAAGATGCCACAGTCTTCTTCCTTACATCTCTAGAGCTCACACACATCTAGAGCATAAATAGTAAATCTATTCAAGAGTTCACTCTCTCTTACGGTCCTAACACACAACTCAAACACAGAGTTGGTATTCACCTCCAGCCAGTCAATATCCACTACTGCCAGTACATCGAGTATACATAGATACTCAACTGAGTACACAACGTACTCCAAGTAGATCTCCCATGAACTTGCAACAACCTATAACTCAAATGATCTTACTTTGGAAGGATCTACCTTGCCTTCCTCTTTGCTCTCCAACTAAGTACATACCCTACTCCAAGTGGATCTCTCCTGATCTTGCTACCTATTGTGTTGCTATCCTCTCTGATCTTGCACACCTGCAAATCAATCTAGTTCTACACACTTGCAAACCTAGATCCCACACACACATACACCTACAGATGAACCTGATCTTACTTACCTATAAGCAACTACCTTACCTTCTTCTATTTTCTCTTTGAATTATTACTGTCACCTTTGATCCTGCTGTCACCTGCAGATCTCCTTTGACCTCGTAAACACACACACCATGTAGATATCCAAATGTGGCCTTGCAAACCTGCTGACCAAGATCCTACATACATGAAGAATCCTTCTGATTCTCTAAACCAGCACCCACACTTGGCACTGATGTGGAACTAGGAGGAACACCCTTGCTCTCTTCACACATAGAAGGAGCTAACCTTGCTCAACTCAACTAGCACAAATTATAATACAACCCATGAGTCTATTATATAGATCTCATGCAAACAATAATTAGACACCTAATTAAAATAATTAGATCTATAGCTTCAAGTCTATAATTGGCCTTTGACATGCAAATAACTAGTTTGTTAACTAACTATCCATGAACTAGCAGTTCTAGAACCACACAGGTGACCGACGTCGGTCCCTGTCTGCCTGGAGGTGACTGACGCCGGCCGATCCTTGACCAATGTCGATTGCTCTTCTCACTGTATATGACTGACATCAGCTAATCAAAATGACATCAGTTGCTCTATAACTCAACAACCTCTCAGTAACCTCCTCCATGTCTGCATCAGTGAAGCTTTTAGCTCCACAACCTAACAAGTGGTAGCATTTTCATATGTGATCGACTGAGTCCAAGTCCCATATTTAGAGTTTAGCTCTATGGACGTAGGGAAAATCCTATTAATTTCAACATTGACATAAAGTCTTACATACACACATCTAGACTTTGTTTTGGTTATGTGATCTATAATGACATATTGGGCAATAGAATTACCAATAGCTGTGAACATTTTTTCATCTTAGAATTCCAAAGGGAACCCTTGCAGTCTTACCCAAGCATGAGCATACTTATTAAGGTTTGAGTTAGGATCAAATCCTAGTTTCCAAAAGCATAAGGCAAGAGAATCTAGGCCATACAACCATGGTCCTCCACCAAGAGTAGCTATCATGTCCTCCCTATTCATAAATCTAAAAAGGAATAGACCTCTTGCCATGGCAGTGATCGAAACACTACCCTTAACTTTCCACCTAGACAAAACCCATTTCCTAACCATTTCAATATTAGGATAGAATGAGAAAAACTTACCTACCAATGTAAGGTCCATGGATGCCATGATTTCCTCCACTAGATCATCTGGGATATTTAGGGCCATGCCCTCAGAGGTAACATGGAGGCTCGACATGTTTTTTGAGGCGCACATCTTTTCACCTGTAACTATTTTCTTCCATCTATTGGATGGAATATCCTCTATCGGATTTTTGATCAGATCCCCAGAGGCACTACCACTGGTAGTAGCCTCCATTGGATCCATGATCCCTTTGGTCACACTCAAGGGGCCCACTAGGTGGGAAAACACTAGTTTCAAATGTTTTCTGCACAGAGCTATTTTTGGAGAATCCCTCTAGTATTGATAAGGATGTTGATATTGCTACTAAATCTGATATGGATATTAATGTTGATCTTGATATTGATTTTGATGTTAAATCTAGTGTTGATTATAAAATTAAATTTAATTCTAATATCAATTCTAAAATGGATCCTAATTTTGATTTATATGTGGCCACAAAGATGACCTATTGGATTGTGTTGTTTGTAAGTACCTTTTTGACATTTTTATTGGAGACAAAGACTTTGGGATGAAGGGTTTTTCTAAAATGCGAGATGTTTTGTAATGGATGAATTATGGAATATTAGTCAATAATAGGTTCATAAAATATGGGTCTTTCATCAAAGAGGGGTCCTTGGTCAAAGGGTGACTCATAAAAAATTGATTCATCAAGAATGGGTGATTCAACAAAAACATCAAAAAAGAGTTGACTAGCTTGAACTTGAATTAAAAGTGGATGAATCTAATCATTATTTGGAAGGGGATCATGACATATCCACTTAAATTTATTCTTAGACTTAGATGCACTTAGGTATTTAGTAGATGATGATCCTTGGAGGGGCAATGACATAATATGACTAGACTATTGGATTTATTATGACTCTAGGGTCGTATTAAATTTTGGATTGGTAGATGAAATGTCAAGAGTAAATGGAAAGTGAGATATCTATTTGATAAACTATAAGAGTTGGTATATCACATCTTTACTTGTGAATGGCAATGCTAGAATAAAACTAGGTTTATGGGAGTCATCAAGATCATACCCAAATGGGTGTTGAAATGCCATGAATCAAATTATGTTTGATTATGCCACCAAACAAGGATACATGTGAGTGGGTTGGATTTGATGTAATTAGACCCAAATAATATATATTATTTTTATTATATTAGACCCAAAGAGGGCAAACTAATTTTATGTGATTGGTCCCAAGGAAGGTAGATTGATTTGGTGTTTTGGCCCCAAAGAGGGTGGATTAATTGATTTGGATTGGTTTGAACCCAAAGAGGGTAGATTATTTTGATGTGATTTTGATTGATTAAAATGGGAGAAAGTATGAATGATGTGACTTTGTTTTACCAAACCAAAAAGTGTGGGATATTGAATGGAAAGATAAGAATATGATTGTGAATTTGAATGTTCAACTGATTTAAAATTAATTAGACTTGGTCAAAATAAACCATGATTTGACTTGATTATTTAACTTGGTCAAAATAGACTTTATTTGGTATGGATCAAACAAACTTAATCAAATTTTTGACTTTGAATAATTAACTTCAAAAACATTTGATCAAATTTGACTTGATTGCATGGTCAAAGTTGACATGATTTGACTTGGTCAAATTTGACCTATTTGACTTGACCAAATTTTAAAAATTTGATTGGATGTTTAAATTAATTTTTTTTTGACTTATAATGTTGAATTTATTTGACTTGGTCAAATTTGAATTGATTAGACTTGAGTATCTTGGTCAAAGTTGACCTAATTTGAAATGCTTGACTCAAAATAGGAATGGGGTCAAAATAGACCTAATGTGGCCAATTGGTTTCAAATTATATTTAGGTCCAAATAGACCTAATTTGAATTTCAATCAAGAAACATAATGCTAATACAAGATACCATGATCCAAAAATTAGGTAGAGTAATGCCTCATTGCACAAATGTGTAATGACAGATTTTTTGGACTTGGAATAATTTCAATTTGTTTGATATGTAAGGTATGCCATGTAAAATAAGTATAAGGCACCAAAAAATTAACAACACACATTAAAAATAAGCCCTATATCTAGTAGGAAAATGGGTGTGTAATGCAACTACAACCCATGTTTCTACATCACAATAAGTGAGAATAGGTTAATATCTTAACCCTCGCTTCAAGAGGTATGTCATGAGATTTTGGAGGTTGGTTTACCTTGAAATACAAATCATTTACAATTGAAAGTTATTAATTCAAAATTTTGATAAGGTTTTTATAAATGATCCTTGATATACCTCATGATACATGGGGATAAAAAACCATTGAATTAGAACAAATAATGGACAATTTGAAAGAGGGTCTATCCCCTTCATGACCACTTCAATCATAAATATCTCAGTGAAGTGCTACAAAAAAATATCAACTCTAAAGCTAATATTTGATAGTGTAGTGTTAGGAATAAACCCCTTGATATCATGAAACTCTTTACAGAGAATTTAACTATGCTCTTAGTGACAAGTGCTCTCAATATATATCCTCCATTAGATGTATGAGGTTGGTACATATGCTGGGAGATGAAACCCCAATCACTCTGCCTTATGAACTTACAAGGTGATGGAATCCACCTTGTGCAATCAAGAAAAAGAGAAAAGGGACAATAATAATATATGTATTTTTGGTCACCTAGGATCCCTCAAGGGGAAATAGGAAATCATACACATGATATATTATTCATAAGTAAATAAAAAACACACATGTAAGTAATGAAAATACAAACAAGTTTTAGAACCCCAAATGTAAATGTTGGTTATTTTTAATTGTACCAAAATAATTATTTGTAAAGTGTTTGTTTGAATAAAATCATGTCTTTAAATAACATAAGCTAATTAAAAAAAGTTAAATTTTTCATTTGTGGTATTTGGAAAGTGAAAAAGGTTGAACACTAAAAGTTTCAAGTCTCGATAAAAATTACACAGAGTGATCCTACCATTTATTAGGGCCATCCTACTATTCTACAGATGGTAGAAACATAGACTGATGATTTCACTAATTAGTTGTATGATATCATTAATTATCAGGGTGATATCATTATTTAACAAGGTTATTCCACCATTTTAAAAAATTATAGAGGAACAAAAACACAAATTATTACTTTTATGATTCTATCATTTTCTAGGTTGATCTCACCAATACATAGGTCAAATCCACTATTTTATAGGTTGAAACTACTATTAGAATTTTTGCTCTCACCATTTGATAGTTTGTATAGAGCTAAGAATTTATAAAAATATGTAGTACATTCCCACCACTTTCATAAAAAATAAAAAAAGAAATAAATAGGGGGAAGCAATATCACCGTTACACAAAGTCAATACCACTAATTATAGAAAATGAATCTACAGATACATAGTGCATTTCCATTGATATGCAGGGGACAAAAAATGAAAAACTTGGAAGAAAATAATGAAATTAGGCTAAAAAATTGATCTAACTTCATAATTATAGGATGATATAATGTTCTAAAAAAGATTTTGGGGTGTGTGGTCCCACTGGATGAGCCATATGTAAACACACGTGTATGAAGGGTTAGTTTTATTTTTGATATGAAATCAAAATCAAATGCCTAAAAATAAAAAAACCCAAGAACATGTCTTTGAATTGGGAAATGAAAATTAAGAGATACACAAGCACAAAGAAGACACACAATACAATTTATCTTCTCTTTGGATCTCTCTATCTTGCTGGCATACAATTTTGTTTGCCCTAGATATAAAGCTTCAAGTCTTCATCAATGCCAAGGTGTTAGCCTAACAACATATCCCCTTTAAATATTCATTGTTTGTTGAAAAATTATAAGAAAATGGTTGAAGGCTTGATAAATGAATAACTCTCCAAAATGGTATACCTTTGCTATATTTTCAAGACTTATTTATAATGGCAAATGACCCCTTTTATTTACATATTTTCCAAACTTTATTCGACTGTCAAATGATGATAAAGATGTATGGTTGAGGATCAATAAAATTTAGAGGGATTATACCATTAATATTTGGAGTTTATATTTCATTTATTATGCATGGGTTGCATTTATGTTGATATTTTTAAATTTTGACCTTTCAACTCAATTGAATCCCATTGCCACATGATGTCATGATAATGAGGATAAATATAATTATCTAATTTGGAAAATAGGAAATTCTAAAAATCTATGGAATTTCCTATTAGAGGAACATTACGTTAAATAAAAAAGGTTAATTAACTTAATGAAAAGTGATGTGATTCTGCTAGTGATGAAAGTTGGATAATTATTCCACTTAATTGGTCCAAAACATCACTTGCAAAGTAACAATTTGACTCATGATGAATTAGATGAAGCTACTAATTGGATATAGTGTAAGATCATACTTAATGATGAGTCATCATGATTCAAGATAAGAATGACCTTTATATTGGTGATTTTAGGTGATCATAATATTTAGGTATAATTCACAATTTGGTATAAGGAATCAATTTTGACTACCATTTTGACACAAAAGTGATGAAAATGAAGTGTCTACACTACTAATTTTGGGCTTCATGGATAAAGTTTTCACCACTAAATTATTCAAATATTTCACATAAGACTAATTTTCACTTCTTAGACACTCCAAAGTGATTCAACATAGCTAAAACAAAAAAACAACTAAGAAATAATGAGATACATGAACAAGGACCTAAACTTGAAAATCATGACAGGAGTCCAACTTCAAGACTTTTCAATAATTTTTTTGATGTCCCCTACCATGAAAAAATGGTGTATTTATTACCTTACACCTTGGAACTCACCAAAATATCCAAACAAACCATCACCAAGAAGTGGAAACATTTACATCTATTTCCATTCAAGTGCTTTGGCTAGTGGTGAAACCACCACTTTATACAAATAGGTGGTTTCAAAACCATCACGACTATTTTACAACCCCCTCATATAGACAATAGTGGTTAAATAACTCCACATATAAATAGTAGTGGTTACATAACCATTGATAGTGATTATGTAATAATCACCTAAAAATACAAGTGGTTTTGTCATCTTTAACAAAATGTTTTATCAAAGTTAGGATTTATAGAAAACCCTAAATGATAACACTACTATGTAAAATAAAGAAAATAATATAAAAATAATAACATTCACTAATTTGGAACTACTATATTTTGAAAACTTACTAAAAATATCTAAGTGTAATGTTTAGACATGTCAAACTAATATTTAGATAAAACTGTGCACTTGTGACCACTCTTTTACATAGCTCTAGACCTATATTAGGGCCCATTTTGATCACTTTAAACTAACTTGTACACTCTTATAAGCCAATATAAAAACCTTGAATGGACTGAGACCTATATTTATCAACCTTAGACACCTTTTATGCCTTGCCTAACCCTTAACGTGGTAAAATTACCTATTGGACATGAGCTCCCTAGCAGATTATAATGCATCACTTTAGTGTCCTTCCAACCTCTCCTATCTTCCCACCAAATAATGGTTAATTTTCCAAATTTAAATCTATATAAAGGTTTTCCTATGTCCTTAATAAGTGCCATTATAAGGATTATCAATGATATGACTATATAAACACTTTTCAAACCATTTTACACACAAGAGGCTTCTACATCAAAATGTGTACATTAAGAAAAAAATACCTATTTCTCTCAATTATGATTGAATACAACCCTAATATCCTAGATTTTAAGTTTGAATATATTTCACAAGTCACAAGTCACTATTTAGGCATCTAATTACATCAAAATTGCATCAGAATGTAGCATATTTTACCACTTTTTCACATACCACCATAACATGGGAGATCTACATGAAATTTGATCCCTATTTATAGTATTATTATATAGGCAACACTCAACACATGGGGAATTTAGGTCTTTCACAAATTCAAATGCTGAACCCTTTTTCCATATTGATTTGCATTGGTATTCACATGTCAAGGATCCAGGGTTTTAAAAGAAAATCAATCACATAGTGGTATTTTTAAGTGATCACAAGATTTTACATCATATACATGCTCTATAGATGAAGGGATAGAGAACCCCAAAACCCTAATTTACTCACTACAAGTAGATAGGGGTGCCCTAAGTTAGACATGAACACCATGACTCTCATTTCCTCTTCATAACACTATTATCTAGGCCTAGATTCAATTCTATATACCTAATTATAGTCACCAAACCTATCTACATAATAAGTATCAGACCTTGATTCATCTTGGAGGCATAGTTTCTAATTAAGTATTTATTTTATCCTTATAATTTATTATTTTTAATAAGTTTATATAATATAATAGTTTCAAATCAATTAATGTTATTGTTGTTATATTATTCTCCTAGTTTTTCATGGTAGTGTTGTCATTTAGGGTTTTTATATAGATCCTAAATTTGATAAAACATATTGGTGAGCCCATTTTTTGTTAAACATGGTAAGCCTTAGTTATCCCTAGGGTTTCCTTATAAAATGTTATCCTCCTAGGGTTTCAAATTCAATTCTTATTTTTATATCATGTTGAAGTGTTTTATAGCAATCATATGTCTCTATTTTATTATTATCATTTTACTATTTGTAAAATTTAACATGGTTAAAAAAGAATATCCTTTTAAATTCTCAATGTTATAGCTATTTTCACTCTAACCATGTCCATTATATCACTATCACAAGAGGTAATTTATCCTATCCTATAGTTCTAGGTGAAGGTAACCAACTTATTCTTCCTCAAACCCCTCCACCTCCCACATCTCCTATTTAGGGTGTATGCATGCATGTTAAATCTAAAACACTTTGGGATTGTGTTTGTGAAGCTCTAAAATATCAAATAACTAGTATGGAAAAGTTAATATTAGAGTTAAAAACTAAAAATTAGTTTTTCAATACAAAGATCACATAATTGGAACATTAGACTACATGTGCAAAGAATCTAAAATATGATACTATTAATCAGGTATGTGCATCTCCATATACCAATGTTGTACCTAAAAAGATTTCATATCAAAATGAGAAAATAAAACATAATACATATACAATAAGTGATTTAAAAATTATGCAAATGGATAATAAGAGCTACAATGAGATTCTAAGGGTAATGATTAAAAATAATTTGATCAAACTACCTCCTCCACATCCTCTAAGGAGATAAAAATACTATTGTGCATATCATAGAATGCATGGGGATGATATCAATCACTATTTATATTTTAAAAATAAAAAATAAAATGTAATTGATAATGGTGATACTATAAGTGATACATCAATCAAACAAACCATAGTGGAACAAGAGAAAATAAAAAAAGTGGAAAATTCATAATTATTAAAAAAATGATTATCAAAGGATCAATCAAAGTAGAAAAGGGTTCATAAGGAACAATCAGAACAACACAATATTCAACAAGATAAGTTAGAGAAATAAAGATAACAAAAGGAACAAGATCAAAAATAATAATTACAAAGGGAAAAAAATGAAAAGCACAAGTTACGATAATAACAAGCACAATTACTACAAGAGAAGTTATCAAATCAAATTCAAGATAAACAAAAATAAATTATTCAAAGAGGATTTATAACAAATTAAATTAAAATCATGAAATAACTTCCAAAGATATAGTTTCAAATTTGGTCACAAAGGGGGAAATTCCAAGCCTTTTCTCATATTAAGGTCCTTTCACTATCATTGCTCACATAGATGGAAAACAATTTATAGATGTCAAGGGTAGGGAATATCAAGAAATCAATTTTTGTTCTGTCATTTATTAAATATCTTGAGAATAATCATCAGTACTTGAATCAAAATAATGCATCTATAACATTTATGGGATCAATTAAGTTAAAAGTTTCATTTGTTTTAAAAGAGTGTTAACCTAATTTTTGTTTTAAATGCCTACAATGTTGTGCTTGGAGGATCATGGTTAAATTAAATAAGAGAAATGATTGATAACAATAAAGGTTGCATATTATTTGATCATTAAGGCAAGGTCAGATCCTTTTCCAAATAAGGGACATATTTAGAGCCAAATAAACATGAAGAAAACATAATTTTAGATAACATATAGACACATACAATTAATGTCATATCAATAAAGGCAAAGGACACAATACATATTTCAAAACATTAATTTGAAAGGTAAATACCATAGTATGAGGTAGTTTCATCAAAGATATCTTGGTATATTTTTTAAAAAAATAAAATCTAGCATCAATAGAGAGAAAGAGGCACATTATATCAATCACTTCATCCTAGACAAACATGAATAATCAATACAATAGTTATAATCATTCTCCAAAATCAAATCAGTACTCAAATTAAAATTTAGTTCAATTCAATCATAATAATATAGACTTTTACATTCACACAAGGTTATCATCTCTCTTTTAGACACATTGCCTATTAATTATGAGTCCCTTGCATGAGTCATCAGTTAGTATCTCTCTTTCACTTTGTACATATTATTTTCATATATATGCAAAAATACAAAAACAATAAAATATTGTAGAAAATAAAAAAATTAGGACCTATGCATGATTATATGTACTTTGTCATACATTAATTAAATTGTGCACAATATTATAAATATGTTTTAGCCAATTTTATATCATACATGCTTCAACAGTGTATATGAGTCACTATATATTACACATGCCATCATTTCTAGAATAAGTTACAAGTGATTTCATTATTACACACTTAGAAACTATATTCAGGTAAGAGTGAAATGCTCTAGTGTACCTCAAATTTCTCTTGTCTTAGTGAGCTCAGACATCATAACTTAGTCCCAAACTTCACACAAGCTTCCTATAACATGTATATTCATCAACTACCTCACTGGGGGTATGGTAAGCATGTGTTTTGTCTTTATTTTCCCACATTTTATTACTCCCACACTCAGTACTTTACATTATATTACATTTTATGGTATTAATAACTCACTAAAATTGTCATATACTATTGCCCATATTAGTTACTGAATATTGCTCAGGTTATAACTTAGCTCTTATTTATCATAATACATAATCATGCATACTTTTTATATTGATTTCCTAGCTTCATATCTTATATGCATCTCCCTATTTATTTTGAGGACATTTAAATGTCATTACCATGTGATTCTAATCCTCTATATGATTGATTTTATGCATGTGAGGACATTTAAACATGTCCTTATGTGTGTCTTATTTCTATGTGTGGACATTTGAGCATGCCATTCTTTATGGCTTTAAGCATCTATTATTTTCATGTATGCATGTGAGGGAATTTGAATATGCCTTTATATGTGTATTATATTCAATTGAGTGACATTTTAACATGTCCATTATTTATTCCCCCTTGGCCTTTTATGATGTGTTTTGTGTGTTATGTTTGAACTCTTTTATTATGTGTGTCATGGCCATGACATTGCTTATTTATTTGTTCAAATTTGGATTCCATGATGATTATCATGCACCCAAACCCTTATAATTCCATGATTTAAATCATGAATTACTCCTTAAGTGTTGAAATCAAAATGACTGGGGGGTGAATTAGTCTTAATTTTTTTTATCACTTTACCTTATCATTCATGAACTATCAAAACAATATAGTAAACTAGTAACACATTAAAAGCCATGAGCATGAGATAAGAACATATCACATATAAAAATTATTTGAGTGGGAAAAACTTAATATGAGGAAAAAACAATAATGATGCAAATGGAATACAAGAATATAAGACAAACATAAATATTTAGTGAATCACCAAATTCACTTGGAGCACCAACCCCAACTACCTAAGCACCAATTCAACTAGGATTCAACAAGCACCTACTTTAAAGGAGGAAAAAACCCCATAGATGACTTAGAACCAAATATACCACCTAATTTTATTTATCACCTTTATAATGTATTATTTCTCAACTAACTGATGATGACCACCTCTTTATCTCTTCACACTCTTATCCCTCTCAAATTGCCTTATAGGATCCTTCACTCAATTAGGTCTCTTCAAGATAAATTAGGTCATTTGACCTTGATATTCATCTAAAATACCCATTTTAGATATTAATTATAGTTTATATAAAATTTTATGATGGTATAAAAGATATCATTTAGCTATTCAAGATGATATATCTTCCACTTTAACTCATACATTCACTAGTTAGATAATTAGGCCTATTACGCCTTATTCTTATATTAGGCTCTTATTCATACATATATTGGTTAGAAATACACACTTTAAAACTTATATTTTAAATAAAATATGACTTAAAATATTCAAAAAACAATAATAAAACATTAAAATAGGTTGGTCATAACATATAAGACCAAAAACCCCCTTTTAGGCCTTAAGGAGACCTAATTCAATTAGGCTTTCACTAACACACTTTACCCTTTAAACTCATTTGAAAAATATAAAACTCATCACACTATAGGATAATGTTATGTTTTACTCAAATAGACCCATAATAATCTCATATTATTTCCATGACACTTTTTCTCTCCAATCACCACTTGAAGCATGTCATTAGTACTATTTAAAATTAGGCCTGTGCATACCCAAAAAGTTTATCTTTAAAAACTAAAGCATAAACACAATTTTTATAAACAACCATGGAAAAAAATAACATATACATAATATAAATTACCTGAAGGTTATTAACATATGATTTATACTTCACATATTAGGGTAAAAGGACTCAAACCCTTCTATGCAAAGAGCCCACATAGAACTACCAACTAGCCTCAAAACATAGTCATGGAAAAATGAACTTATGACACCTCATAGAGTACAATATGTAACTTAAAATGAATGAAAAATATCCTAATATATCTTCAAAACAAAATCAAATAAAAAATATAATAATATCTAATGGAAATATTGGTCTTGCAGACCAACATCATGACCTCACTGTACATAGACCTCATTGAGCTAGATAAGTCAACTTGATAGAAACTTTTTTCTATATAAAATGATTTAAAAAACTTATATTCAACATTAAAATGTAATATATATGTTTGAAAATGTCTTAATGCATTTTTATTCATCCGTAATCCATGATAACACATCCCTAATCACCTTCTCACTTCTACATGGTTTTCTCACTATTTATACCATTAGGCCTTTTTTAGAGATAGATCAAATTTTATGACTAGTTTAGACAAATTGAGGGATATAAACTGATTAATAACCACCATGGACATTAAATACAAGTATCAATCATTAACCTCCATCTATTTAGAAACATTGACTTGGTCAACTCTGACTGCTATAGCAAATTTTGAGAAATAAGGCCTTTCCTATAGGGTCCACTCACTCACCTGACAAACCAATCATACCTAGAGGTGCCTGGTAGAGTTTAAGAAAACCTATAATAAATTAAATATCCATACAAATCTATTCTAATCACTTTATATCAACTTATTTTATATTAGGTTATTACGAGGGTTCTTTGAGGGTTTAAACCATCTTCTAATCTTAACAATCATTCATAAAGCTTCACCATTTATTATAGAAAATAATGCCTATAAATTTGAGATAGGAAAATTAATAATATATAATTAATGTATTAATTTCAAATTCATAGGTTACACATTCCAATGAACACTTGAAATTCCTTCTCGGGTTGAAAACCCTTCATTCTGTGCACATAAGAGACCTCAAAACACTTTTTCTTGATTTAACCTCAAAATTTTGACTTGAAAACTGGTAAAAGTACTTGAAACAACATTAAATACATATTAAAACACTCATTTTTCCATAATTTCCTTTTAAATATAACCTCATACCCCATTAGGCCATGCTTTCTCTCTTTGCTCTCTAGGATTCGACCTGCAAGTCACATTAGGCCTTGAAACTAAACTTCTAACCACTATATAAGCTATAAAAACATCATATATAGACTAAATTAACCTATATAATGATAAAAAAATGTTAAAAATCCTTTTTATGCCTTGAAAATAAATCATGATTCCTCATTAGGCCAAGCAGGGTCTAGAGGTGGTCTAGTTGCATACTAGGTCTATAGATCCTACCCATAAAGGCTTTCTTTGAGACTGTCATGAGTGATAAAATGACTCATATTCATGATAAAACAAATTAATATAGATTTTTATTCCTCTATACATCCATCTCACCAATCCACCAAGCTCATACCTTCTCATAAGGTCTCTTCATGTAATGACTAGTGTCATGACTAGGCTTCTTAAGCTATTGAAACTTGACACATGACCTTGAAACACTTCTTGATGATATTATACCTTGATCATATGTATTAAATTCTCATAAAAAAATTTCATACCTCTTAATTATGTCATCAAATAAAAATAATCTTTAATGACCTCATGAACACCTTTCTTAAGAACCTTTGACATTAATGACAACATCAATGCAAAACTTCAACAATAAGAACAATGCTCAACACTAAATAGTTCTATTTGACATTATATACTCAGTTTATCAAATTATCTATGTGGTTTATTGTCACATCTATCTAGACACACTATGAATGCTTATTTTCACATACATATTACATTATTACTATGTTCAATTTACCTACATAATGATGCCATGATTTTCTATGATTTAATTTTTACATAGATTTACATTTTTAACATCATAACAACCTACTACATAACCTTTTATTTTGAGTTAATTTCTTACCCAAGATCAAAAAATCAACTCAAAAGAGGGGGGATTCACAGAGGTTTATCTTAGAGACTTGACATTCTTATATTAGTACACAAACATGATTTAATAGTGATCACATAGTTGGCATAGCTTCAGGCTCAAAAAATAAACATAAAGAAACTTTGGATAGGAGTGCCACATTGGAAAAGAGATCATTTCTCTAGTGTCCTTCCTAGCACTATTATCTAAATGCCTAAAAAAGACATTTATATAAATTCTTAGAACTTTAGTTTAATCAGATCAATACTCAATAGTTTCATAGTCTTAGTTTCCATAAATTCTCAAAATTACATAGTTTATCTTATATTTACTTAGTTTGGGGATAATCGTGTGTAAAATTTTCTAATTTAGCACATAGAATTCTTCTCAGAATTATGATTGTTTACTCAATCTCAAAATCTATATGCACTAGATATCAGTTGGGGTCATGTGCACGACACATTGCTTCCTCATTACTTAGTTTTTGAACTATTTTCATATATAAAATGATGATTCATGCCATTCTCCAATCTGTATACACCAAACCTAGATTACACTTAGTATTTTCACAAGTTTTGTACTAGTTTTACACTAGAATTGAATGTTATTCCATTTGTAGTGGTTGGTTTGCCATTTACACCAGCATTTACACCAGTTTTTGCACCATAAATATGAACAACTCAACATAGGTTTTGTCATAGGTAAGTATTAGAGAGTTTGAAAATATTCTTTGCATGCATTAGTCTATTTAAAATCAACATATTTTACTAAAAAAATAATAGTGGAGCTGATATCTTGCTAAAGTCTTTGATGAATCTATGGTAATATCCAACTTGTCTTATAAATATTCATACATCTAATTATTTTTCTAGTATGGGATAGTTTTTGATTACCTTTATCTTAGTAGGGTCTACCTTAATTCCTAAGTTTGAAATATGGTGTCTCATTACAATTCCTTCTTACATGATCATGTAACACTTATCATGATTCAATTACAATCTATAATGTCAACAAGGTTAGAGAAATTTATCCAAGTTTATGAGGGCTTAATTATTAGTGTCCCCATAAATGGTGAAGTCATCCATGTAGTTTTCAACACAATCATGGGTAGATTAGAAAAATTCTCAAGACCACTCTTTGAAAGGTGGAAGGATAATTGCATATCACAAATAATAAGACCACGTAAGCATAAGTACCTAATGACATGTGAATGTTGTCTTATCTTGTTTTTGTGGGGGAAATTATGATCTAGTTGTATCTATTGAAGGCATCTAGGAAAGAGATATAATTCTTTCCATAAAAAGTTTTAAGAACTTTGTAAATGAATAGGAGAGGAAATTAATCTCTCCTTATGGTAGTGTTTGACTCTTTATAGTCCACAAAAATACACCATTTTACATTATTATTTGGAACAATGATAAGTGGAGAAACCCATTAGCTATAAGAGATGGGCTATACAAAGCTTGAATCTAGGAGTTTTTGTATTTCAACTCTTAAAATTTCCTATATAATAAGTCTTACCCTTATTTGAGGTTATCTAATGGGTTTCATCTCTTCTTTGATGTATATGTGATGAATTTAAAGGTCAGGGTGTACCACCTGCATATCATGATGATCCCATGTAAATTCTATTTTATGTCTTTGAAGCATGAATACTAGCTAGGTCTCTTGTTGGGAATCCAACTTATTGTCTAAATTTAGGAGTTTTCCTAGTAGTATATCCACTTATTTTGATAAGTTTGACATGGAATCAATGTTTCCTAGAAGAGTGCCAAGTCAAAAATTGTGTGGTAAGAGACATTGAAAAATATTAATATCATATTTTGTGTCTGATGTGTTTTCTATAGGAAAAACATAAAAAATGGGACATGTGTGCATGCAATAATATTATCAATGTGATAGTCTAATGTGTACCTATTTTGTATGGCATTAGAGGTGATTGTGTCTTCCTCTTATTCTTGTAAAAAAGGGCCACATTAAATGGTGAGAAAGGTTTACAATGGAACATGGTCATCATCTTCCACTTATACCCATGGATATTTATCTCCATTTGATGAATATTGGTTAGCTAGATATAAAAATAGTTTCTTTATGGCATTTCTATTGGAAATGAGCATGTTTCAAGACATGCAATGAATTAGTGAATTAGTTGTAGCTAGCCAAGGTCTACCTAAGATCACAAGGTATTAAATTAAGTTTTATTTGGGTTGTAATATCTTAAAATAAATGGGATATTCTAATGAGTCTATTGTTATAACAATGCCCTCTATGAATCCCTTAGGTTTTACAGTTGAATGGTCAACCATCTGTAAAATAGTGGGTGTCTTTTGAAGGCATGTAAATGTTAGTTTTCTCATGGCTTTTTAGGTCATGAAATTAATGACTCCTAAATAAATCAAGGTATTTTTAATGAGGGTGTAATTTATGTAAACATCCACAATCAGGCTACTTAGATCATAGTATTTAGTTGGGATGATGTTTCCCAACATGATATTATCAAGGTGTCCAACCACTTGGGAATATTGGGATCCTTTCATTTTTGACTAGGTTTATTAAGGCAGAGTTCTCAAACATCCTTCGTATAAATGGGAACATAATGAATTTTAACAAATCTAGTTTGACACACATTTTTTTAGTTAATCTACAAAATCAAAATTAAACTCTGATTCTAGTTTTTGTTTTTATAAATTGAATCTCTCCTAAAAAGGAGGACTAGTTGGTGCTACTTGTTAGGTGGATGTTCTTATTTCAATATTGAGGACTATTATTACATGGTTATGCTTAGTTTGTGTGTTGGATATCTCCTTAATAGTATTTTTTTATTATGGGTAGAGTGGTATTTGGAAGAGTATTTTTTGAATGAAGCTGAATATTATCATCTTCTACCGAATAAGTGGGGTAAGTTATCACATCATTATTATATGTAGATATATTGACTTATTTTTGGGATTGGGTGTCAGTTGGGTAGGAAATCATGGGGCACTTGGTAGAGGTGGAGGTGGAGTATGAGTACATAACATTAATTATAGATGTTGCTATAGGCGGGGTTATGGAAGTTACTAAAATACAATATTTTGGTTGAACCAAGGTTGATTCCCTCACCATGGATATTACCATTGGTTAGAGGGTGGATTCCATTGATAGGTATAATTTTATTATTTCCATGGTGGTTGTTTTTATTGTCAATTATTTTGATATTGAGGTTTTTTCCAATGCTAATTATAGTTTTTAGATTGTGGTTGGGATGGTTAATTCTAGGAAGTAGATGCATGCCAATTAAGAGAAGCAAAAAATTATGAATTGAAATATAAAAAACTAGATTACATAGTTTAATTTTGAGGTATTTATGTCCATGTTTTGCATTTGGAGACATAAAATATTTTCTCTCCATCTCTTCTAATAGAACAAAGCTCTAATGTATTAGGATCTTCTTCTATTATGTTGGCTAATTTGGCATGGGCAACATGACATTTACAATCAATTCTATTCTTGTTGTAGTCTAAAAATTATAAAATCAAGGATTGATTCATCTTTTCTTTCTTACAATGTGTGTGTAATGTATCCAAATATGTAGTTAAATGGTTGATGATGTTTTTATTCATGTATTGATTAAAATTATTAACTTCCATATTTGATATTCCATTGATGGATTTAGATGTTTAAAGTGATTAAGTTCATTTTTTACAAGTTTTATTCATCATTTATCTTGAGCAATTTATACATAAGATACATATATCATCAAATTTTAATCATGAGACATCTCTACTACTCATTATATCCAATGCTTCAAGGCATTCTTCCCTGATTCCTATAAGAAATACTAACTTGATAGATTCTTTTTCCATAGTGGTTTGTTTATATTTTTGTAGGTTGAACATGAACCTTTCCAAGTAATTTTATAATCATTTATCTTCATTTTGTGACATTTATAAGATGCCATTCCTTGTGTAGTCCCTTCCTTTGTAGTACTCATAATACATAAGAATGAATTTCTCCTTCATCTTTTGCCAAGTATATATTACATCCTTAGCAAGACTAATAAACCACTTGAGGGCTACATTTTTGAGTGTGGATGGAAATACATTCAAATTTTGAGCATCCCTATTATAGTTATAACTATGCCATAGTACACCAAAGTCAAAGAGAAATGTATCAAGTTATTTATTAACCATTCCTATACTATTGGGTATAGTAGAGTGAGGGATGTTTTTCATGGGTGTAGATCCCTTATGATTATTAATAACAAAATCAAAGGTTGTAGTATTAGAGGTTGCTTCATGAATATATCCCTTGATGTCTCAGGTGACTTGTAAATTATAGAGTTCTACCACCCACTTTTTAAATCCTTTGTCAAAATTTTCCCATGATACATAATTAACAATGGATGTAATATTATTAAAAAGAGAGGAAAATATTCTAACTAGGGGTGATAAAGTGAGGCTTTATATAAATTATTTAGGAAGTTTAATAAATATGTGTTATTTGGATGTCATAGGTTTTAATAGGTTCTAAAATATTCTTTGGGGCTAGAATGGATTTGAATTAATTTTTAGAGAGGATTTTAGGTGAGGTGGAGGGATCCGAATACCTGATCCTTGAGTGTGAGGTGGCCAAATAGGCACTCTTTGAACTGGTAAAAAAATGTCTTTCTCATGGGTATGAGGATCTTCTTGTCCTTTATTCTTAGATTATTTTACCAACTCAGATGAAACTTCTGATATTGCTTCTTCTACCTCCAATAGTTGGTGTGAATCAACCAATTTTTTTCTCTAGTTGTTGTAGGTGATATCTATATTACTGCAGGTGAGTTATTTATTGCTATAAGTATAAATCTATTGTTTCATTTGATTTTTTTATAGGTGATATATTTATTTTTGTATCAAATATCCCAAATTATTATTCTAAGCAAAACCTTACTTTCATAAGAAAAATTCTTCCCAAGTAATTTATTTTATGCTACATACAATCACTTCCACCTTATTTTGTATTTTTCTACACTACCCTATATAGGGTTAGTTTTAGGGGGATATTTTTAGTGTTTAATTACACTAATTTACATAAAATTAAAATCTATTTTATAAATAAGTAAATTCATTCTCTAAATAAAGACATCATATGCTATAAAATAAGAATTTTAATATAAAAAGTATGAAATTTAATTCTAGAAAGCAATTTTGTTTTACTTCTAAAAAATAAGGATTTTACTTATATGAAAAAAGGAAACTTATATTAACCCTTTTAAATTATGATTCTTTATACCTTCTATAGTAATAACACCAAAAACGACTAGCACAATCAATTCCCTAATTAAACTTGACATAGTCCAATCACTATGTATAATCTAGCAATTTTTACTCCATAAGGGAAACCACTTGGTTTATTGAGAATGCTCATTCATTAAATTGTCAACCCAAGGTCTGTATAATTTGGAAATATTTTGACATTGTATATACACACTAGGCTCTTTGAAAGGTTAAAATACTAATGGTTACATATAGGAAAGACACTTTGCAGAATTGTAAATGATAGAATGTAAGCACTCTTACATGAAGGTAAATATACATAAATGAAACTAACACTATTTTAGAAGATAAAAAATTAACCATATATAAGAGAATTTACTTATAATGAAATCAATATATAAGAATAAATATAAATAAGCACACCTATAAATGTAAATACACAACTTGAATAGAAAATATCTTCTTAACATATGGGATTGTCATAACAACTCTTCACAAGTGGGACCTACTTGGTTGGACTTGTGATTTAGATCCATTCCTTGATTATGAACGCTTTATCTCAAATCACTTCACTTGTATTGATTAAATTTTATATAAATATAATGGTTTCTATAGGAAATTAAAAAATATTACAATAGATCTTTCACTCAATATGATTTTATGCTTATGCTAATCTTAATTAGATCTCCCAACCATATATAACACTTTTCATATATAGAGAGAGGATGTGTTTATTATCTAAGTAAAGACATAATATTTATAACTACAATATCATGTATAATGACATAAATCATAGGAACACAAGAAGGTGTTGACATTATTAAAACCATATGATCATAAAATACATAAATTAAAAAGATGATCTAATGGCGTTCCCATTGTTACAATAGATTCTCATCACATTTCATGTTTGTTGGAGATTTTTGAATGAGTTGGAAGATAATTATAATTTACAACTATACATTATTTTGTGATTTGAAACATGACCACTATAACCGTTATTTTAGGTACACTCTATAAGTTACCATAGGTTCACTTAGCTAGTTTCTATAAGTGATCCCTAATTATTGTGGGCACTTTGCATTCCAACATCTAATCAACCAATGGATATGGGTATGTCTACCATAATGTTTGTGAGTTATTTGAACATAAAAACACATATATTCCCATTTCCATTATCCATGAAAATGTAAACCATTATGAAATCATTGAACTACATTGGAAAATTTAGAGACAACATATTTAAACTTAATATTTTCTTTTCACACACACACACATGTGATATATATATCACATATGTACATGAGTATATTTATGAATCTTTTGAAATGGAAACTATAATAAAAGTCAAAAAATTAGGAAAGGTTTAGACATTAGATGAGACCATTATTGAGGCTTATCATACCCCAATAGAGCTCAACTCTATTATGAGGCCAACTGTGGAGTTTTAGCTTTGACAAGAATAGGAGATGTGCTAAAAAGATCATGACTTTTGGTGTGATATAAATTTTAGAATGTATTTTTTCATTTAACATTTATTTAGATTTGTAATTATTTTGGATTTTTCTCTTCCTTTTCCATAAAAAAATAGAAATACCAAACATGGGTGATATATATAACTAACAAAAGATACCTTAAACCTAGCCACTATAAAGGAAACCTAAATGCCATGGCACCTAAAACACTCCTAGACTTCCCCATGTGAAAGTGTGAAATCTCAAAACTAACCTAATTGTTCCTCAAGTAAAAATATAGGGGAAGAATGAGGATTGTAAAAGATCCATCTGTGTGAAAAGGGTGATACAATAATGAAAAGTTTTGAAGATGACCACAAGAAAGGATAATTGTGCTTTAGAAGTGACTAGGATATTTAAGGAAAGGTGATAGTAATGTTGTTAGAGAAGTTATACTAACATATATAGGAATTAGCACAATCACTGATAAGAGAAGTCATATAAAATTACATTAAAGAATCACAAGGAAACTAAAGAAAACTAAAAAAATCTAAAAAATGTGATAAAATAAACTTAAAGGCGATCCTTAAGGTCCATAAGGGAAACAAAGGCCAATTTTAAAGTGGTATAGATGACAGAAACAAAACTTAAAGGTGGTAAATGTAAAGTGATTATAAAGTTATGAAAAGTAAACACACATGTTGAAAAAACAAAGTGCTAAATGTATATAAGATCATGATATAAGAGTAATATATGTATAAAAAACATCACATTATGCTAAAAATAATAATATATGAAATCCAATTATGTGATAATTTTAAGTAAATGATATGACGCAATTATATGATCATAAGTGCCATGAAATATTTTGACATACAATATCTATAATATTTGATAAGTCATGATGTGATTAAGATCTATATTTAATCATGGTCTCTTCTACTCTTTTTGAAAGTTGTGCGAGGACTACTTGGCATGCAAGCTCTAAGGTAAAATAAAGTAAACTAGAAAGGATGAGGTCAAGGGATACCTTGATGAGAAAAATCAATATAAGGTAATATATGGTGTCATATCAGACATGTCCTTTGATCTATGAGATGGCTCTAGTCATAATGGAGGCTACTTCTCTGACCTAGATAGATTGTGTGAGTGATATACTAATAAATTAGAAGCATAGGCCTTGGAAAATATTTAAAATAATATTAGAGATCTATACATATATATGTATGATGTGTAGCACATTGATACCAAAGATAATACATGTCCCCATGTTTTGGGATATAATTTGGTGTAATATTTAGTAGCGATATGTTTAGGAGATTGGGGAATTTAGTTTATTTGAGATTAAGTGCATCAATTTATTTATTAATATATTGATAATGATTAAAATAATGTAAGAAAAAAAATGCAGAGGATTAGTATACTATGGTAGTCCACTATTTGTAGTATGAGCAGGGCATTTTGGCTTCTCTTGTGATAAGATTATTTGATTAGCCTCACACTTCTTAGCTGAATGATCATATGTCTTATGAAATTATTAGTATAGTTTATCTTGTTTTATGGGTGGGTGTAGTATCACATCTAACCTAAGTGGAGAGTTATTATGGGCTATGTCTAGAACCTCATCAAAATAATCATCCCTATCGAAGCATATAATGGTAGACTTTAGAACATGGTTTTGCTTCATATATCACTAATACACTCTATATTGGTGCTATGAGTGACCTTAAACTATGTATAGTTAATAAAGTGGTGCTACTTCTTCTTTAGGAGTAAACCTTGGTGTCTTACATATAAGTGTGGCAAGAATATCTAGAGGAATCAAGATTGATGGATCATAAAATTTGGCAAACCGATAGGGTCTAGTCATAAAGGGATAATTGAGAATGCTCCTTTAAAGAGGCTCAGAGCTATATGATAAGTTTTAATTCAATCCATCTCTAAAATATGGAAAAAAAATAAAGGGAGAATAATATTAGTTAAATTATAAGGATATCTATATTAAATGATATCAATTATGTTGATACTAAAAGAATAATATTTCTCAAAAAAGTATTGTAGAGAGGAACGATAACTGATAATTTATGCATCCTTAGATTAGGCATAGATAAATAAGTATGGATCATCAAGTGTATAACCATCACAATAATATAGAATAGTAAGATAAATATTAAGGGATTCAACCACTATATCATGAAAGGCTGAGTGACAAGTATGCTTTTGAGGAATTACCACAAAAACATGTATCTCATCAATTATTTCCTTTCAAAAGCAAGGTTGTAATAAGGGTGGTAAATGAGATATGATGATAGAGGGGAGATATAATTTTTTGATATTTTTAATGATCAATTTGGGATCATCATCATCTAAATTTAAGAAGTTATATGTGATATTTCCCACAAGTTTTGGGTGACCATTATAACTCTATCTAGTTGATGGCATAATTAAAACATTAGTATTCATGAAAATGAATGTTAGGTAAAGGCTAAGGGGTTGGTATTTTAAAGACACCAAACTCTTAGAATTGTTAAAATTTCTAAGGGTAGATAATAAAAATGTTTAATAATAGAGGAAAGTTGAAAAACATAACTTTAACTCTAATTATGATAGGGAGCCAAAAACATGCTAATGGAGGAAAATGTCTTTGGTTGTATCCTTATCTTATGATTTGGGTAGACTTTAGATTACATTATGAATATCCTAAAGTTTTTATGAATTCTAAAGATGTGACACAAGTTGTAGATCCTTCTTCTATCAAGGCTAACTTGACTTGAATATCACCTACTTCTACACTAATGAAAAATGAAGGATCATTCGCATGAAGTAAGACTTTTTTGGAATCATAGATGTTATAGGAAATTAATGAGATAGAGGTGTCCATGGTTTGATAAAATTAAATGGACATCACTTCACATTATTATAAAATTTTAACCTCAAACCCAGGAAAGGTAGATTCTTGCTTCATATGTGGTGGTTGAGGAATATTCATGTAAAATAATAGCTATATAAGTCTATTTATATGATGGGGAGAATTACACATGAAATAAAAGAATACATTTTAAGAGTGGAACTTATAAATTTATTTTATGGGATCCCATTCGTCAAAGTTGTTGTGAGCTAGACATGATTGTGAAAGTGTGTATAAATTTTGAATTGGATTAGTTTAAGAGGAAACTAAGTCAGACTGAATCTAATTGGGAAATAAAGTATGTGTTATTAACACTACTAAAACATTTGAGGTAGGATGAGCCAATTCTATAATCCTAGTCAATTTAGTTGGTTTCATATATACATTAGTGCCAGACTGTATCAACCTTGTCGATATAGTATAATCAAAATTAATGGTAGCCATAGATTGTAACAACATAACTGATATTATAAAAACATAATTATTTAGGTAATTATATTGTATTAGGTTGGTTGATACTATTGGACCTGATATAGAAATGAAATATTATACCACATTGACTGGTATAGTTAAAATAAATGTTGATGGGTAAACAAACTAAACCACATTGGTCAATATAGTTATGAAGGTAAGAACCTATACCACATTTATTGGTAGAGTTTCGAATAGGTAAAACTATACCAGGTGGCCATTGTAGTTGGGCTATTTAAATGTATTGAAGTTGGAATTTTTTTGGATTTGATATCTATAAAAATATACAAGGGGTTATCCTAATATATTTAGTACGTAGGACAAGGAATATGAATTTGAGAGTATAAGGATCATTATAAGAAAGAACATGCTTCATTTTGTTCATATTGACTAGGTTTTCAATATCGATAGAATATTTAGGATTAATTATGATTTTAATAACATTGGTGGCTGATTATTTATTTTGATTGTTAGGCTATTGGTTTTGATTATGGTTTAGAAGTAGATTTGAGTAAATAGTAAGGTGAGTATTAGAATGATGAAGTGCATCACTTTTCTTTAGAGTCATGAGATTTGGATACCTTATCATAAGATTTGTGTTGATATTTGATCATGTCTTTATGATCAAAGTTTAAATCAAGTAAGAATTAAAAATAAAGGTGTTTAATCTATTTATAATTCTGATGGGAATGTACCTAATTTATGTGAAACAAGATATTTTAAAAATATTATACCAATTATCATTAGTATGAGAAGTATTTAAATATCTAGATGAGGGTCTAAGAAGGCATTCACTTATCTCAACTAAGGAAAGAGGTTGATGAATTTCATAATTATTGATTTCTGAAGGAGGAGGGGGAGTATGGAAGGGAATCCCATTTACATGTGGGTAGAGATTCACTTCATTAGAGCATCTTAGTAGAATAACATTGATGGTTCTCTTAGAATCATAAGTTTCTGGAGCACTATCATTTGTAGCATTTCTATTTTTAGATTTCATAAACATTTGTGTTCTAAACTTGGGTTTGGAAGACTCAAATTGTATTATGAGGTAATCTTTTCACTTAGCTTGATTAAAGGCTTCGTACAATGATTTTTGAGAAAGGGTCCTAATGATGCAACACATATTCTAATTAAGTGCATTTGTAAACATGTGGAACAGGTTGTATTCTAACATGTTATGCTCATATTTATTAGATAAAGATTTATAATGCTTGATTAATGATTGAGTAGTCTCATTATCCACTTGATTTCAATTGATAAAGTGGATAAATTATTTTTAGGTAAGTAATTAGATTGAAATTCTTGAACTAATTCATTAACTAATTCTTCCATACTAGAGATGGATTAGACCTTAGTTGGTTGTACCAATCTAAGGCATCACCAAAGAAGGTTTTAGCTAGTGGTTTGGTATTAGTAAAGGTATTAATATTAATCCAATATTTATAAATGTTACAAAGGATTTCAAGTGTGAAGTGGGATCAATGGAACCATTATAGTTAATCAAAGGAGTTATGCCACCTATATATACTTTTATAATTTGAGGATCCAAAGATTAATTTTGGAAATGTTTGGTGGTTTTATTATGAAATTTTGGTTGTGGAATAAGGTTACCATGAAGATATCTAAGGGGAGGTGGTGGGGATTCTAGATTTGATAATTCCCACTGAATTTATTGAGGGTGATTTTGACTTTGTAAATTTTGGTTTTGCATTTGCATTATTTGGGCACTATTATTTGCTTAAAAGTTATCCAATTGGTTCATTGATTGTATGATAATTTCATTAGGATATGGAGTGTTTAGGTAGAGGTGAAGGCTTGAGTATCATGTTGGGATGCACTACATGTGACATTGACATTGGAATTAATGTTGGTGTTAACATGGGAACTTTGAGTAGGCCCATTAAAGGAAAGTCTTACCATGTTAGTAGCAACATTGTAGATGATGAGGGAAATGAAGAAGTCACATATCAATTTCCCCAAACACTTGCAGTAAAGTTAAAAAATGTGAAGGATAATATTGTACATGAAGTTCCATCATGATATGGTAAACCACTATAAGGTCCTTGCCCCTATGTTCAAAATGTGAATGGATAAAAAATACTATTTTATTTATACACTCAATGCCACATTATTATTTAACCTTGTAGTATTGAAGTAGGTCAACTCATATATCATTATAAATATTGTTATGTGGCTGATAGTATTTAGATATAGTGGAATTCACATGATAATTGCTTGTATTTTAGTCTTGAGTCATGGTAAAGTAATAAGGCACGAAGGTTTTTGTAGAGACTTTATGTAGGATTGTTACAAAATCCTTAGAATTCCTAGTGGGTTTTTTATTTGTATTTCTAAAAAAAACATGGTGGAATAGAAAATACTAAATATACTAAATTGGTTAGTGATATTAATTACACAGGAATGCTAAAAATAAATTGTATTGACTTGGCTAATGCAGTTGGGAACTAAAAATGAGAAAATTAAATTATATCAAGTTTCCCAATTCAGTAAATCACAAGAAATAAATATATCAAGTTGGTTGATATAATTAGTAGGAAGATGGAAAAAATTGACTATAATTGGTTGGTTAATATAGTTTGATAGACACACAAAATTATATTATGTTGGTTTATGCATTTATGAAAACATAGAGAACTATATCAGACATGTTTATGTAGTTGTTGCACATAAAATTATATTGATCTAGCTGATACATTTGTCACACAAAAAAAATATATCAGGTATGCTATATAATTTGTAAAGGAAGCTAAAATTCAAATAATTATTATAGAATCAAAGTAGGGAGGTAAACTATAAAAAGGTGTGTTTAACTTGTAGGCACTTAGATATATTGATCTTAGTCATAAATAGTGAATACAACCACAAAGGCACTAACAACAAAGGAATCCACCATTCTTATGGCCATACTATCCCATAGTAAATTAAGAGTAACTTCTTAGGGCTAATGACTTATTGGTATTTTAAATAACCAAATGATTGGAAGGTTTCTTATAGGTTAAATACAGAAATATTAAGATTTTTTGATATACCATGAGGTACATGGAAAATAAATTATATTTATAGTAATATCTGATGGCTTGAACATTAGGGAAATACCTATCACATAATGATAATAAAATTGTAAACCACTTAGCCCAAAATGGTTGTTCATATGAGATCTAAAATTACTAGAACACAATCTCTAGGAATAAAAAAAATTAAAATATAAAATGATATATGTCTAAATCTAAATTTTTAGCATGAAATAAATTAACCAAGAAAACAAAATAGTATTAGGTTGATTGATATAATAAAAAATATAAAATTATTGAATATAACTATATTGGGATAACTGATGTAGTTGGAAACACATACATAACTATATCAAGCTTTATGATACAATGTTAAAACATACATAATGGTACTGTGTTGGCCAATACCATTCACAAATAGATAGGTAAAGGTACTAGGCTAGACAATATAGTTGAAATGAGAATTGCATGTTTGTTTAGAATATTTTCTTAATAAACTTGAAGGATAAACATGAAATTGATCCAATCAAATGAGGTATAAGATTCATACCAGGTTCAACAGAATGTATGCATGAGATAGGATGGCCTAAAAATATCCTCTTTCTCTCAATAGAGTAGAACTAAAATAATTCCAATAAAATAGAGCATGCATATACTTAGATACCAAGTAATGATAAATGAAATATGTATATATATTAAATGGTAACCTAAAACTCAATTATCAAGAGGATAGGGTTCCAAAGACTAAGCTTATAACATAAGGATATAATTCTCACTAGATATAAACAAAGATAAATGGTTTTAAGCATGGTTATAAATATGAAAGGAAAGTAAATGGTTGTAAAGGGGTAAAAATTAGATTAAAATATGGGTTATATGGTTTTAAAGGGGTAAGGTGAAATGGTCAATAAAATGGGGGTCTATGAAATATAAAGTGATTAATGTTAAGCTAAAACTTCTTATTTTAATATTATATTATTTTGTATAAGGAATATACTAATCAAGGATACACACACATACATACATAATGCAATAATCAAATTAATATATAACCTAAAAATTAAATAAATGAAAGATTATATGGATACAAATACTTAAATTGGGGTGGACATGTTGATGCTTAAATATCCCGCTTAGCTCAAGTGGATCTCTGTAAGAGAATGTTATAGGTTGAAAACCTAAAATGGTTAGATTAAGACTTATATATCCTTAGTTAAGAACACTTAATGACTCATCCTATTGAATTTCAATGACACCATAAGACATGACATCTAAGATGAGGTTATAAACCACTAACTCTACCAAATATCTCCTTAGATTAAAAATGTGAGCACAAGAAGAGTATATGAATGTGATATAATAAGTTTGGAATGAAATATCACCCCTATATATACTATTACAATACCCAAAACAAACCCTAAATTATAATTTGACAATAGTGGCTAGTTTAATATAGTTAAAAGATTTTGGATAACACAATATGGTATTGGTCATGCCAATATAGTAAAAATGTCATAATAAAAACTTATAATTATATCAGGTAGGTTAATACAATATAAGAAGGATAAATTTAAAAAATGGATGGTATCAACTAGGCTGACACCATAGGATATAGGGAAGCTATAAAAAATGGATGGGAAGTATATGGAAGGAACATATATATAGAAACTTGGAGGGGTTTAGGTTTGTCATCTCCTTGATAGCCCTCAAGGGCGTTTGGATTTAAAAATGAGTGTGGATGCCACTTTGAGGTGTGTTTAGACCTTTTTTTATCACTTTTCATTTCCCCAAGGACCCTTCATTAGGTCTGGAAATGCTTATTTTTCTCTTTGAGACCAAAAGACACCTTAGTCTCATGACTACCCCTTTCCAAAGGAGTGGGCTAGGTCTGAGAAAAAATAGTGGGTATGTAACCTATTGGTATGAATTTGAATTTACCATGGATGCATTAGTAAAATCATGATAACCATTTTTACCAAATTTCAAAGCCTGATCATGCCTATAGATCTCTCAAAACAACAAATGCTCCCATGATTGGTTGGGTCTTCTGACTGTGTTAAGGTGAAGGTCATCTTGGATTTAAGACCTTAAAAATAACTTAATTCACTAGACATATCTATGAAACATGTATTAAATTATCCATAAAATGATCCATAATGATTCTTTATAAGCATCTATCTCTCATCAGGTACAAAACATTGAGTTTCCCCACTAAGGGTTTGTATGCAAACAAGCATTATTTACCCTAAAGGTCCGTAAAATGAGTGTTCTCTAATTATCCTAGTGTATGAAATTTTATGTAGAACTAATTAGAATGTATCTGTCTTCTCTCACCATTTTTAGGCATCAAAGTATTGGTGGATAACATATTTTGTCACCTTGCTTCCAAAACTCTTCAAGTCACTAGATGACTATGTTAAGTAACTGTGTGTCTTGACAATATTTTGTCCTTTGGGATATGGTTCTAATGAACACATATCTCAAATGATTGTGAGGTACAATTTTTTCATCTCAAGTCCAATATTTGTCTGTGGTCTGATTAATAATCAATTGACAATTTCCATATACCACTAAGTATTGTATATCTCATTGTATCAAAAGATGAAATCCTATAATAAGAGCTTCATACTCAACCATATTTTTGGTGCAATTAAAGTTGATATAAAAGGCCATGGGACTAAATTCCCCTTACGGTGTGACCAATAAGATACCAAACACATATCCATGAGATGTGAAGGATCCATAAAAGTATAACTTCCATTGTTCAAGTTCATGATCCACTTATTATATCACCATGATAGAATCATCTAGGAAATCAAACTTGCGTTGTTGAGTATCTACAATAGAAGCTTATACAAGTTGATCTTACATATAAGTCACTACAAGAGAATCATCAATAAATGATAAAGTGGAAAATATTATGTCTATATAAAGAAATCACTAAGAAGTAAAAAGTAAAAATGTGAAAATGATCCAACCAGAGTTGGGATAAAATTCATATTAGGTTCAAAAAAATGTATGTATGGGATAAGATGAATATTAATGATCATATTTATCTTATTATATTAGGATTAAAAAAATCATAAAAATATATATTATGTATACTTGGATTAGAAATTAGTGACTTATAATAATTTTAGACTAAGTAGAGTGTAATCCACACTCAAATGTCAAGATGATATGGTTCTAAAGCCTATGCCTATGACATAAGGTATGGATCTCACTATGCCTCAATATGTAACAAGGGTAATAAAATGTGTATCAAGGATATAATAAGAATACCTCATGCAAGGAACCAATGAACATATATATTTGTAACATACTAAAATAATAAGAAAGTAAGTGGTGAATTGGTCAACCAAAGGGTAGTCTATGAAACCTAAGGTGATAACAGAAAACCTAAATAACCCTATAACTATACCATATTATTTAGTATAAGGAAGAACATAAGAAAGGATAAAAAACATACATCTAATATATAAATAAATAAGCTGAGTTTATCTCCTAAGTAAATAAATGAAAAAAGAACAAGGATAAAGATACTTACCTTTGGTTAAACTGAATAGTGCATCAATATCCCCTTTTGGTTAAGTGGAACTTTGCAAGAGTTATTGTAGGTTTAATATCTAAAATCACAAGAAAAAAACTATATATCCTTAGTTAGGGAATCCAAATATTGGGATACCTCCTTGATATAAATCTTATTGATATTCAAAGACCTTTCACAAGACTTGACCTCTAAGATAATACTTTAACTTATAAATCTTTCTTTTACTACTTAAGAGTAGAAATGTGAGCATAATAAATGTAGATGAATGTTTTACATGTTTTAGAATAATGTGAACCTTGTATATATATTTCCAATAGACACAACTAACTATGAAATTTAAACCAATATTATTGACCAACCTGATGCAATCAAAAAGATGTTGACTGACACAAAACTATATCGATAAGGGTTGTACAATAAAATTAATAGGGATAAGAACCAAAATTAGGCCAATATATTATAGATAAATACATGTGTAAAATAAACTATATCATCTTGGATAATACAATATTAATATAGGTTGGCTAACAATATTGAATAGAAAAAGATAGAGAGGTAAGACAAATATAGACTACGAGGAGGTTAGAGTGATAGTAATGAAGGTATGACAAAACATTATGCAAATGTCTCTCTCAAATTACCTTGAACCAATCCCACCCCATTACTAGTGCACTCCTTAGGATGTAATTTTAGGGATATTTATGCATTGACAATCTTATATAAAATAAACCATTAGTAAAGTGATGAAATTGTAAAATATCATATTTATACATATTAGTGTAAATTGGGATGGTGATTTGGAAAAGATACATAACAACAAAATAGAACATACTCAAAAATAAATGAAGGTAAAAAAATAGAGATAAATTAATATCTTCACTTACTATTGACCAAATTTAACCTTAGGTCAAATTAGGTCAACCCTCTATATAGTCAAGCTTTTTATAGGATTTATCAAAGTTATAACATGGTCATAAATTCACTTAATGTGTTTTATACCTTGGTCATTTTTATCATTTATCTTATATTATTTTGGCCACATTTTTGATCACTCTAAGTGAATTATACAATTTATAACCAAATTCAAATGTGTCAAGAAGATATATAACATACAAGGTGTTAGTTGAGTGTCATGGAACTATTTCATCATGTCTAACTGACATGATGCAGGTTCAATGTCCATCCAAGGAGATCACTACAAAATAGATATTTTTAAGTAGTTATACAAAAAAGGATAACCAATTGGCTTGTGGGAAAGATTAAAGAGAGTCCCTTGAAATGCCCACATGGATTTTCCAAGATTGAGAAGATTTAACATGTTCAAATTTGGTAAAAACTGATCCATCTCTCCCATCACTCTCTTGGACAAGGTCAAATAGGTCAATCGGTTTCCCTTCAATATGGATAAGAAAAGATGAGTTGGTATAAAATAAATTTGTGGATATTAGTAATCTTAATGGTATCTCATTCCATGGAAATAATTTATGGTTTGGTAAACTATGCTCTATAAACAATCACTAGTATTATTTATAGATTCAAATAGCTTACACATCCCTAATAGCTTTAGGTTTCTCATCTGTTTGTTTTAGTCTATGTCAATCAAGAAGTGAACATGGTATTGTAGAGAATGCACTCACATTTTATGATGTTTAAAACTATTTTTCCCCATGTTAAGGTGAATATATTATTAGAAACATATCATTATGATCTTAATGAACACCATTGAATTTTACAAATAGTGTTTCCATCAAGTGGTAGTGTTTATCTTCTGAAGGTGAGTTCAAATTAGGATAGTACGCTTGTGTCTCTCCTCCCAAACCATGGAATATATATTATCCATGGAATATATATTATCCATGGAATATATACATTTAAGGACTTGTAATTTTATGGAGATGTGTTTCTAAGACTACAATCAAAGACTGATCAGAGCTCTGATATACACAGTCACCTATAACCACCTATAGGTCAGTACAAATTGTTGTAAGGCTACCTAAAACCTAAGAGATATAGTGTGAGTAGTTTACAGGATTTAATGGATCTCTAAAGTCACTTAGTGTTCAATATCATAACCAAGAACACTATCAAGTATATCTTTTAGTCTTAGAATTGAAGAAATTACTCAATAAGATTGATTACCTTAACTTATTCGAATGAGGTTTTGCTCTTATAAAATACAATTTGTGAGTAAGAGTTGATGAGGTATAAACAAGTTAAATCACTTAATACTTTAATTTATTATGGATATTTTACTCCTCAATATGAGAGTAAATTTTTTGATCAAGAGATAATGACAATTGAGGAATTTTCAATTCCATCAAGTTTCCATTGTAAGCACTCAATAAATATATTGCCAATAGGCCACCCAAATTTATAACTTGAAGAGTACCTATTGTGTTGATTGTAAAGAATGAATAATTAGCTCATATAGGTGAGAGATAGTCATATTGACCTCAGAGAATCCAATAAGATTTAAACATAGTGATCAAGCACTTATCTTCACAAATAGGAAGGTCTCATATCTTAAATAACATCTACATTCTGACTGTAGACTTATAACACAGTAATGGTAGAAGGGATGAGAACACGATATAAAGGTAGAGACAAGTAAATTAAATTTTTAATATGGTCATATTGACATGAGGAAATATCAAAGGGTGTGAGTACAATACTTAGACATGAAGCAATACCTATAATAATCTCATGATTCCCTAAAAGGATACCTACAATTTGGTCTATACTGCAGACTAGTCAAGGCATATGAGGGGTGAAAGTTTGTTTGGTATGAAGTGATATAAGATAGATGATCAAATTTAATAAATTATAAGAATAATCATATCATATTCCTTGAGATTATAATAATCAAATATAATGTTGAAAAAATAGGTTTCTAACATTAGTCTATAATCAACCAAAATCCTGCATAATATACAAACCTAGGAAGCCAATATTGTGAAACTTGATGTTTGAGACTTATAGGAGAAAAATAAAGAATTGAATATTTGTAAATATGGTATCCATGACCTAATAAAACTCTCCATAGTCTCATTTGATTTAGGTAAATAGGGGAGGTATGCTCTATTTTATCTCAGATAGAGGGCACTCCATGAGCAAGGCAACTTGGATACAAGATACATTGATGAGCAAAGAATGAAATGGAGAATCTTGAATGACTGTATAATAATGTGTGAGGTTAAATTAGAGATGGAAAGAGTTTTTTAAGTCCTTAAAACCATTGGAACCTTAATAGGTGGCTATATGCACATAAAATATAGTTAGGCCTATTAGACCTAGAACTAGGCCTAAACCCTACAGGTTCCTAATAACTTAAATAAGGATCTATGATTATTTAAAAATAATTTGATAGAATTTATAGGAGATTTAAGGACTATTTTAAAACACTGGTTTGTAGGAGATGACATACAAGTGGTCAGATTGGCTTAATTTCCTCTTAGGCCTACTCAAAATGCATTGTAAGAACTCAAGAGTCATTTTATTTTGATCATATTTGTACAGACACTATGCATGATACCTTAAGAGTTGGGGATAGTTGATGAGGGGTCCTTATATTATTTTCAATAGCATTTGTTTGGAGGTTCAAAGTTTGTTTTTTATGAATCATTGTTAACAATCAAAACCTCCTAAAATCCTCTTAAAACCCTTATTTGGAATTGATGGAGAATTACTCATCTAGGAGGGGTAAAATGGCCATGAAAGTGATATATACCTATATATCACTCTACTAGTCTCTATAACATCCATTTGATCCATACTATCACTTGTACAAATATACTAAAATCTGAGTTTCTTGTAGGATTTGATGTGTTTAATAGGTATAGAGGAGAATAGATAAGTGAGATCTATTTAGGGAGGTATGTAGGAACTTGTTACAACTTATCAAACTCAATTCTCACCATATATGTGCATGAAAACTTCTCAGTTGGGCCACTCATTGCAAATAATCTAAATAGACATTGGGAAGGCAAAGTGACTAGCTAGTGTGATAGTGAGAGAAATGAATTTAAATAATTTTGGGTATACCTGATTGAGTGGAAAAAAAAGAGGCTATGAATAGGTGTCCCACATCCTTTTAAATGAATCTCTATGAGAAACTACAAGTCACTTCGGTGACAAGTGTGAAGATGGGCTAGTGATGAATGCTCATAAATAGTGAATGGAAAGTGACAAGGATGAATCCATGAGTTTGAGAAGTGTAGATGACCTAAAATGACCTCATTTACACATTCTCATGTTATATAATATGTGTCAAGGCTTCCTATGGTAGTTTTAGATAGTCAAGTGGATGACTCATCATCAAGTCAGTTTCAAAGCAAGAAAATGAAGAGTCTTTATGCCAATTTGAGTCATATGTCATGTTCTAGATGGACACTTATCCAAGAAGGCATTCATATCTTATTCTCCACTTTATTTTATGTAATTATAATTAGTTCTCATATTTTGACACTTGGTATTGTGACCCTTCTACTTCTCTTCTTCTCTCTCCTCTCATATGCTCTATATATTCAAGCCTTTTTGGCTTTATAATAAATCCAAAATTAGTATGATAAATCTTTGATGGTTTTGACACCTCATTTGCCTTTGAATAAAGTTTTATGAATTTGATCATTTTATGTAATATATTTCCTAAGTATATTAAGTGGTTTAGGTGGTTGAAAAGTGATGAACATGCACTCCTTGCTTCCAATTTTCTATTACATGTTTTATGTGAGTGATATCTCTTCTAACATGTTTCATAAATTATATGTGTTTGTTAAGTGTGTATTGAAGTGTGAAAGGGGATAGTATTTTCTTGTATCAAAAATTATTTTCACCCACCTCTGGATATGCATATCAATCTACCTCTATGAGAAATACTTATGCTAGAAGGACATAGAGTTAAGGTCAATTTTAGTAGTCTCTTTTCTTGGTGAAGATACAAGTGTGTTATGTGGAGTTATCTTTGGTGCATCAACAAATTATCATAGGCTTATTTTATGTCTCCTTATTCCATTTTCACCCCCAATAGTGATTAGTCTATTGTAGTGTGAACCTAGAAGATAAATCAAGGGAGCTAGCCCTTTCAAACCTAGAGATCTATCTTTTGTAGTGGCTTATCTATGAAGAGAGATAGTTCTATGTTATCCTTAAATTGATAAGGTCAACTTAAATTATCCAAGGTGAAATTTTAGGCTATAACACTTACCTTTTTGACTATAGATGCGATGATACATGTGCTATAACTAATGAAAGGTGCCAATTTGAAATCTGGTTTGCCAGATATGAAAAATAAGAGAAAAATCCAAATTTATAGAAAATTATCATTAGTCCATAAATATTCCTTATTTTTATAAGTTCCTTATACTTATTTTGATTTTTTAAAAGGACATATGTAATTAAATATATTATGAAAATATAAAAAATAAAGGTATTTTACATACTAGGATAGGTGTGTATTTTTGATTATGTTGGTATGTGTTTTCCTTAAGTGTTCATGAGAGCACAAATGTGTTTACTTTATTATCTTGTTTTGTGTTTGTTTTATATTTAATATGTGGTCTAGTTTTGGTGTCTGATTAAAGGATTTTTAGTGTCAAATATGGTGTATAGGTGACTCCATTGCCCAAGGATAGGAGAAGGCAACTGGTCCTTAATTGAGTAGGCTTGTTAACCCTAGGAAATTACCAAAATGTTGACCAAATTTGACCCTAGGTCAAATTAGGTCACCCATCTATATATTCAATCTTTCTATAGGTTCTTGCTAAGTGATAACATGGTCATAAATTCACTTAATGCATTTTAAACCTTTGTCATTTTGTCATTTATCTTATATTATTTTGACCACCTTTTTTATCACTCTAATTGAACTGTATAGTTTATAACTAAATTCAAATGTGTTAAGAAGATATATAATGTAAAATATGTTATTTGAGTGTCAGGTAACTATTCTGTAACTGACATGATGTAGGTTCAATGTCCATCTAAGGAGATCACTACAAAATAGGTAGTTTTAAGTAGTTTTACAAATAAGGACAGCCACTTGACATGTGGGAAGGATTCAATAGAGTCCCTTTAAATACCCACATAGATATTCTAAGATTGAGAAGCTTTAATAGTTCAATTTTTTATAAAACTAGTCCATATCTCCCATTGCTCTCTTAGATAAGGTCAAATAGGTCAACTAGTTTCCCTTCAGTATGAACAAGAGAAGATGAGTTGGTCTAAAATCACTTGGTGGCTATTAGTAATCCTAATGGGATATCATTCCATGGAAATAGTTTATGTTTTAGTGTACTATTATCTATGAATAATCACTAAGATTGTCGATGAATTCAAACAACTTACACATCCATATTAGCTTCAGGTTTCTCATCTATTTTTTTTTGTGTCAACCAAGTAGGGAAGATGGTATTATAGATAATGCACACTCCTTTCATGATGTTTAAAATTGGTTTTTCATGTGTGAAGGTGAGGAGATTAGTATAAACATCACGCTATGCTAGTAGTGAACAACATTGAAGTCTACAAATAGTGTTTCCATTAAGTGTTAGTGTTTGTATTTTGAAGGTGACTTAAAATTAGGATAGTATACTTGTGTCTTTCCTCCAAAACCATGGAGTATAGTTTTTCTATGGAATATAAAAATTGAAGGAATTAGAAGTTGATGTAGATGAGTTTATAAGACCATGAGCAAAAACTGATCAAAGCTTTGATATACATAGTCACCTATAACCACATGTAGGTTAGTACAGATAGTTGTAAGGCTACCTAAAACCTAAGAGATATGGTGTGAGTCATTTAAAGGCTTGAATGGATCTACCAAGTAACTTATGGTTCATTATCATATCCAAGAACACTCTCAAGTATATCTTAAAATCTTAGAATTAAATAAATTACTCAATGGGAATGATTACCTTAACTTCTTTGAATGAGTTTTGCTCTTACAAAATGCCATCTATGAGTAGGAGTTGATGAGGTCTAAGCAAGTTCAATAAATTCATTCTTGTAGTTAGGATGAATATGTTACTCCTAAACATGAGAGTTATTTTTTTGATTAAGAGATAATGAATATTGATGTATTTTTAATTCCATCAAGTTTCCATTGTAAGCACTTAGTAAACATAGTGATAATAGGCCACATAAACCTATAACTTTCAAGAACACTTAATGTGGTGATGTTAAAGAATGAATAATAAGCTCATATAGGTGAGATATAGTCATATTGAACTCAAGTAAACTAATAAGAGTTAAACACAATGCTCAAGCACTTATCTTCACAAACAAGATGGTCTCATATCTTAAACAACATCTACATTTTGATTGCAAAGCTGTAACACAGTGACAGTAGAAGGGATAAGAACATGATATTAAGCTAGATAAAAGTAAATTAGAGTTTTAAGATGGTCCTAGTGACCTAAGGAATTATGAAATGGTGTGATTACAATACTTATACCTAAAATAACACCTATAGGAATCCCATGATTCCCCAAATGAACACCTATGATTTGGTCTATACTGCAGACTAGTCTAGGCATAAGAGAGGTGAAAGTTTATTTGGTATACAATGATAAAATATAGATGATAAAATTAAATAAATTATCAGAATAATCATATCATTTTCATTTATATTCTAATAATAAAATATAATTATGAACAAATAGGTTTCCAACCTCAGTCTACAGTCAACCAAAATCATGCACAATATATAGACCTAGGAAGCCAGTCTTGTGAAACTTGATGTTTGATACTTATAGGAGATGAATAAAGAATTTAATATTTGTAAATATGGTCTCCTTGAACTAATAAAACTATCTATAGTATCATTTGATTCAATAAAATAGTGGAGGTACCCTTTATTTTGTCTCAGATAGAGGGCACACTGTGAGCAAGCCAACCTACAAACATGATACATTGATGAACAAATAATGAAATGGAGAATATTGAATGAATGTTTAATGATTTGTGAATTTGTATTATATATATAAAAAGTTTTTTAATGCCATACAACCATTGGAACCTTCATAGGTGGCTATATGCATGGAAAATATAGTTGGGTCTGTTAGGCCTAGAACTAGGCCTAAGCCCTACAGGTGATTAATAACATCCATAAGGCTATATGATCCTTTAAAAATAATTTTATAGAATTTATAAAATAGTTAAGGAATATTTAGAAACATTTTTTTGGAGGAGATGACATACAAGTGGTCAGATTGGCCTAATTTCCTCTCAGGCCTACTCAGAATGCATTGTAAGAACTCGAGAGTCATTTTTTCTTGCTTATATTTGTTCAAAAACTATGAATGGTAACCCAAGGAGTTGGGGATAGTTTATGGGGGTCCTTAAATTTTTTTAATGGCATTTTTTTTATAGGTTTAACATCTAGTTTTTATGAATCATTATCGACAAACAAAACCTCCTAAAACCCTTGTTTAGACTTAATGGAGAAGATATGGATAATTATGCATCCAGGAGGGGTAAAATGGAAATGAAACTAATCTATACCTCTCTATCACTCTCCAAATATATATGACATCTACTTGATCCATATTATCACTTGTATGAATAGATAAAAATTTATGTTTCTTATAGTATTTGATGTGTTTAATAGGTACAAAGGAGAATAGACAAGTGAAAGACATTTAGGGAGGTCTATAGGGAATTATTAAAACTTATAAAAATAAATTATCACCATTTTTGTGTATGAAAACCTCTCAATTAGATGATTCATTGTAAGAAGTCTAAATAAATAGTGAGAAGGCAATGTGACTGCCTATTGTGATAGTGAGAGACATGACTTTGAATATTTTTGGGTATACCTAATCGAGTGGAAAGAAAAGAGGTTATAAATAGGTGTCCTAAATATTTTTTAATGAACATACCTAAAAAAATATAATTCATTTAGGTGAAAAGTGTGAAAATAGATCTAGAGGACTAGTGATGAATGACTACAAATAGTGAATGACAAGTGGCAAGGATGAGTCTATCAGTTGGAGAAGTGTAGATGACTTGAACCGACCTCATTTCCAGCTTCTAATGTTAGATCATATATGTCAAGGCTTCCTATGGTAGTTTTATATCATCAAGTAGATGATTCATCATCAAGGCAGTTTCAAAGTAAGAACAAGAAGAGTATTTATGCCAATTTGAGTCATATGCCATGTTACAGATGGACACTTATCCAAGAAGACCTTTATAGACTATTATCCACTTAATTTTATGGAATTTTAACTTTTTCTCATAGTTTTACACTTGGTATTTCAACCTTTACACTTCTCTTATTTTCTTTCCTCTCATATGCTCTATATATTCAATCCTTTTTGGCTTTATAATGGATACACAATTGGTATGGTAAAGCCCTACTAGTTTTGACACCTTATTTGCCTTTGAATAAAGTTTTTTGAAGTTGATTCATTATATAAAATATATTTACTAAATATTTTAAGTGGTTTAGGTGGTTGACAAGTGATGATCATGCTCTCCTTGCTTCCATTATACTCTTGCTTGTTTTGTGTGAGTGATATCTCTTCTAATGGGTTTCATAAAGTGTATGTGTTTTTTAAGTGTGTCTTGAAGTTTGACAAGGGATATTAGTGTATTATATTAGACATTATTTTCACCCACGTCTGGATATGCATATCAATTTACCTCAAATAGAAATACTTATGCTAGAAGGATATAGAGTTAAGGTTAGTTTTAGTAGACTCTTTTTTGGTGTAGATGCAAGTGTGTTGTGTAGAGTTATATTTGCTGTATCACCTCATTTACATAGGTTTATTTTATGTATCCTTATTCCATTTTCACCCCCAATAGTGATTAGTATAGTGTAGTGTGAACCTAGAATATAAATCAAGAGATTTATCCCTTTCAAACTTAGATATCTATCTCTTGTAGTGGCTTAACTATGAAGGGAGATAATTTCATGTTATCCTAAAATTGAGAAGGTCTACTTGACTTATTAATGTAGGAACATCACTTAGAGGCTAGTTTTAATTTAAATTTTTGGTTTTATTGTTCAATTTTGGCTTGATTATAGTCTATTAGGTATTAGGATGCTTATACCATCCTTGGTTTTCAATTCTAGGTGTTAGATTTAGTGTTAGCTTCTCAAAAATTCAAATTTGAACTTTCTCACCAAAATGAGTTTTTGAATTATTTTAGCTTAGTTTTGGTATTGTAAAGGTGTATTAAAGGTATTTTAAAGGTATAAAATGGTTTTAATTTCCTCTTAAAGTCATCATGAATTCATATCATGGGTCAAAACTCATAATTGTATGAAATATCAACTTTTGTATGTGTTCTTATTACTTAACTATCTCTTTAGTGACCGTTGGAAGGTCCAAAGGGTAATTATAGTAGTTTTAGGATGTAAAAAAGGATTGTATTTTAATTATAGGTCATTTATGTGAGTTTTTAAGCTTTAATTTTCAAGAGAATAACTAGAAAGTACCTGATTTTGAAGAAAAATTATTGGTAAACCCTATCTTTTTGTATGTTTGCATTGGTAATTGACTATGTGTAAGTGGATAGTGAATAAATACTTCATCAATACTAATTTATGAGACTTATTACACTTTGAGTAATTCATTTACATAGTGTTTGAAAGTTATTTATTGATTTATTTGATCATTTTAACATTTCTTTATGAGAAAGCCATCACAGTCTTGTAAGAACTATCATATTTATATATAGTCAAGTATAGATCTTCATGAAAAAGTGTATTAGAAGTGTTGGAGGGAATATATGGTGATTTTTTAAGGTGTGTATACATTTCATAGAGGTAAATCATCTTTCATAGTGATTTAAAGTTCTTATAGAACTCAAAATTATTAAATAATTCCTTTTGATTTCGTACATAGAGAAAAAACCTTGAGTTAAGGTTTTAAAAATAAAACTAAAACTCTAATAGATTATTGAAGATTTATAAACATACAAGGTACTAGTGTATGAATAAAGAGGTCTACGTGAAATTAGGCCTTGACAGACTTAATTAGTTAGAGACAAATTATAGAGAAGTGGTTTAAAGGTTGTTTTAAACCAAGAAACTTTTTAGAGAGGTAGAACTCAATAATAAGTACTAGTAAAGTGCCTTAGTTTCTATTATTCAATCCTATATTATCCATACAAGAAAAAAAAATCCAAAAAAAGGTTACAAGGAACATTGTGAAGTTATGTCAAGTGGGTGTAAGTTATAGGGTTAATATTTTGAAGGAGTTTTCTCTGCACCATTTTGGTATCAGATCCAAAATAAGACACCTAGAAGTAAGTGGATAAGGAGAGATTTCTTGAGAGGAAGAGAAGCTAGAAGTTATTTGAAAAATTGCTTGAGAGAAGACAAGATGCCACCAAGGAGGAATGTATCAAGTGAGAGGGAAACATCCATATAGATGGGAGATATAATATTGTATGAGTCAAGCAAACTCAAAGTCAAATTTGATGCCATACTTATAATAGTTGAGGCTAATTAGAGAATGGGAGTAGTCATGAGTGATTTGAGTGACCAAAAGGAAGAATAAGATATAGAGTCACTAGAGTTGGAAGATGAGGGAGAGAGATAAACTAGATAGAAGAAGTTTGAGAGATTATTTAAGGTGGTGAAAGTGCAAGGATATAAGACCAAACTAGATCTTCTAATATATGTATGTAGTCTCAATGGAGAAGAAATCCTTGATTTGATAGGAGAGTTGGATAAATACTTTGATTTTGAAGATGTACCATAAGAACAACAAGTGAAGGTTTCTAGGACTAAGATGAAGGGTCATGCATCTTTATGGTAGAATTACATCTAGGATGAGAGAAGGAAGAAAGGAAAATCTAAGATCAAGTCTTAGAATAGAATGGTTGCAAAATTGAAGAGAAATTTCTTTCCTAGTGACTACATCACCAACTTGTAAAGGAAACTTCAAAACTTGAAACAAAAAGAGATGGATGTAAGAGAGTATACTTGAGAGTTATACAAACTAAGCATTAGATTAGGTCATATGGAAGATGATAATGATAAGGTAGCTAGGTATTTCAATGGTTTGAAATATAACTTGAAGGATAATTTAAATCTTGCTAGTCCAATGACTCTAGAATAATGCTCTTAGCTGGCTTTGAAAGTTAAATATGAACTCAATAAGAATTAAAACCAATAAAATAGAGGTAGAGGCAAAATTTTTAGGGGCATAGGTTAGTAAGGAGGCAAATGATATTCATAAATAAGGCAATGGGAGTCTAATACCTCACATGAGAAACCACATATTTCAAGAGGAGGATTTATAGGTAGAAGGCATTATTTTAGGGGTAGATATACATCAAAGGATATAGGATTAGGTGGTTTTGTAGGAAGGTGATTCAAATGCAATAGGTTTTATAGATGTAGATCATGGGAGTGCCTAGAGGATCAACTAGTATGGAGTCCAATAACTGAAGGAAGAAATTAGATTACATAGGGAGTTGAGGAGGAGAGTGTTTATTATCCATCACTTGTGGAGGAACTTGAGGTAGGAGAATCATTGATAATGAGGAGAATGCTGGTCAAGACACCCAAGGAGAAGGAGTCACCACAAATGAATTTTTTTTAGGACTTCTTGAAAATGCCAAGGTAAATGTTGTAAAATGGTCTTAGATTTAGGAGGTATAAATAATATAGTTTTTATTGAATGGTTAGTAAACTTGGATTGAAAAAGTTGCCTCACCCCACACCATACAAGGTCTAATGGTTGAACAAAGTTCAATAAGTTTTGGTAAGTGATAAAATTTTGGTAGAATTTCAAGCAGGAAGGTACAAGGACAAGGTGCTTTATGATGTGATCCCCATGGATGTTTATCATGTGATTCTTGGGAGGCCTTGGAAATATTATAGGAAAACCACTCATGACAGTAGGAGGAATGTGTACACCTTGGTAAAATATGGAGTTAATCATACCTTGATGCCTATGAAGGATGAAGACAATGACTAATAAGTTGTGTTGTAGTTAAGTGTTCATTTAAGTAGGCATGGCATTCGATCATGCATGCAAATCTAGTTATCAGACATTTCTAGGGTTATGAGAGTTAGGTGCAAGGGGATCAAGGTCTAGTGTACAAAATTTAAACACAATGGCATGCTAAACTTAGTTTCAAATAAGGCATGATCCTTATACACTCACTTGAAGTATGACAGTGAGGGGACTAGGTCTGTGTTGGGCTAGTTGTGTCATGGTGTAGTTATGGGTTATGTAGGGTGTATTGGTTTAGGAGGTTCACTGGGTCTCTAACATAGAGGTTTAAAAAGATAGGTTATTAGTGCATGCTTAATAAAAGGGGTATATACATGGGGATATCCATTCATCCTAAGTTCACTCTTCGATGCAGGGTCTAACACAAGGGCCTTCATAGTGGGTAAGAGGTCTAAGTAGTGCAAGGTGCCACTTACTACAGGGTTGAGTTAAAATTCATCAACATTATTCATGGGGGAGAACACAACTTAACCAATATAATTAAATAATATATATAACACTTAGAAACTAATATTCATCCATTATAATTTGGTATTTATTACAATAACTAGTAGTAGCCTTCGCTACTCAATCCTATTCTTACTAGTACTAGAGGTTCACTAATGAGCATGTATTACATCTGCTACTTTAGGACTCAAGACTTAATCCCTATATCACTCTTGAATTATCTTGAGCTATAATAATAATCACTCTCCTTCTTTCTCTTGGAGGTCACCTCCTTTATAAAGGCATTGGCTACTCTTATTATTGACTTGATAGGCATGTGCTAAAGGGGGGTAGTTAAGAGCTTATTAACTCCATTATGCCATATAGGACACTAGGGTGAGTGCTAGGTTCTAAGCTATTAGATGGGGCTATACACCTTGTTGCTACACTAATATCTTTATACTCTTCAAGCCTTGAACTACCATGTGTAGCACTAGGTAGGTATGCCTTGAGACTCATGATGTTATACAACCATCAACCAACTAGATTAGGGATTTTGAGAGTCTATCTATTCATTGCCAAGGCATGAAAAAAGGGTCCTTCACTTCCTCCAAGGGTCTCCACATGTTGGGGTTGGTCCAGATTGCATGGGATCAAGTCTTCTAAAAAATGGGTCCCAACATCACCCCATACAAAATTTCTAGTCTACCCTAGACTACCCTTGAAGCACCTTAGGTGGACAGAATTTGGGTGCAACCTGCTATAAATCCTTCTTATAATTTTTAAAGCCTCAGATGGTTCCCTTAAAATATTAAATGGCACCATCCACTTATGTAGATGCTACTTCTAGAGCAAGTACATACATGCTTCTCAATTCTATTCTAAAAGCTTCCAACCTTTCCCTTGTACTTCTCACTCCTCCATCCAAGAGTTCACCCTACTCACTAGCCTTCATCTAGAAGACATAAAATACTACCTCCAGGTCTTTCTCTTATGTTTTTATTTGGGTGATAAGGGAGTTGATTTTTTCTATCACCTGCACACACTTGATCCTTAAAATCATGAAGGAATGTTGGAGTAAGGCATCCTTCTCCTCCTTTATCTATTTGAGGCATGCATTGATGATCTCTGCATAGTGCACAAAGTTACAAAAAATAGTATATAATTATTTTGTAGCTCCTTAGAGATTAGTGAAGAGGTATTCAACCTCTTCCATCTTCTTTTCTAGTTCACCCCTTATAGCCTCCATAGGGATCCTTATTCTCCTCCAATATTAGATTTACATTGATGATGTTATTTCATGCCATAGAGGTTTCCATCTTGATCAAAGCATTAGTCAAGCACATGGGGTTCATGTCATGAGGGTTTAATAGATGGTAGTAATTTCCCTCTTCTGGCTTCTTGGCATGCTAGATGGCCTTTATAGGGACCTCAAACTTTGGCTTGTTCATGTAGCAATCCATGGCCCATGAAACTTGGTGGTACGTAAGGGTTGTGGTAGTTATTGGAGGCATACAAACTATCATAGATAATTCATCATCCTCTTTAAACCCCATATGTACTTTTTCATGGTTTTTGGGCTCAATCTCTATTTTTCCTTGAGATCTTCTTCTTCACTAGCGCTGATGCCAGTCCCTATTTATTCAACTCTCTCTTCTTATTTATTAGCATTGGTGATAATCCTCATTTATTCAATTCTCTCTTCTTCTTCCTCTCTTTCCTCTCTAGACCTAGGCTCATCATCTCTTTGTTCTTATAGGGGTTCTTCAATGGACTTTTCCCCCTTGTCTTATTCCTGGTGTGGTGTCTCTTCCTCTACTTATTTTTCTAAGGTACTAACATCACCTTTTTTCTCCTTAGGCAGCCCCTCAAAGTTGGGGTGCACCTTCTATGTAGCTTATTACACTATTTGGGTGTCATTTCCAAGTGTTACCTTGGCTTCTTCTCCCCTGGGATCTACATCAATGGAACCCTTATTTCTTTCCCATTCCTTTAACATGCACACCTTTTCCTCTTGGGCTACTTTTGCTTCCCATTCCTTCTTCTGGGCATGTTCTTCCTGTGCCTTCTCCATCCTTTCTTCTTTCTTAGTCTTACCTTTTTTAGCCTTTCTTTGTGCTACTTGTGTGGCACACTTTTCTTCCCTCTTTTTAACTTCTTCAGCCTCAAGCTAATTAATATCAGCCTAGGTTAGGCTTGAGGCCCTCAACTCCTTATGCCTCAAGTTTAAGGTGAACATTACATCGATGTGGCCTTGGTCCAGGACCATTTCTCTCCATTTATTTATTATCTCTTCCTCTTCATTGCCTATATTAGAGGGAGTTACTTATTCAGGTGCTTCACCTACTTTACTCATCTCTTCATTCTACACCCTATGCACTACTTCACTTTTTTGCTCCTCTAGCTCTGCCATTTGGATGACATTGATGGGAGCCCTTGCCTTAGCCATCTCCTCTTTCTACTCCCTTAAATATTGTTCCCTTTTGGTCTCAACCTCATAGGAGCCAAGTCTCCTCAACCCATGACTTGGTTTTTTTGGCTATGCATGTGGAGGAGGTGAAGGGGATTATTCACTAGGGGATAATTCTACATCCTCAGGTGTAGTATAGGTACCTTGTCCCCACTCTTTATCTTCTGATCCATTTTCTTATATGTTTTTTTTTGGCATAAGGGAAGGGATATTTTCTTTCGTTTTCCCCTTTGGGCTTACGGAGCTCGAGATGTGAAGCACACACACTTCTGGTGTGATTTTATCACTGATACTTCCCCTTTTGAAGCTATCTTTAGCTTTAACCTCTCCTTGATCTCTTATAACATTTCCCCCCTCTTCTTTTTGGGGAGATTCTTCTTTTCCTAGGGTGTAGGGGTTCCTTCCTTCCCATCTAGGATTGGGAGGTCTCTTCATTTGTTAGTGCTAGACCCCACACTATCATTCTTTCTTATGGGCTTCACCACATAGTATAGTATATGAATGAAGCTAAGGATCATTACCTCCTACATAGGATTTATATCTATCTGATCCAAATCATCATCTTCATCTTATGTTATGCCTCCATCCATGTGAGGGAATCTGTGCCTCATATGCTAGCTTTCTACATCCATCTCTTTAACTAGAATGCCAAGGCTCTACACATTAGGGATTTTGTTAAGAATATCCCATAAAAAATTAACCAAGAAGGCAAATGGAAGCTTTAACCATCCTAAATTATTCTCATGCTTGAGTGCTAGATGGATGATATAGTAGTGCTACATGATGATGAAGGTCACCATTCCAAACATGCTCACTGGGAGCCCTTGTGGGATGTGCTACTCTAACCTGAATGCCTCTATCTATTTCTCACACCATTTTAGTACATGAGTCCTATACTTGGTGCTAAAGGCTATGGGGTAGGTGAAGTCCTTTTATTTCTATGCTAGGATTTTGTGGTGTTTCAAGAACACCCAAAAGTTGTCTTTTCCACCATTGAGGATCCTAATTTATTTGATGATTATTAAGATGAGGATGGAGCCCCATCTAAACATCCCCTTCATGATGTGACACTCTAGCACATTCTTGGTCATTTTTGTGGTAATGAACTATGCCATGTTGAACTTTACCCCTCATGCCATGTGATAGGCTAAGTAGAGGTATGCCTTAGACACATCAATTTATCTCCCTCATGGGCATAATTTTGATCCAACCAGTCACACCACCACCCTTATGCCTAGGTCCCTACATCTGATGATGTGGAAAGCGTATCCCCCGTTGAAGTAATTGACAAGATTTATGATGTACTCCACCTCTTCATCATCACCCATCAACTGATGTATGTCTCTTCTAGATTTTGGCAGTTTAGTTATCTTATTAATCAGGTATACATATATCTTTATATGTTGCCCTATGATGTACACATGGTATTCATGTATGCATGAGAGGAGGAACTAAACAAGTTCCATCTGGCTTTCTAAAATAAGTTAACTTAAAGAGTTGAGTTACACCTAAAGCCTTCAATCTATCTCTTATTAAGATCTCAAATATTGCATCTCCCTCTAGGGTCTTGTGTCTAGTGTCCACCATCCAATCTTGAGTCAAGTATTAAAAGTGACTTGATGTCTAGTGGTTGTAATCCCACAACTGACATACATGCATGAATGAATACCATAGTTCACCCATCAATACTTCAAGTGGAAATTACATGTGTTGGTAGGAGATATTATTCAACACATCAGATTTCACCATCATAATGCTGACCACATCTATTACCTACACCCTTGTCTTGGTGGCAAATACTTCCTCTACTATTCAAACCCACTTGGTTTTGAGTCACATCTCTTCATATCTTGATGCCTTTCAATTCTTTGTCATTCTGAATATGTTAGAATTGAAATATGGGAGGTGTGGCTTACCAAAACCCCTAATTTTAGTTTAGTGTGAGTTGTCTACCTAATATTCTCTGGCTATTAATGGTGGCTTAGAGTCTATTATAGTTCACCTACTCTACTCCATTTTTGCTTCAACACTTTACTCTTGATGCACTTTTTTCTCTAGTTTGCTACACCAATCCCTCACTTAATGCACTATCTACTCTATGGGGATTCACTTTTTTGGGGTCATTTGGCTCTAGTTCTTCATCAATTTCATATAATTTTATAACCCTATTCATTTTCCATTCACCTTATTTATAGCTTGATATGTCAACCACCATCATTAATACTATCATTTACACTTGATTTTTAGGTTTCTTTAGAGATCATGAGATCTTAAAAAATTCATGTCTTATCTACATTAAATGTGTATCTTTGTTCTATCATCACATTAAATACTTTTAATTAATTTTTGGTGATGTGACATCTATTTTCAAATGGTCACTTCCCACTTTTCCTAGGTAGATGCCAACTATCCTTGATGATCTCTTTTTGCACATCTCATTGGCATGACCCTCACCTCTCTTATGGAAACCTAGGCATAACACCTCACACACGTAAAATTTAGCCTCCTTGATTCCACTTATTCTAACTATTCTATTCTTTTAGCATGCTACTTTATCTTGGTTGATTTCTAATGCATCATCTTGCCTTGTTCTAGCCTATCCCATACAAATTCCTTGCACTAGCCCTCCAATGCTTGGTATCTCCATCTACTTTCTAAACTTCATAAGAAGTGCATCTTTTTGCTGACCTTGTGCTCAAATAATTTGAGCATCTTCTCACCTCATCTTGCATCCAACCTAGTTGAATATCTTCTCTTATGCTGGCCCTCTAGCAGTTTAACATGTTCAAGGGCTCCTTCTACCATCTCACCATGTGCCTCTTATGTAGATATTTCTTTTTCTACTACTACTTGACCTATAGGCTTCATGTGCCCATGACTTAGGTGTCTAACCTCATGTGCTAGTGGCATAAGTTCTCAACTCATCTGATTGGATTTATGGATGGAGTGGTAAAACATAGGGACCTATATGGCCATCTTATACTACCTATTGCTAAAAAAATCACATGGTTTAGCTTGTGCCAAACTTTATTTCAATCAGCTTAATTTAAATTGACTATTAACTAAAGATTTAGAGTATCATTGGCATGAGTGCCACCCTATTTCTAGTATGGCTTTAATTAGTTTCCATTGAAATTCCCTTAAAGCATTTTGTTTGATAGGGTATGTAGTTTGCATACACCAATTTATAAAATATGATGGATGACATAGGGACCCATCCATTATATCTGTAGCTTGCTTGGGTGTCAAAAGTATTTAGAGTCATATAGAAAGACTAAGGATCCTTCAATTAACACTTTATTCTTGATATGCTTGTCATGCCACCTCTTTTATCATGCCTTCTCAACTTTCTGGCCCCACTTGGCTTAGGTGTGCATCTCATCCAAGTGCTCCAATTCTTCCAACCTTGAACTCAAAGACTATTGGTCATCAAGGAAACCAATTCATGTGTTGTGTACAGAAGGTACTAAAAACTCTAGGGGTAAAACTACTTCCATGCCAAACACTAGTTGAAATTGTGTAGCCTTGTTTAGGTGCTTGTATGTCATGCAATAGGCCCATATTACTATAGAGACATGATCATCATAGTCCTTACAACTTAAATTACATATCTTGGTGAGTCATGTTACAAGGATCTTATTGAGGGCTTTAACCATGCCATTAGGCTAGGGATGATATGGGGTGGTCTTGTGGTACACCACCATGTATTTTATCAGAAGAATGTGCACCATATCATTGATGAAATGAGAGACACTATAATTAGTTAGACTTAACGAGTACCCATATCAGCTAATGATGTTCTCCCAAATGAATCATATGGATATTATGGCTATGTAATTTTTGGTCGATGCTACCTTAACCCACTTAGTGAAATAGTCAGTTGTCACGAGGATATATCTAGCCCTTATGTAATGTGATATAGGGGTGATTGGCCCTACCAAGTCAATGGCCCATTTATTAAATGGCACCTGGGCTAGAATAGGGATGAGAGGTATCTCATCCTGATGGTTTAACTTTCTAATGTGCTAGCATATATCATATGCCCATGTGTATTCCTTGGAATCATTAAACAAACTTGGCCACCACAACCTTGATTGTAGAATCTTGCACATCATTACATCTCTAGCACAATGTCCTCCAAATATCCCTTCATGCACTTATTGAAGGATAAAGTCTCACTCATTTTTTAAAACACATCGATGTAATAATTCATCCCTAATCATCTTGTATAGCTCCCCCTCAATGATCTGGAAGAGGGAGGCACAAATAACAAGCTACTTTTTCTCCTTAAAAGATAATGTTTATGGTGCTAGCGCTAAGGTTAGGAAAGTGGAAATATTTGCTAAGTCTTTAGGAACATGATGAACCTAACAGAGCTATACATCTAGCATATCATCCTCAATTGGCACCACCACATTTCCAAAATTGATGTGGGACAAGTGGTGTAGCCCTAAATTCTACTTTTTAGGTTTAACCATGACTAAAAATTGAAACTCTTAGAAGAGGAAAACCCATCTACAAATGTACCCATGTAAAATAGGTTTGTTTATGAGGTATTTTAATGCCTCATGATAAGTGAAGAAGGTGAATGGTGTTTCTAGTAGATACTATCTAAAATTTTTTAGGGCATAAACCATTTCCAGTGCTTCATGCTTAGTGGTGGTATAGTTCTGCTTGGCCTGCATTAGCTTTTTACTTGTAAAAGAAATGGGGTAGTCCGTGTTACCTTCACCTGGTTGCACAAAAATGACACTGATGGTTGATCCTAATGCATCAATGTGGACATGAAAATGAGTCATCTAGTTAGGAAACTAAAGTATCAATGTACTCACCAATTTTAGCTTCAAAGTGTCAAATTCCTCTTCTTATGCCTCATCCTAGTAGAATGGGCCATCCTTATACAAGATTTTCTCTAGAGGCACAACAATTTTTGAATAGACCCTTATGAACTTCCTATAGTATCCATAATAAATTAGGAAGGCATGAACATCCTTCTACATGGAAGGGGTCTGGAGTTGGATAATTATTGCAATCTTCACTGGATTAATGAGAAATCCATCCTTACAGATGATGTGCCTAAGTAGTGTGCCAAATGGGGTGGTGAAGATGCACTTCTTCAGTTTCAATGATATCTAGAGTTGTTTTCACCTTTCAAACATAAGGACCAAGTTATCATGGTGGTCCCTTACAAGACCATACATGGTCTAGTCATCTAGATATACTTAGAGGAACTTATGGATGAAGTCCTTAAAAATAATGATTACCACTCTAGAGAATATGGCTGACACATTATTTAGCCCAAAGGGTATCACATTGTAAGTGAAATAATCCCATTAAATTGCAAAGGTGGTTTTGGGACTATTCTCCTCTTCTATTTGTACCTAATGGTAGCTAAAGAACCCATCAATGAAATTTTAGATTTCATAACCTATGACCCCATCCAAGACTTCATCAATGAATGGTGTTGGGAAAGGGTCATTGACACAGGCAACATTTAACATCCTATAATCAACACAAATTTGTATGCACCCATATTTCTTGATGATAATGACCATAAAACTCAACCACTCTTATTATTACACTAGGTAGATGATACCAATGGCCAACATTCCATTGATCTTTGCTTTTACCTTGGCATTGAGATTAGGGTTCATCTAATAAGGGTGCTTCTTGACTAGTCTTGTGCAATCTACCAATTTGATGCTAATATTTCCTAATGAAGGGTGGGTTCCCTTAATTTCTTTATAGACACATGGGAAGAGATCTTAAAATTCCCTTAGGAGGTTTATCATATGCATGATCTCCACCTTAGACCAGTATGCACCTATGGTGGCCATCTTGGGCTCACCTTCAATGCTGATGTCTACTTGGGTGGTCTTGAGGGGTGCATGATAGGGTCCATTTCTCTCTTGGTGGGAGTCTTTGACCTACCTTACTCCCTTTATCATCTCAACTTGGAGGTGCATCTGGTCTCCATCATTTGGAGAGTTGTCATAAATGAGGTACATGAGCTTTTACTTACCTACTAGGGCCCTCTAATTGTGCTCCTTCTAGGTCACATCATCTTCTTCACTAGAGTCACTATGAAACACCATTTCTTTGAAGAAAGTTGGAAGCACCAATCCTTTCTCTTTGAATATCTCTTTTAAGTGATCTTATAAAATAGATGTGTCCTCAAACATAGCTTGGTAGATAACTTATAATGACTCCAATAATTCAAGGTTGTATTAAGAGAAGGAAAAAGTGTGCACAAACTTCTCCTTTAACATGCCATAATTTCTTATTTCTTGATGCATCTCATTCATAGTGTGCCATTCTCATCCCCATGTCTTTAGAGTTTTATAGAATATATGCACCCACAATACTCATGGCATATTTTATTTATAGATCACCCACATCTCTTCAAAAGGTCAGATGTGCACAATGGGGTCAAAATTACCATCGAGGGATGTATGTCTAGATCCTCATTACTTCTACCAAATCTAGTGTACATGGCTGTGATAAGTGGGTAAGCTAGATTTTTGTGTGGCCCACTAGTAAGCAATAGTAATTTTTAATGTATACACCAATGCACCCAACTGATCAATTTCCTTTGGAATGCAAGCCTCAATATCTTGTACATACCTCTTAATAGGCTAGTTTACTTTGTACTTAGGGAGTGCTGTGAGATTTCCCTTGCTAAGCTAGAACACTCTCTTTCCTATCTCCTTGTTATGAGGAGTTAAATTATTATAGGGTCACATAATTCTTACTAAGCCTATGCCAAACATTCCAAATCTAGCTTTGAACACTAGGCAACATCTGTACCCAGTGACCTCATAGGCTTCTTTGACCCAACATTTACAAGCTACATCTATTGTATTTGAGGTTGATTGGCCATCTTCCCAAGTGAACACCCTTTTATCATTGGGATTGAGAGTCTTGGTGCCTTGCACCATGATCCTATAAATATGGTTGACCTCATCCTCAAGGTTAACACTTTCAACATAAGGTGGCCCTTGGTCACCTAAAAGAGGAATCACCACCCTCTCCTTGCAATTTTTTAAGGTCATATAGTGATTTTTGAAGCACATATTGACATTATTTACATATCACCATGGCCTTCCCAAGAGTGTTAGGTAGTTGTCCTCCTCTACTAGCTCTATGACCTTGAAGTCAACTTGGAAATTAGTGCCCATGATGTCCATAATGGCACTATTCAAGATCCCTATGGGTTGCACTTGGGCCTTATTTTCCATGAAAAATGTGTGTGGTGATGGTCTCAAGGGTGGCCTCCCCATATTATTATAGGTATTCTTGGTTAGGATATTGATATTTACACCTATGTCAACTAGTACTTCACAAACTAACCACCCATTAATGGTGGTATTTATTAGCCATTCTTGCTCATACTCAATGTTCTGAGTATGCCTCACTTCTCACATCTACTCCATATGCAGTGCTACAATCTCTATTACTTGGGGGATGGCTTCTTACACTAGTGCTTTATTTACATACCTTAAAAATAAGTCCTTTAGTAGGGGTAATACCCCTTATATTTTTAGGAGGCATAAGATCTCAATCAACTCCTAGACTTTAGCCTCCTACTAGTGTTGACTTTTGGATATGATGGTGGCATATGCCTCTAAGTCTTTGGCCAACTAGAGATCACCATACAGGTCTTGTATCATGGCCATCACTTATTATAGGACATCATTTTAGTGTGTAGGATTAGGATATGGTACTAATTTTAGATCTAGCTGTCATGTGCTTGGTGTGGCTTTACTCACCATATTCTAGGCATAGGTCTTCATTTGGTATAGCGGGTGGCTAATTAGGGCACCCACTTTGCATCATGATATACACCTTTAGAGGCCATTTGGGAGTCTATTATGGCTTTGGGGCCTATCTCCCTTCTTTGGACTTGCATCACACCATAACAACTCCTCTATCCATGCCAAGCTAACCCTACATCAACTTCTTGTAGAGATATAGGTAGTCTTCAACTATGTGTGGGCCTCGATAGTACCCATATGTTGGGTGTGTTAGCTAGTCACATTGATAATACTCAGTCAACCCACACTTATAACAAGATCATGGTGGGAATATCCCTCCCCTCATCCACCCCCTTGGCCATGAACTCCTCTTTGGTTACCATAACCCATGTTATTATGATAATCACCCTCATTACTTTAGCCTATCTAGAAACCACTTGAAGTCATAGCTTACCTTGTGACTCTCTCCATGTTTTGGAATATCTCATCAATGAATCTACAATCCACAATCATGCATGTGTAGGCATCACACATCTTTAGTAAACTATAATATTTACTTGACCAGTGTGCTGTAATAGGGGATAATTTTTGAAGTCATACACTCCATGATAAACCTCATAGTTGGGGAGTATTGCATAGACATTCTTACATAGGTAGTTATTATTGTTGTGACCCTCTATCTCATCATTATGAAAGTCATGTGCCTATCTAGCAATAATATTCTATAACTAAGAAGCCATCAATGCAATCTATGCTTCCATGAAGGGACTAATCTTAGTGTCAGTACTTCTTACCACCTTAGCCTAGAGCATGGCTCTAAGCACTTCATGGGGTTTTGTGAAGGTATTCATAGATAAAACCCTCCAAAATTTCACTAGTATGCCCTCAAAAAACCATTATGTGTGTTGGGAGGGGTGGATATCATAAGGAAGCTTGGAGAGGAGAGTCTTGAACCATGCATCACATAAGCACACACTTTTAATTAACCCTTGAATAATCCCTTTGAGAACCACAATGCTCTATTGTTTAAACTTAGGAATGTAAAACTCCTTTAGGAATTCTTCCTTTAACACATCATAGTCAACCATAGTCTAGTTCAAATCAAACATTTAATACTAAGTATGAGCATGATCCAGTAGGGTTGTCATGAACTATGTTGCCTTGTGTTCAGGCTGAGTAATACCCTAAACATACCACTACAACTCACATTTTAGCACATAATCCATGGTGTTTTCAACTCCAAAATACTTAGGTAGACACATGGCCATCTCATAGTATATCTACTATGGTGGTGGCAAATGATTATGTAGTGATTAACCTCCTTATGTCTATACAAGGGTGGTCCTCTAATGCCCCCACTAATAGGGTTGAGAATTAACCTTAATGGAGTAGGTTATACTATAGATCTTGATTGTGTAGCTTCACCCACTAGTGGCACTATACCACTTCCTACAAGCTATTGCCTAATTGGTGTAGTTGACATTCCTTACATGAGAATATTTGTACTTGTGTTCATGACACTTAGACTAACACCTGCTTGGTCAACCATACCATTTCTCAACTCCTCATATGGTATCACTTGTTTAATCACAAATCCATGATCCAAAATCTTGGTCCAATCATAATATATTAGGGTAATAGGTTGAGTTACCATTATTCAATTTTCAAAGGGGGAATCTAGAGCATGGGATTGCATTTTAGGTTTAAAAGGGGTAGGTGTCTCTATCACATCCTCAAGCACCTTATCTTATAGGGACTCACTACATCCCACACCCATCTATGGAATTTGACCACTTGTTTCTTCCTCTGTCTCAACATGTCTTTCAAAAGATCCTTCCCCATGCCCTTCTTGCTTGCTACAAGTCCTCTTAGCACTTCTATGTTTTAGGTCTTCCATCAACCTTCATTTGCAATTACTCAAGTTGCTATTCTTCTTCCATGGCACCTTTCCTACACTTCCCCCTTCTCCACCTCATGCTTGACCATATGCATAAGGAATTTTAACCTTCAATCTTCATGGTCTCTATCTCGTAATCAACCATGAGCTTCTTTAGCTTATTGTGGAGTCCTTTGATGAACATGCCCCTTTGTTTTTAAATAAACTCATGCTCTACCACTTCTAGGCATGAAAAGGTTGACATTGAAAACTCTAACATGTATCTATTCAAAGTGCCTTCTCACCACTTGTCTATGGTGTGTGTCCACACTTTATCTAGGCTTTCTAGCCTCTCTATGTGCTCTATAGTCTACTTGAGGCACTATCCATAAATTCTTCATCTAGTATCAACATATACAACAAACCATATATATACATGCTTAGGTAGCTCGTGGAAGAACACTTTGTATAATGGGTCCTACAAATAAGTTTACACCCATTTATGAAACTTCTCTCCTTCACACATGGGATGCTTTTGCATGAAGAAATCTTCAACTTGCTTTAGCTAGTTCTTAAAATTCTCAAGTGATAGTTAGAGAATTTATCTACTTTAAAATCTTAGTAATGGAATTCAACATGGCCTAACATTAAAACCAAAATGTTGTATTTTAGTGTTCATTTAAGTAAGCATGGTGCTCGATCATGCATGCAAATTCAATTATCAGGCATTTCTAGGGTTATGAGAGTTAGGTGTAAGGGGATAAAGGTATAACACACAACATTTAAACTCAATATAATGCTATAATTAGTTTCACATAAGGTACAAGCCTTAAATCTCACCCAAAATGTGATAGCTAGGGGACCAAGTCCATGTTAGGCTAGTTACATCATGGTGTAGCCAAAGGTTATATAGGGTGTATTGGTTTAGGAGGTTCACTAGGTCTTTGGTATAGAGGCTCAAAAGGATAGGTTCATTAGTGCATGCTTGAACAAAGGGGGAAATACATGGGGATGTCCATTCATCCTAAATTTTCCCTTCAATGTAGGGTCTAGCACAAGGGCTTTTGTAGTGGGTAAGAGGTCTAAGTAGCACAAGGTGCCACTTACTATAGGGTTGAGTTTTAGTTCATCAACATTATTCATGGGGGAGAACACAACTTAACCAATATAACACAATAATATATATATATATATATATATATATATATATATATATATATATATATATAACACTTAACAACTCATATTCATCCATTATCATCTAGTATTCATTACAATAACTAATAGTAGCCTTCACTACTCAATCCTGTTCTTACTAGTACCAAAGGCTCATAGATGATCATGGATTACATATGATACTTTCGTGCTCAAGAATTAATCCCTATATCAATTTTTAATTTACCAAATCTTTGTTGCTAATCCCCCTCCTCATTTCTCTTGGAGGTCACCTCCTTTATAAAGGCACTAGGCACTCTTCTTGCTAAGTGAATAAGCACATGCCAAGAGAGCTTGTCAAATCCATTACACCATATAAAACACTTAGAACATGTGATAGGTGTTAGGTTGTTGTATGGGAATATACACACACCTACTCCACTAATATCTCCATGCTCCTTGAGCCTCAAACTACCACATGAAAGACTAGGCAGGTATGCCTTGAGACTAATGATGCTATACAACCATCATCCAACTAGCTTAAGGATTTTGGGAGTCTATCTAGTCAGTGCCAAGGTGTGAAAAGAGGGCACTTAACTTCCTCCAAGGGTATGTACATGCTAGGGTTGGTCCAGCTAGTGTGGGATCAATTTTTCTCAAAAAGGGGTCCCAATAAGTTGGGTCAAATGTGATGTTGGTAAGTGGTAAATATTTTCTAAGCACCATAAATAAAGAGGATTTGGGCTTTATATTGATATTCAATCCTAGTAATATTATCATAAAAACCAAGATAAATTAATTTCCTCAAGAAATCCAAGACATGTTGAAGAAGTATACATAAATTGTAGTTGACTAGCTATTGGGTACATTGCCACCTATGAGGAACATCACTCATCACATAGAATTTATTCTTAGAACAAGATTTATTAACAAGGTAGCCTATAAGATGACTAATAAATAAAATTTAGATATCAAGAAATAAGTTTAAGAAATTATAGACAAAGGACTGATCAAATAAAGTCTTAGTCCTTGTGAAGTGCTTATAATGTTGGTGCCTAAGAAGGAAGGTGAGTGGAGAATGTGTATTGACTTCAGGGATATCAATAATATCAAAATTAGATATAGGTTTACACTTCCTATTATGAAATATTTGATGCATTTCTTGAGTGGAACAAGCTATTTTTCCAAAATTTATCTTAAGAGTGGTTACCTTTAGATTAGGATCAGATAAGGGGATGAGTGCAAAACAGATTTCAAAACCAATAAGGGATTGTATGAATGGCTAGTTATGCCATTTGGTCTAACCAATGCACCAAGAAATTTCATGAGGCTTATGAATTAAGTCATCAAATATTTTATAGGAAAGTTTTTAGTGGTATACTTTGATGACATACTTATCTACATCTATAGCAAGGAAGACCATCTTCACCATTTGCATCTAGTTATGAGAAGGTTACAAGAAGAAATGTTATTAATAAACCTCAATAAGTGTGAGTTTATGAATTCAAAACTAATATACCTTGGATTTATCATATCTAAAGGCATTCTAAAAATGGATAAGGATAAGGTGAATTCAATCATGGAGTGGTCAACACCTAGAATAACTAGAGAGGTAAGAAGCTTCCATGGATTTTCAAGTTTATATAGGAAGTTTATTAGAAATTTTAGTGGGATATGTACTCATTTAATAGAAACCATTAAGGGAGATACAAAAAGGTTTGTTTGGAGTGAGAAATCATAGATAAGTTTTAAATATTTGAAGCAAAGGATAACATAGCAACCTAAACTAGCATTACTAGAATTCAATAAAGTGTTCAGATAGAATGTGATGCAAGTGGAATGGTAATAGGGGATGTAATAAGACAAGAGGGAAGACCTATAGCTTATTTCAACAAAATTTTGAATGATGCCAATAAAAATTACTCCAATTAATTAGAATTATATTTAATGGTGTAAGCATTAAAGAAGTGGAGGTATTGTCTAATGCTAAAGGAATTCATTATCTATATAAATAATCATGCACTCTAGTTCATCACAAATCAACCCAAGATAAACCAAAGACACATGAAATGGGTGGAGTACATGCATAATTTCACCTTCACCATCAAACATAAATAAGGATAAAGTAACAAGGTAGCAAATGCATTGAGTAGGAGAGTCTTATTGGTGCATGAGATACAACTTGATAGTGTTGGTATTGAGTCACTCAAGGAAATATATGAAGATGATGAAGACTTTAATGAAGCATACAATTCTTGTAAGCACCCAACTACACTCAAAAAAGATCCATGGTTGGACTATGTCATACAAGATGAATTTATATTTAAGGAAGTGTAGCTATGTGTGCTAAGAAATCAATAAGAGATAATTTGATTCAAGAGAAGCATAGTAGAAGTATGGTAGGCTACTTTGGGCTTGAAAAAACCTTGGAGTAGCTCAGTAGACACTAATATTAGCCTAAAATTCAATTAATAGTGAGGAGATATGTTGAGAGATGTAAAATTTGTCAATTGGATAAAGTTAAGAGTACTAATAAAAGTTTATACCAACCACTACCAGTCATAAATGGGCCTTGGGAATCCCTAAGCATGGACTTTGTTATGGGACTGCCTTAGACACAAAGAGATTTTGACTCTATATATGTAGTTGTGGATAGATTTTCCAAAATGTCACATTTCATTCCATGTAAGACTACTAATGATGCCACCCATGTGGATAATTTATTTTTTAAAGAGGTAGTAAGGCTTGATGGACTACTATTAAATATTGTATCTGAAGGAGACACTAAGTTTCTAAGCCATTTTTGGAGGACACTATGGAGAAATCTAGGCACAAAATTACATTTTATTTCATCTTACCACCCTCAGATAGATGGTCAAACTGAGCTAGTTAATAGGATCTTAAGGAACCTATTGAGGTGTCTATCTAAGGATAATCCCAAGTAGTGGGATCTTGTGTTTCTTAAAGTAGAGTTTGACTACAATGACTCCACCAATAGGAGAATTAAGATGAGTCCTTTCCAAGTGATATATGGTATGCATCCTAGAGGAGTGTTTAAAATTAGAAATATTAGTCATATGGATAAGAGGAGTGCTAAAGGAGAAGAATTTGTAGTGGCCATGAAGGAGGTTCATCAATAGGTAAGGAAGCATCTAGAAGATAATGTGGAAAAGGACAAGAAGCAATTAGATGTAAGTAGAAGAGTTTATCAATTGGAGATTTGGTTTTTGATCATATTAGGAAGGAGACATTTCCAAGAGGTCAATACAATAAGTTGAAGATGAAGAAAATTAGTCCTTGTAAGGTACTTAGGAAGTTTGCTAACAATGATTATGAGTTGGAATTGCCTAGTGGTGTAGGCATATCACCAATATTTAATGTTGTCAAATTTTACCCTTATAAATAAGGAGTAAAAGGTGAAGACACAACATAAGTATCAGATAAATTAGGTACATATTAGGCAACATAGTTACCTCAAGCCAAATCAAAAGAATTAGAATGCATACTAGACAATCAAGTGATCAAATAGACTAGAGACAAGTAATATGTCAAGTACCTGGTCAAATTAAAACATTAACCAATTGGATATTATACATGGATGACTGATTATGACATAAAAAAGCATGGGAGTAATCTGGAAACACTCATGGACAATAGTCCCTGAGTTTTTTTCTCTTTTCCCTGGGAGTATGATGTAGGAACATCACTTATAGTCTAGTTTTCTTTTTAAAATTTGATTTTATTGTTCAATTTTATATTTATTATAGTATATGAGGTCTTATTATTCTTATAACATCCTTTCTTTTCAATTTTAGGTGTTATATTTAGTGCTGGCTTCTTAAAAATTTCAATTTAAACTTTCCTACCAAAATAAGTTAATGAATTTTTGAATTGTTTTAGATTAGATTTGATATTGTAGAGATGTATGAAATGACTTATCAAGGTATAAAATGGATTTAAATATATAATGGGTCCAAACTCATAATTTTATGAAATATCAACTTTGTATGTGTTTTTATTGCTTAACTATTTCTTTAGTGATTGGTGGAAGGTCCAAAGGGTAGTTAGAGTAGTTTTAGGACATGTTATCAGCCATAATTGTACCCTAAGTTAGGTAAGGAAATTTTTATAGTCTCCTCACTCAAAATCTAGTCTAAAAATGGGAATAAACCTAGGCTGTGGGTCACCTATACTGGGGCTAAACCTTTTAATTAGGTCGGCTTCCTCTTTGATGCTAACCTAAAACTAGAACTAAACCTAATGCTTCATGGGAAAAGGGTTAGAAAGAGAGTAAGGGATCTTAGTAAATTTAATAGGTGATGCACAAAAATTAAAAGGGAACTCCCATAATCTTGAACCCACATTAGATCAATAAAAGAATAGTACTAGCTCACATAACCTTAAACTTCAAGCTAATTTGCATAAGTGTTTCATAAGAGAGGTTTAAAATAAAGCACTAACCTAGACCTTCAAATAGCTATGAAAACCCTCTAAAAAAGTTAGATAAGAAGGATCATGAATGAGGAAGGTTCTCTTTCACACAATACCATAGTGTACAACTAGTAAAATAAAGATTCAAGCTAAAAGATAGGCAAAGAAGGTCCTATTGCATTAAGAGGTAGTTCTTACAAATACTTGATAGGGTCAAGCCTAATAAAGCTAAGTATACCTTGAAGTATCTCAAGGAATGCCCCATATCTTAGAAATAAAATCTCCAATCTAAAGTCCCTAAGAGATCTAAAAAATGAAGAGAAAAGGTTCTTATAGGAGAAGGTGGGAGAAGAGAGGAAAAACATACTGTTCATGATCATTATGAATTGTCAGCCTTAAGAGATGTTTCACAAAGATTTTAGTCTAATTAGAATGGGATATAATGATCAAGATATTAATGATTTTTCCCATATATCCTTTAGATCATTCTATTTTTAGTAGGCTTCACTAAAAGATAAGAGTTTGTTAAAAGTGGCAAGTTATGATCCAACTAGAAGTGAATGCTCCAACTGCTTTCCAAATCCATAAGCTCTTCTCTATTGATATTTAACTATATCTTATCAATAAGATAAAATATTTTTACATGTTAGAGACATGTCATGCCTATCCTAAATAATGGTTTTTCAAGAGCCTAAATTGAGATGGTCCTTTTGCTTAGTCACTAATCTATTCTATGTCTTAGATCCTAGGTCAAGATAACTATGGGGAAAACCAATCTAAGGATATTGTTTTTCCTATAGATCCATATAGGTGGAACTCTATTTAATGTTAGGTCTTTATTTGAATATACACTAATATTCTTTCCTTTTTCTTATCTGTCAGCTTGGGTCAGGCTCGAGTTTAGATCCCTTGGTTTTACTTATCGAGTTAGGTTTATTTTTCTTTATCAAATTTTGCTGATCATCCCAAATTGCCCCTTCACCATTGGCTATCAAAAATGCCTTGAATAATTTACCTCTTTTAACTTATTTCACTCTATCAGATCTTAAGATCTAATTAAACATGGATCATAGATCTTTGGGGACCCACCACCCTAATCTTAGTCTCTCATTGGCTCAATTGATTCACTAAACATATGACTTACATCTCACCTATAGATCTTCTTAGAATGATAAAATGCACACCATTCAATTTACTTGGGCCCACTATTTGAAATTCAATGGCTATTTCCTAGATCTTGAAATTGATGTCTGCATGAACATCTATTATTTTTAACCAATTTCATAATTTTATATCTGGAAGTGTGAAAATCATAGAGGCACCAATTTTTTAGATAATGGACTTAAAACTAAAGGGAACAAACCCTTTTGATCCACTAGCCATTCAAGCTTTCCACATGTTTTTATCAATTGTTTGAAGTTGACTAGTTTATGTGATCCTGCATGATGTTTTGATGATGGTCTAGCCTAAAAATGGATAAGTATGGGGACTTAGCAAATTATACATTAGAAGCCAAATTTTCTTAGGCATATCTTTCATTTCACTATAACATGTAAGCTAAAACTTGGTGCATATAAACTAAGATCCAAAATGAACAAACCCATGTGATTACTTATTTTTGGGACTACTGCATGTGAAACATATATCTCCATGAAAGTGCCTACTCAAATTAATTAGACTCTTTGAAAATTGGATAAGTATGGAAACTTAGCATATTTTACATTGGGAGCCAATCTTTAAAACCTTAGATCTTCTTCTATGTTTAGGCAGATGGGCTAAACTCAGTGTGTGAAAACCTAGGACTACTATGAATAAATCCATGTGACCAATTCTCTTTGAATTTTCCATGTGTGTGAGCTCTAGCAGTATTAAAAGAGCCACTTAGCCTTATAGTCAAATTTTTAGGCAAGCTCTAGATGGTGGGTGGGCTAGATGAACACCATGTCCCTCCATGCTTATCTTGGGCATTCCTAACAATCCATAAAGGCTTTAAATTATTGGAATTGTATTTAAAAATTTAGAAAATTACACTTTTAAGTGGACCTAAAGTGCCTCAAATATTTGTGAGTTTCATGATCTCACTGGCCCACCCATCCCATCTAGAGCTTGTTTTGGCCATTTTAGTATTTGAACCATCAGGAGCTCTGATTTTTTCTCTATGTTAGAAACTAGGCATGAGTTTATTATGTGGGAAAAAAATGGCCAACATCTTTGGTGACTCATAGGGAAACATGCCTACTATGATTTAAGAACCCAATTCATTTGCTAGTTTGATCCATTGGGCATGGAATCAATCCTCTACGACTAAGCTAATTGTGAAGATGATGCATGACTACTTATCTATGGAACTTCCTCTTAAAACAACAAGGACTAAAACAACAAGGGAAAATGCATGTGGGTGAATTCAAGAAATAAAAGCAACTAACCTACTAAATGAAAATTATGTAAAAAGCACTTAAATAAAAACATGAAATCTAACCTAATATGTACAAGGTTATAAATACCCTCTTCCTAGGTCAAATGGGAAACTATTTTGTGTACATTAGAGTTTTAAAACATACTTGCCTTTTCTTGATGGATCTCCTTTATATCTAAGAGAAATTGAATGCTCATGTCTTCTGGGGGGGTAGCTAGTTTCTTTGGCATACACTTAAGTGGGTGAAAAGGGGTAAACATATCTCTGATGTAGACATATTAGACTATTTATTTAAGGTTTGCTCTAACTTATATTGTAAGGGCCTCTTCAAGCTCCTCTACTGCTAGATTTAGGTATGTTTTATGGAAGCATGGGCCCAAAACCTAATCATCACATTCCTAGACCTGCATACCTTATGAGAACAAATCTAATCCTTATCCTTCCATGCACTACTAATCATGAACATATGGATCAGCTTGATCCATATTCTTAAACATATTTATAGGGATAACCTTTAATAGATATGGGTCTAAATTTGTGTCTTATCGAGACCATTGGAGCTTACTACTAGCCTTCAAAGGCTGAGAGATGTCTATAATTGAAGAGAGGAGTTGATAAACATGCTTGAAAAGTTTAAACATGTCATTTCCTAAGAAAACACTTACTTTTGAAGGCCTATCATTATGAAGATGTAGCTCGATTATGACCTCTTTATAAGTGTGATAATCCTTTGGTCACCATTATGAAACTATGAGTCTTCTTTTGATATCCCAGCTTGGTCGATCGAGACCATTTTGCCTTCATGTGGTAGAGCGGTGATGTGATTGGCAATCAGGTTTATCTCTTCTATGGAATCATGGTATAACTACAAGCATGAATCCTCCTAGTTCTCTTCTTCTTCATCTTATTTTATTGAAATAAGATATTTTTGAAGGGAGGGTGGGATGGTAGGTTGAGTCTACTTGAATTATTTCTCCTACCCTTCCCATTTTACTAATCTATCTATCCACCACCAGATCAAGGTCTTCATTTCATACAAATCAACATTGATAGCACTGTATTAAACTTCTTCTCCAACTACCATCCACATAATTTATAGACTTTGAACTAAATTCCTCATCCTCTTTATGAGATGATAAGGGATCACTTCAAACTCTCAGTCCCATTTTCTCATCACTTCTTCTGATATCTACATATTTGGTTTAAGTGCTAGCAAGGATATGATAGTAGAAGGTTGGCTAAAAGGGTAAGTAGGTTGGTATGAAGGATAGGTATGCTCATTATGAGGCTGATAAGTATGATTATATGGATGATAGGCTCTATTTGGTTGGTGATAAGGCTCACAAACTAGATGAGGATAGAAATTTATCCTAAATCTAATCATAAAATCTCATAGAAGGGGTTAGATGTAGATAAAATTTGCTTGACGGATTACTTGGAATGTTTTAACTAATTAAAAGCTTAGAATCACCATTGATGTTTATAAACATGTCTCTGAAGATTGATTGGATGAAGAGAACACCAAAACTCCTCATTTGTTTTGGACCTTAGTCCCACTGAGCATGCCAAAAACTGTTATCAAATAGAATTACACCCTAAGTTGGGAAAGGAAATTATTCTAGCCTCTTAAATCAAACCCTAGTCAAATAATGGGAATAACCCTAGGATGTGGGTCACATATGTTGGGGATAAACCTTTAGAGTAGGCCAACTTCCTCTTTGATGCTCACCTAAAACTAGAACTAAGCCTAATGATTCATAAGAAAAGGGTTAGAAAGAGAGTAAGGGATCCTAATAAATTTAATAGGTGATTCACCAAACTTAAAAGGGAACTCCCATAAGCTTGAACCCATACTAGATCAATAAAAGAATAGTACTAGCTCACATAACCTTAAAAATTCAAGCTAATTTACATAAGTATTTTATAGGAGAGGTTCAAAGTAGAACACTAACCTAGACTTGCAAATAATAATGAAAACCTTCTAAACAAAGTTAGAGAAGAAGGACCATGAATGAGGAAGGTTCTCCTTCACATAATACCATAATGCACAACTAGTCAAACAAAGATTCAAGCCAAAAGATAGGCAAATAAGGTCCTATTACATTAAGAGGTAGTTCTTACAAATACTTGATAGGGTTAAGCCTAATCAAGTAGAGTATACCTTACAATATCTCAAGGAATGTGCCATCTCTTAGAAATAAAATATCCAAAGTGAAGTCCCTGAGAGATATCTAAAAAATGAAGAGAAGGTTCTTACAAAAGGGGGGAGAAGAGAGGAAAAACATGCTATTCATGATCATAATGAGTTTTTATCCTTAATAGACATTTCACCAAGTTTTTGGTCCAACCAAAACAAGCTATCATGATTAAGATATTCATGATTTTGCCTAGATAGCCTCCAGATCATTCTATTTTTAGTAGGCTATACTAAAAGACAAGAGTTTGCCAAAAGTGGCAAGTCATGATATGGATAGAAGTGAATGCTCCAACTACTTTCCAAATCCCTAATCTTTGATCTATTGATATTTTACTAAATCTTATCAAAAATATAAAATATTTGTACATGTTAGAGACATGTCATGCCTGTCCTGCATGGTGGTTTGTTAAGGGCCTGAATTAAGATGGTCCTTTCTCTTAGTCACTCATCTATTCTATATTTTAGATCCTAGGATGAGATAACTATGGGAAAAACCAATATAAGGATATTGGTTTTCCTATAGATCCATATAGGTGTCACTCTATTTAATGCCAAGAAATTAGTCAAATCTATGTTGAGTTTCTTTCCTTTTGCTTCTTTTACCAGCTCGAGTTAGGCTTGAGTTCAGATCCCTTAGCTTTACTTACCAAGTTAAGTTAATTTTTCTTTATCAACTTTTTTTTATCATCTCAACTCACCTCTTCACTATTGGTTATTGAAACTACCTTGAATCATTGACCTTTTTTGACTTATTTTGCTCCATCAGATCTTAAGATCTGATTTAACATGGATTATAGATCTTTGGGGACCCACCACCCTAAGCTTGGTATCTCATTGGTTCCTTTGATTTGATGACCATTTTACTTACATCTCATTTGTATATCTTCTTGTCATGATAAAATGTGCACTATTTGATTTGCTTGGGCCCACTATTTGAAATCCAATGACTATTTCCTAGAGCTTGAAATTGACATTTACATGTCTACCATTTTTGACCAACTTCATAATTTTATATCTATAAGTGTGAAGATCCTAGAGGCACCAATTTTTTAGATAATGGACTTAAATCTAAATGGAATAAACCCTTTTGATCTATTGGCCATTTGAGCTTTCCACATACTTCTATCAATTGTTTGAAGTTGACTAGTTTATGTGATCCTACATGACATCTTGATGATGGTCTGGCCTAGAAATGGCTATGACATATTGATGATGGTCTAGCATAAAAATTGATAAGTATGGAAACTTAGCAAATTATACATTAGAAGCTAACTTTTCCTATGCATATCTTTCATTTCACTATAGTGCATGAGCTAAAACTTTGTGCATATGAACTAGGCTCTAAAATGAACAGACCTATGTGACTGCTTGTTCTTGGGGATAACATACATGTGATATATGGATCCATAAAAGTGTCTACTCAACTTAATGGGACTCTCTAAAAATTGGCTAAGTATGGAAACTTAATGGATTTTGCATTGGGAGATAATCTTTGAAACCTTAGATCTTCTGCTGTGTGTAGGCAAATGGGCTAAAACCCAATGCATGATAACTTGGGACTACTATGAATAAATAAATGTGAAAAATTATCTTTAATTATATATGTGAATGAGATATATTATTATCAAAATAGTCACTTATCCTTATAGTCAAATTTTCAAGCAAGCTCTGGATGGAGGGTGGGCTAGATGAACACCATATTCCTCCATGCTTATCCTAGGAATTCTTGACAATCCATAGAGTATTTATAATCTTGGAACTATATTTAGAAATTAGGAAAATTATACTTTTAAGTGGACCTAAATTTACTCAAATATTTGTGAGTTTCATGATCTCACTGGCCCACCCATCCCATCTAGAGCTTGTTCTGGCCATTTGGTTATTTGATCCATCAGGAGCTCTTATTTTTTCTTTGTGTTATCAACCGAGCATGAGTTTGGTATGTTGGCCAAAAATTAGCCAATAGGACATAAAAAGGATTGTATTTTAGTGATATATCATTTATGTGATTTTTAAGGTTCAAGTTTCAAGAAAATAACAAGTACCTAGTTTTGAAGAAAAAGTATTGGCAGACCCTATTTTTTTGTATGTTTGTATTGGCAATTAACTGTGTGTAAGTAGATAGTGAATAAATAATTCATCAAGAATTATTTATGATACTTATCATGATTTGGGTAATTTATTTACATATTTTTTTAAATTTATTTATTTAATTATTTTCACATTTATTTATGAGAAGGACAAAATAGTCCTGTAGGAACTAGCATATTTATACATAGTCAAATATAGATCTTCATGAAAAAGTGTAGTGAATGTGTTTAGAGACTATATGGTGATTTTATAAGGTGTTTATGGGTTAAATAAATGTAAATAATCTTTCACATTACATTTAAAGTCCTTATAAAACTCAAAATCTTTAAATAATTCCTCTCGAGTCTGTATAGAGAGAAAAAAACCCTAAGTTAGGGTTTTGAAACTAAAACTCAAATTTCAAGAGTTTTAACAAGCCAAAAAACCCAATTTTTTTTATTAGGTGTGTTTTCAAGTCCTAAAAAATATTCTTGAGGTTTTATAATTGTACAGGGTATTGGCATATGGTTGAATAGGTCAGTGTGCAAGTAGGCTTTGGTAGACCTAATTAGTTGGAGATAAAGGCTAGAAAAGAGGTTTAAAGGTTGTTTTGAACCAAGAAAATTTATATAGAGGTATAAATAAATAATGGGTACTAATAAATTTCCTTAGTTTCTAATTTTTAATCACATATTATCTATATAAGCAAGAAAATCTAAAAAAATGTTACAAGGAACACTGTGAAGTTGTGTCAAGTAGGTGTACGTTATAGGGTTGAGATTTTGAAATCATTTTCTCTACATCACTTATCTAGGGTGAAATTTTAGGATATAATATTTTTAGCATGCCTAGTGGGACTTGAAGTCTAATAATTTTGTTCAAGGTAGATGCTGGCTTTGATAATAAGGATTTGTAACAGTCTACTTCTTACAGTATCTGGCATCTCTGATGTTTCAATCTTGGTTGCAGACTAGTGCACTCTTTCATGCCTAAGGTAAACATAAGGTATATCACCAAAGTAATTCTATTTGAGTTTTTAGAGATTCATCCTTATTCCTACAAATCAAGTAGATTTAAAAACAGCCATCCCTATCAAAGGAAGTAATATCTTGATCATAAGCCTGTAAGAAAGTTCTTGATTCCCCCATTCTTTAAAATTTATAAGGCCACCATGGAAAATAACCATCCTTTTTTCCCCTTAAATGGATATATTCCTCTAATAATTTCTTAGTATGATGATATCCCCATATCTACCCTCAAAAGTGTTCCATCATACACCAGTGAGCCTTCCATCACACCTATTGAGCATATAGGAAATATTGCTAACTTATACAATATCCATCATATCATAGAGGAGAACATTGTAATATGATTGTTGGTTGTCTCATTTTAAGGAAAATCCCTTTAATTATATGGAAATTTAGCACCTAAATCAATCACAACTTGGGATGAGTTGGGAGATGCATTGAGAAGAAGATTTGAGGACAAGAGTGACAACTTATCACTAACAGAGAAGCTGACCAATATAAGGAGAGCATCTTAAAAAGTCATTAAATACTTCAAAATTTTTTTTTATAAGACATGGGATATAATTACAATATGGGTAAGACCAATAACTCACCATGCTTTCGTTTAGTATCTTAAAGCATTTTATAGTGATAATGTAATGATGATACAACTATGGGAGGTAACACTCTGCCTAATGCCTATGAGATGGCCATTAGTATAGAGAAATGTTTGATTTAGGTTGGGAATATTTATCCAATACCTCTCATGCCCCTATTTTTTGATTTACAAATTCCTACTTCTATTTTTGTTCTTATTCCTATGCCTAAACATATGCCTACTACCTCTAGTCAACCAAGTAAGTCTAATGAGGTAGATGAGATAAAAACTATGACTTAAGAGATCCTAGGTGTAAAGAGAATTATCTAAAAACATAAAATTATGCCCTTATAAATTCAATATTAGCCTAATTAGTCCTATCCCAACTATCAAGGCAATATAACTCCTTTTCAAGGTCATCCTCAAGGTCAAGGACAACTGGTTCAATCAAGGCCATATGGTGGATACAAACCCAATAATCTTTATACCTCAAAGAAACTAGTACCTACCCAAAATAACCTTTCCAAAGATAATAATAGTCAAACTTCATTGGATCAACCTTATGATCCATCTCCCTATGTTAATGAGTCTTTCAATCAAGCCTTCATGGCAAATTTGGGAACTATGCCAACTATGACTCAAGATGAAATACCAAATAGAGGAATGACTGATTGGAAGGGTGCTAAAGTGGGGTATACATTGGGAAATTAGAATCAAGGTGACTCATTTTTAGTAAATTATCAAGGGTAGTATAACATTGATGTAAGTTCTGTAGTTATCAACATAAGAATAAAAAATAAAGCAGTTGAAGAAGTTTAAGGGGTTGCTAATGGTTCTTTAATGAATATTCAAACAAGCACAAGGGAAGCTATATCTAGTGATATTATAAATGTATAAGTAACTCAAAGAAATTATAATGTTAGGAGTACTTTCATACCTTAGAATTCTCAAGGTGTAGGTAGCATGATTCCTTCTAGTGGATAAGCAAAGGTTAGTGGTCCTTTCACTAACATCATAGAGAAAATGAAGATGTCTCATGTGAATGTATCCATATGGGATACATTGATAATATTTGGACAAGTATACCTACTTAAATAGGAGTTGTCAAAAATCACTTTGACAACCAAATAACCTAGTGGAAGAGAGGAAACCTTGACAAACACCATGAAGACTAGTGAAGGATAGTAAAGCAAAGTTGAAAAGGCAAACAAACCTCCTTTTTATTTATCCATCATTATTAGAGATGCCTTAGTGCATAGTTGTCTCATTTATAGTGAAGCTATTACTTGTGTCATGCCTAAGCAAGTAGCCAAAAAAATAAACCTGTAAGTATGAGCCTCATGCCAAAGTATTGCTATAATTAAATGGGTCAGATGCCAAGACCATATGTATAATAAGAGGTTTGAAAATAATTCTCCATGCTTGTCCTACCTTAACCATTTCTCAAGATGTTTTAGTGGTAGATGTGCCTCCTCATTTTTTAATTTATTTGTCAAGAGATTTCACTACTAAAATTAGAGGTTATCTAACTTTAGACTGGTCCTACATGGGTTTTAAGAGCATGTATGGTTTAAATTTGATAATCAAGTTAGAACAACTCTCTAGATTTCCTACTGAACCTTATGTGCCTTATACTTATAACATGAATTATAATGTTACTAAATAAGACGATCATCCTGGTGATCAAGATCCACTAATACTCCTTAATGACATATGTAATTTGTATCTTGATGAGTGGGGAAGTGAGCAAGGTGGATTTGAATAAACTAGTCTTTGAACATACATACTTCATGAAGATTGTGATGGAGTCCTTGAGGCATATTTAGATAACATTATAGAATAAATTACATGGGGAAAATATCTTGTACACATGAGTGATGATGTTGAGATCTTAATTATGACAAAGCATGATAGTCCTGGTGAATACTCAATTCTACCTACCAAAGAAGAGAACACTCATGACCATGAACATCATGAAGAGGTTGATGATATGTGGTAGCAATTCTATTCCATTGTGTATGAATTGAAGAGGTTAACATGATTTCAATTCTTCAAATTGAATGCAAACTTGATGATAAGGTCAATCATGATTCATTTGAGTATAAGAAAGAGATTGAGGCAAATCAAGATGTGTTTGATGAGTATAAGGAAAATTTGAAGGTCTCAAATAATCAAGAAATAACCTTGACAGAATATGAAGTGTTTAATGAACACAAAGAGGATAGTATTGATGAATTACAATAAGAATCATATCATGTTTCTAAGATATTTGATGTTAATAAATATTAGATGATATCCAATGATCATATCAAGAATTTTAAAATGAGCACGTCAAAGTTCAAGTAAGCTGCCAACACAAACAAGTTTTTTGGAGAGCTAGATAGAGTATTATTGAGAGATCCAAATGAAAAACTTGCAGTCACTATAAGATAAAATCATGGTAAGTATTTTGACTATCTCCACAAGAAAGTATTAATTAAAAAATATTTCTCATATGATGGACTATTTTCATGGAGTAGCAGTGATGTAAGGAGCATTATTTTTGAACTTGTTTAAAGTAATGAAGAAGGTTCTTTACCTCAAGTGTCTTGAGGTATTGTACATACTAGGATAGGTGTGTGTTTTTGCTTATGTTGGTGTGTGTTTTACCTAAGTTTTCATGAGAACACAAGTGTGTTTGATTTTTTGTCTTATCTTTTATTTATTTCCTATTTTCTATTTGGTCTAGTTTTCGTGTCTGATTAAAGGATTTTCAATGTCAACTATGGTGTATAGGTTACTATTGTGGCATTAATATACACCCATGGGGGGATTTATTTAGGATATATCCAAATAATACATAAAATTTTGACAACCCCAAGATTTAGGTATCATGTAATGGGGTTGAACTTCGGAGAAGGCTAGATTCCTCTTGATGGATCACCTAGACTAATGTTTGAACTAGGAAAAGGGATAGAGAGGGGGTAAAGGGTTACTAAGAGAGATAAAAGGTGATGCACCATATTTAAATGAGAACTCACATAAGCATGAAATAAACACTAATGAAGGATAAGAGAATTATAGCTCACACAATCTCATAATTAGCTAATTTCATAAGTATTTCATAAACTAGGCTTAGGAAGTAATGAATATAGTAAAAAGGAATTCTAAAATTCACACTAAGCTTACATTAATGGTAGAAAGAGTATTATTTTAGACCTAAAACTAACTTTAAGACACCTAAAAATAAGTAATAAATGAGGACAATGGACATGGAAGATTCTCCTTCATAATGCCATCATGCACAAGCTTACTAAACATAATCTAGAGGTAAGAGCTAGGTAAAGAAAGTAATTATTTCTTCAAGAGGTATTTCATAAATTTTTTGACAAGGTCTAGCCTTATCAAATAAGAGTCTCTTGTCTCCCAAAAATGAGAATTATTTGAGATATCCATCAACAAATGGGAAAGAATGGGAGATAAAGATAAAAAGGGGAAAAGAGAGGAGTGAGTAAAGACAACAATCAATAAATAAGGTCCAATCACTTCGATGGAATCCCAACCACCTTTTGATCAATGAAAATTAATTTTGGCTCCCAATTAGCCATTTATTAGCTCAAAATAACTTCAAGTCCCTCAATGACTTAGAAAACATGCTAGAAGACAAGAATCCTTTGAAGATGGTAAGTTGTAATGTACCTAGAGGGGTATAATAGTATAGTGAATAATCCCACATGCATTAGAATGTAGAGTGGGGTAGGTAATAAATAGTATAATTATAGGGGATATGATATTATAGGGCATTGAAGAGTTATTTGTAATTGAGCCTTGCTCAAAGGAGATAGCCCCCTTGAAGTGGCCCATGATTCGGAGTTGTTCCTTCTACAAAAGGAATATAGATCTAATATATTTAGTATTTATCCAATTTTATATATTATAGCATATAGGTTCCTATCATTGGTATTAGAGCACTTTCTTGGGCCAAATTTTTTATTATTATTTGAGATTAAGAGATGTTTAGTCATTTGGTTTTATTTCAAGTTAAGTTATTGTGAGGATTGCATTAATTTTTAAGATTATCCATTAAAGTAATTATTAGTATTACAAATTGAGTTCAATATTAATATAGGGTTTCAATTTATACATGAAAGGCATTAGATATCTAATTTGAGTATCTTTTAGGAACTACTTATCTTCCATTGGTAGATCACCCATGAGATCAATCCAGATCTCTAGATATATTGGATCTGTATATGTAGTTGAAGGTTGGATTTTAGTTATATTCTCTTTTCTAACATCTTATGGCCATAACATCTAGCTATATACTATCTATATCTAGCTCAAATCATACCCATACCTATCACCAACATGAGATTTATTGTATTCAACATTTTGGTTAACATTGATCTGATCTAGACTCCTCCTACATGTAGCTATTTTGGTATTGTATGGGTCATGGAGAAATTAGATCTACCTCACCTACTATAGTTTCTTATTTTTATCATGCTCTATATCTTCTCCTTGCTCATCATCCTTCTGAACATTCCTAATCTATATCTCCTATTATGCACCCACCTTTTGCATTACCTAGATTACCCATAGCATCAAGACATCAATGACTTATCCACCTCTTGGTATTCGATAGTATTCATTCACTCAGTTGTATCCTCACTCGATGCCTCTTCTAATCCAAATGATAGAATAACCTAAAATTAGCATCTTGGCCAATAAAATTTAATAAAATCACCTGTACCACACTTTGAATACAATTTGGTTATGATTTTTGAATCAAACCTGATCTAGAATTCATTGTATCGATTAAAATTTTGAAGAGATTGGAATTTGACATTCCTCTACACCACCTTTTTGGACCTACACTCAATCAACTCTCCACATGGTAGAATCAACCATGGCTGACACTCCTCCACTTGGATCCTATGCATATCTCTGTGAATTCACACATCGATCTAGATTAGCATGAGATCTCATTACCATAATAGGGATTTGGTATTTTACAAACTGAGATCAAGACATAATCTCCCTCCCTTGACTATCTAATCCACCCATGGTTTTGGCAGCAACATCTATAGTATTCCTCTTGAAACCACTTCTCCTGGTCATCACAGGTTTGTTTAAACTAATATGGTAATTATATTTTAAGGTTTGCATTTTATATTTTAGGTATTATGTTTAGTTTATTATGTGTTGAGGTACAATTATTAAATTATTAAGTCTTGGTCTTAGTCTACCATCATAATGTTTAGGTTTATAAAAAATCATTTCATTTATTAAAATAGTGGAAATTTAAATTATGGTGTCGATTATGTAGGTCAATGTCAATTGTTATAATTAGTGTTACTTACAAAAAAGTTAAGTCCATATATGTATATTTTTGTCCATGTTTATGTTGGCATCAATCCCAAAATCATTTTAGGTTATTTTATGATTAGTTCATCATTTTTAGTCTTAAATTTAGGATCACAAGTACAATGTGAGTATTATCATCATCAAGTTTAGTATAGTCAGGTATAGTCATTGAGTCTATCTTATCATGTTTTGCCCCATATAAATGTAAGGACACATTTTAAATTGAGGATAACTTCTATCTATATTTAACCTCTAGTTTTTAATAGACAACATTTAAACAATTAGCCACTCACATTATAGGCTTATCAAAGGATCTTCTCATAGAGTGATTCATCAATGGAATCTATGAGGAACTTCAAGAAGAGGTTAGAATCTGGTAACTTCAAAACTTAAGGGAAGCCATGAGCTTAGTAAAGCTTGTTGAGGATCACATCAACTATAAATGTCTCCAAACAACATCACATCAAACTGTAAAATCACCAGAGCAAGCACCAAAAGTTCTCAAGCACTCTCTAATGAGTCTATTGAGGTAATCACCATGCTTGAGTAGACCCCAAGTCAATAATCATAGATCCCAAGTAAGGAATCAAGGCTCCACCTCCCTTCAAAAATAATTCTAAGGGGGATGGAAAATACCCTTAGTTGGTTTATAAGGACAACTATTTTATGTTCCCTTATTCTATATTTGAGTATATGATTATCACACTTCAAATATTAGTACTAGACTCTAACCTCCTGGGTGACCTATCTTCTATTGAGGTTATTTCATAAAAATATCTCTATGTACTTCCATCTCATACTATACTACTTGCATTCACACTATTCATGTCCATATTCATATCCCAACATCAGTGGAAGAAAAATGAATGCATGGTAGAGATTCCATCTTGTCTTCAACCTATTTTTAGGTTTGGATTTCATTTGGTCCTATTTCTTATCATGTTTTGAGGGCAAAACATATTTAAGGGGGACATAATGTAATGTACCTAGAGGGGTATAATAGTATAGTGAATAATTACACATGTATTAGAATGTGGAGTGGGGTATGTAATAAATAGTATAAGTATAGGGGAATATGATATTACAGGGAATCAAAGAGTTATTTGAAATTAAGCCTTGATGAAAAGAGGTATACCCCTTAAAGTGGCCCATGATTTAGAGTTGTACCTTCCATAAAAGGAATATATATCTAATATATTTAGTATTTATCCAATTTAATACATTAAAACATACATGTTCTTATCATGAGTTATGATATATTTGAATGGGAAAGTACCCAAAGAATTTTGGAACTTCATTGAATGTTCCATTTGCCCTTCCCAACCTCCAAACTCTCCATATACTTAATGAGCTTGTCGCACTATGCTTCATCTTGATATATTCTTTAAATTATTAGATAGTCACTTGAGCTCATTTGTCTAGTGTCCTTTTAAAACACAATTGTCAAAATCACCATGCCCTCACACCAACTTATTTTTCTATCACCATTCTACCTTTACTCCAAACCTTGAATATAGGTCTACTGTAGATGAAAACCAATCCCATTTACTAGTTTTTATATAATTATGATTTCAAATGAATATCCATAATATATTTATCTTCTTGATTATGAATAAGACATAAAACCTACACACAAGATCTTTTGAGAGGTTTATAAGAGATTTAATGGTGATATATAATCCATAGGGGCTTGGTTCTAGTAACCCAGATCACATTTTGATCTTATATTTACTCATTTACATGCCTAGATGGTGAAATCCTTTGATCTAACATGTTTGCCTTCATAGCATCCTCTCAGGTTACTTATTTCATTTTAAAACTTGACCTTTATAACCTTGGACATGCATCCTCATCCTATACCTTCTTATAACTTGATCAAATCTACTCTGTTGATCAATGTGGGAGTCTTCTAGATTTGAACCTCACTGTTGCCATTGATCTATGATCATTCTCTAGATCAATGCACTTGGTAGCCTTACATTGATATTCATCTTGGATCTTGAAAAAATGACACTTGGAAGTCTCACATGCCTCCTATGGACCTTGTTATTAGTATTTATTTGGTTTACATGCTTACACCATGTGGTGGTCTCTCATGAAATATAGGTTCATTGACTTCTTGACCTTATGCACACCATTGATCTAATTTAGGGATTTACTGAGATCAAGGCACTTGGCACCTTCACATTTTACTCAAGATCCTCTAATATTTTAACCTCAAGCTCACTATTGACCTTTAACAACATAATTAAATGCACACCATAGATCTTCTTTGACCTGATGACTTCATTAGATTGCTTTCATACCATTGATCTGCTATCCCATCCTATGATATCATGCCACTTATCATCACTATGTTTAACTTGAATCTTATTAATAATTTTCAATCCAAATAATTATTTCTCATGGCCTTAACTTGATGTCTCTAGGCATGTCCCATACTACTAGCTCATTTTGTAAGACTTATATCTTGAGATAGAAAACTTATCAAGACACCAAAATTGTAAGAGATGACCTTAGAAAAAAATATATCATGTTCATGAAATTTTTCAACTTTTGTCAATTTATCAAGTGCACTTATGAAATGAATAATCAAACTAACCTATTCATTCTTGCATTATGTGCTGAGATGGTCTGATTCCTTAAAATCACTAAATTCACACTTTAAGATTACTTAAAGTGTTTCAAAAGCTTTCAATTGACAAGTGATCTTATATTAAAGTCTGTCTTCTCCTTCTACCATCAGATCACTCCTTAATAAGAACCCTACTCAGCTATTCACACCATATCCAAGAAATTTTTTATTATGTGGGCCGATTTTGGCTAACATTTCTTGTGACCTCTTGGGATTGCAGGCCTACTATGTAATAGATTAGTTTACTTATATTATCCATTAGGCATGTAGAGTCGAAAGTCTTTCCTTCTAGATGATATAAAACTAACACAAGAATTACCTTACCTAAAAACATCTTATTTAAAGCAAAAAGGGCTAAAAGAAACAAAACCAACAATGTGCCCAAGGTACTTAGGGAAAATAACACACAACTAAAGGAAATGTGCATAAGGCACTTAGAGGAAAACATGAAAAACTAATCTAATATATTAAAATGGCTACAAAATCTTCTAATAAAAAGGATTTAAATGAATTATATTGATGGAATGGGTAATACCTCTCCATCCAACTGGGCAAACTAAAAAGCATTATGCTATTTACATCTGTGGATCATGTAAGGGCCACTCTACAAGCTATCAAACTTGGTTTGATTATTTGGCTTGGCCTTATTTGAATCCCAATTAGGGACTAGATCCCCTTCTTTAAATTACCTTACTATATATATCTTATCAAAGGATTTCTTGACTTGAGCTTGATGTGTCTCTAGTGTCTTCATTACAAGGTCCCTAGTTTCTTCAATCTCCATGAGCTATGCCATCCTCATGCTCATAGGTTCACTCTCTATCAAATTAAGTTGATGGGATAACTCCAAGGTAGGAAGCTCAATAGAAATGGGTAATTTGGCTTCCTTCCCATATATAAGGATAAATGAGGAGTTACCAATGGAAACTTTGGAAGTCACTCTATTAGCTCATAGGGCTATCCTTAGATTTGTGTGCCATACTCTCTGATTCTCTTCCATGGTTCTCTTGATGATCCTTATCAAGTTCTTATTTGTGGAAATTGCCAGTCCATTAACTTAGGGATAGTAATTTGAGGATGTAATAAGGTAGATGCCCAAATGAAGTGCCCATTCACTTTTTTTCATGCCAATAAATGCTAAGGCATTATCTAAAATTATTGTGGTTAGTACACCAAACTTGGTCACTATACTATCATAGAAGTCCAATACTACTATTTCATTTACTTCTTTAAGGGAAATTGCTTCCACCCACTTGGTAAAGTAGTTAGTAGTAGTGAACACCCATTTATGTCCTCCACTAGAAGGTGGATTGATCATTCCTATAAAGTCCAAACCCCACTACATTAAGGGTTGCTCCACCTAGATTGGATTGAAAGGAAGGGCTGCCAATCTTTGCTTACTTGCAAATTGAGCACACTTCTAAATTTTTTTGACCCATGCATAGACATATTTGAAGAGTCTAGGCCAATAATAACTAACTCTCATAACCTTTTCTACTATTGTCTTTGGAGAAAAATGGCCTCTCATAGGCCCATCATGGAATTGTCCTAAGATTCTAGTCACTTGATTATCATTTATGTAGCTAATAAGCACTCCATTGAGGTCATATTTGAATAAAATACCATCAAAAAATGTGTAAGGTATATAATGAAGTATAAAATCCCTTTTTTTTGTCCTATCCATACCTTGAGGGCATTCACCTATTATCAATAAATGTGTCATATCTTGGAGCCAGCTAGTATGAGGTGGAGGTGCATCTATTTGTGAGTTGTCTTGGGTCACCAAGAAAACCTTTTAATCTTTATGAAGGTCATAAACCATATGCTAACATAAGCCTTTGCTTCTCACTAGCTTAGTGACCTTTATTTCCACATCATACTGCATGACTTGGGTAATCCAACCAACCCTCTTCTTATTCAAGTCCTTGTTAATAAGGAAGTCCATCAATCTAGGATGAGACAACATAAGATAGACCTTGATATTAGAGAGCATTTTTCTATACTTTTTGAGGCTTCTCAAAGCTGAAAGAACTTGATTTTCGACAAAAGTGTACCTTACCTTATAAAATTCAATCCTTTGACTAAAAAATTCATTGGCTACTCCAGTCCACCATTCTTCTACATCAACATAGCTGATATATTATCGATATTGGAAAATTTACACAATATGAAATCCTTTGATAAATTAGGATTCATGAGCGAGGGTGTTTAGGAAATGGATTGTTTGATAGCCTCAAAAGTTGTTTTACCTTTATTTGACTAAGTGAATATTTAGTTATTCATTATCATGGTAGTGATGGGTTTGACCAAGTTTTCAAAACTAGGGATAAACCTTATTACAAAGTTTATTTTCCCAAGGAAGCTCTGGAGCCCCTTCTTATGCTTGGGTAAAGATAGTGCCAAGGTGACACTTATTATATTAGGATCAATGGCCAATCCCTATTTTGAGATAATATGTCCCAAGATTTTTCCTTCATGAATAGAAAACACACATTTCTTAGAATTCAAAAAGATCCTATACTCTCTACATCTTTTAAAGATCAATCTCAGGTGATCTAAGTGCTCACTAAACTTCTTAGAGAAAATTGTGATGTCATCCAAGTAGACCAGCACCATCTGATTCAACAATCCTTAGAAATCCATGTCCTGACTCTTTGAAAAGTTTCCCCAACCTTTGATAACCCAAAAGGCATCTTATGGTAAGCATATGTGCCCCACTTTATGGTGAAGGCAGTCTAGTAATGATATTCTTCTCTTACTTGCACCTGGTTATACCCTGAATACCCATCCAAAAGAGAGAAGCATTCTGAACCAAAAACTATTTGAAGGAGTTGCTCCATGGTTGGTAAGGCGTAATGATCTTTTAAAGAGACCCTGTTTAAATCCCTAAAGTTGACACATAACTATATCTCCCCATTCTTATTCCTCATAGGCACTAGGTTGGCTACCCATGAGGAATTCTTGATGGGAAAGATGATCTTGGATTCAATCAGTTTAGTCATTTATTTCCTCATAAGATCTTTAATTTTGGGGTTGATAGGCCTTTGCTTCTACCTCACAAGCTTAAATTACCCTCCAATTATATAGTGTGTCGGGCTAACTTGGGATAAAACCCTCTCAGGTCACTGTATTCCAAAGTAAAGATGTATGCATATTCTTGACAAAGCTTAATTAAATCATGCCTTTTAGCCTTAGTGCTTACCTTTCTAAACTTGAGGAGTTTATCTTTGAGGATAATAAATCTTTCATAGTTTTCCTTATCAGTTGACATCACTGCTTTGTCTCTCCTCATATGTCTCCCTCATGGAAAAGACCTTCAAGTGTGACCTAACCTTTAGGAAGTTTTTTAGACCTCATCTAAATAATTTTTTCCTCATACTATTGTTGAAATTTATCTTGGTTCATTGAGGAAAACTCAACTTTCTACTGCAATAAATAATCAATCTTCTTATCACTCTCAAAGACTTGTCAATGAGATTAATTATTTGACACTGATGGTATTACTACCACTTTGACATGTGGTTTCACTTTTGTCCTTTTCAACTCCTTTGGGATGCCAAACTAAGCTCCCATAGTTGCCAATATATTAGCATGTTGGTTTTGGTTCCTTGGCACTGCTTAGATATTAAGGGCCTCAAAGTCCTTAATTAGGTCCTACACTCTATGTCTATAGGACTTCATTAAGGGATTATTTGTGATGTTTTGGCCTATAACTTGATGCAATATAAAATCACTATCCCTATACACTTTTAATTTATTGATTATTCTTTTTCTAGCCCATTGAAGGCTATAGATAAGGCCCTCATACTCTACTACATTGTAAGAGTAACTAAATTAGAACATATAAGAATATAATTTTTTATCATTAGAGGGGGATACTAGAATTTCACCTACACCCACTCCATGTTTGATCTTTGAACCATCAAAGAACAATCTCCATAAACCAATAGAGTCCTCCCATGGCCTAGTGAGGGATGGCATGGATTTACTTTTTTCATGCAAGTAGTAGAAACCCATGTCTCTTTCCTCAACACCTTCCAAAGGATTAGTCAACTAGTTTTCATTCATAATTCATCCAAGAACATATTAGGTATCTCCTTAGGATGAGTGTTAGTTATTGAATGACCATGTGTTCATCCTCATCTAGGATGGTATAATTGATGTTTGAGCTATTTGGCTCAGAAGGCTCAATGTGGAATTATGCAATAGGCTTAGCTTTGATGGACACTTTGGTCCCATACCTTGTCCTAAAATCCATGTAAGACTAATTTTCTACTAGATAACTCCTAATATTTGTTGTGAAGTCTCTAGATAATCACAAAGTAAAATAAGGAGGGACATCAAGAATCAACACATCTTGAGACACTAAAACACTAGGATAAGCATGCAGGGTAAAATTGAGGTCTCTAATGATGCTAGATGGTTTGGTGGAAGAGCCATTAATCGATAGAACTCCCTTAGGTTAGGGTTCATACTTCAAACTAAGATGATCTACTATGGACTTTGGCATCACTAAAGTACTAAATTTACTATCTACCAAGTAATTATGCATCAAGGAGTCACCAATGATCATAAAAATATATAAGTGAGGAGGTTTGACCATGTTACTTGATTTCCCTTCATTATATCCTTTGGTTACATTGGTGAGAACCACAGTTTCTTTGTTTGGTGGCTTCTTAGAAATACTAATCTTTGCTAACCCTTCTTGAAGGATATCCATCTGACTAGGAATGAAAAGCATGTCCCACATTGGCATACTCACATTGGATTTATTCATTTGTTTAACAATGTTGATGGGTAAACCACCAACCTTTGGTTGTTCTTTGGGAGCCACAACTATACTTTAAGCTTGTTAGTTTTGAGAAACAAAGACATTCCCCTAATTTTGATTCCTTGGAACTATTGGAACCTTTCAAGAAATAATAGGTTCATTTGGATTAGATTGAAATGGGGTAATAGTAGGAGAATCTTTCACTACTTCCTAGTTACCATCCATGTTCTTTCTTTTAAATATTGTATTAGCTACCACTGGAATGTATGCTTCACTAGAACTAGCCTACTGATTAGATGCATAACATTATTCATGATCATAATTTACCATTATATTACCCAATTGGCTTGGTCCCTTATTAGATCTTTGGCCTTGTTGAGGCTCTTTTGGTTTTGTCATCATAGGTAATTCTATGTTTTGAGCCATAAGAGCTCAGTTGTACCCATAACTAGTAGGCTATTGCCATTGATCATTTAAAACATGATTGACCTCAGTGGTTGGGATAGTGGATTGATTGAATGATTGATTCCAAGGAATTATACCCTGAAATTATTAAGAAATGTTGTTTTAAGTAGGGACCAAAGTGTTGGAAGTTCTTTTAGTATTTAGATTATAGTTGTTTTGCCTAATATAGCTAGGTTTCTCCTATCCTTGGCCTTGACTTTGGAAATTTCCTTTGTAGGGTGGCCTATTTTATTGATAAGACTATAGATGAGATTGATATGGAGTTTGATAAGGTCTATTAAATTGAGATTTATACCTCTTCATATTTACTAACTCATTTCCCAAGGATTGAAACATGCTCTTAAGATCTTGAAAGTTCTTATATTCTTGGGAATCACTAGATTGACTAGTTAAAGCCTTTTCCTACTTTGGGCTGGGTATGGTAGTAAGTATTGGTATAGGAGGAGTGATATCAAGGGGAGGAATGATGATAGGAGGTGGTTAAATCTTAGGAAATAAGGGCATTAGTGGTCTAGGTGTAAGCTTGTCAGCTTCTACTAGACAATTCTCTACTCTCATTGCCACCTCATAAGCATTTGGCAGTGTGTTCCCTCCCATAAACTAAATCATTACTACAATATCACTATTAAGATCCTTTAGGTAGTAAAGGAAAAAAAATTTAGGAGTAGGCCTAATAGATACTAAGATCCTATCCCATGTATTTTGAAACCTTGTATTGAATTATTGCGTGACTTCATGAGGGGCCCTTTTGATTGTGGTTAACTACTCTGTAAGTGATAAGTAGTCACTCTTTTCTTCAAACCTTTTGCAAAAGGCATCATATAAATAATATCATGATGTGATAGATTTGGAATTAAGGCTTCTATATCAGTCTAAGGCTTTACCCTTGAAAGAGATGACTAATAACACAATATCCACATTTTCCTCATTGACATTATGAATATTGAAAAAATTGGCTACATCCATAAGGTGCTCAGAATGGGTTATATATTGGTCTCCAATAAAATAAGGGATGATTTTAAGCACTGATACAAAGATATGATCATACTAAGGAGGTCTAAATGACTCTAGCCATTAAAATCCATAAAAGGAAAAGCTCTAGGAGCTATCATGGAAATAAAAGGAGTGAAAAAATATCTTCTAGTAAAATTAGACCTTAAAATTGGTTTAGGAGGAAAGTTTCCTTTATATGGATGTGTATTATAAAATCTTAACCTTTTTAATAAGTTTAAAGGAAATTCAATAAATTAAAAAGGAATACCTCTAGAAGCTAATATTGTAGTCACTTTTGGTATGAAAGATAACTACTGCTCTACACCAGAATGTTGAGTGTTCTTTTGGATTCACCAGATAATATTGTATGGAAGCAATAATTACTACAAATTGATCAAACTAACATCAAAATTGGCCAATATTATTTAAAAGTGGGTCTTATAGGGCATGCCAAAAACTATTATGGTAGTAATCTACACCCATGGATGGAGTTATTTAGATTCTCTCCAACTAAGCCACAAAATTAGGATAACCCTAGGCTATGGATATCCTATAATGGGGTTGCACCTCTGGAGAAGGCTGGCCTCCTCTTGATGGATGACCTAGACTAATGTTTTCACTAAGAAAATGGATAGAGAGGGGGTAAAGGGTTACTAAGAGATCTAAAAAGTGATGCACCAAATTTAAATGAAAACTCACATAATCATGAAATAAACACTGATGAATCATAAGATAATGATAGCTCACACAATCTCACAATTAGCTAATTGCATAAGCATTTCATAAACTAGGCTCATGAAGCAATGAATAAAGCAAAGAGGAATTCTAAGATTTACACTAAGTTTACATTAATGTTAGAAGGAGCATGAGTTTAGACCTATAAATAATTTAAGAACACCAAAAAATAGGTAAGAAAGGAGGACAAAGGACATGAAAGATTATCCTTCACAATGCCATCATGCATAAGCTTAATAAACATAATTTAGAGGTAAGAGATAGGTAAAGAAAGTCTTCGTTACTTCAAGATCTCTTTCACATAAATTTTGATAGGGTTTAGCCTTTTCAAATGAGAGTCTCTTGTCTAAAAAAATGAGAATTATCTGAGATATCCCTTAAAAAATGAGAAAGAATGGGAGATATAGAGAAAAATGGGAAGCGAGGGAAGTGAGCAAAGACAATAATCAATATATGAGGTCTAATCACTTTGATGGAATACCAACCACCTTTTGATTGATTAGCATTAATGTTTCCTCCTAATTAGCCATTTATTAACTCCAAATAGATTTAATCCCCTCATTGGCTTAGAAAACATGTTAGAAGACAAGAATCATTTAAAGATGGTGAGTCATGATCCATTAAAATGGAAAAGTCCTTGAAGACTTTTAGAACTTCATTGAATGCTCCACTTGCCCTTTTGAACCTCAAAACTCTCCATCTATTTAATGAGCTTATTAGACCATGCTTCATCTTGATATGTCCTTTATGTTATTAGATAGTCACTTGAGCTCATTTGTCTAGCATTCCTTTAGAACACGATTGTCAAAATCAACATGCCCTCATGCCAACTTCTTACTCTATCACCATTGTACCTTTACTCCAAATTTTGAACACAGGTCTACTATAGATGAAAAATAATCCCATTTATTGGTTTTCATATAGTTATGATTTCAAATGAAGATCCGTAAGCTATTTATCTTCTTGATTATAAAAAGATGTAAAACCCATTCCTAAGATATTTTGAGAGGTTTACAGAGCTTTAATGGTGTTATATGATCTTTAAGGCCTTAGTTTTAGCAACTTAGATCACTTTTTGATATTGCATTTAATTATTTACTTGCATAGATGGTGAAATATTTTGATCTAATGTTTCCACCTTTATGGCATCCTATCAAGATACTTATTTCCTTTTAAAACTTAACCATTTTAATCTTGGAAATGTGTCCTCATCTTATGCCTTCTTGGAACTCAATCAAATTTGCTTCATTGATCCTCATGAGATTCTTCTAGCTTTGACCCTAATCATTTCTATTGATATATGATCATTATATATATGATGCCACATAGCATCCACATGTTTATCTTTATCTTGTATCTTGAAAATTCAACACTTGGCAGTCTCATGTGCCTCTTGTGGACCCTACTATCAGTATTTTTCTAATTTATGCACTTATGCCATGTGGTAGTCTCGCATGAAATCTAGGTTCATTAACTTCTTGAAATTATGTGTACCATCGATATACTCTAAGGATTTATTGATATTGAGGAACTTATCACCTTTGAATTTGATTCAATATATTCTAACCTTTTGACCTTAAGCTCGTCATTGATCTTTAACTGTATGATTAAATGTGCACCATAGATCTTCTTTGACCCGCTAAATTTTTTAGATTGATTATGTGCCATTGATCTACTATCCCATCCTTTTCAATCATGAAAATTATCATCCCTACATTATAATTTAATATTATTAATGATTTATAATCTAAATGATTATTTCTCACATCCTTAACTTGACATCCCTAGGCACATCCCATACTACTAGCTCATTTTTTAAAACTTGTATCTTGAGATAGAAAACTCATCAAGACACCAAACTTTTAGGAGATGATATTGGCACAAAATATATCATGTTAATGTAATTATTAAACCTTGGTTGAATTCCCAAGTGTACTTATGAAATTTATAACCAAACTGACATATTCATTCCTACATGATGTGTTGAGATGACCTGATTCCTTAAAATCACCAAATTCAAACTTTAAGCTTACTTAAAGTGTTTCAAAAGATTGTAATTGATAAGTGATCTTCTCCTAAAGTATATCATCTCCTTCTACCATCAGATCACTAATAAATAAGAACCCTACTTATTTGTTCACACCATATCTAGGTAAAAGTTTTTTATGTGGGCCAATTTTGGCCAACATTGACTCCATTGCCCAAGGATAGAAGTCAACTGGTCATTAACATAACAAGATTGCTACCCCTAGGAAATCATAAAAATGTTGAGAAAATTTGAACCTAGGTCAAATAATGTCAACCCCTTATATAGTCAAGATTTTTACAGGGTCTTGCTAAGTCATAAAATGATTATAAAGTCACTTAATGTGTTTTAAACCTTAGTCATTTTTATAATTTATCTTATATTCTTTTGGACACTTTTTTGATCACTCTAAGTGAATTGTATAGATTTTAACCAAATTCAAATGTGTTAAGAAGATATATAAAGTACAAGGTGTCTGCTGAGTGTAAGGGAACTATTCTATAACTAACATGATGCAAGTTCAACATCCATCCAAGGAGATCATTGAAAAATAGGTAGTTTTAAGCAGTTATACAGACAAGGACAACCACTTGGCACATGAGAAGGATTAAAGAGAGTCCATTCATATCCCCACATGGATTTTTAAATATTGAGAAGCTTCAATAGGTTCAAATTTGGCAAACATTGGTCCATATCTCTCATTGCTCTCTTGGACAAAGGAAAATAGGTTAATCAGTTTCCCTTTAGTATAGATAGGAGAAGATGAGTTAGTCTAAAATCACTTAGTGGCTATTATTAATCCTAATTGGATATAATTCAATGGTAATAGTTTATGGTTTGGTGTAATTTTCTCTATGAACAATCACTAAGATTATTAATGATTTCAAATACTTTACACATCCCCAATGGCTTTAGGTTTCTCATTTATTTGTTTTGGTCTATGTCAACCAAGAAATGAAGATGGTATATAAGAGAATGCATACTCATTTCATGATGTTTCCAATTGGTTTTACATGTGTGAAGGTTAGGATATTAGTAGAAACATCTCACTATGCTGGCAGTGAACACCATTGAAGCCTGTGGACATTATTTCCATCAAGTGGCAATGCTTATGTTCTAAAGGTGACTTTAAATTAGGATAGTACACTTATGTCTCTCTTCCAAAACCATGTAAGCTAGTTTTTCCATGGAATATATACATTAAAGGATTTGGAAGTTTATGGAGATGAGTTTATAAGACCATGAGTAAAGACTGATCAGATTTCATACACAACCACCTATTGCCACCTATAGGTCAATATAGATAGTTGTAAGGATACCTAAAACCAAATAGATATGGTATGAGTAGTTTAAAGGATTTAATGGATCTATCAACTCACTTAGGGTAAAATATCATATCCAAGAAAAGTCTCAAGTATAGCTTGGAGTCTTAACATTGAAGAAATTGCTCAATGGGACTGATTACCTTAACTTCTCTAAATGAGGTTTTGCTCTTATAAAATGCCATTTGTGATAAGAGTTAATGAGGTCTAAGCAAGTTCAATCACTTCATTCTTTAAGTCAAGATGGAGATGTTACTCTTTAACATGGGAGGCAATTATTTTATCAAGAGAGAATGAAGATAGAGGGGTTTTTAATTCCATCAAGTTTCCATTGTAAGCTCTTAGTAAACATAGTTCCAATAGGCCACATGAACTTATAATTTAAAAAAAACACCTATTGTGTTGATGGTAAATAATGAATACTAAGATCATCTAGGTGAGAGATAGTCATATTGACCTTAGAGAAACAAAAAAGAGTTAAACACAATGCTCAATCATTTATCTTCATAGATAGGAAGGTCTTATATCTTAATCCACATCTACAATCTAACTACAGATGTGTAGCACAATGATGATAAAAGGGATGAGAACATGATCTCAAGGTAGATAAAATTAAATTAAAGTTTTTATATGATACCAATGACCTAAGAAAATATAAAAGGGTGTGATTACAACTCTCAAACCTAAACCAACACCTATATGAATCCCATGATTCCCCAAATGAATACCTACAGTTTGGTCTATATTGTAGACTAGTCTGGGCATATGAGAGGTACACATTTGTTTGGTATGTAGTGATAAAATATATATGATAAAATTTAATACATAATAATAATAATATCATTTTTCTTAAGATTCTAAGAATAAAAAATATTTTTAAAAAAAATAGGTTTCCAAACTCAGTCCAAAGTCAACCAAAATCTTGCACAATATACAGACCTCGAAAGCCATTCTTATGAAACTTGATGTTTGAGATTTATAGGAGTATAATCAAGAATTGAATATTTGTATAGATGGTATCCATGAAATAATAAAACTTTCCATAGTATCATTTGAGTTAGGTACATAGGGGAGGTACCCTCTATTTTGTCTTAGACAGAGGGCAATCTTTGAACAAGCCAACCTATAGACATGATACATTACTGAGAAAAGAATGACATAGAGAACCTTGAATGACTATATAATTATGTTTGAGGTTTTATTAGAGATGGAAAAAGTGTTATAAGGCCCTAAAACCATTATCACCTTCATAGGTGGCTGTATGTAAAGAAAAATATAGTTAGGCCTATTAGGCTAGAACTAGGCCTAAGCCTTATAGGTGCCCAATAACATCTATAAGGATATATTATCCTTTAAAAATAATTTTATAGCCTTAATAGTATAGTGAAGGACTATCTTGAAACACTAGTTTGTATAATATGACATACAAGTGGTTATATTGGCCTAATTTCCTCTCAAGCCTACTCAAAATGCATTGCAAGAGATTGAGAGTCATTTTATTCTATTCATATTTATACAAACACTATGAATTGTGGCCCAAAGAGTTGGGGATATTTGATTGGGGTACTCATATTATTTTTAGTGGCATTTTTTTGGAGGTTTAGCATCTAGTTTTTATGAATATTTATTAACAAGCAAAACCTCCTAAAACCCTTGTTTGGACCCAATGGAGAATATATGGAGAATTATGCATCTAAGAAGGATAAAATGGCCATGAAAGTGACTTATACATATCTATTAATCTCTAAGGATCTATGACATCCACTTGATCATATTATCATTTGTATAGATAAACCAAAATCTAAGTTTCTTATAGGATTTGATGTGTTTAATAGGTACAAAGGAGAATAGACAAGTGAGATCCATTTAGGGAGGTCTATAAGGACTTGTTACAACTTATGAAACTAAATTATCACCATATATGTGCATTAAAACCTATCAATTAGACCATTCATTGTAGGTAATCTAAACAAATAATGAGAAGGTAATGTGACTACCTAGTGTGAGAGTGAGAGGGATGACTTTGAATATTTTTGGGTCTACCTAATAGATTGGAAATAAAATAGGTTATCCTATATCCTTAGCAACCCATATCCATGAGAAAATACAAGTCACTTAAGTGACAAGTGTGGATAAAAATATAGAAGGCTAGTGATGAATGATTATAGACAATGAATGACAAGTGACAAGGATGAGTCCATAAGTTATAGAATCATAGATGACCTTCATTGACCTCGTTTACACCTTATCATGTAAGATCATATGTGTAAAGTCTTCCTATGTTAGTTTCATATATTCAAGTGGATGAATCATCATCAAGGCAGTTTTAAAGCAAGAACATGAAGAGTCTTTCTACCAATTTGAGTCATATGTCCTGTTATAGATGGACACTTATCCAAAAAAGCCTTCATATCCTATCCTTAAATTAATTTTATGTAATTTTAAATGGTTCTCATAGTTTGGCACTTGGTCTTGGGACCATTGCACTTCTCTTCTTCTTTTTCCTCTCATATGCTCTATATATTTAAGCCTTTTTGGATTTGTAATAGATCCACAATTGGTATGGTGAAGCCCTACTAGTTTTGACACCTAATTTGAATTTGAATAAATTTTTATGAATTTTATTCATTCTCTAAAATATATTTCATAAATGTGTTAATTGTTTTAGGTGGTTGACAAGTGATGAACATGCTCTCCTTGCTTGCATGTTTTGTGTGAGTGATATCTCATCTAACAAGTTTCATAAAGTGTATGTGTTTTTTAAGTGTGTATTGAAGTGTGAGAGGGGATATTAGTGTATTGTATCAAAAAATATTTTCACCAACCTCTATATATGAATATCAATATACCTCTATGAAAAATACTTATGCTAGAAAGATATAGAGTTAAGGTCAGTTTTAGTAGTCTCTTTAATTGGTGTATATGCAAGTGTGTTGTGTGGAGTTATCTTTGGTGTATCACCTCATTATCATAGGTTTATTTTATGTCTCCATATTCTCTTTTCACCCCCAATAATGATTATTCTAGTGTAGTGTATACCTATAAGATAATTCAAGGGAGCTATTTCTTTCAAGCTTAGAGATCTATCTCTTATAGTGGCTTATTTATGAAGGGAGATAGTTCCATGCTATCCTAAAATTGATAAGGTATAATTGGATTATATAGGGTGAAATTTTAGGATATAATAGTTTTGGCATGCTTGGTAGACCTAAATTCCAAGAAGGTTATTCAAGGTAGATGCTAGCTTTGATAATAAGGAGCTGTAATAATACACTTCTTGTAGTATATGATGACTCTAATGTTTTAATCTTGGTTGTAGATTAGTTCACTCTTTCATGCTTAAGGTAAACAAAATGTCTCTCACCAAAGGAATTTTTTTTTAGTTTTAAAAGCTTCCTCCTTATTCATACAAAGCAAGTAGATTTGAAAACACCCATCCCTATCCAAAAAAGTCATATCTTGTTCACAATACCATAATAAAGTTCTTGATTCCCCCATTCTTATAAAGTCCTAAGGTAACCATGGAAAGGAACCATCCTTTTTTTTCCTTCAATGTCCATAGACATCTAGGAATTGATCACTATGATTATATCCCCATATTTTCCCTCAAAAGTGTTTCATCATACACTGATGAGTCTTCCATCATGCCTATTGATCATATAATATATATTGCTAATTTATTCAATATAAATCACATCATATAGGAGAACATTGAAATTAGGTTGTTATATATCTCCTTTAAAGGAAAATATATTGATTGGTATCGAACTTTGGAACCTAAATCAATCACAACTTAGGATGATGTAGGAGATACATTGAGAAGAAGATTTGAGGACAAGAGTGACAACTTGTCACTAATAGAGTAGCTGACCAACATAAGGAGATCACCTCAAAAAGTCATTCAATACTTCAACACTAGAATTTATAAGACATGGGATAGAATGCTAATATTTTTAAGACCAATAACTCACCATGCTTTCCTTTACTACCTTAAAACATTTGATAGTGATATTATAATGATGATATAATCTATGGGAGCTACCACTTTGAATAATGCCTATGAGATGGCCATTAGTGCATAGAATTATTTGATTTAGGCTAGGAAGATTTCCCCAAGACCTAAAATTCCCATATTTCATAATTTTAAAACTCCTAAACCTATTTTTTCTCTTTTTCCTACACCTAAACACAAGCCTACTACCCATAGTTAACCAAGTAAGTCTAATGAGGTAGATGAGATAAAAGTTATGAATCAAAAGATCCTAAGTCTAAAGAGTATTATCTAACAACATCAAATCAAGAACTTCCAAAGTCACTATCATCCCAATCAGTCCTACCACAAATATCAAGGTAATAGACCTCTTTTCCAAGGTCATCCTCAAGGTCAAGGACAACTAGTTCAATCAAACCCATATGGTGGATATAACCCCAATACTATTTATACCTCAAAGACACTAGTGAATACCTAAAATAACCTTTCCTAAGAGAATAACAATAAAACTTCATTGGATCAACCTTATTATCCATTTCCATATGTCAATGAGTCCTTTAATTAAGCCTTCATGGTAAATTTGGGAACTATGTTAGCTATGACTCAAGATGAAACACCATATAAAGGAGTGACTAATGGGAAGAGTGATCAAGTGGGGTCTAAATTGGGAAATTGGTATCAAGATGACTCATGTATATTAAATTATCAAGGGTAGTCAAGCATTAATGTAAGTTCTATAGATGCCAATGCAAAAACCGAAAACAAGGCAATTGAATAAATTTAATGGGATGATTATGGTTCTTCAATGAATGTTCAAACAAGCACAAGGGAAGGTATGTACAGTGCTATTAAAAATTGACAAGTAGCTCAAAGAGATCAAAATGTTAGGAGTCCTTTCATGCCTCATAATTCTCAAGGTGTAGGTAGCATGATTCCTACTAGTGGATAAATAAATGTTAGTGGTCCTTTCACTAACATTCTAGAGAAAATGAAGAGTTTTCATGTGAATGTATCCATGTGGGATACATTGGAAATACTTAAACAAGTATACCCACTTTAAGAGGAGTTTTACAAACTCAATTTAAAAACCAAATAACATAGTGAAAGAGAGGCATCATTGAAAAACACTATGAAGCCTAGTGAAGGATAGTCAAGCAAAGTTGAAAAGGTAAACAAACTTCCTCCTTTCTATTTATCCATCATTATTGGAGATAATTTAGTACATAATTGTCTCATTGATAGTGGATATAGTAATTATGTCATGCCCAAGCAAGTAGTTGACAAATTAAAATTGAAGTATGATCCTCATGCCAAAGGAATGCTATAATTAGATGGGTCAATTTCCAAGACCATTGGTATAATTAGAGGTTTGCAAATTATTCTCCATACTTGTCACACCTTCGCCATTTCTTAAGTTGTTGTAGTGGTAGATGTTCCTCCTCATTTTTAAATTTGTTTGTCAATAGAATTAACTATTAAAATTAGAGGTTATCTAACTTTAGACTGATCCTACATGGGTTTTAAGACTAAGTATGGTGCAAAAGTGATAATCAAGTCGGAACCACTCTCTAGCTTTCATGTTGAACCTTATGTGCCTTATAAGTCTAACATGAATTGTAATGTTACTGAAGAAGATGATCACCCTAGTGATCAAGAGAATCTAACTCTCCTTGATGTAAAATTTGATTTGTATATTGATGATTGGGAAGCTGAGCAAGGTGGATTTAAAGAAACTATTATTGGAACTTACATACTTCATGAGGATTGTGATGGAATCCTTGATGAAAATCCTAATAACATTATTTAAAAAAATACATGGGTAAAATATATTTTACACATGAGTGATGATGTTGATTTACCATCTATGATAAAGCATGATAGTCTTGGTAAACACTCAATTTTGCCTACCAAAGAAGAGAACACTCATGATAATGAACATCATAAAGAGGTGGATGACATGTGGTAGTAATTCAATACCATTATGTATGATTTTGAAGATGTTAGCAGGCCTTTTTTTCTTCAAAAATAATGCAAACCTGATGATAAGTCCAATCATGATTCATATGAGTACAATAAAGAGCTTGATATTTTTATCAATTGAGGTAGATCAAGATGTGTTTAATGAGTATAAGAAAAACTTGGAGGTCTTAGCTGAGCAAGAAACAACCTTGGTAGAATATTAAGTGTTTGATGAACACAAGGAGGATAATCATGATGACTTACAATAAGAAGCATGCCATGTTTCAAAGACATTTGAAGTTAATAAGGATGTGATGATATCCAATGATCATATTGAAGACTGTTAAATGAGCATGTAAAAGTTTAATCAAGCTACCAATTCAAACAAGTTTATTAGAGAGCTAGATAAAGTGTGATTGAGAGATCCAAATGACAAACTTGTAGTCACTATAAGCTCTAATCATGGTAAGTATTTTGATTATCTCCATAAGTAGGTATTCATCAACAAATATGCCTCATATGATGGAGTATTTTAATGGAGAAACAATGATGAAAAGAGCATTGTTTTTGACCCTGGTTGAACCAATGAAGAAGGTTCTTCACCTCAAATGTCTTGACGTATTGTACATACTAGGATAAGTATGTGTTTTTGGTTATGTTGGTGTGTGTTTTCCCTAAGTGTTAATGAGAACAAAAGTGTATTTGATTTTTTATCTTATCTTGTTTTTGTTTCCTATTTTATATTTGGTGTGGTTTTGGTGTTTGATCAAAGGATTTTCAATGTCAAATATAGTGTACAGGTGACTCCATTGCCCAAGTATACGAGAATAAAATTGATACTTACTATAACAAACTTGCTACCCCTAGGAAATCACCAAAATGTTGATAAAATTTGACCCTAGGTTAAATTAAGTCAGCCCCCTATATATTCAAGCTTTTTATAGGGTCTTACTAAGTCATAACATGGTCATAAAGTCACTTAATTTGTTTTAAACCTTGGTCATTTATTTGATATTATTTTGGATACCTTTTTGATCACTCTATGTGAATTATAAAATTTATAACCAAATTAAAATATGTCAAGAATATATATAAAGTACAAGGTATCATTTAGTTTCAAGGAATTATTTTGTAACTAACATTATGTAAGTTCAATGTCCATCTAAGGATATCATTGCAAAATAGGTAGTTTTAAGTAGTTATAAAGATAAGGAAAACCAATTGGCACATGAGAAGGCTTCAAGAAAGTTACTTAAGATACACACATGGATTTTACAATCTTAAGAAGCTTCAACATGTTCAAATTTGGAAAAAAATGGTTCACATCCATCATCAATCTCTTACACAAGGTCAAATAGGTCAATAAATTTCCCTTCAATATGGATAGGAGAAGATGAGTTGGTCTAAAATAACTTAGTGGATGTTAGTACTCGTAATGGGATCTCATTCCATGGAAATAATTTTTAGTTTGGTGTACTATGCTCTATGAATGATCACTAATATTGTTGATGACTTCAAACAACTTACAAATCCCCAATAACTTTAGGTTTCTCATCTATTTAGTTTGGTCTGTGTCAACCAAGGAGTGAAAATGGTCTTGCAAAGAATGCACCCTCCTTTCATGATGTTTACAACTAGTTTTTCATGTGTGAAGGTTAGGAGATTAATAGAAACATCTCACTATGCTAGCAATGAACACCATTGAAGTCTATAGATAGATTTTCCATCAAGTGACAGTGTTTATCTTCTAAAGGTGACTTCAAATTAGGATAGTACACTTGTGTCTTTCCTCCCAAACCATGTAAGCTATTTTCTCCATGGAAGATCTGCATTGAAGGACTTTAAAGTTGATGGAGATGAGTTTTTAAGACCATGAGTAAAGACTGATCAGATTTATGATATACATAGAGTTTTTAAGCTTTAATTTTTAAGAAAATAACAAGAAAATACCTAGTTTTGAAAAAAAATTATTGGCAAACCCTATTTTTTGTATGTTTGCATTGGTAGTTGACTATGTGTAAGTGGATAGTGAAGAAAGACTTCATCAAAAATCATTTATGAGAATTCTTATGCTTTAAGTAAGTTCTTTACATAGTGTTTTAAATTCATTTATTGGTTTCTTTGATCATTTTCACATTTATTTATGAGAAGGACAACACAATCTTGTAGGAACTAGCATATTTGTATATTGTCAAGTATAGATCTTCATGAAAAAGTATATTAGAAGTGTTGGAGGGAATATGTGGTGATTGTATAAGGAATTTATGGGTTTTATAGAGGTAAATCACCTTTCACAATGCATTGAAATTTCTTACATAACTCAAACTCCTTAAATAGTTCCTCTCAAGTCTATACAGAGAGAAAAATCCTTGAGTTAGGGTTTTAAAACTAAAACTAAAACCAAGAGATTATAGAGGTTTTATAACCATATAGGGTCCTAGCATATAGATAAAGAGGTTTGTGAGCAATTAGGCCTTGCCAGACCTAATTCATTAGATAAAAAGGCTAGAAAAGTGGTCTCATGGTTGTTTTGAACCAACAAACTTTTTAGAGAGGTAGAACTAAATACTAGGTACTAGTAAAGTGCCTTAGTTTTTGCTGTTCAATCCTATATTATCCGTAAAATAAAAAAATCCAAAAAATAGGTTATAAGGAACACTATGAAGTTGTGTCAAGTGGGTGTAAGTTATAGGGTTGAGATTTTTAAGGAGTTTTCTCTACATCATTTTGGTATCAGATCCAAAATAAGACACCTATAAGTAAGTGGATAAGGAGAGATTTATTGAGAGGAAGAGAAGCTAGAAGTTGTTTGATAAATTGTTTGAGAGAAGACAAGATGCCACCAAGGAGGAATGCAATATGTGAGAGGGAAACAACCATACAGATGGGAGATGTAATATTGAAAAAGCTAAGGAAACTTAGAGTCAAATTTGATGCCATCTTCATAATAATTGAGGTTAATTAGAGAAGGGGAGTAGTCACAGGTGATTTGAGTGACCAAAAGGAAGAAGAGATAAAGGCACTAGAGTTGGAAGATGAGGGAGAGAGAAAAACTAAAGAGAATAAGTTCAATATATTGCTAAAGGTGGTGAAAGGGTAAGGATCTAAGCCTAAACTAGATATTCCAATATATGTAGGTAGCCTTAGTGGAGAAGAACTCCTTGAATAGATAGGAGAGTTGGATAAGTACTTTGATTATGAAGATGTACCAAAAGAAAAAAAATTGAATTTTTCTATAATCAAGATGAAGGGTCATGCATACCTATGGTGGAATTACATACAAAATGAGAGAAGGAATACAAAAAAATCTAAGATCAAGTCTTGGAATAGAATGGTTACAAAATTGAAGAACAAGTTCTTTCCTAGTGACTACATCACTAAATTATACAAAAAAATTCAAAACTTGAAACAAAAAGAGATGGGGGTGAGAGATTATACTAAAGATTTATAAAAACTAAGAATTAGATCAGATCATATAGAAGGTGACAATGCTAAGGTGAGGTATCTCAATGGTTTGACATACAACTTGCAAGATGAGTTGAGTCTTGCTATTCCAATGACACTAGAAGAATTATACTAGTTGGATTTGAACGCTGAAGATAAAATCAATAGGAAACAAAAAAAAAAATAGAGGTAGAGGCATAAGTTTTAGAGGCATAAGTTAGCAAGGAAGTAAAGGATATTTACAAAGAAGCCAATGAGAGTCTAGTATCTCACATGAGTAGCCATATAATTCAAGAGGAGGATTTAGAGGTAGAAGGCCTTATTTCAATGGTGGATATGCATCAAGGGGTAGAGCATCAGGTGGTTTTTTAGGAAGGTGCTTCAAATGTAAATTTTTTTCTAGACATAGATCATGGGAGTGCCTAGAGGATCAACCAATAGGGAGTCCAAGAATTGAAGGAAGAAATCAAAATACATAGGGAGTTGAGGAGGAAAGTGTTTATTCTCTATCACTTGTGGAGAAACATAAGGTAGGATAATCATTACTAATGAGGAGAGTGTTGATAAAGACACCTAAGTAAAATGAGTCACCACAAAGGAAAACTTTTTTTAGGACTTCTTACAAATGCCAAGGTAAATGTGGTAAAATGGTCATAGATTCAATTAATATGGATAATCTAGTTTCTATATAAATTATTAGTAAAATTTTATTGAATAAGTTGAATCACCCCACACCATACTAGGTCTCATGGTTGAATAAAGGTCTACAAGTTTTGGTAAGTGAAAAAAGTTGGGTAGAGTTTCAAGTTGGAAGGTACAAGGACAAGGTCCTTTGTGATGTGTTCCCCATGGATATTTATCATGTGATTTTTAAGAGGCCTTGGAAATATGATAAGTAAACCAATCATAATGGTAGGATGAATGTGTATGCCTTGGTCAAAGATGGAGTTAGCCATACCTTGATGCCTATGAAGGATAAAGCCAATGACCAATAAGTTAGGTCAAATGTGATGTTGGTAAGTGGTAAAGAGTTTATAAGTGCCACAAATGAAGAGGAGTTGGGTTTTGAATTGATAATGAAGCCTATTATTGTTATTATAGCCACCAGGATAAATTAATTATCTCAAGAAATCCAAGACATGTTTGAGGAGTATGCAAAAATTATAGTTAATGAGATGTCAAGTACATTGCCACCTATGAAGAACATCACTCATCACATAGAATTTATTCCTAGATCAAGCTTGCCTAAAAATTTAGCCTAAAATATGATCTCTAAATAAAATGTAGATATCGAGAAACAAGTGTAAGATATTATAGACAAAGGATTGATCAAAGAAAGTCCTAATCCTTATGCAATGCTTACAATGTTGGTGCCTAAGAAGGAAGCTGAGTGGAGAATGTGTACTAACTCCAAGGATATCAATAAGATAAACACTAGATATAGGTTTCCACTTCCTATTATGGATTATTTGATGAATTTATTTAGTGAAATAATATATTTTTAAAAAAATGATCTTAAGAGTGGGTACTATCAGATTAGGATCAAACAAGGGGATGAGTGGTAAACCATTTTCAAAACAGATGAAGTATTGTATGAATGGTTGGTTATGGAATTTGGTTTGACCAATGCATGAAGAAAATTCATGAGGATTATGAATGAAGTAATCAAATATTTTATAGGCAATTTTTTAGTGGTATACTTGGATGACATACTTATCTACATCCATAGCAGGGAAGAACATCTTCACCATTTGCATCTAGTTATGAGAAGGCTGCAAGAAGAAAGGTTGTTAATAAACCTCAATAAGTGTGTGTTTATGAAGTCAGAAATATTATAGCTTGGATTTTTCATCTCTCAGATAATTATAAATATGGATAAGAATAAGGTGAAGGTAATCATGGAGTGACCAACACCTAGAACAACTAGAGAGGTAAGAAGCTTCCATGGAATTACAAGTTTCTATAGGAAGTTTATTAGAAATTTTAGTGGGATATATGATCCTATAATAGACACCATTAAGGGAGATAAGAAAATGTTTTCTTGGAGTGAGAAACCTAAGTGAAGTTTCCAATATTCAAAGCAAAGGATAACAAAACAACCTATACTAGCATTACCAGACTTCAACAAAGTGTTTCAGATAGAATGTGATGCAAGTGGAGTGGTAATAGGGGATGTAATAAGCCAAGAGGGTAGAATTATAGCATATTTTAGATAAAATTTTAATGATTCCAAGAAAAATTAATCCTCTTATGACTTATAATTTTATTCAATGGTGAAAGAGTTGAAGAAATAGAGGCATTATCTAATGCCAAAGGAGTTCATTATCTATAGAGACAATCAAGTACTTCATTTCATCACCAATAAACCCAAGATAAACCAAAGACACATGAAATGGGTGGAGTACATGTATAATTTCACCTTCATCATCAACCATAAATAAGGGAAAAGTAACAAGGTAGAAGATACATTGTGTAAGAGAGCTTTATTGGTGCACGAGATATAACTTGAGAGTGTTGGTGTTGAGTCACTCAAGAAAATGTATGAAGATGATGAATAGTTAAATGAAGCATAAAATTGTTATAATCACCCAAATACACTCAATAAATAGCCATGGTTGGACTATGTCATATAACCCTTTGGTATATTCAATGTTGGAGCACCATTTTAGAGAGCCGTGGATATGGCATTCTAGGGCCTTATTAACAAGTTTGTGTTAGTATATTTATATGATATAATAATGTTTTAAAATAATGAAAGTGAGCACATGGTTCACATTGAACAAGTGTTTGAAAGGTGTAGGAAATTTGGGGTATCCCTAAAGCCCAAAAAGTGTGTCTTCTCAGTTTATGAAGGTGATCTCCTTGGACATATAGTTTCAAAGCATGGTTTAAGCATAGACCCTACAAGAATAGATTCAAATCTTGCACTTCCATTTCCCAAGCATAAAAGATATTTGAAAATTTTCTTAGGGGAGATTAATTTTATTATAAGATACATCTCGTATTTTGCCACTTTAGCTAAGCCACTTACAACCATGCTAAAAAAGAATCAAAGGTTCAACTGGTCCAAGGAAGGAGTTAGGAGTTTTGAAGAAATTAATAAATCCATGGATAGTGCCCTACTCTCATGAATCCAAATTTATTAAGGGAATTCATTTTGTACACTTATGCTAACATTGACACCATTTCAAGCATTCTTATGTAGTAGAACCATGAGGCCTTAGAGTAGCCAATAGCCTTGTTCAATCAAGGCTTGGAAGAATATGAAACAAGGTACTCTTTTATTGAAAAGAATGTACTTTCATTCATAAGGTCTCTCAATAAGTTTAGATACTTATTATCTAATAATAAGATACATCTAATGGTTACACATCTAAGTATCAAAGAATATCTCTTGAACAAGGATTTAATGAGAAAAGGGATGGTTGGATAACAAAAGTAATGGAGTATGATGTGGAGATCAAGGTCACAAAGTTAATGAGAGGTAAGGGTGTTTTTGAGAATCTAGCCAAAGACTTACAAAAATCCAATGAGGTGGTTATGGTATCAACTGATGAAGAAGTTGTAGTTGATCATACCTCACCTTTTAGATGGTATCATGATTTGGTAAAATATCTCTAGGATGGTACTTATACTTATCATCTAATCCATTCTAAAAGAAGATATTTTAGATTGAAATCAATTCCATTTCTTCTTATTGATGGTGTTTTGTTCAAAAAATATATTAATGGAATGTTGTTAAGATACATTGAACAACATCAAATAGAGAGGTTTCTTGATAATTTCTATGATGGACATGGTGGAGGGCACTATTCTACAAAAACCAAAACCCTCAAGATCATGAGAGGTGGGTATTATTGGCCTATCTTATTTAGTGATTTTCATGTATGGGTTAGGAAATGTAGATAATGTGCTATGTTTTTAGGAAAAGTGAAACTTGCAGCCTTACCTCTCCAACCAATTGTAGTGGATCAGCCTTTTGTCCAATGGGGATTGGAATTTGTTAGTTTCATTAACCCCACTTCAATATTAAGTCATAAATAGATACTAGATACCATAAATTACTTCACCAAATGGACAAAGGTAGTGGAATTGAAAGAAGCAAATGAGACAAATGTTCTAAATTAATATGAAGGTTTGCTTACTAGGTTTGGAATCCCTTAAACCATTATTTCTGATAATGCTATGGCCTTTATGGAGACTAGAATCAACCAATGGGCAGTTAAACATGGTGTATTTTTTAACACTTCAAATTATCTTACTGAGTCCACTAATAAGAACCTATTCAAGATCATAAGAAGAACTATTGAAGATAATTAGTGGTTATGACATCTAAAATTGAAGTCAGCTCTATGGGCTGATAGGATCACCTAAAAAAAGTCAATAGCCAACTCTCCCTACAAACTGGTATATGGTAAAGAATCAATAATTCCTATTTCTATTGAATTTCATACCCTAGAATTGATGCACCAACTTGATTTGTTAGAGAATGAACCTATGGAGATCAAGTATGTTGAACTTATGGAGTTGGAAGAGACAAGACATCAGTACATGCTAGCCATAAAAATCCATCAAGCAAAGGTAAAGAGAGCCTTTGACAAAGGATCTTTTTCACAAAGTTTCAAAGAAGGAATTTTGATCCTCAAGTGGGATGAGGATAGAGATAAGCCAGGAAGGAATACAAAGTTTAAATCTCTTTTGAATGGTCCATACACAATCTCCAACTACAAAACCCATAATGCCTTCCAATTTGTAAAAATGGATGGTGAGGAGCTTCTTATCCTAGTTAATGGGATACATTTAAAACATTTATATTAAAGAAGTTGAGTCCCCTATACATAGTTAGTTTATTTTTCCTCCAAGTTCTATCCTAGCACATTAGTTTATTTGATTTTGCTTTGTTTAGTTAGTTTCTTTGTTTTCTATGTTTCCTTCCCCATTTTGGTGGAATTCATTATCTTTGCAATTCAAAGGGTTGTTTATATCCATGGATCATATTCATCATTATTGGTGAGTAAAAGAGTCATGTGAATGATCTGAGTGCTCAAGCATAGTAGTCATGATCCCTAGCTAAGTCACCAAAGATGTTGGCCAGATTTGGCCTACATACCAAAATTTGCCTAATCCAGACTAATAATCTAAGTAGGGTCCTGATTGAAGAGTGATCCAATATCATAAGGAGCATATGAACTATGAGAGGAGATCACATAGGATTTTCAATAATTTGTAACACTTTTAGTAGGCTTAAAGTGGGAATTTGGTGATCTTAAGGTGTGAGACCATCACAACACATCATGTAGAAATAAATAGATTAGTCTAGTTGTACATTTAATAAATGCACTCAAAAAGCCTCTCAAGGCCAAAATATTACTTGGACATAAATTTATTCATGCCTAGATCATCCTCTACAAATTTTATGTCTTGATGAGCTTGTTATCTCAAGATATAAAGCTTCAAATTTGGACTTGTAGACTAAGATGTACATAGGGATGTCAAGTTAAGGCTTCATGAAATAACCATTTAAATTCAAATGTTCCCAAGTTTAATGTGGAGATCACAATTGTCCAAATCTTGAGGGTTAAGATCAAATCTAATGGCAAGTGGGTAACCTGATGAGTTAGTGGGTCCCAAATATCTAATGACTCATATTTGATCATGTAAAATAGATCAATAGTGCACATCAAGTCAAAAGGTCAACATAAACACTTCAATGACAAGTGTCAAGATCTTAGGTACTTATTAGATAAATCAATGCTACACATCAATTAATAAGGATAGTAGGCCTAGATATATCAATAGAGTGCATTTAATCATACCAAGTAGATTAATGGTGAGCAAATGTCAAAGAGTCAAAATATCCTAAGGACAAATGAGCTCCTACCAAGTATCACAACTATGGAAACTATTAGATAGATTAATGGTACACATTCAAGTAATACAAAGGAAGATAAATGATGTGTAAGACAAGGAGATTAGATAAAATGTGGAAGTATATAGACTGACATTAGGATCCTAAGAATGAATGCATAGTTGACAAATGGCACATTTTTAGAAACCCAAATCAAGACCAAGGGATAATATCAAAATTCAAATCTAAATACGATTGAAGTCAAACCAAATAAAATGTTTCAAAAAAAGGCCACAAAGGTAGATACATCAGTTTTGATGGGTTCATTTCCAAAGCTAACAACATGATCATGACCTTTTTTTCTACTCTTGAATACCAAAGATAAATCAGTAAGAAGCAATCAACGCCTAAATAATATTAAAAAGATTGATCTAGCTATTTTAATGAATTCAACACCAAAATTAAGTTTTAAAATGACTTGATTCAACCATTATAACCATAAGGATCATTAATGTAGATAAAAAATAGATTGAAAGGGACTGATATAATTGTTTTGGCCACTTTCTAGAAGTAGTCTTAGACACAATGATCTTTTATAATGGCATCAATGCCAAAATGATGGAAAATATGGGTCATTATGCTCCCTTATCCATCTTTATATGGATGGTACCCATCTCTCTCATCTAATTATACTATAAATATAGGCTTCTAAGCCTTGAAAAGTATCCCTCTCTTTGGCATGACCAATTTTTGCCAAAATTTATACTGTAACACCTATCTGATGCAATAAAAGATTGAATTCCTATATTTACAAGCTGAATTGATGTGTGTCTCATGAATTCATTAATGTGGTCAAATGAATATCTTCTTTCCTTTCTTATGTCTAAGATTTATCACCTTTATACAATGTTTTTGTAGTTCTCATAGGTCATTTTAAGTGCATATATAGTCTGTTAGTCAGTGTGGAAGTGGACAATTACCCTCCCATACTAGGTTAATAGTTAGTCCATGCCTTTGTGTGAAATAATTATGTAAAAATTGACCAAAAATTTAATGAAGTGATGTTTAATAGTATTTAATGCATCATATAGTGTGTCTTGTGCAAATATAAGGATTAAAACATTTGATGCATCACCCCCCTTTGTACATGCTTTCATAGATGATTGTTAATCTCTCTCCCTTTTCCTAGCAAGAATCTAGTTTGGAATTAATATAAGTGATAGACATAAAAAGGAATCCAACATTATCTAGAGGTCTAATATAATATTAGGTGACCCACAACCTAGGGCTAATCCCATGTTGGACTAGGTTTGACCAAGAGGACCTGAACAACCTACTTTTCTTAGCTAGGGTGCAACCTAGGAACACCAATTATACCAAATATAGAAATAGATACTCCTCGTTGGTCTTGAAATATTAGGCTCACCTCTAGATACCAATTATCTACATTTTGTCTTTGGATGATCTTTTTATATCTCAATATGCTACATTCTAGACTTCAAACTATAAAGCTATCAACATAGAAATGGATAATATCCATTTTCATCTTCTTGATTGAAATAGATACAACTTGAAATATTCTCAAAGGAAACTTTATTTTTATGCATCCTTATAATAATATAATAATATCTCCATGAAGCTTAATGGAGCCACCCATTTTCATAGGGCACTAAAATAATATGAACTCAAGAGATTCCCAAATCTCCATATCTTTACTAGGCTAAATATTCTTACGCATCCTTCTGTACTTGATTAAATCTATAGGTTTGACATTTGATTCAACCTTTTCATCATCCATCTTGTCATCCTTCTCTTTTATTTGACTATCTTGTCAACACATGTAGATAACAAGTGTTCTTGGCATCCCTTGATTTTTTCTCTATAGTAGTAAACATTCCACCTTGGTTTATGAGCTGATCATGACTCACCTTATCATTATTCTTCTTATCAAATTCTTCATTCTTACTACTTTGATTATTCATATAATAATCAAGACCTCTTTTATCTCCTGACATGAGGCTTAAATAACCACTATCCATACTCTAAAATTTCACATAATTTTCTTCTTTAGTATTTAGCTCCACCTTTACCTTATCTATATAATTTGAATTCTTGATCCATTTTTTAGTGAAATGACTATGAACCTTCTTGTCTTGACTAGATGACCTTCTAACTCCATTAGGATAAAATCTTGCAATATGTCCTACGTTATGACAACTATAACATACCAATTTATACATACCATTTGATTGATGATGGTTGTGATCTACCTTTTACCAATTTCTTCTCCTTCCATAGTTCCATGAGTACTCATTCTTGGAGGGTACATTCTCTTGCTCTATGACCAAATTGACTGCATGTAAAAAATAACCATTGAAAAAATTACCATACCTTATACCATTATGCTATCTAATAGGTCTTTTCATGTTGAAATTATTGTATTCAATAGTCTTATTATTTACTTGAAGTGCCTCTTTTGGCCTTATTTGAATCCAAGACCTATCTTGTCACTTGAAAACTTATGACTACTTAACATATCATCTAGAACCTTAGTGCTCTTTTCAAACTTCACAAAGCTCTTTATCTTTTTAGATTCCTAATCCAACTTAGATCTCATAGATCCTATATTAGTTTCATATATGTTATATTATTATTATTTAGACTTTAGGCTTGCTACCACAATCTCATTCTAGGTCTCAACTTTTTGGATGATCTCTTCATATTCCTTAGAGGTGTTGCTTAGTCTTTCCTCAAATAATCCAATTTGATCCTCATATTCCTAAACTAATTACTTCAATTTCTTGTTCTTGTTCTTCACAATCTTTAGATCTTATAGGGCACTCATGAGTTTTGATTCAATATCTACTACAAATTCTTCACTATTATAGTATTCTTCTTCATCTGATTCTACATCAATTATGAGACCTTTTCCATTTGAACAACCCTCATTTTTTGATTTGATGCCTATGAAAAAAGTTTCATTATTATCATATTTAGATATATTCCTATCATCTTCACTATCATATGTGTCTGAATCACTTACATCTAATGAGCTATCTTTTTTGGTATAGAAGTTCTTGTTCTTGAATGAGTTATTCTCACCTTCATACTTTCTAAATATCTTCTTTCTCTTATCAGACTCATAGGATTTTATGTCATCTCCATCATGTTCTTTTTTATGTTTAGATTTGTCCTTGTTAGGACACTTGGTTTTAAAGTGATCAATCTTACCACAAATGAAACATTTAAAGGGCAATTTACCCTTATACTCACATGATCCAAACTTTAACTTTCTAGAAAACATAGATATGAGTTCATCATCATCAAAATCTGACCATACCTCATCTTTGTCCTTCTTAGACTTTGAATTATTTTTATCCTTTAAAGTAGATTCCTTATTGAGAGGTCTTCCTTCATTTTATCTCATCTCATAGGAAGTCAAGATGTAATGAAGCCCATACATCTCTTGTTTATCCAAATCTTTCATCTTCTCTACTATAGATACTTTAAAATTAAATTTATAAGTTAGTGATCTCAATACCTTTTAGATAGCAATATATTATTTTACTTGTCTTAATCCTCTAATGATGTTTATAACATCATCAATTCTTAATAGATAGGATATAATGGATTCATATTCATTCATCTTCAAGATTTCAAATTATCTTTTATGGGTCTATAACTTATCCATCTTCACCTTGGTGTCTCCTTCATAGATGGTCTTCAATTTGTCCTATATGTCTTTGGGTAAAACACAATACATTAATTTTACTAACTTTACCTCTGATAGGCCATAAAAAATGGCATTCATTACCTTTGATTTATTCTCACTAGCCTTCTTACCTGCTACATCTGTTTGTGGAATTGGAGATGTAGTATAGCCATCCATAACTGACTACCAAATATCATGTCCTTGTGACATCAAATATATCTTCATTCTAACATTATAGAAGTCATAGTTAGATACATTAAACAATGGATTATTACTTGTAGAAAAACCTCCTTGAACTTAGTAACTAGTCATCCTTTCTTCTTAGTAATTCCTTTAGGATGTCAAGCCTAAACCAAGGCTCTGATATTAATTATTGGAAACAAGATGACTAAGTGGGGCAGTGAATCAATCTTCAATTTTTTTCATTTAATTCCAATTAAATATGTATGAACCATCTTAACATGAATATACATCTTATAAATCATAAGCAAAAAATCAAAATATCCGAAACATATGGACATAACATATACATGAGAAACCCTCTACGGGTAGAAAACCCACTGATGAAGCAAATGGACTATAGTTCTATAAGACAAAAATAAATCTCTAGTTAAGCACCCAATAAACTTGGAGTACCAACCCAAATATGTCAAGTACCAACTTAATATTATTTAGCTAAGCACCAACTCAATAAGGAGGACCAAACCCTAATTTACCAAGCATCCAATTGGCTTTAGCAAGATCCAACTTGCAAGGAGGCTCAACCCTCTAGATGACTCAACACCAACTTAGCCACCTAATTATTTCATCACCTTTATAAACCCTTGTTATTTCTAAAATATATGATTATATACTCTTTCATCTCTTTAATCTCTTTAGTCCCTCTCTATCCTTTAGACTTATTTGCTCAACTAACCCTTTTTATGGATTGATTAGGTCTTATGACCTTGACCCTCTTTTTCATAATCTATGTTAGATATTCATGACATATATATTGGTCTACATGACCTTATCCTACTTGAAATTATCTATATAATTCAATTATCATATTTTAATCTCTCTCTCTAAGCACCCTCTCAGCATCCCCTTTCCTCTTCCTCTAAGCATACCAAAATAGGCCAAACTATATTATTTTTATATAAGTCACTTAATCATATCATTTTAGGTCAGATATTAATTAAAATAACTTATTTTATCCATGAATAGGTTATATAATAATAAAATAACATGCATTAGTCATGAATCAATTACTACAATAGGTTGGCCATACATTAATTAGCCCTTACTCCAATTTTAGGCTTATGAAGACCTAATAGGCCTTCTTAACAACATGTTACACTTTGATATTTATTTAAGATTATACAGACACATCAAATGGTAGGAAAATATCATAAGAAACTCCTATATCCCTTATCCAAATTTAATTTAGGTATACAATACCTTTTAGGTCAAGCTACCACTTCAACCCTTTATCAAATCACTACTTATAAAAGGGCTGCACATATACAAAAACTCTATCTTAAAAAAATGATGCATATATTAAATTTTACCAAAAAACCATGGAAAAAAATTACATATTTAGAAACCTCATGACCTAAAGTTCATTACAAAATTTATCTATTTCTTCAACTCAGGGAAAACAAGCTCAAACACTCCTCTACAAGATGTTCACTCAGAATTGCCAACTAGCTCCAAAACATAGTTAAGAAGACATGAACATATAATATATGATTGAATATGTTCAAGGGATTTAAATGAATTAAAAATATCTTATAAAATTCTTAGATCAACCTCAATCAAATAGATCATGGGATCTAATGAAAACTATTGGTTTTATAGACCAATCTTCTGACCTTGTTTCTCACAAACTCTACTCAGCCAGATAAGCCATTTTGGTTTTAATGTTTCAAAATCTTACACATACATATAATTTTATAAAAATAATGGATAGATAAATCAAGACCCATAAAAAATCATCACTCTCACATGAAAATATATCAGAAAACATATTTTGACATTTGTTTAATTTCCTTGATTTTTACACCACTAGGACTGTTCCATGACTAGCCAACTTTGATCACCAAATTCACACATATGGGATATAGAACATATCCATAAATATTAATGAACATAAGCTACAAGTTTCACACTTTGATCTTCATTCACTTATCATCATTGACTTAGTCAACTCTATCTTCTACAACAAATTTCCAAAAGACAATCACTTTTTTGTAGGGTCTTCTCACATATATGAGAAACCAATCACACTTGGAAGAGATGCCTAGGAGAGTTGGATTCAACTTAAAATGACTTTTTTGATCATATAAGCCATTTTTATCTCTTTATAATAATATCTTCAATATTAGGTCACTGTTAAGGTTTTATAAGGGTTTATACCATCTTTCAATCTTACTAATTATTTATAAAACTTATCTCCTCTTTCCCAAAACTAATGCTTGAAAATTTGAGATCAAACCATTCCTCATCTACCATGAAAATATTATAATCACATGTAAAATTTTCACATCACAATGAATATTTATAAAACCTTCTTGGGTAGATAACTCTTCATTATATGCACTCAAGAAATCTTAAAACACCTTTTCAAGCCTTTTCTTACAAACCTTGATCTGAAAGTTCAAGCACATACTTAAAACAACTTGACTCACCTATATCAATGTTCACCTACTCACTCATGCCATGGAAAATAATCTAGTTACTTCATCTATCTACCATTTTTCTCTTTGATTTCTATGCCTTGACTTGTAAGTCATATTAGACCTTTAATCTGACCTTCTAGACACTCTATAATCTTCACCTTCAAACTTTCCTATGTCCCAATATATCTTGTGTATGATCAAGAAACATTATAAACTCACTTATTATTTGAATATTCAATATAAATTATTCAAATATCAATTGGGGTATCTTCATAATAACTTTAGAGCTGCAAATACCATTCTTTGGAGCTAACATTCTAATCATTTGCTTGGTCCTCAACACCTCAAATATAACATAAAAAAATATATCTCATGATAAAATACTATAAGGTATTATTTAGAGAATTCTCTTCATATAATTCACATCTTAGCTCATTTAGAACATCTTTAAAATTATTTACACAAAACTTTAGAACATGTTGCTTCTTATTCAGAGCTGAATCATTTCATATTTCCACCTAAAAATACCATCTCACATGGTCTAGACAAAGCATTACAAGATGATTTATACTTTTTGTACTGACCTATAATAACATATGCTACTTCTCAAGGATATCACTCAAACTAATATTATAATATTCTTCAAACATTATTCTCTCATAACAATAATAACACTCAATGCTTATAACAAAACTCATTCATATACATACCTCAAGGCTTACTTGACCAATCATTTACACAAGAACCTTTGACATCAATGATATTATATTGACATTAATGAAAGAACCATGCATCTTCATTAGAACCTTTGATATCAATAGCAACACTAAATATCAAATCTCAACATTTAATGATAATGCTCAATAGTATCTCTCTCAATAAATGATAATGTTCAACAATCTCCCCCTTTGTCATTGATGGAAAACATACTTAAAAAACTTTGTCAACCATTTCTTGATGGTAATAATCTATAAGACCTGGCTCTTGCCTTTTCATTATCCCTTTATGATCTTACTTCTTTATCATATTTTTTGATCTTTCAAAACTTTTCAGATCTTTCTCCCATATTCTCATCCTTTTCTGATCATTCTCCTCCTTTGACATTAATGAAAAATGTCTTCCATAACTATCATATCTTTTAGAATGAACTTAGATTACAAGATCACTTCAACATAGATTAGGTTTAGTCAGCTTACTTGAATATATCCCTCTCAAATAAAGAATCCACCATGATTCTATTAGTATTAGATATCAAAGATCATCTAAAACAACTAAAATAATACTCTTCTTGATGTGAGCTAATACTATCTCTCAAAGACACTAGATGACACACAGTCTTAAGAAACTTTGGAAACCATTCTTAGAAAATTCTCAATCAAGGTATTCTCCCAGTTGACTTAACAAAAAACTCAACAAATAGAATCTATGAAGCATCTAAGACATAATTCTCTCCTTGTCTCCATGCATATCAATAACAATCACTTTCTTGAAAAATAACACAGAGCTACCAAGTTCCCCCTTAGACCAATCATATCTTATTTCAAAGAAAGAAGAACTCAAGATCACACACCTTTCTTTGACATGGCTGAAGAAGATACTAAACTCTTTGACCATACACATGGCTATCCCATTCTTGATACCAACTATAGAAATAGAGACTCCTCTTTTATCTTCATAGATCAGGATCATATTTTGATACCAATTATTTGGATTTAATCTTTAGAGCATCTTTTGATCTCTCAACATGCTACCTTCTACACTTAAAACTACAAAGCTATCAACACAATAATGGATAATATCCATATTCATCTTCTTTCTTGTAGTAGATATAACCTAAAATCTTCTCAAAAGAAACTTTATTTTTCTACATCCTCATGCTTATATTGATATAAGAATGTCTCCATGAAGCTTAATGAAGCCACCCATTTTACATAGGGAACTAAAACAATATGAACTCAAGAGATTACCAAATAACCATATATTTACTAGGATGAATATTCTTAAGCATCCTTATATACTTGATTAGCTCTATATGTTTGACCTTTAATTCAATATTTTCATCATCCATCTTGTCATCCTTTTTATTTTCTTTGATTGTCTTGTCAACATATGTAAATACCAAGTGTTATTAATATCCCTTGATTTCTTATCTATAGTAAAAAACATTACACCTTCATTTATGAGCTGATCATGACTCACCTTGTCCTTCTTCTTCTTCTTAGCCAATTCTTCATTATTACTACTTTGATTAGTCATATGAGGATCAATACCTATTTGTCTCTTGATATGTGTCTTGAGAAACCACTATATATACACTAAACTTTCAAAAAATCTTATTCTTTAGTATTTTATTCTACCTTTACATTATATATAGAATCTGACTTCTTGATCAATTTCTTAGTGACATGACTATGAACTTTCTTGTCTTGACTAGATGACCTTCTAAATGTCTCAGGATAGAACCCTACAATATGTCACATTATGATAGCTATAACAAAACATTTTATACATACCATTTGATTGATGATGGTTGTGATCTCCCTTTGACCAATTACTTCTCCTTCCATAGTTTCATGAGTACTCATTCTTGAAGGGTATTTTACATTCTCTTTCTCTATGACCAAACTGACTACATGTAAAATAATAACAATTGAAATAATTAGTATACCTTGTAGCATTAGGTTGTATAATAGGTATTTTCATGTGGACCTTCTTGTCTTCAACAACCATCTTCTTGACTTGAGGTGCCTCCTTTTAACCTTCTTTGAATCCAAGACCTATCTTGTCACTTGCAAACTTATTTTCACTTAATATTTCATCTAGATCCTTAGTGATCTTTTAAAACTTCATAAATCTCTTCATCTTTCTAGGTGCATGATCCAAATCAACTCTTAAATATTCTATTTTAGTTTAATATTTATTATAGTCTTATTATTTATCCTTTAGGCTTGCTACCACAATCTCATTCTAGGTTTCAACTTGTTAGATGATATCTTGATATTCCTTGGAGGTGTTCCTCAACCTTTCCTCAAATAATCTAATCTACTCCTCATAGTCTTGAACTGATGAATTCAATTTATTATTCTTGTTCTTCACATTAATTATCTCTTTAAGGGCACTCATGAGTTTTGACTCAAGATCTACTTCAACTTCTTCACTAACATAATATTCTTCTTCATCTAATTCTTCATCAATTATGATACCTTTCCCATTTGAACAACCCTCATTTTATAATTCTATGCCTACAAATAGAGTTCAATTATTGTCATATTCACTATAAGATGTGTCTCAATCACTTAAATTTTATGAGTTGTCTTCTTTGGTATAGAAGCTATTCTTATTCTTGAATGACCTTTTCTCACCTTCATACTTTCTAAAACTCTTCTTACTCTTACTAGACTTATAGGATTTTATGTCATCTCCATCATGTTATTCATTATGTTTAGATTTATCCTTATTAGGAAACTTGGTTTTAAAGTGACCAATCTTGCCACAACTAAAACATTTGAAGGGTAATTTACCCTTGTACTTACCAGAGCCAAACTTCAACTTCCTAAGAAACATAGTTATGAGTTCATCATCATAAAAAAATGAACATACCTCATCTTTATCCTTCTTATCCTTTGAATTATTTTGAACATTAAAAACAAATTCCTTCTTTAGAGGTCTTCCTTTATTTGATCTCATCTCATAAGCAATCAATATTCCATGAAGCCCATCCATCTCTAACTTGTCTAAATATTGCATCTCTTCTACTACAGATACTTTAGACTCAAATTTAGAAGTTGGTGATCTCAATAACTTTTGGAAAATAGTATAATATTTTAATTCTTCTCCTAATCCTCTAATGATGTTGACAAATTCATCAAATATTAACATATAGGATGTAATGGATTCATCTTCATTCATCCTCAAGCTTTCAAACTATCTTCTATGGGTCTATAACTTAGACATCTTAACCTTGGTGTCTCTTTCATAAATGGTCTTCAATTTGTCCCATATGTCTTTGGATAAAATATAATGCATTAAGTTTACTAGATCTACCTCTAATGGGTCACATATATGGCATTCAATACCTTGGAGGAATTCTCACTAGCCTTATTACCTATTGCATATGTTGGTGGAATTGGAGGTGTAATAGAACCATCTATAACTGACTACAAAATATCATATCCTTGTGACATTATATTATCTTCATTATAACATTCTAGAAGGCATAGATACATCCATTCAACAATAGATCCTTAATTGTAGAGAATCCTCCTTGAGCTTGCTGGCTAGTCATCCTTCCTTCTAAGGATCTCTTTTAGGTTGTCAAGCCTACACTAAAGGACCTACTCTAATAACAATGATTGAAAATGAATCAATCTTTAAAAAAATTCATTTAATTTCAATTAAATATATATGAACCATATTAACATGCATGTACATCTTAGCAATCGTAAGCAACATATCAAAAGAGCATGAAACATATGAACATAACATATACATGGGAAATCCTGTAAAGGTAGAAAAACCACTAATAAATCAAATGGACTATAGTCCTTTAAGACAAACAAAAATATTTAGTTGAGCATGAATTTAACTTAGATAACTAAACCCAATCTATCAAACATCAAATTGACAATATTTAGCTAATCACCAACTTAGCAAGGATCACCAACACCTAATTTTACCAAACACCCACTTTGCTTTAGCAAGCTCCAACTTACAAGGAGGCTCCAACCCCTAGATGACTCAGTACCAACTCATCCACCTAATTTTTTGATCACCTTTAAAAACCCTTGTTTCTTATACAACATATGATGATCTACTCTTTCAACTCTTTTCTCTCTTTAATCCCTCTTAAACTGGCCTTCATCCTTCTTCACTCAACTAGCCATTTTCATTTCTTGATTAGGTCTTATGAACTTGACCCTATTTTGTAAAACCTCTATTAGATATTCATGACATATATATTGGTATTCATGACCTGCTACTCATAAATTATCTATATCATTAAATTATCTTATTATTTTATCTCTCTAAGAACCTTCTTTTCATCCCCTCTTCGCTTCTTCTAATCATACCAAAAAGGGCCTAATTACCTTAATTTTATACAAGTCACTTGATCATATCATTTTAGGTTGACTATCTATTCAAATCACTTAGTTAATCCATGAATAGGTTATATAATATTAAAATAACATGCCTTAGTCATGAATAAATCACTATAATAAGTTAACCATACATCAATTAGCCCTTACTCCTCTTTTAGGCTTATGGAGACTTAATAAGCCTTCTTAACAACACATTACCCTTTTATCTTTATTTAAGATTATCCAAACACCTCAAATGATAATAAAATATCATAATACACTCTAATAGACATTATATAACTTTAATTTATGTCTACAATACATTTTACATCAAGCTACCACTTTAACCCTTTATCAAATCAGTGCTTATAAAAGGCTTGCACATATATAGAAACTCTATCTTAAAAAAACTAAGGCATATACTAAATTTTGACAACAAAACATGAAAAAAAATTACATATTAAGAAACCTCATGACCTCAGGGTCATCACAAACTTCATTTGATGCTTCAACTTAGGGGAAATAGGTTCAAACACTCCTATGCAAGATATTCACTTAGAACTGCCAATTGGCTCTAAAACATAGTCAAGGAACCATGGACATATGACACATGATTAAATATCTTAAATGGATTTTAATAATTTAAAATGATCTTATAAAATCCTAAAATCAACCTCAATCAAATAGATCATGAGATCTAATGAAAATATTAGTTTTATAGCCCAATCTTCTGACCTTCTTTCTCATAGACTCTACTCAGCCATATAAGCCATTTTGGATTTAATGTTTCAACATATTACACATACATAAAATATTATACAAAGCATGGATAGATAATTTAATACAAATAAAAAATCATCATGAATTTCAATGCATCACTCTGACATGCAAATATATCAGGAAACATCTTCTCACATCTATCTGATTTCCTTGTTATCTTCACCACTAGGATTGTTCAATGACTGGCCAAATTTGATCACCAAATTTGCACATTTGAGATATGTAACATATCAAAAAATCTTTGTGAACATCAACTAAAAGTATCACACTTTGATCTTCTTTCACTTAACACTGTTGACTTAGTCAACTATGTCTTATACAACAAATTTTTGAAAGATAAACACTTTTCTATAGGGTCTTCTCACTCATCTGAGAAACCAATCACACTTGGAGATGCTTGAGAGAGTTGGATTTAAATTATAATCACTTATCTAATCATATCAAACCATTCTCATCTCTTCAAAACAAGATATTCAATATCAAGTCATTGTTAGGGTTTTATGAGGGTTTAAACCATCTTCTAGTCTTAATGATTATTCATAAAACTTAACTCCTCTTTCCATAGATTAATGATTTGAAATTTTAGATAGAAGCCTTACTAATCTACCATTAATAACTTAGAATCTCATGCATATGCTACACATCCCAATAATCACTAATAAAACCTTCTTAGATAGATAACTCTTCATTTTATGCACTTGGGAAACTTTGAAACACCTTTTCAAGCCTTTTCTTGCAAAACTTGATAAAAAACTTTATGAACATACTTAAAATAACTTTAATCACCTATATCAATGTTCACCTACTCACCCATGCTATGGAAACTAATCCTGTTACTTCATCTAACCACCATTTCTCTCTTTAATTTCTATGCCTTGACCTGCAAGTCATATTAGACCTTGAATATTAACTTCTAGCCACTTTGTAGTCTTCACCTTGGAACTTTATTGTGTTCCAATGTCTATTTCATATGATCAAGAAACATCATACACTTACTTGTTCTTTGAATCTACAATATAACTTCTTTGAAACTACTTATATAGTTTTGGATCTTGATTAGGGTATCTTCATATCAACTTTGGAGCTGTATATACAAATCTTTAGAGATGTACTACTAATGATTTACAAGGTCCTCAACACCTCAGATATAACCTCAAGAAATCTATCTCATACTCAAATACTATCATGTATTGTTTGGAGCATTCTCTTCAAAGCATTCACATCTTTGTAGCTCAGTTAGAGCATCTTCAAAACTACTTACACAAAACTTTAGAGAACACTGCTTCTTATTTAAAGCTCACTAATTTCATCTTGCCACTTTCAAATACAATCTCACAAGGTCTAGATAAAACATTACAAGATGCTTTATACTTGTTGTAATGACTTGTACTCACACATGCTGCTTCTCAAAGATATCACTCAAATTAATATTATAATATTCTTCAAATAACATTCTCTCATTATATAAATAACACTCACTATGTTAGATACATAAATCATTCATATACATACCTCAAGGCTTACTTGACTAGGCATTTAAACAAGAACCTTTGACATCGATGATATTAGATTGAAATAAATGAAAGAAACATGCATCTTCATTATAAAATTTGACATTAATGACAACAATAAATATCATATTTCAAAATTCAATGACAATTTTCAATAATCTCTCCCTCAATCAATGATAATGTTCAACACCCTTTTGATTTTTTATATCCTAGTTTACCATGTCAAGATGTTAAATTCAACTCTCACATCTCACATGGAAAGATGACTCAAACCCACTACTCTTAGGGGGAATTGGAAACCCCTATGCACTTAATATCCATGGATAAAATGGTTTTAGTTAGCATATCAACTCTATGAACAATCCTTATCGCTATAGCTCACACAAAATGCTTAGCAAGGAGTTTGAAGGCTTCCAACTTTTACTCATAACTCAGCATATAAGTTGCATGGGAATAGGATATTTTAAAGAGTTTTAAGGGGTATATGGGCTAAATATCCATGGAAATAATTTTTGGGTTTGAGGCCTCTACTCTCTGAACCATCACTAAGATGGTAGGCCAACAAAACCCTCTCTAAACCCTGATAAGGACTTGATGAAGGAATTTCACCCTTAAATGATCTAAAATAAGGTAATTAAACCTTGAAATAATATTAATAGTCTCCCCAAGTCACATGGGCACCCAAATGGTTTATTTATTGGCATGTGTAGGGTATACAGTATATGGATCAATCCTAAAAGGATTTATCTAAGCATATATAGAAGAAATTAAAAGAGGTATACACATTATACATGTTTCTAAAGAGGGATAGGGATAAATAGGTCATAAATAATTTCATAATGATCACCTATAGAGGTCTCCACCTATAATATCCACCTATATATATGCCTAAGTACCTAGTCAATTAATTATGTATACATAAATAAGAATAAAAGGGTTTAATAAAGTTAATACAAATGATTCTAAGGCTCTAATAGTTAGGTTTCATAATCTTAGAGATGGCAAAGTACCCTCACCATTCTATTTTAAAAGTAAAACTTAGGAACTCTACCTTTAGTTTTATTGGTCTAATACCCTTCTCAAGGTATGCTACTTAAAGACTAAAAATATAGGACAAAAAGGGTTATATGAGACCTTATACCATCATGGATATATAATTCAAGTGGTTTTAGATGTGCATGAGGTGTTTGTTTGCATAAAGAAGCCCAAAATTAGTCATTTTGGCCTAAAACTAATGTGACAGTACATAGAAGACAAGATAATCACCTGAGGAACACCTTATTGTGCTCATAACTATAAGGAAGTTCTACATGGGGACCTTAGATGCTATGGAAAGTTTGGGAGGGTTGTGCACTTTAATTTCTTAGCATTGGTTATGTAGTTTAAGCCCTTAGGGATATGAATAATTGTTAAGAGTTCAAACCCCACTAAACCTCCCTAAAACCCTAATACAAACCCAATAGAGAAAATATTGAAGAATTGATATTAAAATGAATTTAAATGGATTGGGATCCACCTAAAACTCATAGGATATCCCATCTATGGCATTGATTTGTATGGATAGTTATATGGACCCACCATAAACATTATCTTAAAAAGATTTTATGATAATTTTAAGGTGTAGAGTTATATGAGGAGTTAAAAATCATGTAGGAGGGTAGTATGAAACATATATCACCTTTTCAAACCACAAATCACTCTCATTTCATCTTGTAAATTATTCTATAGGTCTACACTAAAAGGCCAATTGAGATGTGCTAGTGGGAGGTGACTTAGTCACCTAAATGAACAAAGTTACAAGTGTATGATACTTGAAAGGTATAAGTCATGGTATAATATATTTGTTTAGACTTAAAAAATCCTCACTCATTAATCTTTGAAGATTTTATGTGAGCATCATGACCATTTAAGCATCTAACACTAAGAGACTAAGCCTAATTACCTAATAGGCCTACTTGGTCAACTAAAAGAGGAGACTATTGGCATAAAGTTTCTTAAAGGAATAAATTCATCATCATAACACTTTTTTAATTACCGCATGTACATGAGCATGCCCATTTCATATCCATAATGGAGGATGGAGTAGTTTCCTAAGCCCCATTGACATGTAAAAGAGAGATGACTACTAAATGCTTCATGGAGGCTTAATTGACCCACTTTGGTGCCTTTGTAACTATAAAAATTAGAGGAGATTAACCAAGTTACCATGATAATCCTATGTATGGGGTAAACCTTTGCCAAAAATAGACATATAATGTCCCAAAAGGCTCATTTAAGGCCACTCATCTCTAAGGTAATGCATGAGAGATGTGTGAAAGCTGGTTGTATTTGATAATTGAATGAATTATGGTCATTCATGACCTCTTCATGAATTTTACATGCCATATGCTCTTCTCCCTCTTGATGATTTTCTAAAAAATGAGTCTCTAAGGCCATTGTATTCATCCATTATCTAAGTATGATGAGACTCTACCCAAATTATATCTTACAAACCTCTTGAATCAATAAGAATGACTATTTTAGATTTCCTTATTAAATTAGTGTGTTATGTGCTTGTTGATTTGAAAAAGTGGTGAAGTTTTATTCCCCTTTGTAGGTACTTATCCTCATCTAGTTTCTAAGATGTAATTATATGTAGGTCATGTGATGTGTTAAAGTGTGGTGATTGTATTTGAAGTGCAATCTAGCTAGTAGTGCTTAAAAATAGACCTATCATCCATCACCTTCAAGTTTTAGACATTTATCATAGCATTCATGTGAATTAATAATGCCTAAGAGCCCCTAGGAACGTTTTTTATTCACTAGTCCTTGTTTTATTCACAAAGTGTTGATTAAGGATGAATTAGAGTGGATAAAAATTATAGTGCATGACCTCCCTTTAGCTTAGGTTTTATTTCATGCATCATATTTTATATTTTTCATCACGTAGTTATTAGTCTTAAGAATTGAGCTCAATTGATGAAATAGGGGATAAATCCCTAAAATTAGAGGTTTAGTCCACCTATAGGTCACCCACAACCTTGGACTAATACCATGTTATCCCAAACTTGGAAAGGTCTAAACATTCCTCTCCCAAGGGTGAAATTTGGTGGTTAATAGTGGAGTTACACCATTGTTCATGGGAGTTGAGGTAGTTAATAATGGTTGTGGTTGTCTATTACTAATGTTGTAGTTACTCCTTTTAAACTATTGAAATGCATATACCTCACTACTACCCTCTTTTGGCTCATTTTCTTCTTGACTACAAAATTCCATGGTTTCTAAAACCATGGTAGTGATAAGGGATTTACCCATATTGGATGATTTTGGGTGATTGAGGACCACTTCTTACTCTTCCATTTCCTTTTGAAAGATCTCAAAGGCATAAAAAAACTTTGTACAATCAAGTTCTCTATGGGAAGCTATGCTATGCACTCGACACTAATTAAGTAGAGATATTTCATAGATATTAAATTATAGTAACCTATTACATGAGGGTTATGATGTATTATGGGGATGATTGTAGTTCTTATTTTTTATTTGGTATGTGTAATTATTATTGTAAATCTTCATGTTGGAGCTACCCATCTACTTTTGTATCCCAAGGAAGTCATTTTAGATTTTTGCACCACTCATTGGATGTCATCTATCTCTTTCTTTATGGAATCTTAGGGTATGGTTTGGGTGTTATTAGCTACTCAAAATGTCACATGGTGTTGCAACTAAGGATTTATCTCATGGTTTCTTAGATTAAGAAAATCCAAGTGCTAGTTTGGTACAATGTGAATTAGGAGAATTTGATTTTTATGGGTAATGGTTAAATCATTAGGATATTTTGATTAGCATTGGGAAAGAGGATTAACATGGTCATCTATGGAAACACATTAATAATGGAATCCATCATATAACCCTAAGGGTTAAATGATTTGTCTACCTTGATGGCCTCTACATAAGCTAGGGGCAAGTCCACTATTACTTGATCTCATCTTAGGAACATAGCTATACAAGGGTTTAAAGAATTTTTATACATTTCAAGTGATAGTTGAGGGTTGGGTTAGTAGATCATGATAATCTAGATGTATATATTATAAAATATAGAATTAAATTTCTTGATAGGCTCATTGGGTTCCCATTTAATATAGGAAAATTATTGGTAAATGACACTAGGGTTGACAATTTGCCCAAACTATTCAAGGAAGGTAGTACTAAAATGGTCCCAACTAGGGATCAAATTATTAGAGAGATTAAAGAACCAGTCATATGTTGATTCCATCAATATGAAGGGGAAAATCCTTCACTCCACATCCTCTTATTCCACATTTAGGATCTTTAGGTGGTATTGTAAGAGGTTACATGCTCTTTAATGGTATATCCTACACTGAGAGTGAAATGGGGAAGATATATCTTGTGGTTTTTTGGAAAGTCATGGATAATTACTAGGATGTTAATGGTTAATCTAGCCAACTAGGTCATAGTGGGTGGTCTATTTAGGCGAGATTGGGAAGATGAGATAGTGGGAACTATTATAAGTCTAGGTCTCCTATGGAATTACAAGGGTGAAACCATGAGCCAACCATGATGGGAACTAGCTCTGATGATGGGTGAATTAGAATTTAGGGTGTTTTATAGATAATAAATTGCTAGTATGTTACCATCAATAAACATAATCTCAAATAATTCAACACTCAATGCGTAAATTATTTAGGCCCTTTTTCTATCACTAGGGTATTTTTGTGTGTGTTTGAAGCACACAACAATGGAGAAAGAATATAGGAGGGGAAATAAGACTCAATAAATAAAATACTCCTTCAAGGTTTGGGTTCTTATTGATAATTATTCTTAATAAATAATCCCTCCTTCTAGTGTTAGTTATTGTTCTCTCTAAAATAATAATCCAAAACACTCATGAGATGGGGTGTTTTCAAATAAAAGAGTGGGAACAATGATGGACTTTCATCCTCCATTTTATGATTGATTTGAGACTAGTCCAAATCATGGTTTTAGGTATTTATCTTCATAATGGAGCTTACATGGAATAACCTCTAAAAGATGTAGTACCACCACCAGAGGTTTAGTACTAATTGATTAAATAATGAGAGCATTACTTAGGTTTGCTACTAATGTTAGTACAAATTGCTTTACCAATTTATAAAATAAAGGAGGGGTTAATTTAATTTACAAAATAAACATAGAAGAGAGGGAAGAGTAAGGCAAGAAAGAGTGTTTCTAGATCAAGATGAGATTAATGCTTTAATAATGAAGCTAAGTGAATATGTCATAGTTATACACTATGTATTGTATTTCACCAAAGGTTTTGACCTAATACTACACAATGGGAAGAGTATGGGGAAGTAGTGAATAATGCTTGATTTATGAAACCTCATTAAATATCAATACTATAAGTCTATAGTAAATAACACATAAACTTCTAAGATAACTTACAAAATAACTGATAAGTTATCAATATTTTAATGAAAATGAAATTAGTTCACAAATAGGTTATAACCGACAAACACATAATAGCCATTTCATTCATTAAGTGAAAGAGCATTAAAAAAATTATATAAGCATTAACATTCATTTAAAACTTAAATGATGGATAATTTTATAGATAGAATATGCATTTCACAAAGGTTGAAATTAAATTCATAAAAACAACAAATTCTATTACAAGGGTATCGATCATGGCCAATTTTATACAATCTAAAAGGGTGAAGGAAACTATAGGTGAAATCTTGGCTTGATTCTAGCAAAAATTTAGAGCTAAAAAATTATCAACCTCAAAAATATAATGTAATTACATATTTACATATGAAGATGGGATTCACCTCCAAGTAGTGTGAGATTCCCATCTTAGGACATGATGACCAGTCCTAGTTTTTATAACTACATAATTCAAAAAAGGAGAAAATATTCTCCACTCACCTCATAATATTTACAAGGACCCACCTAATTGATATGTGGAGGAGGAATAGACAAAATGGCTCCCAACGACTTGGCCTTTGCTTCTTTAGCCTCTATAACGGCTACCATAAGGTTAAACTCCTAGCCCAATTTGGTGAGGTTCATCAAAGGCTCTCTAAAGATCATCTCTACCTAGGCCATGAGCCTTTGGTATACTTAGAGTGGAGCCTCCATAACCATATATACTTCAGACACTTGGCTGAAGCTCAATATGGATTGGGTCAAAAGCTTGATAATTGTCTGGGCTCTAGCCTTATTTACTTTAGATACCTTTTTTTTCATAACCTGGTCAAAGTGACCTAGGTGAACTCCAAATTCACCCTTGTTTAGTAGAGTGTCATATATGTGGAATAACATTAAGATATTGACTTCCTCAAAATAAGCCAATATTTTCTTCCTGCCATCTTCCATGGGTTACATCATAGTTTGGGATAAAGAAAGACATTCCTCCATAGTGGTTTTCATACTCATAGAATACATCTAATATAAGCCCAAGTTTGAAGTAGGCATCAAATTTAATTTCAATATCATGCCCTTATTGATTACAATCATTAGCTTCATGTATTTACAATCAATCATAGTGATCCTGTCTCTATAATTTTGGGTATATTGGATGAGCACATTTCCTTCTAATATAGTCACCAACACCTACTATAGAGTTGAGAAAAGTTAAAGGAGGGAATCGTTGACCTACCTAATTATCCTAACAGGTAAGGGTCTCTTTACCTATGACTCTATAACAAGTTTCTCCAACATGTCATGGGTCTTTTGATATCTTTTCTTCTCCCATGAGAGTACTCACTTTAATGAGAGATAACAAGTCCTTTTAGGTTTTTCAGACCATAGGTTCACCTTTTATGTAAATTTATATGAGTATCCTCCACATACTCCCTATGGTGTGATTGAAATCTCATTGCATATCTGAGTCACCTTGTATATTTACATCTCTATCACTTACAATAATGGGACCATTCATCAAATTTAGGGAGGTGTTGGTGGGATGACATAGATGGTAGTGACAGATGGAGGATAAGGTGGAGGGGGTATAGAGTAAGCAAGGCATGAATGATGAAAATAGTGGAGGAGGAGACATAGGGACATATGGAGGAAAGATGAATGAAAATACCCATGGGAACATTTACACTTGCCATTAACCCTAGGTCATGCCTACTTGAAGGGCAATGAATCTTGGGAGAAGGGTATTTAGTAGAATGGAAAATATTGGATAATTAAATATAAAAATATGGGCACTTGGGGTGATGTGAAAATAGGCCCATGGATAAATATGAGGAGACATTGGGGTTGGTACCATAAGAGCCATAGAAAATGGTATAAGAGGTTAGGAGGGGGTAGTAGGGACCTATGTTAAAAGTTGAGTATGCATTGCCTTCTACTTTTTTCTTGATTTTTTTCTTAGGTTAAATTCAAACATTGTTGTAGAAGAAAAGGTAGTGAAGGATACAAGGGCTGATTGTGGGAGTTATTGGGTCACTAGAGGAATCACTAAGATAGTCCTAGTCACTAGAGATGTGCACTTGATAACTGTAGTAGCATTTTTTAAAATTAGGATTCCAATAGGTATTTAGACTTGAGGCATGCCCAATAGGGGTACTAGGAAAGTCCAAATCAAGAATGGATGGGGTAGAATGATATAGATAAGTGAGGATGATAGGGATAGATGAGACCATGGTCACTTGGGTGAATAGTAGAGGGGATATAATAGGGAAGAGAGGAGGTACTAGTTGAATGGTTCATGGAAGGGGAGAGGAACTGAGTGGCACCACAAGGGGCTACTATAAAGTGGAGGGAGTGGGGGGAGAAACTTGCATTGGTGCATTTTTTTAGTCCCATTATGGGGTTATTTATATGATACTATTAATATAAAACCTTAGGTACTGTATGTCCTAGTGTTATGATGTTTACTCTTGAGTCACTTGTTCTTTGGCCACCTATCACTAAGTCATGTGGGTCTAACTTGGATGGGGATAAGTATTTTGGGTCCCTAGAGGTGGATCCATGAAATGAGGAGTCACTGCTCATGGGGACGAATGTGTTAGGATCCCTTTTATAATTTTCCTAGAAATTTGGGTAGGGAGTTAGGGTGACATCTTGTATAGAATGATTAGATGTAGAGGAGAATGTAGATGGTTCAGGATAAAATTTATTACCCTTCTCTTTCTTATGGGACTCAATATACATGAGAACTTCTTGGTCATATTTTTCATTCAAATAAATCTCACCATCCTCCTCTAGATAGTGGCCATTTTTGAGGTTGAAGTGAGTTGAGTACTTTTCTAATTGGGATTTAATCATAGCCCATAGGTCCCAGTCTTATGGCTCAGCTCTCCCCAAGGATAGAAAATCCCACATAATCACCATCTTCTATAGGGGAGGGAAGGAGTAATGTACATGGTGCCTAATGATGATTGGAAGAGGTAGGTAGGCCTTATTATGGTAACTAATAGAGTGACCAAAATTCCTCTCCACTTGTTGGTAAGTAATTTGATATTATATAAGGTAATCCTAGATGTGATAAGGCAAGTAGAGGGGATCCCTAAGAATACATGTGAATAAAATTATTCTATCCTCTGATCAATACCAATAGTATCTAATTAGAGCCAATGAGTCTCTAATTTCATTTGATAGATGAGACATAGATGCCACATTGATTGCATTGAACACCACCAGGTACAAAGACTCATATATATCTCAAATATTATTTTTGTAATGGTGGCTATATAACTTTTAGAAAAATACATGAACCATTGAGCCTCTAAGAAGCCTCATAATAAAATTAAATGTCTTGAAAGTGAGTGTCCTATAGACTGCAACTATGAGATAACTCATCATGTAAAATTTCCCACCTACCCAAGAATTTGCTATCACTTTCACCAGGTTGAAATTGACCACCCCTCATAGGTTAGGAACTTGGGAGGCATCTAAGATCATGTGATGTAATAGAACCCATAATATGTTGATTTGAAGCAATTTAGGGCCCTAAACAATTTATTCAGTAGTATCATACCTACTTGAGCCCCCTCCTTAAAGGTATGAATCATGTATGTGTTGGCATCCTCCTTATTTACCCACTTGGTGTTTGGGTTCTCAGTCTAGTCCCTTAAGATATTATAGATTTAAAAGGTGTCATTTAAAGTCTACACCATCATGAAATCATATGAAAGGGTAAATTTTGAGAGATTATAATAAGCCTTGAAGGTGGTTCTTGAGATGTTTGTAATCTAATTATGGGAGTTGGCTGAACAGACCCAATCATGGGCACTGTCTTGTACTATCTTGGTGGTGAGGATTATCTTATCAAATAATTTAGTGTAGGGGAACACCTTAAGATTAGTCTCATCCCTATGTAGGCTACACTTCTCATAAGCTCATAGGGTACCTTTAAATTTAACTTGATCATCATCATCATCGCTAATAAATTCCTTGGGTACCTCATTGATATCTTTAAATACTTAATTATAATGTTTGAATTAGGTTAAACCATCTAGGAATAGAGTGTCTCTATATTTAAGTTCAACCTTGGGATTTAAATATGAAGATGCCATTACATCAAGATGAAATTTGATGAAAGAGCTCTAGGCAAATAAGAATGCATAGAAGGCAGTAAGTTATATTAGAAAGTAAGGAATCAATCTTTGGGAGTTTGGATCTATAAAAAATAATTTGATTTCCTTAGGATACTTATGAAAATCCACATTCATCCCCATATATTAATGGTGTTTGGTATCTCACTCATTTTGGATTTAAATTTGAGTTAGTGGCTCAATCTTCCACTTAATTTCCTAATCTAGAGTTAAATTCAGAGTATATGATTACACACTATATACTAAATCTAGTAAAGGTGATACAAAATTTTAAAACTATACAATTGGGACATAGTTTCTCATATAGTTGATGACTAGGAATGGTAGGCATGAGGCCATCTAATCTCTAGGAATTCTCAGGTAGATCCTAATTCATGCCACTTATCATCTATTTATTAGTCCTCATGTCAATGATTGACAACAAGGGATAGCCTATAACTTTAGTATTATACCCTTGGGAGGGATGAGATGCTAGTTGGGGACACATGGAATCCTTTGATTAGTCCTTAGAAATCCACTTGTAATTTATTATGACCTTTCTAAGGCCAAATGACCCACTTTCTAATATTCTTGGTTATGTGACATGCTATGTTATGATATAATGGGCTCTCCTAAGGTCTAACTTCTCTATCAGGCTAGGGAGATTGACTACTTTTATAATAGGTTTCATGGCATTTCCTCAAAATAATCTCTCCCAAGATCTAACATTATAGACACTCAAAAACTACACATGATATCTTTCAATGTCAAACTACCTGTTGACCCTTGTCTAACCTCATGTCTAGTGGACCACTTAGTCATTAGACTCATTTACTAACTCAACCATATTAAATACCTAACTTCACATATTTAACTAAACCATTTAACTCTTTCTTTAACCTATTTTCCTCTGAATTCTTGACCATCGATGGTTAGGTCCCCAAACCTATTTTAAAGTATTAAATCAATGACAACTTTATATGAGATAAGATTCTAACTAAATGGTAAATTAATTTTAAAACTTTTCTTAAAATGTCATGAATTAGACTTTATCCCCATATCAGATTAGTAACTTCCTCCATCCTAATTAACAACTTCATCCTACAAAAGAAGAAGAGGAGGAAGTGAAATAGATTTTCAATCTACAATCCACAATCTAGAATCTTACATCCAAGCTCTCTTGCATATAGGTATCTAATATCCTTTTAGTAAGCAAGTAACACTACTGAATACTCGAATCTCTTTCAAAATCAATTTCAAAAGTTAAAGTACTATCACTCTAGCCAAATCACTTTAGCATTCCACCATCAAGTTTCAAGTATTTCTTGCTTGTTTTCATTAAAATTATCTTACTTATAATCTCCATATCCTATCAAACCCATTAGTATTTCATTTTCCACCCCTCAGCCCTGAAACAAACCTTTATTTACTCTAAAAACCCAATTTACACCTTCTGCTATGATCATTTCTAGATTTACATAGGCAATCACTGATAGTTACCACAACCACCTATGGTTAACCCCAATTGTTGATGGTTACCTAACCACTACCGATTAGACCCAACCATTGATGGTTCACCTGACCGTCGATGGTCACTATGGTATAAAAATCTAACAAGATATTTTCATCCCCTTAGCCCCAATCAAACCTAATTTTCTTTATTTCTATTTGATTATAGTAACTTTTCTAATTTTTTTGACCAAACTCTGACCATTTTAGCATAAGTATTGATACACTTTTTTCTATTTTAGTTATTTTATTTAAAAAATCATTTAACTTCTCTTTCTTGCATGTATTTAATTTCATATCATTGAATGCAATTATCATTTATTTCCATTGTTATCAACTTAATTATTACAATAGTGGATTAATAGCCTTACAAAAAGCAATACGCTTCTTAGATCTAGCTCACACTAGGCAATCCACTCAACCATCCATCTAACAACCCTTATTTATAGTGTCTTTCTTATCTTCAAGTTATTCCTTCCAAGCCAAAGAGGAGTTCTCACTATCATCTAGATTCACACACTCACTTTACTAGATATTATTCTACATACCCTATTACTAGTTTCATTATTTACTTTCAAAATTAAGAAATGAGTGAAAATTAATTAAAATAAACATCTTTGTCAAGATCAAGAGACTGATGCATCTGACATAATAGAGATCTCATTAGTTATATACGAGAAATTCTAACCTTTGGGGAACATGGTGTCCTTTTATTTGGTCAATCTCTCTTAGGCTCTAACATCTCTATCAAGGCTAGGATATTGACCATTCTACCTCTAGTTGTTATGGCACTTCCTAATTGGGTTAGGTTCTCCTACACTATAACATCTCTATTAGGTCTAGGAGACTGACCATTCTAACTTTGACATGAGATGATTGGCTAAATTATTGAAAACTTTTGACCACGGAATGCATGGCACTTCCTCATTATAATGGGATCTCTCAGGCTATAACATCTCTACAAGAGCTGGGAGACTAATACATTTGACATAAGGGTGTATGAATTCCTTTTATTTGACCATGTCTTGGCACCACTGATAACCACCCAGATGTCATTTCTTCATTGCACCATTTATCCTTGAAAAAATCCACAAAAAATACTAAGTAAAAGAGAAAAGAAGTGTAATGAATTAACTCCTCACCTAATTATCAACTAGGCTCCAAAGTGCCATGTAGGATTATAGGATCTAATACTTTGGGAATTGACTAAGCCTCTGAGAATTTCCAAGGGAGATAAATCCTAAAAATTTAGTGCATTAAATCTTCAAAGATTTAAATCCTATCTTAGCCATAGAGTATTGTCAAGATTTGGCAATATTTCTTTTATAGACCTTTGAGGTTTGTAAGTTGGATTAATTAGTCATTAAAAATACCACATGCTTGAGAAAACTAGGGTGACATGGGATTTCAAAGATTTAGTTTAGGTAGAGATAATTAGAATGATATAATGGGTTTGGGAACTCTAGATCATGTAGATTTTAAAGAGGGGTCCCCTATTTCTATGAAAATGAGGCATGCTGGCCATAACATTATCCCTAATTAATGCTTATTTATACCATAAATAATTTATAGATAATGAATAAATCAAGTGGTATATCCATGAAATTGTGGAAAAAAGACATATCAAACCCACTTATCACTTTGTAGCAGCCTAATTATGCTTGCACTAAAATATGGCACATGGCAGTTGTGAAAAAATTACAAAACTCTCAAAAATATTATAATGATGAATGATATCCTCTTATAAATATTGAGGACTTGCTGGATGGGCCATGGTGAAAAATACTTCATTAAAATCAATCTTAAGTCTGGATATCATCATATTCTTATTTAACCTATATATGGAAGACAATCTTCAAATTTAAATATGGTTTATTTGAATGGTTAGTCATGCCCTTCAATTTGACCAATGCACTAGCCACATTCATGTGGATTAAGAATGACATTATCAAGCCATTCACTACTTCATTTTTTATAGTCTACCTTGATGACATCCTAAAATTTATCAAAACATGGGATGAGCATTTGTGCCATATAGAGTAAGTACTTAACACTTTGTAGAAAATCAAGATTTATGCAAACACAAACAAAATTTTATTTTCTATGTGTGAGATATTGTATCTAGGATATATAGTAGACATATAAGGAGTGAATGTGGACTTGACCAATATTCAAGTCATCTAGGAATGGCCACAACCAAGGAATATCATATAACTTCACAACTTTGTAGGATTGGATAATTTTTATTGGACATTTTTATTTTGTTTTTCTCATGTGATTTGGACTCTAAATTAAGTTACCAAAGGTGGTGATAAATGAAAGTTCATCTAGGAAGCCACACAATATAAATAATTTGAATAATTGAAATGTAAAATATGTTCCACACCATTATTTACTTTACTATACCTTAAATTACCATTTGAGCTTGATATAAATGACTTGACTTTGCATTTGGAGTAGTCCTCACTCAACATGGTCATTGAATTTCCTACCATAGTGAAATGTTCACCACGCTAGTATGAAAATACCCAACAAATGATCATGAGATTTATTTTATTGTTCAAGCATGGATGAATTATAAGAATTATATCTTTGGAAAGGAAACTAATATCCACATAGATAAAAATCCACATTAGTTCTTGCAGACTCAGAACAAGTTGAAGTAAGAGAGGCATCAAAATGGTATTCTTATCTTTAGCATTCATATCTAAATATCAAACATAAGAAGGGAAGTTCCAACCCATTCAAATATTTTCCAATTCATTTGTTAGTTTAATTTCTCCTTTTTATACTTGATGCATGTGGACATGAAAATAGCACATGGTCAAAATTATATCCATCTAACATGTTTTTAGATGTCTATCAAAATTTACTTTGTAGTAATTTAGTTCCATATTTTTACTTACATGATGTACATATTTATCACCTTGGGCACTTTGTGTTGTGTATGAGGCAAAGAGACAAAAACTAATATGTGAGGCTCATTTTATCAAGGTTTTAATACATTTTGGAGTTTAAAATACTATTGTGGTGTTGTAAAAGCACTTATTTTTTCCACATTTTAGGATTGATGTATCTAAATAAATCAAGTCTTGTACCACATATGTAATCACCAAATCAATCAATAAGAATCAAGGTTTATAAACACCCCTATTAATTATAACAAGACCATGGGAATATTTTTCCATGGAATTTCTCTTAGACCACCCTACTTCTAAGAATGGTAATGATTGCATTTATGTAGTTGATAAATCTCAAAGATGGTAATTCTTATACCTTATAAAAAAGTAATATTAGCTCTAGAAATAGATCAATTTTACTTTAAACATATTTGGATCCACTTTATAATATCATAAAATATCATATCTAATAGGGATATAATGTTTTTGATCCTTTTATGGAAAGCACTGTAATCTATGCTAGACATAGAGTTGAATAAATCCATCTCCTTTCATCCATGGATTGATGGACATATATAAGTGGTAAATAGGATGATATTACATCTTCTAAGAATGTACAATTCAAATAATTAATGCAATTGGGATGAAATTATTCATTTCATTCAATAAAGATATAACATAAATATAGATAGCTCTACCACACATAGCCCATTTTCAAGTCTATTTAGGCCTTCAATCTTTGGCACCCATCAATGTATTTATCCTATTCCACCATCAATAATAATAAATCCTTCAGATAAAAATTAAGTTGACAAAAATTTTCATTTCATTGAGCATATTAAATAGCAAGTGAAAACTATTCATCAATAGGCTAATGTGAAATATAATCAATGTCATGATAAGCATCAGACACCACAAACCTTTCGATTTGGTGATTGATTATGACAAAACCTATAGAAGGAAAGAGTGACACAAACTTATCATAAGCTTCATAAAATTCAATATAGACCCTATACCATCATGAAACAAGTAGGATATAATGATTTCAATCCATTCATTCTCATTTTAGGTTGCATGTAGTGTTAAATTCATAACTCTTGAAGCATTACTTCCACCCCTATTGGATACTTCAAATTCTACATAGACTCTTCATTAGATATATATTAATAAAGATTACAAAATTTTAGTAAAATCAAAACAATACATTGACACTTAGTTTAAACATGTCAAAAAGATATTCCTCTCTTCCAGATCATCAAAACAAATTGAGTGCCTTTCCAATAAAAATGGTTTATAGAAGTGAAAATTTCCAATTTATTTCCACATATTATTTTGTAACTCCACACAAAGGGGACCATTTATCTTCAATGAGGGGTGAATAATTTATGAATATCTATAAATTGCCATTGTTTCACATCCAAATTTATACTAATTTTAGAAACATGGGTAGTAGGTTTTGTGCCTATGTACAAATGTGTTCAATCTAATTCTAGTTTTGTGTTAACACATAACTCTTGTAGTGTCATAACTATATAACTAAACTAATTAGTAATATCAGTTAGTGACATCATTTCACTCTTTGATTATGATGTGGTTATTACCAACTATTGTAATACACCAACTATTGTAATATTTCAATTGATGTTTCATCTTCTTTATTTGTATAATAATGTACACTTTAATTATTTATCGGTTAAAGACATAGAAAAATGAAGTTGGGAAGTACATAGACACCAAATATCTATTCTTATAGATATTGTACAAAACTTAGCATAATACAACTTTGTTATTATAATTATGCATTGCTTTTCATCTCTTTCCTACTCTCCTTGCTATTTAAACATATTTCACTTCATATTATCTATCATTCATAAATTATCTTTAATTCATAACCTTTTGAATATATTTAATTAGGTTATCTTTTGAGTCTCCTCCTAGGCCCCAAACCACCTAGCATGTTAATGTCATGATAAATTACCCAAATAGAATCATATAAATACAAATCAAACTCAGACTTAGTATTCACTTGGAAAATTTCTATCAAGAACATATACACTACAACATATTAAGCAAATCTTCCTTATTTTTCCCAAATTACAAATCATACATTAGGATAAGGCATCATCTAAGTATGAAGCATATTAAGCCAAGTCAAGAGAAAATATTTTAAAGTGTCAAAATATAGATTTTAGGTGCATTCATATATAAAATGAGAAGAACTTCACATTTATATTAAGGGAAATAACTATGTGTAGTTTAATTTCCACCTTTAGAGTCTTAAATACATAGGCAATTGTTAATCATTAATGGGATTTATTGGGGTTAACTCAACCCATTAGACTTCCCAAGTTTTTATAAATTTCTACCCTTCATAATTGGACCTAATTTTACAAACATAAGGAGACTGATTTTTAGAGTTATGCACACAATCAAGCATCAAGATTGCACACACAAAGGTATTACAAGTTTTTGAGGTCAACATACCCCTATTTGTAAAAAATGGGGACCCATGTGTCAAATTATGTAAATTTTTAACCTAAAACTAAAAATTCACTTGATCAAAGTTCCATTAGCATGATTTCACATTATTTTTATTTGAATATCATCCACACTAGGTTTAGTTAGCATATTTTTTCATGGTTCTAGTTTGCCCTTATCTGAAGTGCTAACATTGGATCTATATGTTTCAAGTTGTAGGTCCAATAAGGTCCACTTGGAATAAACAATTCTTGGTTTCATGATTTTAATGTTAACTTGATTCTTTACTAACCTTTGGTTTGTTAGATTAATATTTGAATAGCTAAACCCTTAATCTAAGTTTAATTTAAGTACTTGATTAGAATATGGCAAGAACTTTTTATGCGATAACATTTTAAATAATGCTATGGGACTAGTTTATTTTTATTTCCTAAGGATTAGTCATGTTTTAAAACATGACCAAACCTTAGTCTAACATCCATGCTTATTCCATTTTATGTCCCAATCTCCCCTTTCAAACTTTCTATTATTCATGTGGTCTAGTCTAAATGCAAAGTCCTTTTGTTTTGTTTATAACTGTCAAGTTTTATATTTTGGATATGTATTTTCAAGATTTTCCTTTGGATATTTATCCTGAATTAATTACCCTTTTGAGTTTATATTTTGGATACTTTATCCAAGTACTTATAGGTTTTTGTTCAGGAATTATTTCATGACTCATGCAATTGGTCTATGTCAAAAGTATTCCTTCAAACTTATCTATATTGGGACAATTATTTTAGACGTTTTGTCTAAAATAATTTACCCATGGACTTATTCTATTAGGTATTTTACTTAATAGAATTTCCCTTTGGCATCTTTGAACTTACCCTTCAGCATATTTGTTTCAAACTTATTATTTTTGAAATGATCCTTCTGACTTATCCTTCTGCAACTTCTTTCCCATATCAATTTTGTCAAAACCTACCTTTCAAGATTTTTAAAAGTACCCTTCAAAAGTTTTGTCAAAGACATCTACCCTAAAGACCTATATTTTAGGTTTTTTTATCAAAGATTCTTGCCCAACCGAATTACCCTTCAACCTTTTTTGAATTACCCTTTTCCTTAATAAAAATATCCTTTGGAATTTTTATTTAGGCCAATTATTCTTTGGGATTTTGAAAGTACCCTTCAGATTCTTTAAAAATTCCCTTCAAGTTTTTTGTCTGATGTAAAAAGCCCAAAATAATGACCCTAATGGCACATACCCTTTAGCCTTTGTGTAATTTACCCTTTGGAAGTTTTGAAATGGACACTTGCCCTCTGAGATTATCCTTTAGATTTTTGAATATGCCTTTGAGTATTTTTGTAAGGGGCACTTTGTCTTCTAGACATACCCTTTGGGATTTTATAAAAAGACCCTTTGGACTTTTATCATCAGACATGTTATCTGACATAAAAGGCTTGAAGTAAATCCCCACTACCAAGTCCCTTTGAATTTGTGAGGTCACTTTAATATGTCTTGAACCTTAGCTTAAGACTTTAACTTAAGTTTATATTGCTCTTGGACTTGACTTAAACATTGTGCATCTCTAAGGGATCTATGATCCACATTTTCCTAGATAAAATTGATCGAACAATGTGAGATTTCAGAGTGGCATATGTATGATGAAGAATGAACCCAAAAATGACAAGTGGTAGGCCCAATAAATAGTCTTAAGAACATGCTTAAAATTAACTATCACATGCCCATCAAATATGTTTATGTGGACATCAAATGATGGACATGTAGATGTCAAATATAAGATATCAAATAGTCCTAGGTACATGCTTAAAATTTATGGTCATGTGCCCATAGAATATGTTCACATAGACATCAAATGATTGTTGCATGGATGTCAAATTTAAGATAGTAGAGAGATACAATGGTGTGAAATCAATGTGTAATTTCAACATAACTTAGAATAAACATGGTAATGACACATGTCATAATTACATGGAACATAGTTGAGATAAAAAATGGTATTCAAATCCCAAGATCGAGATCAACAACCTACACTAGTCCATGCAAGGTTAATCTGATGGTGTGAGATGAAGGGATGATTTTAAAAGGTAAAAGTCATTAATTGAACATTAATGAGGAATTTTGCTACAAAAGTGCTAGAATGATACCACATAAGTAGAAGAGTAATAGTAACTAAAGATCTAGTGGACCACTAGTGAGAAACTTAATAGAAGTTCATAGCCACATGTAATTTGTGAAGCATATTATCTATAGACCAGTCTATTAAAATGAAAAGTTCATTTTTTCTAGAATGCAATAGAAATGGAACCTATCCTATACACTTATACACATGTAATTGGATGAGATTGACCAACATACTACCTTGATTTTATATAAAATGGGTATTATCCATTTTTAACAGGAAGGGAGTTATTAGAGCCAAAATTACTTTGTAAACTTGGAGAAAACATACAAGCAAGGAATTCTACAAAGATTGTCCAATATTTATCTATATATTTACTATCATGGCTTCTCTCTCACTTTCTTATGCTTATTTCTAGATTTGAATGCTTCTTATGAATTCCTTATGTGTACATTTGATTGTAGAGATGTTAACTTGTGCTAATGCTAGGTTGACTAAAATTCCTTAGGTTCATTTCAGTTTATTACTCTTCTTACATTTGGGATAATTTTGTTTACTTGTAGGAGTAAACTTTTAAAGTGAATCAAGTTCTTATTTGCATTATTTCCACCTTCCTTAAGAGTTTTCCTGATGTGTGACAGGATTTGGGCTTACGCTGTTTCATGTTACACATTAGTTAAGTGCATGTATAGATGAAATATGAACTTTGTCATGATGTTTAAAATTAATATCAACAACATTTATTTCTTCCCTACTCTTCCTTTTGCTTATTTTTTTAACTAGATCACTCTAGTTTAATTTTCATTATAAATATCGATCTTAGATTAATTCTTAGATTATCTCTTGATCATAATTCACTCTAATTAACATATAATACTACATATTTTACATAGATATGCTATTTGGCCATGGTGTCTCACAACCACCAAATATTATAAATATTGTGAAACAGTCACTTGTTCTGCCTCTATTTTACCAATAGATAACAATATTATCACAACTTGTAACTCATACATTGGATTATTAGAAATTCTAAAATGAGAAGTGTTTATTAAACACTCTAGGAACCTATAGTACACATTTAGGCATTAATAGGAGGAGCTTTACTAGAGAGAGAAGGAGGGCCTTTAGTCATATCTTTATGAATTTGTAGAATCTTTGCTAATTTTAGTGTGTTTTAATCAAAGATCAGTGCAATCTTTGCATATTTATGCTCTTTTAAGCATAATTATGTCAAGATCACTGACCTTTATGGTTTTAAACTAGTCTTTGGGCTTCCTTTAGCCAAAAATCAATATTCTTTTAAGATCCATAGATATTCATACACAGGTAGTCATGCTATGTGTATTCCCCACATTTAAGGTTAATAATAGCAATTTTGTACAAATATAGACTAGTTCTTTGAAATTATGAGTTCATTCAATATTATAGGTGTAAATATCCCTATCATTCATCAATTTAGACATATATTTGAGCTTGTTTAGTTAAAGATAGTCATGCTTTACATATATTTGTGCCAAATTAGCTTAATAATCATTATACTTTAGAAAGATTAGTTTGATGCATCATATTTTAAAAAGGTTTTGATTTCACAAGCTATAATTGCCCAAGGTGAGATCTGGGTGAGATAAATTCCCAAAGCCTCAAACACTTCACTAGTTTAGAGTACTCATGTGTTGAAGGTATGGCTTGGCTAGGTGGTTCTTCAATCAACATGCTAGGTATAGTACATGATATTTATTGAAATATTGAAAGGTATTTGCCTTCTTTTAGTCCTAATAATGTTGTCACTAGTGAATAACATATTAAATCATTCAAGGTTGCTTTGTGATTATTAAATGTAGTTCATGAAGATGTAGTGTGTAGATTGTTCCCATTCACTTTTAGAGATGATGCATTTGATTGGTTTCTCAACCTTACAAAAAACTAAATTACTAGTTGGGTTAATTTTAATAATGTTTTCATTAACCAATTTGGTAAGATCATGAGTCCTTATGTCTTGTATTAGTAGTTTGCCATGATTAAAAGGGATGTTAATGAGACCATTAGAGCCTTTAATGCTATGTTCCAAAAAATGTTCAGTAGAACCATATCCCTTTATAAACCTAATTAGGCTTTAGCCTTGTAAATTTATAAAGATGTTATAGATCCCATGACCTCTGTGTTCTTGGAAAGGTCTTTTCCAATCATAAACACATTGAATCAGGCCTACTCTAAAACCATGATCATTAATGACCAAATAAAACCTTAAGGTCAGATGGCATATTCCATTCCCAATGTTAATCCAAATTGGCTCCTTTTGAATGCCATTCCCAATGCCCACCAAAATATGCCTATTCTAAGTCAATTCTTAGTTCTAAACTAATTGACCTTGAGTCATACATATCTTGGTCAAAACCTAGGGTTATTGAATGGCACTACAAGTAGATCCCATCCACAAAACCATAGAAATCGAAGGCTGATAGCCAGTGGTAATGCTTCAATTTGTAAGGCTGAGACACCAAAAAATTCAAATGACTTAATACTAGAAATAGTCCAAAAAATGAATGCTAACTTTTTTCAGTTGAAAAAACAAGTGGGAAATAGTGGGGAAAATTCTAACAAGGGTTACTCTTTTTAAAGGTTCAATATGCCTCCAAATGGGTTTCATGATAACAACAATAATGGATCATCTAAAAGCATATAAATGAGTTTCTATGATATATATTTAGTTGATCATTACAATGTTTCTAAGACCTCTAGAATTATGCCTAACCAAGACAATACTATAGGGACATCATGCTTGACAATAACATCTCAAGGTTTCATTATATAGGCATTTGATTTTCCATCTGAAGATGAAGATGAGACAATTCAAGAGTTGCATCTAAGGTGACTTGTACTCCTGAAGATGTAAAAGAGATTAAAATTAAAGACCAACAAGGCATCATCATTAGAATATCTTTAGATGAAGAAGAAGAGTTACTAGAAATGGATATGGATCAAGTGCAAGATGATCTTTCTTTGAAATGTAGCTAGAAAGACAACCCACATAGATTTATTTTTGAAATGGAGAATACTCCCAAAGAATATGATCACTAGAAAAAGTCATACCATTATCTCTTAAATGGAATTAAAGAGATAGAGAAGGTGGATTATGGGATAAAACAACATATAGATGTTTCATTTGAGGGTTTCATTAGTGATCTAGAGTTCTCAAAAGATGATATTATGTTGAAGGCATTAAAATAAGATAAGATGGAACTTGATTAGATAGAAGATCTACCTTTCTTCATCGAGGATGGAGATAAAGTAGATGAAATAGATCAGAAATTATCATATGACTTCATCAAAAGGTTAATAGATTAAGACTAACATGTTTTTGATGATGAGATTTTAGATGAACTCCAATTCAATTGATCATGATGAAGAAGAATTTTTGGATGACTTGGAAGATTTTTGTACAAATATTGGTAGTCCATGTCCACCTCAAAAAGAACCTAATAAAGATATCAATCTAAGAATACTAGTTGAGCTACCATTATTGAGTGAAGATGATATAAGCCATTATTTATCTATAGATGAAGCAAAACTAACACTCTTACTAAAAAGTAGTAGAATTTGGGAAGAATATGATTGGGTTTTAGATTCGTATCTTTGATCTATGCATTTGAGAATGCTGATAGGAGACCAACCTACATCACCTATAAGACACAAGCATACAAGTGCTCCTATCCATAAGAAGAGGTCATGAAGTGAAAGTAATTATACCTCAAGGTTCCATGGTAGGTTAAATAACTTTCCATTTGATCTTGAAGGAAAAATTTATGGGCTTAGTGTAGGGATTAGTTTAGTTTCTTTCTTGTCCTTTATTTCTTGATTTTTTTCCTTCTTGTATCTTGTTTATATATAGTGCCTATTTATATTTGTTTATTTTCTCTTGCTTTATTCCTTGATTTTAATACATCCTTTTAGATAATTATCATCTCAAAGTTTTATCTAGTTGCTAAAGAAAATTCACAGATTTAATTCTCAACTTTGGTCAATCATGGATTGTTGAAATAGGAGCTTGATGTTGTAGTTTAGAGAAACTAGAAAATATTGATGGATGAGTTAATTGTTCCTTGAGATTTTAAACTTGTTCTGATCTAATCTTGGTTTTAAGAAGAAATACACATGTAATATGAAATTTTAAACTATTAGGATATAATAATGTTTGTACTTAAAAAAACATTAATTGTCTAGGACAAAGTTTATAGCCAAGGATGATTATCTAAAAATCAAACACTTGACCAAATCCCTAAACCTCGCTAACTGGGTTCCCAACCTTTGCTAGAAATTCAAAATGACTTGAAAAAATCCAAAAATAAGATCCTTATTGAAAAATTCCAAAAATAAGATCCTTATTGAAAAATTACAAGAGATTTCTAAGTAGAGGTGAGTTTGATAATCTCCACTAGGGCTATGAATGCCTAGCTGGTAGTGGAGAAAGGCTTTAAGTGGAGCCAAAGGCATCTCTACTAGGGTTATGGATGCATGGCTGGCTAAAGAGTAATGCCAAATCCTTCCTTAAACTAAATCATGGTTCTTAATGAATATAAAAACATGATAAAAGTCAATGTTAATGATTAAAGCCATAAACTTGGAAGTTATTCTCTAAATCCTTTGGAAATCAGTAAGTGGAATCAAAACACACACACAACATGACTGAGTTTTGATGTTGATCCTAATTTTGAATATGCAAGATTTTTTATAACCATGAACTAATCTTAATAATATTTCTTGATCAAATGGAATAAGTAGCTTAATTATTAGTCTAAACTAGAGTCTCTGAATTCTAACATATTTCTATGTTTCCCCTAAAAGTTGCCATTTTTTGAGGTCAACATACCCCCATTATTGAAAAATGGGGACCCCTATGTCAATTTGTGAAAATTTGTACCCTAAAATTGAAAATTTGCTTGATTAGAGTGCTATTATCATGATTTCACATTATTTTTATTTGAATATCATACATATTGCATTTGGTTAGCATATTTATTCATGGTTCTAGTTTGCCCTTATTTGAAGTGCTAACATTGGACCTCTGTGTTTCAGGTTGTAGGTCTAATAAGGTCCACTTGGAATGAACAATGATTGGGTTTCATGATTTTAATGTTAAATTGATTCTTTACTAACCTTTGGTTTTTTAGATTCATATTTAAATAACTAAACCCTTAATCTAAGTACTTGATTTGAATCTGGTGGGAACTTTTTACATGGGAACATTTTAAATAATGCTATGGGCTTAGTTTATTTTTATTATCTAAGGCTTAGTCATGTTTTTTAACATGAAAAAACCTTAGTCTAATATCCATGCTTAGTCCCTTTTATATCACGAACCCTCCTTTTTAACCTTTCTATTATTCACGTGGTCTAGTCTAAATGTAGAGTCCTTTTGTTATGTTTCTAACTATCGGGTTTTATATTTTGGACATGTCTTTTCAGGATTTTCCTTTAGATCTTTGTCCTAAATGAATTAACCTTCAAGGTTTATATTTTAGATACATTGTCCAATTACTTATAGGCTTTTATTAAACAATTATTTTGGGGCTCATGTAATTGGTCTATGTCGAAAGTATTCCTTCAAACTTATCTATGTTGGGATAATTGTTTAGAACATTTTGTCCAAAAAAATTTCCCCATGGAATTATTCTATTAGGAATTTTGATAAAAAATATTTCCATTTGGCCTCTTTGCACTTATATTTTGACATATTTGTTTCAGACTTATTATTTTTGAAATGATCATTCAGACTTATCTTTCTACAATATCTTTTCCATAGTAATTTTATCAAAACCTACCTTTTGAGCTTTTTAAAAGTACCCTTCAGAAGTTGTCAAAGACATCTATCCTATAGACCTATATTTTGAGTTTTTTTCAAGGCTTCTTTCTTGATCGAATTACCCTTAAGAGTTTTTTGAATTGACCTTTGCATTAATAAAAGGATCCTTTAGACTTTTTTTTTAGGCCAATTATTCTTTAGTCTTTTTGAAAGTACCTTTTGACTTCTTTGAAAATGCCCTTTGGTTTTTTTATAAAGGGAATATAACCTTCAGTTTTTCTAAAAATGACCCTTCAAGATTTTATCATCAAACTTTTTATCTGACACAAAAAGCCTAGAACAATGACCTTAACGACACATACCCTTCAGCCTTTGTGCAATTTAGCCTTTGAAAGTTTTGAAATGGACACTGGTCCTCCAAGATTATCCTTCAAATTTTTGAATATGCCCTTTGGGATTTTTTTAAGGGGTAATTTATCTTCCAGACACACCTTTTAATTTTTTCTAAAAAGACCCTTTGGAGTTTTATCATCAAATTTTTTTTTGACACAAAAGGCCCAAAGCAATTACCCACTACTAGGTCCCTTTGAATTCATGAGGTTGATTTAATATGTATTGAACTTTAGATTAAGACTTTAACTTAAGTTTATATTAATCTTGGACCTGACTTAATCATAGTACATCTCTATGGGATTTATGATCCATGTTTTCTGAGACAAAATTGATCGAATGATGCAATGCCACCAAGTGGCATACACATGATGAAGAATGAACCCAAAAATGTCAAGTGGAAAGCCCAATAAATAGTATTAGGAATGTGATTGAAATTGATGATCACATGGATATCAAATGTGTTCACATGGAAATTAAATGATGATCACATAGATTTCAAATCTAAGATAGAAAATAGTCCTAGGGATGTTCTTAAAATTGATGGTCATTCACCCTTTAAATATTTTCACATAGACATTAAATGATGGTTACATGGATGTGAAATTTATTATAACAAAGAGATATAATGGTACATAGTTGATGTGTAATTTTCAACATAACTCAAAATAAACATGGCAATAACACATGTCATAATTGCATGAAACATTACTGAGATAACCAATGGCATTCAAATTGTAGGATCGAGATCAATGGCCTACAATAAAATATGCAAGGCTAATTTGATGGTGTGAGATGAAGGGAAGATTTTAAAAGGAAATGATCATTAAGTGAACATTGATAGGAAATTTTGCTACAAAACTGATAGGATGGTGCCACATAAGTAGAAGAGCAATAGGAACTAAAGATCTAGTGGACTGCTAGTGAGTGATTTAATAGAAGTTCATGACCATGTGCAATTTATGAAGCATATTATCTATAGACCAGTATATTAAAAGGAAAAATTCATTTGTTCTATAATGAAAAAGAGAAGGCACCTATCCCATACACTTGTACAAATGTAATTAGATGAGATTAACCAACATACCACCTTGATCTGATATAAAAGGGGTATTATCTATTGTCAACAGGGAGGGAGTTCTTAGAGCCAAAATTACTTTGTAAACTTGGAGCAAATAATACAAGCAAGGAATTATATAAAGGTTGTCCAATATTTGTTTGTATATTTATTATCATGGCTTCTCTCTCCCTTACTTTTTCTTATTTCCAAATTTGAATGGTTCTTATGAATTATTGGTGTGTACATTTGATTGAAAAGTTGTTAACTTGTGCCAATGATAGGTTGACTAAAAGTCCTTAGGTTCATTTAATTTTCTTACTCTTCTTACATTTGGGATAATGCTGCTTGCTTTCAGGAGTAAACCTTTAAAGTGAATTGGGTTCTTATTTGCATTAATTCCATCTTCTTTAGGAGTTTACCTAATGTGTGATAGGATTTAGGCTTAAGATGTTTCATGTTACACATTGGTTAAGTGCATGTATATATGAAAATATGAACTTTTTTATGATGTTTGGAATGAATATCAATGGCATTTCTTTCTACCCTACTCTTCCTTTTGCTTCATTTTAACCAGATCACTCTAGTTTAGTTATCATTGTAAATATCCATCTTAGATTAGTTCTTAGATTAGCTATTGATCATAATTCACTCTAATTATCATATAATACTACATATTTTACATAGATTTATTATTTATCAATAGTGTCTCCCAAACACTAGATATTATAAATATTTTGAAACAGTCACTTGTTCTGCCTCTATTCTACCAATAGATAATAGAATTATCATAACCCACAACTCATGCATTAGATTCTTAGGAATTATAAAATGAGAAGTGTTTATTAGACACTTTAGGAACCTATGGTATACATTTAGTCATAAACATAAGTAGTTATAATTAATAATATAGGCATAAAGAGCCAAATTAGCCTAGGATTGAAAGATAAGACCCAATCACTAACATTGATAAATTTACCCTAGCCTAATGTTGGTGACCCTACAGGTATAGATAGTTATTTTCTAATCAAAGTGACTCATAAGTCTAATTTTATCCCTTTACCACTATCATAAGTTAGTCATGATCAATTATCAAATTAAAAAATATTTAGTACTTTACATATTTAATACATGCCACTTGTCAAATTTATTTCAATAATTTACATTCATATTTGTGCTTAATGGTAATGATTTACAATCTGACTCATATTCATGTTTGTATCTTAATTAGGGGTTTAAATCAAAATTATGGTAAAGAAAAACTCAAGGTGTGGGAAAGAGAGTATCTGCATAATATTTGATAGTCCATAATAATATATGACCTATATATCTGGAAAAGAGAGTATCTGCATGATATTTGATAGTCCATAGTAATATATGACCTATATATCTTGTATCTCTCCCACATATAGAGATACCATCAGAAGTACATGTAAAACATGGATTCAAAAACCTTATTACATAAATAAATAAGCATAATAAGAATCCATTGTTAAATCAAGCTTTTATTTTTTATATTTTTAATGTTTTATATTTTACAATTTTATAGAAGTAAAAAATTAATCTAAGGAGAAAAATTAAAAAACAACACAAATAAAAATGCCAAAGAGAGCAAGGAAAAATAAGAATGGGAAAATTTTAAACAACCTACCAATTCCCTTATATTTTAATGCACAATAGTGTTGTTGCTTTCATAACACACCCTAATATCATTATGAAATCATGGAACCTCTTTTTTCTCTAGAGTATAGTATTTTTTATTAATGAGGTTGATGGCCTTGGCATGTTTGATTTATTGATCTAACTTGAGTGATTCCATAACATGTTTCAATCATGGTGTTATACTTGTTTTGCTTTTGTAACCAAGTTTTCATATGTAATTTTCATTATAATCTCTTCATCTAAAGGATTGTATTTGAGTCTTCATTGATATAAATATTTGAATTTGTCTAAGTTTAAAAGGGATTGGTTTTTATAAAACATGTTTTAAAATGTGTGAAATTGTCCCTTTTGGGAAAAATTTGACTTATATTTAGGTAAATTATCTAACTTTATCTTAGAGTTTTTGCATTCTATTCCTTAGTAATTTAATCCAATTTTGATTTATCTCTAGTTAAATAGACTAAGAGTTTATATCATTATTATTAAAGTATTAATTTCCATTTTATATTTATTTTGGATTCTAACTTATCCAATTATTTCAATTTTAAAATTCAAAGGCTTACAACTACTTTAATTTTTTATAGGCTAATAATCACTTCTCTTCTCATGAGCCCCAAACAAGCAAGGAGATGTCACTTGTCACTCGCTTGCTTCCTCATGACTCTTCAGGACTTAGTCAAATTTTGATGATCTATGAGCTCCTAGATAAGTGAAATGCTTCCAAGTGTCTCAATATCATTGTTTCACTTCCTCTAGCCCTCTTTATTTTCATATTAGTTCCCTAATCTCTCAAATGCTTGATATGATACCAAGTGTCATGATCTAACATCCCTACTTTATTAGAGCATGTATATCCTCAATAATAGGTCCCTAAACCCTTGAGTGCATGGGATACCATGTGATAAAATCCCACTTATCTTTAGCCTTAGGATAGTTAGTACATGGTGAACTTACAGTAAAGTCCCATATATTCAGGATGATGCCACTTGTCAATATCTTTGAACCTCTTATCAATTAGTCTATCTTAACTTTGAGCCAGGGATCATAACCTCTTAAATGAGTGATATCCCATCACATGGTGATATCTCATTGTAGCTCAACTAAATAATAGTCATCACATATTAATCCTTACTTAAGAAGTGATTAAGTGAGGAGATGCCATGTGGTAAGACTGTACTAATGAAGGACATGATGGCATCCTCATTGGCATCCATAGAGCTTAAAATTGATGTTTGTTTCACTTATAAAAATCATCAACATTAAAACATGGATTTAAATCCATGAAATTTATCTAGCTTTACTTGACAATTTTTTGGTCTTTCCTTTAGAAATTTGGTGCATTTTTAGTCATATAGATAAGTGTTTATATCATTTCACTTTTACAACTTAGTCATTTTTTATTAAAATGATTAAATATTGGGCAAAAGGCCTTTTATTTATACTAGTTTTTCCTATTTTTTACCTTTGTTTTTGGATTTGGTACTTAACCATTTGAATTCAAAATTTAGGGACTAATAAATAATTTTTTATTTAGCACAAGTGCTTTATTTGAAAATGACATGCAACATTCACTAGTTGCTTTGAGTCCAGACTTTGTCATTTCAACCTTATAGGACTTAGTTTATTTTGGGGTTTGCATCAAGGTTTCATATGAGTAAGATGGTGCCAAGCGTAAAAATTACACTTCACCACAACTCTACGATAGTGATTATAGTTTGGGTAAGTAGGATATCAAGTGGATAAGCAAGATGATGCCATGTGCTGAAATTTTGATTCTATGTGGCCATGGATGGTTTGTGTAGATTAAAATTCATAGCATAACCCCAAGTGAGTGAGATGATGCCATGTGGTGAAATTTCATCTCATTTAATCTTCAAATTGGTTAGTATACATTGGGCCTTCATCTAAGTAGAGATAGAGCGAGAAAAGATCATGTGTCCTGACTCTAACAACTAATGATATGTCAACATTTATAAATAGTAAGAGATCACCACATAGTTAAAGGCTGTTAGTGTAGTTTTTTATTCCATTTAATGGTTTTTCCCTAAACATGTTATATATATTACTTAGGTGTTATTAATTCATTGGGGAAGATAATCCCCCATGCATGAGGATGTTAGGTCATGCATATCTTCCAGCTATTTATGTACCTTTCCTAAATCTATTGTAATCAATATAATCAAGTCAATTATTACATTTATTCATGCATAGTTATAAATACAAGTAAGGTTATTATTAAAAAAAAATTCTTGTGTGTTTACTCTATTAGTGATAAACTATTGGCCAATAATGTCATGGTATTAAAGTAGTGCTAATAAAAAAAACATTAGTTTGTTATTTTAATGAAATATTTAGTGGATTTTGATTTGTATTCTAATATATATTTTTGAGAAGAAATAAATTTGTATATATGTGTTCATCTACAATCTTATTATCTCTTTGTCCTTAGAATTTTCTCGTTTCTTCATAGTTAATTTTGGGTAACTTGGTAACCTTTTAGAAAGAAAATAATTTTTTTTACAAAACAACATTTGCATGTGTTTATTTGTATTAGTTATAAAAGCTTTTTTTATAGATCTATGTATATTCAACACATTGGCAGAGTTGTTTAGAGATACGAGGTAGATTGGTTAATCAATCAAAGAGTATACATCCACATTAGTAGTCAAATCCATGTCTATCTACCACAATTATTTATTTTGGGCTTATATTTGGTTTGAATCACATTCATTGCTAGGGTTTTAACCTTAATCGATAGTAACATCCAAATCTAGGTACATATTACATAAATTTATCACTACTAAAAAATTACCCTCTACTCTCCAATTGGATCTCCACCTAATACCACTCTCATCATGCCAATCAACCCATTGTAATGCATAGGACCATCACACCAGATCCAAATCCATGACCTATCTATGAATGCCAAATTTTTTTAGGTCAGCCTAAATTTAAAAACACATGGGTTATTCAAGAAATAACATAAATATGGTTCACATCTTCCCATACCTATTTTTTTCTAATACTTTTTTTATTAAAAAAAGATAATTTAAATTATTATTGCAAGCTTAATTCAAAATAGGCTATTAATGGTAGAAAATGGAAACTATTGTAACTTTTAATAACTTAGATTGGGATGCAAATTTTTATAAAAGTAATAATTTTTTATCCACTCCATTGAATCCATTTTTTGGTAATATCACTATAATTATAGTGCTAAAATTTGGGGGGGTTGATCAAAATTAATTTTAGGGGGTATTGTGTGTCTCTTTTCATTATGTTCTTGCCTTTTTTTTTTCCAACAACTTTTATACACTATAGATCCTAATTTGATAAGTCTAATCATGAATTTTAACTATTATGAATGTAAAAATAAAATAATCCTAAGGAGCAAGGGTTTACATCACTTAACTATGGGCACTCAGACTAAACTAAAACTAATGTAGAAAAAGTTAAATGGTTTAATCATTATGATGAAGCATTTGGATTATTATGTCTTTTTATGTCTCCCAATATACTCTTTCATGTTAAATATATAAAATATCCTAATTAAGTATGGACCAAACCATAAAATCTCTTTGGGAAGCTATATGTGATGAGAGGTCATGAATTAGAGAATGAGCTTACTAGTTTGAGTCTTAGTAGTTTTGACAATAAACATGATTATATATTTGAGATGTAGTAAAAATAATGTGGAATAGATAATAAATATGATCAACTGGTTCTATATACACTCTCCAAATTAATTCCATACTATTTTGTCTTTGTCTCTACCTTCCATGCCCTAAAAAGTGCTCTTGGAGTTGCATGTAAGATGTTTTCTAATTGTTGTATATGGGAAACCAAAGGATTAAAATAGTAAGGAGAAGAATAAAATAAAAAAGATCAAGAGGGAAATGATCAAAACCTCCCTACTCTAAATCAACCAATTAGATCTCCTCTTCTTGTGTTAAGCCTAAGAAAAAGAGGATCAAATGTGGGAATTAATCAAGAAATCATGATGAAATAAAAGGTTTGAAAAAGTATATTGACCACATAACTATCCTTTTTGAGAAAAATAGGTTTTCTTAAGTCTATCAAACCAATTTCATCAACCCTGGAATCCTCCAAGGTAAATGTCAATGGTAAAGAAAAGGCAAAAGAATATGGTAAGAAGAAATTAAAATGTAGGGCCATAGTTGTGGTTATACCTCATAATCCTACATGGTTTATTAAATTTTGAGTATCACATCACATGGATTATTTAAAATTAGAGTTCAGTATTTTTGAACCATGTGATGTGCCCACTATTCAATCAGGCGATGACACTTTTACACAAATTTTTAGGAGAGGGTAAGTTGAAATGAGTGGTGGAAAATTTAATAATGTTTTATATAATCCTTAAATTTCAAATAATCTCCTATAAAAATACTAAATTACTCACCTTGGTCTAGGCATGAGATTTGAGTTCACTTTAGATTTAGTGTATTTTATAGAAGCAACTAATGAGATCTCCTCATCTTGTGTTAAGCATAAGAAAGAGAGGATCAAATGTGGGCATTTATAAATAAATCATGATGAAATGAAATGTTTGAAAAAGTAGATTGACCACATAAATATCCTTTTTGAGAAAATTAATATAAGTGTTCCTGAGTCTATCAAACGAATTTCATCAACCCTGGAATCCTCCAAGGCAAATAATAATGGTAAAGAAAAGGCAAAAGAATATGGTAAGGAGAAATTAAAATGTAGGGCCATAGTTACAGTTATACCTCATAATCCTACATTTTTTATTAACTTTTGTGTATCGTATCACATGGCTTCTTTAAAATTAGAGTTCACTACTTTGGAACTATGTGATGTGTCCACTATTCAATTAGGTGATGACACTTTTACATAGATTTTTAGGAGAGGGTACATTGAAATGAGTGGTGGACCATTCAATAATGTTATATATATTCCTTCAATTTCAAATAATCTCCTATCAGACTACTAGATTACTCACCTTGGTCTAGGCATGAGATTTGAGTTCACTCTAGATTTAGTGTATTTTATAGAGTTGCACATTGATACTATAGTGGAAATTAGAATAGTCAATCATTATATTCAATTGTATACATTCACACACTTTATCCTTAACTCTTCCTTAGATTATTATTCATTGAAATCACTTGGACTTGATAACATTTCTAAGCCTGAGCACATCTCTTATGGTGAGGACTCCTCTTCTAGAATAGATGACTACATTAGTGATGGGGACACACCTCTAACATATCCTTCAACCTACTTCTAGTCCACTTCAAAAAATTTAGGGAATAGGTAAATTTATCTAGTACTCACCATATATTGTTTAATCTAGTAAATAGTTATATGACATTCTAAATTCCTTCTTCACCTTTTCTTCTTATGAACCATCATTGTATGGAGAAATTAGCTCATATACTATGCCTAAGGATTAAAATTGATGCAAAAACATACCAAGGTTTGTGTGATATCACATTAACCAAAAATAGAATGAATTGTGTTTTATTTGATTTTTGGGTTGTGGAATTATTTGTGTGAGCTTGTTTACCTCTTAGTATGATGGTGTAAAAGTATTCCTTTGCCACAAAAATAACATAGATATTTTAACTATTTATGTTAATCTAAGAGGAATGTTAAGTCACATAAATTTTTAAATTTTTATTTATCCATGGTAATAATTATATGATGAAATTTTTTGAGGTCATAGTATATGACATGCACAACATCTGTACCAAATTTTAGATCATTTGGAATCACCATGAAGGCATACCAAATGTTACACTGGTGGGAATTTTTCTTACTTTAGGTAATGTTTAAGAATGAATTAGATACTAAAGCTTGGTGGGATCATCTAACTTGACATTTTTAACCTCTACACAAAATTTCAAGTCATTTAGAGTTACCATAGAGGCATACCAACTGTTAAATTAACAATATGTTTCCTTAGTTTTGATAATGTTATACAATGAATTGGATGTTGAAATTTTTTGAGCTCATATAATACTAAAAATTTAATAACTTTACAAAATTTTAGAACATTTTGAGTTACCACATAAAGTTTTCAACTATCTTTTTTAGGTTGTCTATGTTACTTGATAGACGGTTCATGACCTTTCAGAATAGATGCGGTAAGAGTTAAGTCACCAAATTTGTAATAGTGATATAAATTTTGGTCTAAAGTTCATGTTATAAATTTCATCTCAATTATATAAAATGGCCCAAATTTATGATAGTTTTTGTAATTGTCATTCAACTAGAAGATGCATATGTCTAGTCTACATAAGGTTCATGATTTTGAGGAATATATAAATTATTATCTAGGCTAAATTTTTTTTTAAGGTGAAATAAAATGTATCCTAGAAGATGTGTTCCAAATTTTAGCTCAATTGGATAAGTGGAGGCAAAGTTATGTTAGTTTTTGTGACTATCATTTAGTTATACAAATGCATATATTTAGCCTAATGATTCACTACCTTGTGTAAGACCTATGATATGAATTAGGATACCAAATTTTGTGGGTTTATATAAAATGTATTCAAATTTCTATGTTTAAAATTTTATATTATTTGTATTAATATATTTAAAGTTTAATAAATTTAAGTAACTATCATTCTACTTGGAAATGTCATATGTGTAGTCTGCATCATTTGGCAAGGTTTTTATTTATCTTCATAGTTTATGATATTTATTAATAGTTAGGTGTTGATGTTGAAAATTTAAGGGTACCTAAATATTGTATATTATATATAGGTCATTGAAGTTGAATAGACACCCCATGGATATATGGATTTTAATAGGAATACGTGATTGAGAGAGAGGATTTTTTTGGAGAGAGACAAGTTGGGAAGGAGTAGAACTCTCCAAGAGCACATGGATAGTTATATTAGTTCAATAGGAAATGTATGAGAGTCCAAAACTCTTTCATATGATGATATAATCATTTATAGTAATGTCTATGTGTTTGTGTGTTTTGAGATTTTGAATGTATTCTATTATGAATCTTTTAATATTAATGAAATGAAAATATTTCAAATGTGTCAAGTCTAAGTATGTGTTAAAAGTGTGACCATGAGTGGATGTTTGGTCCTAAAAACATAGAGCTAAAGGTAGATATTAATTGGTACCCATCTCTTGTTTTTAAACTAAGTGATATTATGAAACTTTAATGTCCTTGTGGTTGTGATAAAATCCTCAATGCATGTTGTAGTTTGTGAAAGAGAAGTCTACATATAGATTGTAAGTTTTTGAGAAGATTTCATATTTGGCTATAGGGGTGTGAGTATTAAAAATGTGTGAGGGATTTTGTGAGAGGTTCAATTTATATTTCATTGAAAGTTATGAAATAGTAACCTACTGATTTGTGGTAATATATGGCATACATGAGAAGAGTATGTGAGGTGGGAGAGCTGATAGAGATGTTGAAAGTGTTCCAAGAGAGACTGGACATGATGGGAAAGACTGCACATGGGAATGCTAGTGTGTCTATGTGTGATTATGATGAGGAATATTTTATGGTGGAGTTTTTATCCTTAAAATATTATATATATGATTTGGAAATAGTGCAAATAAGCATAGGCAAATATATCATTAGATAGAAGAGACTAACCAAGTTTATGGTGGATGAAAAAGGTAAATCGTTCAATGACATTTTTTTATTTTATGTAAATGAATGTTTATAACATATCATGACTTGGATAGTTGAGCTAGAATTATATTTTGAGAGTATAAATATTATTAAACCTATGAGGGTAAATTTTACATACAAGTGGTTGAGTGGAGTGACAATAGTGTATTGGAAGTATATCCAAGTGAGGAGACAAGGGAAAGGCAAGAGGAAAGTTTATGATTGGGAAAAAATGGTTTCAAAGAGGATGGGTCAATTTGTGCACCCAAAATTACAACGAATATGGTTGAAGAAGCTTAGTATGAAAAGGCTTGAGAGCATTAGTGAGGATCGTATTTCCAAGATAAGAAATATAGATGGGGATCTATCATGTGAATATCCAAATATTACTTTGAGAATTAACATGGACATTCATAGGTACACAGAAGAGAAAGATGTTTTAGAAGGTAATAAGGAGAGGATTCTATATGTAGAGCCTAATTATGAGTTTCAAAACAACAATATACATGAGAGTTTTGAGTAACCCATAAGTGGAGATAGCCTTATGAAGGAGGATAAGGAGGTGTTACATTGTTCATTATAAGATGGAGATCCATTGTGTGATGATGTGAAAGATATTTTTAAATCCCATGAATGGGAAAGTGTTGATTGGTACTTGGTCCATAATGAAAATAATATTGTCAATTTTATTTTGGATGGTATTGAGATTGAGTAAAACTAAGGCATGAATGTTTATATGAATGATACAGGTGGATGAAAAGTGTAACCAAGTAGAGTTATAAGTTTATTTGGGAGAAACATTAGATGAGGTTGTTTTAGAAGCTAGTGCACATAAGGATATGATAGTGAAACTTTAGTCATGTGATAGATCTGAAATTAGAGGTAAAGATGATGGTATGATCCACACTTATAATAGTTATAAATAATGCATAATATAATGTATATAAACTCAAAATAATAGATATTGGTGGATCAAGATGTACAAATATTCAATATATGAAAAAATAGAATAATCACCCTTAAGGTAGGGAAACACCATACAATACTCCTTTAGGAAGGAATAATCTATAATGTCTCTTCGAGGGGACAACCTCTAATATCCTCTTACAATAGAAGAATCAATGCTTACTTGATACCTTTACAATGATAATTATCTCCTTTATATAGACTTCTATCTAGATAATAATGGATGGGTAACATCTTAATCCCAATGTAGGCTGACCATTACCCAATACACTAATTACACAAGTTACTCCATTATCCTAATATATTAGACCCATTTAACTAAGGAGGATGTGTGACATATGTTAACATCTCCATCAACCCATATACATTAATATATCATGTCCCTATATACATAGAATTACTTCCCTCCTTGATATGTTTCATCCCCAAAACATAGGAAGAAACCAAATAATGAGTGTGCTTCAAATAATTGCACACTTGTCTCCAATCTTGATCATCTAGCCATATATATGTGTTCCTAATAGGTGATAGCTCTCCAAGCTTGTTTCTAAATTCCATTATGCTCCTTTGATTCCATTCATGATCATAATTATACTGATTTGGTGTCCATGCATAATTATTCCTCTTGTGATTCCATGTACCATATTTTGTTACACTACTCTAATTACATCCATGACCATAGTAGGTAATCTTTGGCTTCTATACATAGCCATAGTTATCAAAACTCTGGTTTCTTATATATCTAAAGTGATTGTTATTATGACACTCCCTCAAATGGATCCATGATTATTTCCTCTCATGATGATGTGGGTGTCTATATACCTCAACTTTTTCTGATACTTTGACCTTACAAACCTTTTCTTCTACCTCTTCCACCTTTTGCTTTGGTGGTTCCTTTATTTATTGAGTAGAGGAAGTATATTTATTTGATTGTATTATTTCTTCATCTATGTCTTCATATGAATCTTTCACATGCTATTCATCACCTATTTCAATCTCATCCTCATGATCTACCTTGATTGTTTTAGATTAAGGTAAAAATAGGTTTTGAAGGGTCCCCGAAACCCTGAACAAAAGGAGAAAGATAAAACATTAACATCCATAGGCAAGCCTTAAGCTTACTTCACCGAAGTAACAAAACCCAGAAACAAAGTCCTGAAGCTAACAAACGAATAGCCAAAGATAAACCCCAGGTTTTATAGAGACCTGGAAACTCCAAAGTAAAAGTTCAAAAAACCAGGTACCAAGACCAGAAAACACAACCAGCTAGCAGAACCTACTAAAAGAGCCAAGAACTATTCTTCTATTTCCAATATCATCTTCACTGCTTCCTTACCTTTCGTAACAGTATCCTGGATGGTAGCAGTCGACTGTGTAGATCCCTCTTGCATAGCCTTCTTTCTTGAGCTTTGTCTAGTTCTCTTGCTAGGCCCTTCCAAAGTTTTGATTTCCTCATTTGCTCTTTTTCCTATGTTAACAGCAGCAGCACAAATACTAGAGGTTAACTCCTCCATCTTTAATCTACTTTCTTTTATGAGTTCCCTTAGGTTGTTCTCGTAATCTTTGAGTTTTATGGGAATATCCCTCAACTGCTTTTCCATATTATTGATCTTGTTCCAAATTGCCCCCTGTTTACCCTCCATTGTTTTCATTTTCCTATTTATTTCCATTATCTCCTTATACGTCCATAAATCAAATTGTAGAGTAGCATCAGCTTTGCAATTGGCCACTCTAGTAGGTTCATCATTCTGCCTTTTCTCCCTCCAACCTTCAGTATTCTTTTTAGGACTGCTTCCACCTTTTTCAATGTTGTCCTCCGTTTCCATTCTTTTTTGTTCCTTTGTTTCAATAGGGCTTCTATTTTTATTACTTACTTCCTTTACTTGAGCTCCCATTTCCAACATTTGGTTAGCAACCCAAACTAGATTTTCCTTTTCATTAATCGGATCAGGGTCCTGAGTAGGATCATCTAGATCTTTTTGAAATTCCTCAAACACTTGCTGGTTTTCCTCAGACTCATGGTTACTATTATCAGACTTTTCCTCTATAGTGACTCCTTCTTTCTCATTCTTCTCTTGCGCTTCTTCTTCCTCACTGGAATTTGAATGCCCACTTTCTGTTCCTTCTTCTTCCTCCATACTCTTCTCCCCAATATTTTCAAAACTTTCCCACTCTATTTCCTCATCAGTCTGGTTATTGAAGCTTGAGAATTTGAGTTTAGCTTTTTCATTCCCTTTTACTCTTTCTTTCTTATTACTCTATAAATCCTTATGTTTTCCCAAATAAGGATTCTTTACAATGGCCTTATTCTTGCAATGCCCTTCAATTAAAATAATTAAGCCCTCATGCAGGATGGGATGAGATTCCTTTTTCTTATGTGTGAACAGACTTTGGAGCAAGGAAAAATGTAGATAAAAAGGAAAGGAGATTCTTACTTTGTGTCTGAAGTGATTGAGAAATACAAAGTGAAATTTGTGGACTCGTTTGCTTCTTCCATCAAGTATGAAGTATTTGCGAATACAGCATAGGACATCCCTCTAGATACCCTTAATCTGCTCCAATTCAAAAAAATCTCTACTTTTTTCTAGCTGCTGCTCCTCAGCATCCATTTTAGGGAATTTGCAGAAGGCCTCATTGGAAATGCTTGTCTACTTTGAAAATTTTATTCCCTCCAAAGGGAGCCCTGTCACTTCTGCTATGAATTCCTCTGTGAGATTCACCGTTATGCCATGCAAGGTAACCCTATCATCAATCCAGTTTTTGAAAAAAGCTGTTGTGATATGAGGTTTTGAGCCATGAAGCCGTTCCATGTAACTCACAACCTTTCCTCTCTGCAGTATCTTCCAGACCTCTTCTTTGGTCTTTCCCACTATGATATCTTGTAAAGTGACCTTATTTTTCTTATAACAAACTTCATGAACTTCTTCTAAAAATTAATATTTATTGCTCCCAAAGTCTCTAACCATGGATATATAAGAACCATATCCACATCATCCATATCCAAAGAATAAAAATCTGAATTCAAAACATATTTTTCCATAATAAGTTTCAAATCTTCAAACCCTCAAATATTCCTACCATCTACTTGAACCTCCTCGATATTCTTTACTTGAACATGTAGATGCTTGGCCACATTCATGTTGATGAAATTATATTTGCTAGTAGGATTTAAGGACACAAAAAACTTATTATTTTGAATGCATCCATGAAATTGAAAAATTGACTTGGATTTATTTGGAGCCAAATTATTTGAACCCTTATCATTCAACTCTTCTTCTTCTTCTTCACTTGCATGTTCTTCCTCATTATCATTATTTTATTCCACTAATTTTTATTCTTTAATATCTTCATTCTCTTCTTCATTACCATCATTATTTTCTTCCTCTTCTTCATCCTCTTTTTATTTTATATCCCATTTATCTAGGAAGACCTATTCCATGTCTTTCCATGAAGAAAACTTTTATACTAAGCTCAACTGATTAAACCAATGTTGTGTAGGCCCAGACAAAGAAAGAGACAATTGCATTTTTCACAAAATTGTTTGAGTATTATTATCCTTAAAAATGAGCCACCATTATCTAAAATCAATATCATCTTCCCCTAAAAATACTTGCAATTTCATGATCCACAAAAAAAAATAGGGTTCACAAAACCCTAAAATGTAAATAACCCATTCAAAATTAATCAAAATAGTCCCAAATTTTTTACTATAGCTTCTTCTTATGATAGTGGAACTCTAGTAAAATTTTTGTAAAAAACTTCCAAAATTTTTGGTCTATAGAGAGAATATATTAAAAACACTAAAATTGTAATAAATCACTCCAAACTATAAAAAATTCTAAAATTTTATACTTAGCTTTCCTATATTATAATATAACATAAGTAACAATTTCACCAAAAAATTCCCTATATTTTGGAAGATATGATAAAATGAGCACAAACACTAAAATATGAATAACTCCCTCAAAACTAATAAAAAAGGCTCTATTTTTTTTACTAAGACTTCCTTGAAATATTATTCAATCTAGTAAAGAACTTGTGCAAAAATTTGAAATGGTTTGAAAGATATTGATGATTTAAAAAAACTAGGGTTTTGCTCCACACAAATTACCCAAATCGATGCTTTGATACCACTTGGTATGATCCACACTTATAATATCTAAAAATAATGTAGATAAACTCAAAATAATAGATATGGGTGGACCAAGATGTCCAAATAATCAATATATGTATAAATAGAATACCCTTAAGGTAGGGCAACACCATACAATACTCCTTTAGGAAGGAATAACTCCACAATGTCTCTTTGAGGAGACAATCTCTAATATCCTCTTACAATAAAAGACTCAATGCTTAATTTATACCATTAAAATGATAATAATATCCTTTTTATATACCTATATCTAACTAATAATGGATAGGTAACCTATTAATCCCAATGTAGGCTGACCATTACCCAATACACTAATTCCACAAATTACTCCATTATCCTTATATATTAGACCCTTATAACTAACTAAGGGGATGTGTGCCACATGTTGAAATTTACATCAACCCATAAACATTAATATATCATGTCCCTAGATATATAACACAATGTAAAAGCAAAAATATCATTACCTATCATCAAATTATAACCACTCTTTCCAAGGATTTTATCTCTTTCACTATTGATCCTATCCCTCGAGATAAAAATTGCATTATTGATTCCCTAGCTTTTTTAACTTCTCTCTTTCATCCCCACCAAGTTATTTCCAATCCTACTTTTTTTTATAAAAATAAGAAAATATCTATCTTCTACTAAACCACTAGATTAACTTATCTACCACATTGAGGCTGTTACCATTAGACAAAGCCTATGGTATAAAGATATCATTCAATTCTTGAAACATCAAACTTATCCTCATAACTTAGACTCTTTCAAAAATAAATGTATTCATAAACAATCTTTCAAATATGTATTTTGATACAACATATTTTATTATCACAACACTAAAGGTACCTTTCTCCATTGTGTTATGCAAGATGAGGTCCCTCTTCTTCTTGAACAAGCACATGGAGGCATTTTTAGTGGCCAATATAGTGGACATGCTACATCCCATAAATGGCTACATATGGGATACTTTTAGCCTATTATTCAAAAATATTCAATTGAATTCACTAAAAAATGTAATCTTTTCCAAATTCATGATGATATAATTCATTAACCTCTAACTGAGATTCAAACATCAAATATCTTTGGCCATTTTTCATGTGGGGATCAGATCTCATTGGCAAATTACCTCACTCCCAAGATGGGTATGTTTTATCAGCATCATTATCAAATATTTTACCAAATGGTTTGAAGACATGCCCCTTATTAACATCACTTGTAACACCATTACCAAATTTATCCTTAATAAAATCATTTTCCACTTTGATGTTCCCCATACTATCTTTTTAGACAATGGTGGTAATTTTAAAAACAAGGACCTCAAACAACTTTGTGCTAAATTTAAAATTAATCATAAATTTTCTACACCTTATCATCCAAAATGCAATGGTTAAGTTGAGGCTACTAATAAAATTCTCAAAAAATTTATCCAAAAGATAATATTTTAAAGCTACATGGATTGGCACATTTACCTCTATCCTTTTCTTATGTAATCAGACTAGCATACATACTACCACTAGGGCAATGCTATTCTCTTTAGTCTATGGTTCTAAATCAGTTCTTCCATTGGAAGTTGAGCTTCCCTCTCTTTTTATATATCTTTATATTATCATTCATGGTGAAGAATTACATAATTATTTCTTTCATGCTCATGATCTCCTTGATGAACACCATCTTTTTGCCTTACAACATAATTACCAATACAAGTTTCATATTACCAAATAACATAAAAAATGTGTTATAGTTCACACATTTAACATTGGTGATATTGTCCTTAAATTAGACTATAACCATGATAAAAAAGGTAAATACACCCAAAAATGGTGGGGTCCCTATTTAGTCAAAGATATTCTTGGTCCAAGTACCTATCATCTTCAAACTAATGAAGGCCATGTTTTCAAAGAGCCCACCAATGCACAATTCATTAAAAAATAATTTGCCTAAAACATTTCCTTCATTTCATGATTTATATTTACTTATATATTTTTTTAGGTTACTGACATGGGTGTCTCCCTCTACAATAGTTCTCTCTTATCACAAACCTTTAGTCCTTTTTTTTTGGTCTTTTGGTTTCCCCTTTCTCTCATGAGTTGCATTATAAAACTATGGATAAAACCTGGTCTTACTCATGATGTAACATATTATTATTTACTTTAATACCCTTTTTTACACATTTTTTGGCACCCCTTTGGTTTCCCTTTTATTAGTTTTAGTGTAAGACCATGGATAGGACCCAACATTCTTCACAAACTACCATTTTTTTCTTATTTATTTTTCATGCTTTTTGGCACCTTTGTGGGTTTCTCTTTTATGAGTTGTAGTGTAAGACCATGGATAAGACCTATCCTTCCTCATAAAATTACCATTGTGTTATTCCTTTTCTAAAAATGTGTTTTTGATCTTTGTTCTCAGCATTAGCTTTTGTTTCTTTTAATCGATGGAATTTGATAACAGTCTATGTTAGCATGTTTTCCTCCATTTACATCATTATTATGATAAGGAATCACACTTTACTATCATTTTATCCCTTTTCCACCATTTGTTACATTTTTTACAATTTGAATAAATTCAAATTGTTCCATGTGTCATCCATCTTGATTTCTTTTTCCTTTCACTCCACATTAGATAAAACAAGGTTGAAGTCAAGATAACACTTTTATTTTACCTAGATTTATGAGATTCTTAGACCTCATGATCTCTAAATTTGTCCCTCTTAGAAACCAAGTCCCAAGTATTTAAATGAAATTCATCTTTATCACCCATGTTTGGATTTCCAAATCCGTATAGAGGAGGAATAGAAAAATCCATCAAAAAAGTTAAAAGCCAAATCATTTAAAACAAAAGGCAATGATATACAAAAGGCAACATATAAATTTCAAAAGTCAAAATCACACAAAAAAATGATTACAAGCACATATCCTGGCTCTAATTGAAGCTCAAACTCCACTATTTTCCTCACATAGATCCAAGGTCCATTGGAGTGTGATAGGATAGTAGATTGGGATAGGAAAATTCAATAAACTCTATGGTGATACCTATTTCCTCATAAAAGTACCTAATCTTTGTAGTAGACTGATCTAGAGGTCAATTAAAAAAAAGTCCTTGATCAGACTTAAGCCTACACCATTATGAAGAGATCATTGTAAGCTTTCCAATAGTATGTGGAACTTTAGAAATGGAGCTTGTATGCTCCTTGTATAGTTGATAAAAGTTCTAGTCAAAATAAGTCAACAAGCAATCAAATCTAGTCAACTAGAAAAATTGACTAACATGGAACATTTCAATCTAGTTTTATGATGTAGAGATTGTTTCAAGCTTTTTGATGTATTTTGAATGGACCAAATTTTAGTCCATATGTGAAAGTTATGACCAATCAAACTTGCAGTCAAATTTGGTCAAAGTGATAACATGGAAAAAACATGGACCAATCACGAGATGACACATGGCAGTGATTTTGTGTAAAAAAATTGGGTTTAGGTTTGTGTTTTTGAAGGTTTGATATTTTCAACACCAATTTCATCCCAAGTAATGTGAGATAATTCCCAAGTAATCTGGGATAATGATATGGAACATGTATTTGCCAAGTAGGGAATTAAACTCCTAACCTCTAAGAAAAAAGGACAAGGCCTTAATTTTATGCCCATAACTTGAATGGATATATAGAGCCATGAATTGATATTTTAACACCAAGTTTTAGCTAATTATGCAAAGGCATAGGGACCCATTTTTACTCTTCCTCAGTTTTGAGGCACTTAGAGTGATTTCCAAGCTTTGAAGTAAACTAGTGAAATGTTCTAGACTCCAAAATAGCTATAGATATATACTAAGTGTCCATATTTGAGGTATTTTTATGCCATTTTCAATGCCTCAAAGTGAAGCTTTATAGATTGTGTAATGACCAATATAGAGACTAGTCTATATATATCATAAGTTTTGAAGGACTTAGAGAGCTTTTCAGACTTTGGAGTAAACTAAGGAGTTGTTCTAGACTCTGAGATGGTTCCATCCATATGTGGGTTTTCCTGATTTGAGTTTGTTTTGGAAACTTTATAAATAATTTAAGGATAATTTTAGTGGAAAACTTTAGGAATGCGAGATTGCTTTCGCAATAGGAAGGTGGAAAGTTTGTTTATATGTATCAAGACTTTTTGAAGGTCTGTTTATAAGTTATATGCAATATTAGAGTGTCCATTTGATAATTTCAATATTTTGGCCATGTACTTGCAATTCATGGAAATATATCAGTTCATATTCTAAGCAAACTTGAAGATGTAGCTTGAGTAGTGGGTGAACTCTGTTTTCATGTGATTATCATGGGTAATTTCTATTTGTACATTATTTTTCCACATTTTTATTAATCCTATTTATTAATCACTATTGAATGCATAACTAGATAAATATGACAATTTAATAGATAATTGAGCACTTCAAGTTTAGAAATAGGTTGAATGGTTTTGATGAATGAGTTAGAATAGACTTCATTCATTTATTGACCTTGGAAAACACATTTAAAAGGTCAAACTTGTAATAATTACTTTGAGTATATTAGGAAAATGAGTGTTTGATAAAAGTTTCCATTGTAAACTTTTTTGTGCATGGAAACTAGTGTAAAGTTTATAGATAGACCTATGAATCTATAAGGGGTCCTAAAGAATGGGGAACACATTGTGGGAAGGTAGGTCCATTTTACTTTTCATGCATATAGCCTTCATGGGATGATCTATATACTACATTTGTTGACCTAAGACTTGTGTGGCTAAGAGAAGTTCTTCAGAGTCCTTAAGGTCTAAAGTCCTCTTGTTTTGACAAACCTAATTTGAGTGTCTTGACTTCGGTAAAGAGTTACTCTACCTTGGTTTTTCCTTCATTCTCCCCACCACCCATTTCATTTCCCTCCTTGATAGGAAAATTTTGATTCTAAATCTATTTTACCCTCTTCTTATATATTCCTTTCTTATTCACCTATTAAAAATATGCTAGCACTATGTTTCAGTTTTATCTATCATTAGAGTGAAACAACATGTTTGAATAACTTTGGATTACTTTCTTTACATGATAGATTTTAATTTCTAGACAAGTTTTTCTCTTTTTTTACCATTTATCATTTTTTGTACTACCTTTCTATTATAGGTACTTGAGTCCATACCCTTTTTTTATTGTTGAGTGAGGTTGGCTTGTTACTTCTCACTCACCAATGTTGTTTTTACCTTTTATGTCCATGTAATTTTTTCCATTATTGAGTGAGATAAGGATTGTTATTTCTCACTCATCAATGTTGTTTTACCATTTTATTTTTTTTGCTTGTCCATCTTTATTTAAGTAAGGATTGTTAATGCTTTTATATCGATGTTTGATTATGATTATTTTTGACATGTATCCTTGGTTTGATTTGATAAATTTACCTTTCTTACTTAAGGTTTACTTATTTGAGTTTTTTGATCTTTAGTAGCCTTGGCATTTTTATTACCCAATTCACTCTTGTTTTTGACTTGGTCATTTGGTCTAACATAACACTTATCACCAAAACTTACCAAATTCCCAAGTATGCCCCATCCTCATAGCACTAATTATCTTAGTTCTTGCATTTGTTTGTTTTTTCTCTTTAGTTTTGTATTCTTAGGTTTGCCAAAAGTAGGCTCTGAGCACTAAACAATCAAAACTAATAACACAACAAATAATCATATAGTGATAAAGGTAATTCAAGGTATGCATCACATTTAATTTTTAGTTATTTCCCTTTTAGTCATTTACTTTTAGTTATTTTTGCTTTAAAATGAAACTTTTTAACCTTAGTGTTATGTGTTCTTATGTTTTTTCTTGAAGCAACATCCCTTAATGTACCTTAGTGACACGTGATGAGCTTCTAGTGGAGCATACGTATACACATAATATTTTCATCTTTTATCAAATACTAATGCTTTACATCTTACAAAAACCTATTGAGATTTAATCTCTATGAGTGCATGCCCTAAGAGGTACACCAAGAAAGAGGTGGGTAGATCATTGATGCTTTACAAGATTGTTATCCCTTATTGCCACATTATTACCAATCCAACCAGCTCCTAAAACTATTCCTTAAGCTATTACTCCTCCGTTACACACTCCTACAATCTATTCCCACTTTCCATCCTTCTTTTCCTCACCTTATGTCCCTTTTATCAGTTAGCTATGCTAGGTTAACTAGGTTTACCCTATATAGTTTTGAGTAATTTTCACTTAGGAATTAGTTTGGCCTTTGAATGACCTAGCTCATGACCTAGCTCATGACCTAGTGAATAATTATTCAAAATTGTGATAAGGCGATTGGGTCGACCCTTTTAGGAAATATTTTTGGAAGGTTTTAGGTTCAAATATGCCTATATATACAAGATCATTTTGTTATTATTCAATCATGCTTCTTTACAATCTTCTCTTTCACCATTCTACTTAAGGAGTCTTGGCTTAGGGTTTCTACTTTGATAATCTAGTCTTGTGGATAAGTCTTAGATGATTTGGAATTTCTTAGTGATCCTTAAAAACCATAAAAACCTCTTGTGAATCCCCTTTTGTTGAAGAGAGAGATTAAGTCTTCTTAGGTTCATCATTCAAGTAAGTATTCTGTAACTTTACTTCTCTCTTTAGTAGATAGAAGTAACATAAGTATTTGCTTCGAATAATATTACTCTTCATATCCATGTATTAGGGTCTTACTCATAAATATCTTAATTTAGATTATTATATACATGTTTTGATTATTTAATAACCCCTCATGTTATGCCACAAGCTTTGGGGAGCACTAGATTAGATTTACTTTACTTGTGATTAATTTAGGTGAAACATTAAAACTTGGGACCCCCTTAGGGTTATTACATGATTGTGTTAGAATGGAGGCTTTGGTACCATCCCAAATATTGTGTATTTTGATAATATATCCCCTAATCAGGTCTAGTGGATCCTAATAGTGGCCATGTTCCTTCTTAACAAATGTATCCCCAATCATAAGTATATGGTATGATGTATCTTCTTTGAGTTAGGATTGATTTATAGACATGATAAATTTCTAATTGCATACACCATGTGCCAAATTGTGGCTATTACACTTCCCCCTTGAATTTTTTATTATTTGAAAAGGCTTGTTTACTCATGTTCCCTCTCATTTAGACCTAAAATGGTAGTTCAAATATTAAAACCTAAAGAAAATGCAAGAAAACACACTCTTTACAAAATTTTCTATTCTTGTACTTAATTATATGATTGTACCATATAGAGGAGGAATTTTTTTTGAATATGGGTGAATATCTAATGCCTCAACAAATTTTCATGATGAATGAATGTTAAACAAGCTCAAAAAAAATCCTTCACCCTACCTACCTTCTTTAAAAGCTCAGAGAACTCATCAAATTTATAATTATACCATATAGAGGAGAGATAATGAGGACCAAAGCTCATAACTAGAGAAAGTACTATTATCATTTATATTTACACCCTTAGAGGAGATGTGTCAACTCTTTTCATCCAAGTGGCACAATTGAAACACCTCTAGGCTATGGGTAAGCCTAAGAATGAGGTGAATCTCTAAATAGGACTAGCTCCTTTGATGTATCACTTTGGATCACTAATATACCAATTATTATGAGGGAAAAGGGAGAGAAAAACTAAAACTAAACTATCCTAAAGAAGGTGATACACCAAATTCAATGATAACTACCAACCAATTGCATGTTACACATGAGATCAAGAGACCAACTATGCATACACTTCTCTAATCTAAATCTTCTCACATCAGTGTTTCATTGTGAAGGTTGTGATGAAATTTTATTCTAGAAGGACTAAATAAGAGGCCTGAAATGGTACTATTTAAGTAGGATAACTCACTAAACCTTGACATATCATAATACACTCCACATGACCTACAAGAAGAAACTTTCAAACTACAAATAGGTGAGAGAATGAGACAACCATGATAAGGAAACAAGAGTCATCACTTATGGAAGATAAAAAATTCTAAATGAACACACTAAGAATAGTCATATAATAGGTAAAATCAATAGTCTTTATTTATCAAATGGTATGCAAATGAGTAGGGATTCTCCATATTCAAATGGAACATTGTTTACAAAGGCCAAAATGGCTAGTTCTTATAGAACTTAAGAGAAAGGATAAGAAATAATTCCAAATGTTACAAGGAAAATTATAAATCTAATAAAATTAGTTACTTATGAATGAAAATAGAGTGTGAAATGGACCATGCAAGGTTAGAAAAGACAAGTGGCTTTCCAAGTCATGAAACTCATAAAAAGTGGCATGGAAATCTCTTAGCTAGTTCAAAAAACTACTTTCATGATTTAGCCCAATTTTAATGTCTAAAAACTGACTAGGGATAGGTATAATGATTGGAATGATATGTAAGGATTTTGGACATTCCTCCCAATGAATTGGTTGTAGTCCTAGTCATCTAAAATATTCCAAAAATGAGCTATCACCATCTGCAGTCAAAATAACTCTTCTTTCATACACCCTACACACTTGGCCTCTAAAAAGGCATTCATTTTCTATGAAAATTCATATAAGGAAGTGGATGGTACTTTTAAAGACCCTCCATGTACTTAGAGGCATCAATTACACCTTAAAAATACATCCACTTGAAACTTTCACACTTCTCATCATCTTATTCACTATGCTAGTTTTGATGGCTAAGATGAGAGCTCTTATTGAGTAACCTAGGATTTTTTATAAGGCATGAAATTGACATGGGGATTTATATTAATTCATAAGCTTCCATTTCATGTGATTGGAATCTATTGAACCTCTTATAACCTACACAATGCATAAAATAGTCAAGAAAACCATGTTTTGTAATTCATCAATATAATTTTGTACAACTCATCCTAATGGTAGGGAGCTTGACTAATTCTTGTATAACATTAAATTATCATTTTTTTCAAACTAGTCCATTAGAGTAGCTTTCCATCTTCATTTCCTTTATTGGGTCTATAACCAAGGTTTAAGAGGGTTTAGGCATATTTATTCTCTTAAGATTTTTTCATGAAGCTTTGAAATTGAAATTGATAAAAAATTCCACTAGAATATAGTTCAATACATTCATCAACTTCTCAAAACTCCTTATATCCCCATGCATAACCTCCAAGAATATGTGAGCATGTAAAATTCTCCTATTGATCTTGTTTCTCCATTCCCAGTAGGTTTGAGTTGGTTCTAAGCCAAAAATGGCCCTCCTTATGCTTTCTATACATACCAATAGTTTTTTAACATATAAAACAACCATAAAATCATGCTAGAATCCATTATAATTGCCTCCTAATGTTAGAATTGAAGATGAATTCTCATTTGGGCACTAGGCTTGAACCTTGCCTAATAGGCCTATTGTAACCCATGTGTTCTATGCCATCCAATTAGATTATTTGCATTATACAAATTTTAAGACCTATGTATTTACCCCAAAAACATTATTTAACAAGTTATAATTCTCACCTAAGGTTGTAAGTGAAAATGCCTTTTCATTTGGGCTTTAGGCCTGACCATACCTAACAAACCTATTTGCACCTTTGATGTTTTGGAATACCCTATTTAGTTTCTACCTTCTATGTAAGGTCTTTCATGCTGGTTTTGATTTTACCTAACTCCAAACACCTCTTTTCCATGTCCAATAAACCTTTGGTTCACCCTCTCACCCTCATTTCCCAAGACTGTAAGGTTTTGCTCATAAGGGAGTGCCCTCTATTTGAGATAAAATAGACAACACTCTCCTATTTCATTAGATAATGGTGACTATTATAGGGGTTTTAAAAATTTATGGATACCTATTACACAAAAATGAAACCCTCTATTATGTCATTTGACCCCTTAACTCTCTCAAGATCCAAAATAGACTTGTGTGAAGTGGACTGTGTTGCAGGATTTTCATAAGGACTGTGTGATACCTATCTAGAGCCATTTATCTATTATATGTATATAATGAGAGATAAATAAGACAATCATGATCATATTTTAGGGATTTAAAACTTTTTTTATCTCTCTAACCTCTCACATACTCCTCCATACACCTTGCTTGGGTTCACTGTCACCACTCAGTTATAATTGACTATGTTTCTTGCAAAATAAGGGTCCTCCTATAGGTCAATTTCATAATTTGACCTCAAATACAATGTATAAATCATATTTATAACCCCTTGGAGTCATTTGATATTTTTTAGGTATATCTGCTCCATATTGAAGTTGTGTTCACATTATAAGCACCATCTTCGGCTCACTACCTGTAAAAGTCAACAGTAGCTGACTTTGTTGAGATAAAAAGGACCCTATAGGTGACTTTTATCCATGAGAGTTGTATCATATATCCTTTGAAATACTTTGGAAGAATTTTATCAAACTTCCCTAGTGAGATTCGCATGTCTATAATCCTATTATTTATGAAGCTCATTTGAGAGCTCTATGGACGTCTACAAGCAGGTTGTAGGTGTGCATAATAAGGTCTAAGAATAACTTAGGTTCATGATTAACTTATCCTAGTTTCTTAGATTAAATAAACTCACTTAAAACCTTTTACCCAAGATAAAAAACTCAAATGAATATTTGAAGCTTCCACCCTCTTGAGTTTTCACTCTAAATCACTCTTTCACCTCCATACAGTTGTAGGTGAGTATTTTAGAATTAAACATGCATGTAGATGTGAATCGGACCCTAAAACATAGAATATCACCCTATTTTGGTGATATTTTAGATCATGAATACTCTTTTCATTGAAAATAATCATTTGATCATAAAAGCATGTTTTGGTACTAAAACATTAGGTTGAAAATATCCCTTTATGACTCAAATCTTATAGATGAAATTGAACGAATTTAGTGTTTAAATGGCAATCTTGAGGTCTCTAATAATCAGTCTCCACTAATATTTTGATTTTAAAACTTTTCAAAGTCCTTCTCCCATGTGGAGACTATATATTTTGATCACTAAGATGCATTAAATCCTTTTGAAACCTTATTATGAGATATCCATAAAATAGCCATGTACTCTATTTTATTCTTTTGGGGATTTGATCCCTGAATCAGTCATTTGACCTTAGAACATGTTTTCTAACCTCCATTTATCAATATATCTTATCAAATAGGTCTATCATGTTCCAAAATACATTAGGAACTCATGGATGAATTCTTCCATGTGCTTTATCACCCAAAAAGACTCCTTAGCTCCTTGTTAGGCCACATGTAGGTGGTTGTTTCACTATGCAGGTAGTATATGTAAGTGTGGGAAATTATATTATTTTTGGCCTTTGATAGATTCTTAGAACTTTTAAATCCTCAAAACACCACTATTTCATCATGAAAGACTTGAAATAGGGTCCAAAACCTCATTTTGGTATTCTTACCCTCTTATTAACACCACCTGTGGATGGTCATTTTGATGTACAAGCAAACAATGGATGATTTTATGAATATGATGCATGGTTTATGAGATTAAAATGATTTTTGAGCTTAATAAAATATTACAAATAGACTCATTTGATTATGAAGAACCTTATTTATCTTAAACACTCCTTTTCGCATGACTAGTCTTCATGAGATTCCTGTATAGTGGAAGACTATATATGTTACATATGACTACAAACTCATGGAAATTGATTTTAAGAATGAATTTGAAAGGTAAAATGAATAAATAAAGCATTTAAAACATGTGAATTAACCTAACATAACCCCCTGAACTCACCATCAAAGTATGAAGGTTATATAGATAGTGAAAATTGCCTAGAACATAGAATGGTACATTATCTTACAACCTTAGATACTTGGCCCATAAAAAAACTTTGAAATGATAAAACAAACATGGATATAATTAATGGATAGATTAAACATCCTATATAATCAATACCAATAACCTAATTGTATGGAATCATCCAAACAAGAGCAAAACCTATAGGGTGTATAGATTGGTAAGCAAAAAAACATAATCAACTTGTTAGGGATGGTTCATAAAGATAAATTGACTAATATTAGAAATATTGTTATGAAAATAAATATATCTAAGTTTAATTTCACCTCCCAAAGTTATTTGACCTGAAACTTCTCCAACTGTTCATACCAAGCATAAACCTATTGATCACTTCTCTGTGTCTAGAAAGGTAAAGAAGGAGAAGAATGATTTTATCTTGAAATTGTCACTTAAAAATAATCTAAATCATGGAAATGAGTTTTATGAAGTTTAAGAGTCATCTGAAAACATTCTCCCATGTTTCACACTCTTTTATGGGTCGTACAAGTGCCAAACTCTTCCTTTTTCAATTGATTTCCTAATTTTAAGCTAGATAACCTGAAAGTTTCAGATGAACTAATAATATTGATAAAAAATATGAACTCTTGGATGTTTTAAATAAAAATAGGACACTTTGACACCTTTAAAACCATGTCACTTACATTTATGACCCCTAAATGGCTTTTAAATGACTCAAAATGACATATAAACTAATTGGACTAAGACTAAGGATAAGATTGTTGGAAATATTGTCATTGATGTCAAATGTCTAGCATTATTGGTGATAAATGCCCCATTGCATTTAATGTTGTTTGTATTAAATATATCTTGGCTAATATGAGTTAATATTTATTTAATATTAACGAATATATTTTTGGTTACATATGAGACAAAAGAAGGGCCCATGGAGAAGTCAAAGAGCCATGGGATAAAGACAAAAGAAGGATGGGACACATTTTCCCATGAAGAGTCATCTTGGGGAATTCCAAGAGTCACCAAGTGAAGACAAAAGAGGAAGGGATCAATTTCTCATGAAGGGACACTTTAAAGAATATGAAAAGTCACAAAGATGAGGACAAAAGAGGGAAGGACGTTTTTGATCATGAAGGGTCACCACATTAATTTTAAAAGGATTGAATATGAATGGTCATACAAGTTTGGCACAATTTTCCTTGAGGATTGAAGGGTCACAAAGGGGGAAGGCCAAAGGTCATTTAGAAAGCTATAAATAAAGGCTTGAGAAGCCATTTGTATATATGAGATATAGAGGTTGATTTGATATTGTAATATCTAGCTTAGAAGAGCAATTGTGAGAGATGAGTATGATTTGTATTTGTTATATCTAGCTTATAAGAGAAAAGGTGAGAGAGAGGAAAGAGATGTTGTATTGATCTATCATTTGTTGAGATAACAACATTAAGAGATAGGTGTGTGGTATACACAAAGGGGTTGGTGCTCCTATGGGTTGGTGCTCAATAATTGTTGCTAGGTTGGTGCTTGGAAAAGGGGTTGGTGCTCGACAAAGGGGTGTGGTGCTCCTGTGGGTTGGTGCTCATGAATAGTTACTAGGTTGGTGCTCAGCAAAGGGGTTGGTGCTCATACAAGATTGGCTTATGAATATTGTTTGGGTTGGTACTCATTCATATACTTGAGATTGTTCTCCATGGTTTTTCACACATTGGGTTTCCACATTATATATGGTGTCTCTCTATATCTTGTGTGGTGTTTATTGTTTGAGTTTTATTGCATATCTTGAATGTTTGATTAAGTGGAATTTGGTTAAGGAAAAGATTTATAAGATATATGATATACTGATTCACCCCCCCACTTAGTATATCCCGTACTTAACAAATATGACATTAAATGACATAAAGTAACTTATAATATACCCCATGAAAAAATATCCAACCCCTAAAACATATAAAAATTTAAGTTTTGACATATAGGGGTCCCAATTTGATTTTTACGTTCAAATTTGGTTAACAAATTGGTGACTCATAGGGGTAGTATGCCCGCTATACTAAAGATTAGTCGAATTATAAGTCCATTGGGATTATGGAGTCATCTAAAGTTTGAGACAAAAAAAATACTTTGACAACAAAATTGGATCAAGATAATACTAATTGACTACCTCAACCACAAAAAACAAAGCAAATAAACTAACAAGACACACACACACATGTGCTCAAGGCACTTTGGGGAATAATAAAACAAAATATTATGAAAAACTAGAAACTAAGAATACCTCCTTTCTAAGATCAAAAGGAAAATTACTTGAATATTCTTCTTTATGAGATGAATCATAGTGTCAAACATGTTTCTCCTTGGATTGGATGCTTGGTAGATCAGTACTATCCCTTGGCACTTTACTTGATTTATGTTCAAGTAGATTATCCTCAAATAGGTCTTCAATGTAAAATAGTTCCTCTTGAATTTGTACACATACCTCATACTAATTCCCACTCTTCATCTCATGATCAACTTGTATCTCCTTTGTAGGCATAGCTTCAAGAGGAGTAATTTCTTGTTCCTTAGAAGATTAAGGCCAATAGAAGCTTATTCCATACTTTAAAACCTGATGTATTTCTTCCAAATGATTGAGAGGATGATAGTCCATCTTGATTATTTCAAACATGTCTTCATGGGATGCATTTTATTATTGAAAGGATAAAACTAAAAAGTTGGTTTTTCTTTGCATACTCACTTGAGTGCTAAGGCTACCTTCTCCATTTTTAATTAGATAATAGTCTCCTTGAAGAAGAGTATAACCTGATCCAATTATTGAAAACTATTCATCCCAAGTCTAATTATGAACTTTTTATTTCCCATCCATGATGTCTTAGATAGTGATAGAAGAACTAATGATAATTTCTTCTTCTTTAGCAAAAGGAAAACATTATTCCATATCAACCCAGTCAAAAAATTCAACACAAGATACCACTTCTTCTTCAAAATTTAGGACCACTTGAGGGATCTTAAGTTGCATCTCAACTACCATAACATGAATTTGGTTCTCAAGGGCTGCAAGATATTCAATCTCCTTCTCCTTCTTGGTGATTCCAAGACTAGGCATCTTGTAATCATGTGAATTAGTCCAATGAGGTTACCAAGGAGCTATACTTTTTTTGAACAAGAGTTATAAATTTTTATCAAAAAATACTCTTATTTATATTTCCATACCATAGGTCCATCAAGGTAAAGGGTGATGGGATGAGGAAAAGATTAACTAGTTGATGGATGAGGCACATATAACTCAAAATAAGATTGAGTATGAATTGTAGGGGATCTATTTAGGAGATTTTGAGGAATGAGAGATAGACCTTGGGATAAAATATCTTGGTTTTATTCCTTAAATTTTAAAATAAATTCATTTGTATCTTATTAAACTTGAGAACTCTCTTGAGTAATGCAAGATGGGGTGTGTTTAGGCATAGGCTATTCTTTTGGCTCTAAACCTTCCACCACACCTTGACTTAGAAATTTCATTCTCAACTTTAGCTCTTCAATTTTATTGGTAGATTCTCTTAGAAAAGTCTCTATTGAAGTTGATGAGCATCATCATGGGGATAAGGAGTACAAGAGGAATTCCATGGAAGATAAGGAATCTCTTGAAGAAGGGTGGGAGGGGCTTGCAAAGGATCAAGATCTTTCTCAAATTCACACTCTCTATCTACAATTTCATCCTCTTTATTTCCCCATGAATCCACTACCTTATTATAGCTTATGATTTTAGGATTAGGAATCTCTTCTTGAGGTATTGATGCACTTTGAAGAGGGCATGAAGTGTTCAAGAAACTTGGGATCTCCTTAGGCTTGGATTATTCACCTTGTCTCCAACTTGGAATCTCATATATAGATGTCACTTCTTTAGGTGGGGATGTAATAAGAGAGGGAAATGAGTGATTAAATTACACTTACTTTGTTGATGATATGGACTATTGCATATACCTATTGGCCAACTCAATTTGCCTATCAAGGTTTACTTTAAAAACCAAGTTTATCTTTCCAACTCTCTCTTCTAGCTATTTGGGAAAAGGATGACTTTGATAATCTTGATTGGGTCCATGAGTAGGGGTCAAGTAGGACTAATATAAATCTTGGGGAGGTGGATATGAGGGTTGATAAACTTAGTGAGGATGCTGATCATGAATTCTTAGCCTATCTTCTAAAGATGTAATTAGGCCACCCACATCTAACATTTCACTTGTAAGCCTTTGCCAATTGGCTCTCTTAATATGTGCCCACTCTCTTTTGACCAAATATAATTCATATCTCACCTTATGAATGAGATTAATAGGAACATCTTGAACATATCCCCTTAGTGTATCAATATCTATCATATACTTCTCATAGCCCAAGAGAGTTTGCTTGAAAATGGAAATGGACTGATTAGAGAAGTGACTAGGTTGACTAGGAGGAGCAAGACATTGAGAAGGCTAGATATAAGACTAATAAAACTCATGATAAGGCTGATAAGGATCATGTTGGAGTTGATAGGCATCATAAAAGGCTAGTAAGAATCACACAAATTCTAATAGGGAATGCCATAAGTTTCATAAATCTCACCAACTTGTGTAAAATAATACTCCACACCAAAATTGGCCATGAAACTTCATTGTGAAGTAAGAACACAAAGAAAAATATTACCAAAAATATTTAAAGGAAACCCTAGGCTACTTGACCAGCTGATATAACTTTAGAGTCACTATTGATGCTTGGATAGATGCCTCTAAAGGCTGATGTGTTGAAAGATAACATCAAAAATCTTTCAAATTCTTGGACTAAGAGCCCCAATAGGCATGCCAAAAATTATTGTCACTTGGATTTACACCCTTTGAGGAGATGTGTCAGCTCTCCTCATCCAAGTGGCACAATTGAATCAACTATAGGTTGTGGGTGAGCCTAAGAATGAGGTGAATCTCTAGATAGGGATAACTCCATTGATGTACCACTTTGGATCACTACTACACCTATGCTTGTGAGGGAAAAAGGAGGGATAAAACTAAAATCAAATTATCCTAAAGGAGGTGATACAACAAATTTAATGATAACTACCAACTAGTTTCATGTTACACATGAGATCAAGAGACCAACTATGCATACACTTCTCTAATCTGAATCTTCTCACATCAATATTTCATTGTGAAGGTTGTGATTAAAGTTTAGGCTAGGAGGACTAGATAAGAGGCCTAAAATGAAATTGTTTGATTAGGCTAACTCACTAAACCTTAGCATCTCATAAGACACTTCACATGACCTACAAGAAGAATCTTTCAAACTAAAAATAGGTGAGAGAATGATACAACCATGCTAATGAAACAAGAGTCATCACTTATGTAAGATCAAACATTCCAAATGAAAAAACTAATAAAATTCATAAAATAGGTAAAATTAGTAGTCTTTATTAATCAAATGGTATGTAAATGAGTAGAGCTTAACCATACTCAGGTGGATCATTGTTTACAAAGGCCAAAATTACTAGTTCTTATAGAACTTGAGAGAGAGAGAGGAGAAGAAATAAGTCAAAAGGTCACAAGGAAACTTTTAAAGTTGAAAAAAGGAGTTAATTTTTCATGAAAAGAGTTTTTGAAATAGACCATGAAAGGAAAGAAAATACAAGTGGCTTTCCAAGTCATGAAACTCATGAAAAGTGGCATAAAATTCCCTTAGCTAGCTCAAAAAATTACCTTCATGAATTAGACTTGTTTGAACATCCAAAAATTGATTATGGATAGGTCTAATGATTTTAATGAGAGGTAAGGATTTTAGACATGCCTTCCTATGTATTGGTTATAGTCTTGGTCATCTAGAATCTTCCAAAAATGAGCTATCACTATTTGTAGTCAAAATAACTCTTCTTTCATACACCCTACACATTTGGCATCAAAAAAGTCATAATTTTAACATGAAAATTCATACAAGGAAGTGGATGACACTTTCCAATATCCTCTGTGGCCTTAGAGGCATCAAGTACACCATAAAAATACATCCAATTGAAGCTTTCACACTTCTCACCATCTTGTTCACTATGCCAATTTTGACTAGCTAAGATGAGAGCTATTTTTGAGGCACTTAGGATTTTTTATAATGCATGAAATTGTAATTTGGAGTTATCTTAAGTCCTAATATTCCCTTCCATGTGATTATAATCTATTGAAACCTCTTATAACCTAAATAATACACAAAATACTCAATAAAACCCTATTTTATACTCCATCTATATAATTCCATCCAACTCATCCTAATGGTAGTGATCTTGACTGAGTCTTCTACAACATCAAATCATCATTCTGGTCAAACTAGTCCATTGGAGTAGTTTTCCATCTTCATTTCCTTCATCGAGTTTATAACTAAGGTTTAAGAGGGTTTATGCCTATTTTTGCTCTTAAGCTTTATTTATGAAGCTCCGACATTGAATTTGATAAAAAATTACTCTAGAAAATATTTAAGACCTTCATCAACTTATCCAAAATCCTTATATCCCCATGCACAACCTCTAATAAGATGTGAGCATCTAAACTTCTCCTATCAAGCCTACTTTTCCATTCCTTATAGGTCTAAGTTGGTTCTAAGCCAAAATTGGCTCTGATTATGATTTATACACATAAAAAGAGTTTTTTCACATCTAAAATGACTCTAAAATCATGCTATAATCCATTATAATTCCCTCCTAATGTTATAATTGAAGATGATTTCTCATTTCAGCACTAAGCTTGAACTTTGCCTAATAGGCCTATTGTAACCCTTGTGTTCTAGGCCATCCAATTGTCTTATTTGAATTATTGATTATTTAAAACCTATATAATGACCCCAAAAACATTATTTAACAATTTATAATTCTCACCTAAGGTTTTAAGTGAAAATGACTTCTCATTTGGGCTTTAGGCCTGACCATACCTAACAGGGCTGTTTTCACCTTTGAGGTTTTGGAATATCCTATTTAATTTATCCATTATGTGCAAGGTATATCATTTTGGTTTTGATGTTACCCAACTCTAAACACCTCCTTTCTATGTCCAACTAAAAATTGGTTCATCCTCTCATCCTCATTTCCCAAGACTACAAGGTTTTGCTCATAAGGGAGTGCCCTCTATCTGAGATAAAATAGAGGGAACTCCCTTATTTCCTTAGAAAATGGTGAATATTTTATGGTATTATAAAAGTTATGGATACCTATTACACAAAAATTCATCCCTTTTTTATGTCATTTGACCCCTTAACTCTCTTAAGATCCAAAACATACTTGTGTGAACTAGACTGTGTATTCATGATTTTCATAAGGATTGTGTGATACCTGTTTAGAGCCCTTTATATATTATATGTATATCATGAGAGATAAATAAGACCATAATGATAATATTTTATGGATTTAAAACTTATTTTGTTTCTCTAACCTCTCACATACTCCTCCATACACCTTTCTTGGGTTCACTTTGACCACTTAATTACCATTAACTATGTTTCTTATAGAACATGGGTCATACTATAGGTTACTTTTCATGATTTAATATAAAATACTATGTATAAAACCTAATTATAACCCATTTGAGTCATTTGATATTGTTTAGGTTTATATTCTCCATACTAAAGTTGTGTTCACATTGCAAGCACCATCTCCTGCTCACTACTTGTAATAGTCAACAATAGTTGACTTTGTTGAGACAAAAAGGACACTATAGGTAAATTTTATCCATGATACCTATATAATATATCCTTTTAAATCCTTTTTAATAATTAAATCAACATTACCTAGAGATATTCTCATGTCTATAGGCCTATTATTTCCCAAGCTCATTTGAAAGCTCTATGAGCATCTAGAGGTAGGATGTAGGTGTGCATAATAAGGTTTGAAAATAACTTAGGTTAATTATTAACTTCTCCTAGTTTATTAAATTAACTAAACTCACTTGAAACCTCTTACCTAAGATCAAACACTCAAATTCATCTTTTAGTCTTCCACCCTCTTGAGTTATCACTCTAAAGCACTCTTTCACCTCCATATAGCTATAAGTGAGTATTTTATAATTAGACATGCTTGCAGATGTGAATGGGACCCCAAAACATAGAATATCACCCTATTTTGATGAAATTTTAAATCATGAATACTATTTTCATTGAATATAATCATTTTATCATGAAATTATGTTTTGTTACTACAACATTAGGTTGAAAAGATCCCTTTATGACTCAGATCCTTTAGATGAAATTGAAGGAATTTAGTGTTTAAATGACAATCTTGAGGTCTCCAAAAATCAATCTCCACTAATATTCTAATTTTTAAAATTTTAAAAGTCCTTCTCCCATGTTGGTAATCCAAGTTTTGATCACCAAGATGCATCAAAGCCTTTTGAAACATTATTATGAGATATCTACAAAATAACTAAGTACTCTATTATGCTCTTTTGGGGATTTGACCGTAGATACTGTTTTCCAACCTCCATTTGTAAATATATCTTCTCAAATAGGTGTGTAATTTTAAAAAATACATTAGGACCTCATGGATGAATTCTTCCACATGATTTATCACCCAAAAGGACTCCTCAACTCCTTGTTAAGCCACCTATAGGTGGTTATTTCACTATGCAGGCAATATATGAAAGTGTGGGCAATTGTATTGTTTTTGAACTTAAATGGGTTATTATAACTTGAAATTACTCAAAAAACTACTCCTTAATCATGAAATATTTGAAATAAGGCCCAAAAATTCATTTTGGTATTCTTACCCTCTTGTTAACACCACTTGTAGATGGTCATTTTGATGTATAGGCAAACAATGGATGATTTTATGAATAAGATGCATGGTTTATGAGATTAAAAAATGTTTTGAGATTAATAAAAGATTAAAAATAGACTAATTTGATTATAAATAACCTTATTTATCTTAGGCACTCCTTTTCACATGATTGGTCTTCATGAGATTCATGTACACATTCATTAATGGTGAAAGACTGCATATGTTGCATTTGACTACAAAATCATGGAAATTGATTTTAAGAATGAATTTTAAACATAAAGGGAATAAAAAGAGAATTTAAAACATGTAAATGAACCTAACACAACCCCATCAATTCACCATCAAAGCATGAAGGTTCTACAAATAATGGAAACTACCTACACTTAGAATGGTACATTCTCTTGCAACTTGAGATAATTTTCCCATAAAAACATTTTTAAATGACAAACCAAACATGAAGATAATTATAATAGGGATTAAAAATAATATATAATCAATCCCAATATCTGAATTATATATAATCATCTAGATAAGAGCAAAACCTGTAGGTTGCATAGATTGGCAAGCTAAAAAGCATAGTTAGCTTGTTAGGGATGGTTGATAAATAAAATTTGACTAATATTAAAAATATTATTATTTAAATGAATCTATCTGAGTTTAATTTCACCCCCCAAAGGTGTTTGACCTAAAAATTCTCCAACTATTTTTACCAAGCATAAACCTACTGATCACTTATGTGTGTCTAAAAAGGCAAAGAAGGAACATAATGGTTTTAAATAGAAATTGACACTTCAAAAGAATTTAAAGCATGAAAATGAGTTTATGGAATATTAAGAGTCATCTCACAACATTCTCCCATGTGTCACACTCCCTCATGGGTCATACAAGTTCTAAACTCTTCCTTTTTTAGTTGATTTCCTAATTTTAAGTTAGATAGCCTACAATTTTGAGATGAACTAACATTCCTAATAGATAATATAACCTTTTGGACATTTGGAAGGAAAATAGGACGCTTGGACACCTTGAAACCAAGCCACTTTCATTTATGACCCCTAAATGGCTTCTAAATGACTCAAAATGACATATAAACTAATTAGACTAAGACTAAGGCTAAGATGACATTAAATAAAATCAAATAACTTATAATATACCCCATGAATTTTTTTTAGATTCCTAAAACATCTAAAATTCAAGTTTTTACCTATAGGGGTCCCGATTTTTTTTGTAGGGTAAAATTTGGTCAACAAGTACATTTAGGAAGCTTCCACCCATGGGCATTTGTATGGAGATTTGTCTCACAATATTTATGAACATTCCTTAATAAGTTAAGGGATTTTTATGCTATTCTCATCTACATAGGCCAATTTCAATAGAATGGTTTTGGTGGGTTGTTGACTTGTCTAATCAAATCAATGAGTGATCATGTTGCTTCAGGTCATAAAGGATATTTTCATGGCATTTTTGGTGTTTATATAGCATGTGTGAGCTCATAGGACTAGAAAACCTTCAATACTAGCTCTTGTGTGTATCCTGCATTCATCTTTAGACAATGAACATAGTGTTTAAGTATTTTTCTAGAAGTTTTTGGCTAAGTTGAAAGGTTGAGAGAATGTTTAATGTTATCCATTTCCTTTTTTCTTAGGTTGAAGGTCCAATGGCCTCTCATTAGTTTAAAGGTATCTTCAATGAAGGTTTCATATGCATTCAAGGTTCACTATGTGGAAGCATTGTGTGTTTCTCATGGTACCATTAGAACCTCCAAAGCACAATCCAAGAACATAGAAGGACATTTTAAATTTATAATGGATCATAACCATGCTTTGTGAACAAGTTTTTAGACCCCAATGGTAGCCTCAATAGGCATAAAACCACTCATCTTGCTTCCCAAACTCACCTTATTAGTCTTAGAAAAATTTAAGGCCTTTAGCAAATATTAAGGATCTTCAGAGTTTCCTAAGTTTCATTTTAGCACTATGTATGTCTTTTTATACCTCTAAAAGTACCATGATTTCAAAGGTATATGTTTTAGGTTCCCCAAGGTTCATGTTAATTTCAATTTAAATCATTTTCATGCTCCATTACATGTCATATTTGTCCCCTATCGTTTCATATTGTTTTAATGGTCTCATTATTGTGTTTCATCCCTATTTCATGCTTCCATCCCCTGATCACCCCATAGTCACCATTATCCATCCATAATTACTTCATTACAAAACCTAAACCATGTGAAGGAACCTATATCCGACTTGTAATATTGAGGATCCACAAATTTATAGAGGATGGATCCATGTATGCCATATACCCTATTAGAATGGAAAATAACACCTACAACCAATCATTTGGCCTATTGCAACAAGTACCAAAGAAATATTTAAATGAAGGAAAAGAATAGGTTATATAAGATAAGACTTTTGGTGAGTTATAAAAAAGAACCTAATGCTATATGAACACCATAAGTTATCTTAAATCATTCACCTCAGGTGGCACACTTGGGTTGTCTCAGTCCATATAATGAGAGAGCCAAAAGACTCTTAACAATTGGATTATTAGAATGGAATCAATATTTACCCTAAATAAAGTATTAATAGATAGAGGTATCAAGTTAATGATGATATTATTATAATGGATAATTAAATCCATATCCTATTGGGGATCAACCAACAATGGATTACACTTGTGAAAGTAATGAATGCGGAAATAAATCAGATAGATAAGTAACTGAAATGATAAATAGCACAAAACAAGATATACAAGAAAACACCCTGAAAACTTGTATTAAAACTCTTTACAATAGGAATACAAATGAAGAACTTCGTTCTTCCACACCTCTCTCAGATGCACACAAGATCTCTCACTAGATCTCTATTCCTCAAGAGCTCTCTCTCAAGAGTACTGTCCTTCAAACATTCACAATGTTCTACTCATACACACACAATAGCTTAGAAGATCTTTCCTACATATAAAAGTAGGAAAATTGAGCATGCTCTTACAACAAACAGTTAAGCCTCTTCAACAAGGGCTCTAAAAATAATATTGCTAACAATAGAGACGCGAGCTTGAGTCTACAACTCAAACTCATCATGCAAACACTCGCTTCTGTCCTTGGAAATCACTTTCTAGACACACAGGTAACCGACGTCGGTTCCTGCCTGTTCGCCTGTGACCATCGCCGGCTGACCCTACTGCCGACATCGGCGCCTTTGCAACTGCAACTGACTGACGTCGGTCACTCCTGACCGACGCCGGCATCTGTGTAGACCCGAACCTGTTTGTGTGCTCCTTGGTGAAGCTTTTAGCTCCACACCCTAACAATCTCCCACTTGGAGATAAACCAGCTGCACCAGTACCTGTACAACAACATCTTCTAGCTCCTCCATCTTTAACTCAATCATGAAGACCAATAGAAGTTGAATGAAGATTCAACTTCTCCTTAGTAATCGGCTTTGTTAGCATATCAGCAGGATTCTTGTCTGTATGGATTTTCTCCAGCTTCAACTCACCATCTTCCAATACCTGCCATATGAAGTGGTACCTTAGCTATATGTGCTTGGTTCTAGAATGAAAAGCTGAGTTCTTAGCCAAATGGATCGCACTCTGACTGTCACTATACAATCTGCAGCTTCCATGCTCCCTTCCAAGCTCTTCCATGAACCGTGTCATCCATATCATCTCCTTGCTAGCTTCTGTGGCTGCAATATATTTTGCTTCTGTAGTTGACAAGGCTACAACCTTCTGCAACTTAGATATCCAACTAACTGCCATTCCACCTACAGTAAAAACATAACATGTGGTGTTCCTCCTGCCATCCAAATCACCTGCCATATCTGAATCTACATAGCCATGTAGAGAAGTATCTGAACCTCCATAGCACAAGTGTCTACTGCTGGTTCCTCTCAGATATCTAAGGATCCATTGAACTGCTTTCCAATGTTCCTTTCCTGGATTGGCCATATACTTGCTTACTACTCCCACTGCTTGGGCAATATCCGGTCTAGTACACACCATTGCATACATCAAAATTCCTACCGTGGAAGAATATGGAACCTTACTCATGTACTCTACCTCATCATGTGAATTAGGACATTGTTCTTTACTTAACTTAAAATGTCCAGCCAAAGGTGTGCTTACCGGTTTCACATCCTGCATATTGAACCGTTTCAACACCTTGTCCACATAATCTTGTTGAGACAATATCAACCTGTGATTTTCTTTGTCTCTCTTAATGCTCATGCCAAGGATTTTCTTTGCTGCTCCCAAATCCTTCATAGCAAATGTTTGAGCTAACTTCACCTTAAGCTCAGAGATATCCTGCATGTGAGATCCTGCAATCAGCATAGCATCTACATACAACAATAGAATAATATATCTACCGTTATCAAATCTCTTAAAATATATACAATGGTCAGATTGACATCTACTGTAGCCATGCTCAGTCATAAATCTGTCAAATTTTAAATACCATTGCCTAGGAGCTTGCTTGAGGCCATACAAGCTTTTCTTCAACCTGCACACTAATTTCTCCTTACCCTTGACCTCAAAACCTTCTGGCTGTTCCATGTAAATTTCCTCATCTAAATCTCCATGAAGAAACGCTGTCTTAACATCTAGCTGCTCAAGATGCAAATCCTCAAAAGCAACCAAAGACAATACAACCCTTATAGAAGTCATCTTAACAACAGGGGAAAAAATCTCACCAAAGTCAATACCTGGCTTTTGTGCAAATCCTTTTACAACCAATCTGGCCTTATATCTCATATGTCCATCCTCACCTTCCTTCAACCTGTAGGTCCATCTGTTCTTCAGTGTTCTCTTACCAGCTGGCAATTCAACCAAATCCCATGTTTGGTTCTCTCTTAAGGACTCCATCTCCTCAACCATGCCACGCTCCCACTTACTCCTGGACTCCACCTGTAATGCTTCTTTAAAACTTTCTGGTTCTCCACCATCAGTTAGCAATAAATAATATAAGGAGAGTATCTAATTGGAGGCTTACTTACCCTTTCAGACCTCCTGATTGGTGTCTTGGACTCGTTCTCAACAATCTGTCCACCCAAATTTTCTGACAGTGACCAACCTCGGCCACCTGTAGACCTGTTACTAGCCGACGCCGGTTCTTCCTGGCCGACGCCGGTGCCTGGTCTGCCGACGTCGGTCTCTGTATGACCGACATTAGTTTCTGTACTGTCGATGCCAGTTCCTAACCTGCCGACGTCGGTCTGTGTTTTCCTGTAAGTGATTATTTCTTTTTCCTGTGAGCTCATTTTGGACCATAACTTCGTCCAATTCACCATTGCTCTGCCCAGCTTGATCTAGCTTCCTTATCTGATCACTGTACATCACTCTTTCATTGAAAACAACATCACGGCTCCTAATTACCTTGTTAGTTCCTAGATTCCAAAATCTGAAACCAAAATCATCTGAGCCATAGCCTATAAACGTGCACCTCATAGACTTAACATCAAGCTTCTTTCTATTTTCCTTATCTATGTGCACAAAGGCTTCACAACCAAAGACTTTGAGATATGAGAGATCTACCTTTTTACCTATCCATGCCTCTTCTGGAATTCCACCATCCAGAGCTGTAGAGGGTCCTCTGTTGATCAGGTACACTGCGGTGTCAACTGCTTCTGCCCAAAACTCTAAGGGCAACCCTGCATGCAATCTCATACATCTTGCACGCTCCATAATAGTTCTGTTCATCCTTTCAGCAATACCATTTTATTGAGGTGTCCTTGGAACCATCCTTTGCCTATGGATTCTGTGAGTGTAACAATACCAGTTAAACTTAAGACTGCAGAACTCACCACCATTATCGGATCTCAAGCACTTTAATCTTCTGCCTGTTTCATTCTCAACCATGGCTTTCCAAATCTTAAAAGTCTCAAAAACATCAAATTTCTTTTTAATACAGTAGATCCATACCTTTCTTGTGGCGTCATCTATGAATGTAACATAGTACTGTGATCCGCCAATAGAGGTTACCTGAGCCGGTCCCCACACGTCTGTGTGAACAAGCTGCAACTTCTACCTTTTCTTAGTAGACCCAGTCTTTAGAAAACTAACTCTTTTCTATTTTCCAAATACACAATGCTCACAAAATTCTAGATCCATACTTTTCAAATCTAAAAGCATACCTTTAGACTTAAGAATTGACATCCCCTTCTCACTCATGTGGCCAAGCCTTGAGTGCCACAATTTAGCATCCACATCTGAAGTAGATAAAACTAAAGGAGATTTGTTAGTAACACAATTACACAAATAGAGAGTACCTTCTCTCTTACCTCTGGCCATAACAAGTGCACCCTTGGTCACCTTCCAAGAATCTGCTGTGAGAGTTACTGTACAACCCTCATCACCTAGCTTACCTGCAGAAATCAAATTTCTCTTCAAACTAGGAACATGCATCACATCTCTCAACACCCATGTGTTGCCATTCTGCATCTTTAGCTGTACTTTACCTTTGCCAGTAATCTTACAAGGCTCATCATCCCTTAAGTACACTATTCCAAAATCTCCATGGACATAGTCACTGAAATATTCTCTGTTAGGGGTAGCATGGAAAGATGCACTAGAATCTAATACCCAAGATTCTATATTATTATGCAAAGAGAAAATAAGAGCATCCTGTGCAATACCTGCAACCTTTGTCTCTTCCTTTCCTTCGTGCTGATTGTCCTCCTTAGGCTTTGACCAGCAATCTCTGCTTATGTGCCCCAACTTTCCACAGTTCCAGCATTGTGGCCTTCTGCCATTCCTGGATTTGGATCTGCCTCTTCCCTTAGACTTAGATCTTGATCTCCTCTTGCTCTTTTCTTTTTGCCTTCCTCTGCTCTCGAGATTTAAAGCATTCTCGGATGTCCTAGATGTCTCTTCTGTGCTTTTCCTGCGAATTTCCTCATTCAAAATAACACTAACCACATCCTCTACTTTTAAAATATTCAAAGCAGAAGCAGTATTAGAAACTGCCATTACCAAGCCATGCCAGCTTTCAGGCAAAGAACATAATATCAAAAGAGCTTTTATTTCATCTTCAAATACAATATTGACAGAACTTAACTAATTAACAATACCATGGAAATCATTCAGGTGATTAGAAACAGATCCACCTTCTTGCATATGCAAATTAAATAACTGCTTCATTAAATATACCTTATTTGAAGCTGAGGGTTTTTCATACAAATTTGCTAACGTAGTCATTAACTCTACCATAGTTTTTGCCTGTGACAAATTAGATATCACAGTGGAGGCCAGACTCAGTCTTATAGACCCAAGAGCCTTTCTGTCAAGAACTTCCCATTCTTCATCCTCCATGTCCTTGGGCTTCTTTGCTATCCCACCTAACGGTAAGTAAAGATCCTTCTGATACAGATAGTCCTCTATCTGCATTCTCCAGTGTTGATAGTTCTTGCCATTAAACTTTTCCATTCTCAACTTACTTTCTTTTGCCATTGCTTCTCCCACTCAAACAGAAATCCCTGCAGAAACCCCTGTGAGCAACCTGTAATCCAAACACACTACACAGATCTGAACCACCTGTTAGTGAACCTGAGCTCTGATACCACTTGTTGGGGATCAACCAACAATGGATTACACTTGTGAAAGTAATGAATGTGGAAATAAATCAGATATATAAGTAACTGAAATGATAAATAGCACAGAACAAGATATACAAGAAAACACCCTGAAAACTTGTATTAAAACTCTTTACAATAGGAATACAAATGAAGAACTTCGTTCTTCCACACCTCTCTCAGATGCACACAAGATCTCTCACTAGATCTCTATTCCTCAAGAGCTCTCTCTCAAGAGTACTGTCCTTCAAACATTCACAATGTTCTACTCATACACACACAATAGCTTAGAAGATCTTTCCTACATATAGAAGTAGGAAACTTGAGCATGCTCTTACAACAAACAGTTAAGCCTCTTCAACAAGGGCTCTAAAAATAATATTGCTAACAATAGAGACGCGAGCTTGAGTCTACAACTCAAACTCATCATGTAAACACTCACTTCTATCCTTGGAAATCACTTTCTGGACACACAGGTAACCGACGTCGGTTCCTGCCTGTTCGCCTATGACCGTCGCCGGCCGACCCTACTGCCGACGTCGGCGCCTCTGCAACTGCAACTAACCGACGTCAGTCGCTCCTAACCAACGCTGGCATCTGTGTAGACCTAAACCTATTTGTGTGCTCCTTGGTGAAGCTTTTAGCTCCACACCCTAACATATCCATCAAGTCACTATCTCCATCACAAGCCAAACTAGCACCTACAACCACCTAAATTGGCCTATCCATGGCATGTGAAGAAAGTTGAAGAAAAATGGTGCTTCATAGGATTGTGAGGTTTATTATGGAAGTAAAAGGTATGAGTGATGCTCAAGGATACCCAAAACATCCATGTAGGATACCTTAACTCTCTCAAGAATGCCTAACATAGAAGAACACCTACAATAACACTATATCAAGACCTATAGTCAGCCTATGAAAGCAAAGCAAGGCAAGTTACAAAAGGCAGAGTTAGAGATCACTATGTGCATTAGAGGAAAAAGTGAAGGATAAAAGATCCATCGTGAAGAATTTTAAGTAATAATAATGACTAGTTCAACCTATTTTAGGTCTGAATCTCCCTCCTTCACTTATCAATGTTGAGACTCAGACTAAATGAGCCTCTATAGCTGGGTCCTTCTTGCCTCTTGACCATGTAAGAAAATGGATTCCAAATGGTCAAGTTAATAATTATTTAATAAGGATGATTTAGATATGAGATCAACCCATTCTGCCATGGTGTTATGAATATAAATGAGATGATACTCCACTATCCAAGCCCTTATCTTGAATTGCCACCTATAACCATTTTATTTGGCTTACTTAGAGCTATTGTTATGTGATAGAAGTCATTGTTTGAGGTAATTGGTGGAAAATATGAATTCATAGGGACATTATCAAGGTAATTTTTCTATTAAATTCCCAATAAACTCACATTAATAAGGCTTACCCCTCATCTAGTTGAGAATGCAAGGAGAACACCTACAAACTAGTCATTGAAATAGAATTAAGGGTGGAAGTTCATGATTGTCCTAATGCCTCAGGTGGATAAGTAAGCAAGGAAACCTAATAAAACCATCTCATTACTCAATAATATCTTAGATAAAAAACAATATTGAGGTGTATGCACCTAAAACTTATGTATAACTAAGATCACCTCTAGTCAAATCATGCATGAAGAGAAGGAAACTTAGTCAGTAGGCCTCAAAAGAACACACACATGCATGTGGAGCACAAAGAGAGTTACATACAGAGGGTAGATTCAAGAAGGTGAGACCTAAGAGAGGATAATTTAGATTCACTAAGACCATTCAATTGGTTTGGACTCAGGGAAAATTAATATAACCATCACCAGTTATAGAACCCATCGTTGGTCACATAACCGTTGTCGGTCAGGACAACCATCATCAGTCACCCTGACCATCACTGGTTACTGTTAGAAAAAAAATAGTTTTTTATTTTAGCCTTGCCCATACCCTAAAAAAAATTATTTTGGATTTTGACCTATCTGTAGACCCTATCTAGACCCTTTGGACTTGATCTTGGTACATTTGTGCATCGTGCCATATCTTCTATCAAACAGGTACATTATTTATTTTCTTGCATATTTATTTCCTTATCCTTTGAATGTAAGTATATTTATTATATAATTTTCAACTGAATTGTCTTATAAATGGATTTAAAGCCTCATATAAATCCTCGTGCTTCTTTGATCTAGCATACGCTAGGCAATCCACTCAACCTACCATCTAAAAAATTTTCTTCTAGTGTTCTTATGGTTTATAGGTAGTCCTTCCTAGCCAAAAAGGAGTCCTCACATTCATCTAGATTAACACATGTAGTATACTAGGTATTCATATACACACCTTAATATTCACTTTCTTTTATCTACTTTTAAAACTAAGAAATGAAAGAAATAAATTGAAACATTTTGGCATGCCTGATGGGACCTATTTCCCTTTCTTCCTTAATTATTTTCTCATCAAATGAAATCATTTATTTTGGGGCTTAAAATTAACCATTTATATTCATTGATTTATTTCTAATTTTAGTTCATTTGGTAACTTAGGAGGAAAACTAATCTTATCATATCATTCACACTTGTTATCACACACCAAAATGAACCAAAAAATAATTTACACATCAAAATAATACTTAAGATAAGGACTGATTAGGATCTCATCACCTGGAAGAAACCTTACCCCCTCCTGGCTATCCCACTTAATTTCACCAAGGGGAGAACCACCTCAGCTCTGTGGTTAAGTATAAACTCTAAACTGACTATATCTTATCTAAGCACCTGACACCCTTATCGCTACGAGATTGTGAAGTGAGGGGGTAGCCCCCAACACCTAGCCACATACTAAATTTCAACACAGATCTTCCTTTTGAGCACTTAAACAACATGAAACCATCCTTATACTTCCTCTTTAATACCCATTTTTCAAGCCAACCTCCCTTATCACACTCTTTAAGGCATAATCCAAAAGCAATTTAAAAGTAATCCTAAGGTTAAAATGTACTTCTTGGTGTATGTATTGATTAATTTAAAGTTATTTTGGGTTTTCTCTTTATTTGAGGTGTGAGTGTTGTAATAACATTCCCTATTTTCTCATATGGTTTTAACCAGACAAAAAGTGAAAAATAAAAACAACCAACCACTACCTTCTTCTTCATCCATGGATTATACCTTAGTTGTTGATAAATTTCCTCATGCTTCACCTCACCATTCTTCTCATCCACCTTATCCTTCCATAATTCCAATCATATCTAAAGGGGACCCAGACTTCACTACCTTTCTTGATAATAATCTAGTTACTTTACAATATTACCTCAACATCTTGCCTCACCATACCCCTTCTACTTATGTTCTTTCTTCTAATCCTTCTCTTGGCATGCCATCCCACCTTATGGTGGGTACCACTTCAACCCAACCATTAACTTAAGCTTCTTCCAATATCCCATCCACCCAAACTTAAACAAACCTTTTACCTCCCAAAAAAACACCTATCACACCCTATGTGGGTTCAACCTTACCATTAGCCCCATCTACTATGGTATTATCTTCCACTCTAACTTTTATCTTCCCTTTGGTTACAACTAATCCCTCAACCATAGTTCTAATTCAAAACCTAGTACTCTCCATACCTCAAAACCTTCCTCCAGTCAGCACTAGGGTAACTACCCAACCTCAACCTTCTCAAATTCCTCCTACTTCAACTATATCAACCACATATTTTGATCAACATGTGCCTATGACAACTTATTAGTATGTCCCTAACCCACAAGGGTACATACTATCAACCACCCAAAATTTTATACCAAGTAGTTCTCATGTGCTACCATCTCAACCTCTTGGTATCACTTATCGGTATGTGGCTTCTTCAGTACCATCTGCCACCTATTCATACATTACTGTGGGCCAATACCAAAAAAATGTGCCTCTCAATTATGTAGCTTCTCAACCCTATCCTGATCTAATCAAAATGCTCATGGATAAAATGAATATTTTAGAGTAATCCATCTTTACCTCAACCAATATTTTGTCTTATGAAAAAATCTATAAAAATCTTATCCACCCATCTATGCCCATCCATGCTTATCCTTCTCAATGGGAATTTCCCAAATTTTTTATATTCCAAGGTAAAGAGGATCCTTAGCAGCACTCAATAGATTTCCATCATACTTTATACTTTATCACTTATGATGATGCTCTCCTCCTTTAAACCTTTCCCATGTCATTATCTAGGGCTGCCATTGATTGGTATAGTTCCCTTCCCACTCATTCCATATTTTCTTTCTCTCAATTGGCACAAACCTTTTTAGAACACTTTTCAGTAAACATATCTAAAAAGGTTTCCATTATCGACTTATACTCCATCAAATAATTTTAAATAGAATCCATTATTGATTTCATTACCAGATGGAGGGGCCTCATTAATCAACTCACCTTCCCATTACCCAAACATGAATTAATTGAATTATTCTCTCAAGGGTGTACTAAACACATTGCTCTAACTCTCCAAGTCCAAACCTTTAGGACCTTTGATGAAGCATTCACTATGGCCCACAAATTAGAAAACTATGCTATCGATGAAGGGAAGTTGAAGCTTCAAAATAAAAATTCTAATTTCAAATCCACTAATTCATCCTCCACCAAAACCAGAAACCCAACCACTTCTAAAGAAAAAGTGTCAACACACTTAGTTTTTCTCATAACTACACCTCCTCCAACCATCAACCACACACCTCAAACCAACAATCCTTCCAATCATTAAAATCATACCCAAAATTGGGCTCGTTTAAACCATTTACCTTGATTGGGGAGTCTTATGCATTAGTCTTGGAAAAACTACTTAAATCCAATCTAATACAACTTCCACCCACCAAACCCCATCAATAATTTGATACTTATCACCTCCTTCTTGGGTGGTACATTGAGAATGATCATTGTGATTATCATTAGGTTGTTAGACATGATATCAATAGATGCAATACCTTTAAGAGCATTGTCCAAGACCTAATTGATAAAGGGAAGCTTGTGTTTGATAATCAAAATTCTCTTTCTAACCAATCTCTTGATATTTTCCAAAAACCATTCCCAAATCATCCACCTTCAACCCAACACCATGAAATCCAACCTGAATCCTCCAACTCACATGAGGCATATGTAATTAATGTCATCAATAATCTTCCCACTACTAAATAATTCATCACATCTATCACCCAAATAGAGGAAAATAACCCACCACCTATTCTTTCAGATGCCCAAATGGAGGAAGTAGCTACCCCTTTCACTTCCTTAGATGAAACCACGGTTCCATCTACCCCTCCTATGATGGAAATACCCAAGGAGATAACCAATCCATTAACCATTTCATCCACTCCTCCACACCAAATAAAATAACCATTTACTTTGGATAACCAAAACAAGGAAGAATCTAAACCAACCCTTCCTCTTGAAACCATTACCCATACCACACTAATTATATAATTATATGTATCTCCCTTGCAAACCATTTCTCAAGAGACAATACCCCTAACTACCTAATCATTACCTTTGGAACCTTCTACCAAGGATAACAACACTAAAACCACTCCTTCTTCCCTAAAGGGTTTGCACTTTGAAACTAATGATCAAGGAATAAGGCTCATTTATAAACCCTTTTCTTGACTGGTTCAAAGTTTGAAATTTACCTCCCAACCTAACTTTGATAGAGCCACCTTTTAGCATCAGCTTGGACTCCCATATCAAAATAAAACTAAAAATTCTAATTCACTTGAGTCCACTTTCAAACCTATTGTTACAACTCCACCAACTACCCCTCATAAATTCACCAAGAAATCATCTCAATTATCCCCATCTAAAATTGGTATGCTTCTTTTATCAATCCAATCAAGAACTTGGGGGTCCTTCCCACACCTAATCCTACTTACCCTCCTTTGAGATTAGATTTAACCATATCAACCCAACCAAAACCTAATCCAATTAAGCCCATTAACAAGGAAGGATTGCCCAAACCACAAACTCAAGGAAGAACCATACCAAATTTTCAATCTCTACCTTCTATTTTAGGACCACATCCCTCCACAATTCCCATTACTTACTCTTCTTCCAAAGAACCATCTCCCCTTTCTCCACATATAACAATCCCATATCCTAGTTCATCATCATTGCTTACCAACCTTTCTCTATCCACTTTCCCATCTATTAAACCCTTATCATCTAGACCCCTAATTCCTAAACCAATTTTAACTAATCCAATTCTTTCTAAACCACCAACCAAGCTCAATCCACCAACCAAACCTCCTATCAATAATTCTTTGCCCAATAAAGTTCCTACACCAAAAATCTAACCTCCACCACTTCCAAAATATTTATCTAAATCTTATAAAACTATTTTACAAAGGATCCTACAATCTTCTTCTATTAGCTTACCACCAATCAAGCCTTTTGACCCCACTCACCAAAAGCTAACCTGGTTCAATGATAATATGATTTGTCTTTACCATAAGACCCCTGGGAATGATATGGAGAACTGTAAATCTCTCCAAACTATCATCCATGGCCTTTTGGAGGAGGATGATCTATTAGATAAACCTTTTTTAATCCCCTTTCCTCTTTTACCACCTATCCAATCTACCCACCAATCATCTACTTCTCTACTCTCACCAAGGAGTGAAATAGAAGAACTAAAGCAAGCAACTGGTCCCATTACCCATACCATTTATATGGTGACTCAGTCTCAATCTCAACAAAAGGATAAGGGTAAATACATCTAAAAAAATGAAAATGGAAAAGCTAGGGCCACCATTCCATGGTCTTACCCTTAGACTCCCCAACCAACCCATTAAACTCAAACAACTACACCTTCACCTTCACCCTCACAACCACCCAAGACCAGAGTCTCTATTTTTAGAGCCCCTTGTTTTTTAAATGCATCTCCATTCATTCAATGCTTAGTGTTAAAACAACTTCATGAAATGTCAGTCAAAATGAGTCTTTATGACTTGGTTAACACCTTTCCTTAACATTGTCAAGCTTTAATCAAAACATTACATTCTATAGAAGTTCAACCAGATGATCCCCAACTTCTTTCACTTTTGATTGGAGCCATCTAACATGTTACCATAGTCACCTTTCAAGAATCTAAAATTCTACCCTATCATAGCAAAGACCTTGATCCCCCTCTTTTATCATAGCATCCATCAGCCATACACATGTCAAAAGAGTTATGATTGATGGGGGAGTGAGTATCAATATCATCTCCTTCCATGCCTATGATCAAATTCAACTACCTAAAACATTATGTCAAAAAGCTTGATATTTCTTTAGTCATTTAATGATACCTTGGCCACCACTCTAGGAACAATTTTTCTCCACATACATTTGGGGCCTCAAACTATTACTAAACTATTTTATGTAGTATAAGGTAAATTTCAATATAACATGTTACTCAGTCACCCTTGGATCCATGCCATGGGATGCATCCCTTCTACCCTTCACTGATGTGTCAAATTTGAACATGAGGGACAAGTCATTACAATCAAAGCTGATCCAAGTCCCTTTGTTTCTTGTAATATGACATATCAGCCCAATAATGTTCTTATTCCATCTTCACCCTCTTCACAACCAACCTCTATCCAAGCCACCATGTCTACCCAACCCACCAACACTTATATCTTCAACAATGATGAAGCATCCACTAGTTCAACCATTCTTTCATCATAAATCCTAATCAAACACCCCTTACAATCCATGTTTTAACATCTTATGCTAGGAGAATATAAAATTTTAGCTTTGGATGCTTTCCCTTCTCCACATGAATGACCCCTTCAAAATAGAACATATTTGGGAACCTTCAAAATGATCCATATTATGATCCCAATATTGGTACCCTTATCCCCTTTGGCCTTCCTAATAATAAAACATATTTTGTCTATGGGGGACTTGATAAACCACTCCTTGCTCCCACTGCCATGCCTTATATCTAGCCATTCACTTCCATCTTCTTTTATCTTATCAACTTGACCTTTGCCCATACATACCTTCATCGATTTTCTTGAAAAGGGTTTGGTTTTGGCCTCTATGAACAAGGACCCCATAAAATTCCCATCATCAAAACTCAAAAACCTCATGAGTTCTTTGGCCTGGGATATGACCCCCAAAAGAGCCCACATCACCCAAACCAAATCTCACCACTACTGATGAACCCCTACCTTCACCAACCCCACTTTTATAATTTGATGAACCTCTACCTTTACCAACCTCACTTTTATAATTTGAAGAACCTCTACCTTTTCCAACCCCACTTTTACACTTTAATGAATCTTTACCCTCACCAACCCCATCTCTCTAGTTTGAAGACATCAACATCATCCTACCTAACTTTTTTTTGGATCAATACCATTAGTTTGGGTCCCATAACTTATCAACAAGAAGTACAAACCCAAACCATTCCTCTTATCCACCCTAAAATGATTACACTTGACTCACTCACCATTAACACCATCCAACATCAAGATGACAATTCTATTCTTACCTATTTGGGTGTGGGGGAATCTTCTCTTTACAAAGCTCTCCCTCCTAAAAACCACACATTGCTAAATAAATTGACCATAAAAGTCAATTTGGGTACTCAAGAGGACCCTCATATTATCAATATTGGCCAACCCTAAACCCTTGAGGAATAATGAGACTATCCATCTTTTTTCCATGATCATAGTATAGCATTTGCTTAGTCTTATCAAGATATGCCCAACATTGACCCTTACATCACTCTTCATAACATCATTACCCATCCTAAAATTAAGCCCATTCAAAAAAAACTTTATCATACACACCCTCACATAGCTCTTCTTGTTAAAGAAGAACTTCAATGCCTTATATCCATTAACTTCATTCAACCCATTGACTACCCAAAATGGGTCTCTAATATCATTCTTGTTACCAAAACCATTGAGGAACTCTACCTTTGTGTGGATTTCTATGACCTTAACCTTGTATGACCCAAAGATGACTTTCCCCTACCTAACATAGACCAATTTGTTGATCTCAATACTAGCCATGAAATGTCATCCCTTATGGATGGTTTTTTAGGATATAAATGAATCCTAATCACCCCTCAAGATCAAAATAAGACATCCTTCATCACCCCATGTGGAAATTTTTGCTATCATGTCATGCCCTTTGGCCTAAAGAATGTAGGAACCACTTATCAATGGGCCATGACTTACATCTTTCATGATCTCATCCATAAAATAATTGAGGATTATGCTAATAATTTTCTCAATAAATCTAAACACCATTGAGATCATCTCATTTTTCTTTTTATCATCTTTGAAAGACTTATCCATTATCATGTCAGGCTCAACCCAAAGAAATGTATCTTTGAAGTCTTATCAAGAAAACTTCTAGGCTTTATTGTTTCCTTTTTTGGAATAGAAATAGACCCCACACAAGTTTGAGCCATTCTATAAATGCCTCCTACTAACCTAAAACAACTTTGTAGCTTGCAAGGCAAACTTCAGTCAATCCACTGCTTTATCTCCCAACTATCTGATCACTGTTAACCTTTTCACCATCTCTTTAGAAAGGTTACCTCCTTTAAATGGACCAAATAATGTCAATAGGACTTTGATGAAATCAAGGAGTATCTTCTCTCTTTACCAGTCCTTATTCCTCAAAAAGAGGATCAACCTTTTTATCTATATATATCTGCCACCAATCATTCCCTGGGGGCCATGCTCAGTCTCGTGATGACCAAAATAAGGAGAAAACTATTTATTACATCAACCACACCCTCATTGACTATGAAACCTGATACACCCATCTAAAAAAACTTTGCCTTGCCTTAGTTTTCATCACCTCTAAACTTTGTCATTATCTTCTTAACCATAAAACTTATGTCATTACTAACACTGATCCCCTCAAGTATATGCACTCCAAGACATATCACAACCAATGTATGGATAAGTGGCTCATGTTATTATCTAAGTTTGATCTTAAGTTTATTTCAAAAATTTCCATTAAAGGATAGGTGATTGTAGACCAACTAGCTAAAGCTCCTCTCTTTGATAATCAAACTCACCCTCTTACCTTTCTTGATGAGTCTATAGCTAACCTTTCTTCAGAAGAACCCACATACCAAATGACTATGTATTTTGATGGATCTAAATGTCAAAATGGTGGGGGTGATGGCATAATCTTCATTCCCCTTAATGAGGAACCTCTTCCCCTTTCTTTCAAACTTGATTTTGAATGCGGTAATAATATAGCCAAATATGAAGCTTTGGTCATCAGTCTCCAAACTACCCTAGCTTTGGGAATAAAAATAATTAGCATCTTTGGAGACTCTCAACTTATTATCAACCAAGTCATAGGAGCATATCAATGAAAAAATGACATTCTTTTGAAGTATATACAACTTTTTAACAAACTATTACATCATTTGACCATTATATTATCTAATTAGTCCTTTGTTCTACCAATAAATTTGTGAACATAATGGCTTTCCTTACATCCCAAATTCCATCTCAATCTATTGACTCTAAAATATTTATCACCATCCCATAATTCATCACACCATCCTACCTTAGTCCTAATCTTCTTACCATTTACCAAATAGAATCATCATCTTTAGACATTTGGTATGATCAAATCTTCAACTACCTTAACATTGGTATCCTCCCTTCAGATCTTTCTAGAATTGATCATAGAGATTTCATTCAAAGCACCTCTTTTTACTTAATATTAGAGGGAATTATTTATAAATGAGGCTTTAACGGTCTCTTCCTTTGTTTCCTTTATAGTAATGAGGCTTCTCATGCCATTAAAGAAGCACATGATGACATTTGTGGGGGGTAATTTAGTGGTTTGGCCATTGCTAAATATATCATTTGCCTATGTCACTATTGGCCCACACTCAATCAAGATTATTGTGACTATGTCAAGAAATGTGTCAAATGTGAATGCCATGCTAACCTTCATCATGCACCTTCTCATGGTCTTCAAGTATCAACTAACTATTGGCCTTTTTCATAATGAGGTCTTGATCTTATCAGATAAATCAATCTACATTCCTCATAATGAAATCAATATATCATCACTATAACAAAATATTTCACCAAATGGGTGGAAGCCATCCCACTAATCTCAATCAAAGCCAAAAAAATTAATGATTTCATCAACCATCACATCATTTGACATTTTGGTGTTCCTCACAAGATCATCACCGATAACAAAAAATATTTTAAGAATAAAAAAGTCTAAGAACTTTGTGATGCTTTTGGTATCAACTTAAGCTTCTCCTTACGTTATCATCCACAAGCTAATGGGTAGGTTGAGGCTTCCAAAAAAACACTCATCAAAATCATCACTAAGGTGGTCAGTGCTTCAAGTAAGTACTGACACCTCCATATCCCATTTTCTTTATGGGCTTACTACATTAATATCCAAACTATGATAAGGGCTACACCTTTTTCCTTGGTCTTTGATGCAGAGCCTGTCTTACCTCTCAAAGTCCAAATTCCCTCTCTTTGTATTTCCTTACATGATATGATTTTTGAAGAGGATTATCATCAAGAATGCCTCACACACTTTGAGTTGCTTGATGAACATCAACTTGCTGCCCTTAACCACCTTCATATTTATCAAGAGCTTATCAAATGAGCATATAATAAACATATAAAAATATGAGAGTTCAACATCAAAGATCTCATCCTTAAGGAAAACCAACATGTCACTAACATGGAGAAGACCAAAAAAAGGAAAGTTTTCTTTTAACTGGTTAGGACCTTACATTATAACCCATAAGTATGGATTAGGTGCTTATCGCTTGTCCTCTCTTGAGGGTAAGCTAGAACTTGAACCCATTAATGCTTTGTATTTTCATCTCTTTCATTATTAAAATGAGGATAAAACCCAATTCTATGTCTAACTTAAGCTCATACCATTAGATCATTAACCTTCTTCCACCTCATTTCCTTTCTACCCATTTTGGGGTTGATTGATTATAAAGAACCATGTGATTCCTCTGTCATAGGCATAACCCAATCCTAAGTATGGGTACCCCAGATCTACCCATAGAATGGTGCTCATGGATACTTTTCATCTTTTAATAGACATAATCCCATGGTCAATTATTTCTCAAAACCCCTTCCTCTAATGAACCTTCTGTGCCTAGGTCTTGCTTCTACATGGGTAGACCTTTTAAATTTGACTAGACTTGTCCATGTCTAGTTTCAACTTAAAACATATACATATATCCAAATAAATGGTAGAATTCTCCCTTGAAGGACAACTACCCCATCAAATCAAAGGTTGCTTAAAAAAAATAGACTACTCCCTTGAAGGACAACTATGCACAATAAATCTTAGATCTCTCCCTTGAAGGATGGCTAAACAATATTCATAGAAGCTTCCCACATCAATCAGATTTAAAAAATTTAAATCAATAATAATAAATAAAATTAATAAGGCACAATCAGCTCTTATATTTACCATTTGTAGACTTCCTGTATTGATCAGTCTACCTATTTATGTCAATCAAGCCATAATCAGCTCTTATATATGGAATAAGTAGACTTATTATATTGATCAGTCTACCCATTATAATCAAACATACAAAAGGCATGGACTTGTCTACTAAAGTTCTTTGGTCACCTATGGAAAAGCCAATGACTCCACTTGAACATTTACACCCTTACCAACCATCCACATCCTAATCACACCTAAGGGACTATGAGCATACATGACATGAAGTGGTCAAGATGCATATTTTCTTAATAAAACATGCTCTTATAAAACATTTGATGGGTTTGTGTTCACTAAGTTAATCTATTTATGGATTCTTAATGTTCAGTTCTCACTAGTAAAAGGCACCATGCTCCTTTTCTTATCCAAATATGTGGATGTAAATGTTGCCCTTACCTATGCCACACCCATATCCTCATATCCATTAACCAAACATCACATTTTATTTAACATTTTGCCCTGAACATATGCAAAATTAACATCATGTGTAAACAACATAGCTAATAATAAAATAATAACAATCCATAAACCATAACATCAAAATGAACAAACAAAATTACATTGATTAAATCATCAAAACATCATCATCATATGTGAATAACATCATACCCAATACCATTAATGAAATAATGTCATAATCAAGACTTAAATATGAATAAACATTGAATCATAATCAACTCATCACATCATCATCATAGTCAAAATTTATATATATATATATATATATATGTCATAGTAAAAAATGATACATATACATCTCTCACATATACATCTTGCATCTTGGCGCATAGGTCAATATCAAAAATACATATACATCATCATGAACTAGGAGCACATACACCACTACTACTAGCCCCATCCACACTTGTCCCTAATGAAGGCCCTATCGGTAGACCTGCTACTATACCCCACTGACTTAGGGCTACAATCACTACACCACCTACCAAACCCACCTAATACTCTCCCCACCTTAGCTCATTAGGATATTGTACTAACACAATTCCCTCATAATAACACAACTCCTATATGGCCATTAGATACCTAGCTTGTGTCACAAAACTTGGTGGTACCACCACTACCCCACCTATCTACCATAGAGAGTCTCTCTCTTGTTTTATTAATCTAAGTGATGTCCTCACTTGATATCGATCTCCTATCACTGACATAATCTATCCCTATAAACTAGCCACCTAACCTTATAAAGTAGCCACTTAACCCTATAAAATGGTGACTTATGCTTGTACCTAGTCTCTCTATACTATCACTCTTCTTATCTGACCCTAAAGAGTGGCAATCTAACCCTAAAGAGTATAAATATACCCCTATAAAGTGGCTATCTAAGCCTATGCTACTGCAAGTGCTACCACTACCTATGGGTCACCCTATGTTGGTACTCCTATTGGGTAACATTCATAGGCCCCTAGCCTCTAGTTCCCCAACTAAAGTCTATTAATACATATCTACCCTAAAACCATGCTAGATAATCTATAGTAACACTGACATCATCTCTCACCCTATCATGAAGCTCCTCATAATCTAATACCTCCTCTTGAGGCTATGGATCTGGTAATAAGAACTCAACATCCTCTCTCTTGTAATGAGGATAATCTAGTGGAATACCCTATTGGAGTCCTAACTGTCATCACACTCTCTCTATAGGAATGAGCTCTATCTCACTATCTCATCTATTGTATACCCATATCCGTCTCTATAAAGCATATATATTCCAAATTTATCCATCCCATATAGGCTAAGTCATATATGGCCTCCATACTATATCTCATGGTACTAGACTCTCCTAAGCATCTCAAAACCACTCTAGATCCCTTGTTCCACCACATTATCCTATGATCATGCCTCTTCTCCTCCATCTCAAAAACCCCACCCTATAGTTTGTTAATAGATATGCATCCATAGGTAGGCCCAATGGTCTCAACACATGTATGTGATCATATGCCCAATAGTGTAAAACAGATCCAATGCTAATACCATAATGCATGTGAACTCTAAAACCCCATAACTTCTTATAAATCTGAACCAATAATACCTATCCCCATATAATTACTATCCTCCCAAATATCAACTCTACCAAAACCCCTAGTAACATATAGGTAAATCTCCCTCCTACTAAATATATCAATGCAAAACATGTCATCACTAACTACATCATCATCAAGAGATGTCTCTCATTTGGAGTCTTCTCATATAATGACCTGATACTAAAGCCACCTATTTGAAACTATGCATGAACTCTATCCACTCCATATAACCAACCCATCAGGTAATCTATCTCATCACTCTCTATGTGATAAATAGTATCCCCTCGTATCAGTAGTTAGGTAATATTGTAGATATCCTCTAGTAAGATACTCATCTCTCTAATAGGTAACCAAAATGTGTTAGTTGTCAAATCCCATCTCTTGAATAGATGAATTACAAATAAGAACTAAATGGGCCCTTATTGACCTTTTTATCTACAATTTTAGGGTTTTCACCCAATCATCAATGGTTACCTAACTATCTATGGTTAACCCTAACTATTGTTGGTCACATCCAACTATCAATGGTTACCTAACCATCATTGGTTTTACTTAACCATAACTAATTGCCTTTCTCCATATTTTCCACACTTTTCCACCTACCACCAACTCCACTTGGGGAAACCCTTCCATTGCCTCACCTTGACCTATTTAGGAGTTATCCTCTCCCTCTCAAGAACTAAATTAGGCCTAAATTACATGTTGGATCCACTATCCATGGGAATATGTAGGCAACATCCTCTTGCCTAGTGCATTAGCAGTCAACTCAACCACACCCTACCCACCCAATCACCTGACCCATTTACCTTTGCCTAACTCGATAATGGTACCAACTTCATGCGCCTTGCCACAACTTTGTTTTAGTCATGATGACCATCTTGACAAATTTTTCCATGTTGACCTTTTGTATTATGCACCACCTCATGTGTGACCTAACCCATTGTGTTTTTTTTGAGAGCACTTCCTACCCTAGATACCTGAGTAAACACCACACTTTTCTAGGACCCATGACAAGTGTGACCCAATCAGCTACGCCCAATGCTGGGGATCGATTACCTTATCACTAATCTTAGACCTCAACCTTATTTTTACCAACATGATAATATTTGTCTTTGTGTGCTAGTGCTTATCATAATTAGTTATATTTTTGTGCATGTACTTTCATCTTCAATGCCCAACCTCATGACCTTTCTTACACATTTTATCAAACCCTAGCCTAATTCAACCTTCACCTCATTGGCTCCTAGTTTGATGGGGAATACCCTCCTCCCATACTCAAGGAAACTAGACCTTGACCAGTCGACAACTCATTCTTGTTATATAACTTATTGACCTAAAATCTACACAATAAAAGGGGCAAAATGTAGACACCTAAAAGCTACACCATGATAGTTTTTAGTGTTGTCTTGACCTGTGGACTTAATTGACTCTTCATCTAGTAGACCACCTAGTTTAATACAATTATGTCAAAAACCCTCCAAAACACATCACTTCATTTAGGACCTTTTCACCCATTTATTCATGACCCTTCAACCATCACCAATTAGGGTAACCATTGATGATCACCCTAACCATCAATGGTTGGGGTCATAAAACTTGCCTTAAACTTTTAAAGTAGCTCCAAATTTATTTGAGATAAACATTCTATAGAATGTAAAATTTATTTAAAACTATATTTTAAAGATGAATGAAAATATGCAACTTAATCCCCTCCTAACTTAGTAACTTTCCCTCAATCTTCCCTCTCCTTACTTAGTAGTTTTGTGCTATAAATATAGGGCTTGTGGGAGAGTTATGGATCCAAAAATTTTCATCTAGATTCTCTTATTCTCTTTATGCAATAATACAAGACCATAAATCTCTATCTATGTGAATTTTAAAGGTAGTATTATTATTATGCTGTTTAACTTTCTTAAGATTTCAACTATCATCCACTTGACATCATACAGGTATCTTTCCTTTATTTTTGGTGTTTTCACCCTTTATCATAGTTTGTTATCTTGATATATTCACTTGCACACCTGTACATACCCTCATCACCCATAATTCACCCATTTTCTAATCAACCACATCCACTTACTTCCCTTTCAACCTTTTACTCATTGTCCCATAGGTAACCATAGATGGTTACTATAACCATCACCGGTTATATCAACTGTTGCTAGTCACATAACCATCATCGATCACTGTGAAAAAAAAATAGTTTATTATTTTAGCCTTCCCCACACCCTACCAAACCTTATTTTGGATTTTGACCTATTTGTAGACCTTACCCAGACCCTCTGGACCTGACCTTGGTATATTTATGCATCATCCCCTGTCTTCTATCAAATAGGTACATTATTTATTTTCTTGCATATTTATTTCCTTATCCTTTAAATATAAGTATATTTATTATATCATTTTTGAATGAATTGTATTATAAGTGGATTGATATCCTCTTAGAAAGCCTCATGATTCTTGGATCTAGCATACACTAGGCAATCCACTCAACCTACCATCTAACAAATTTTCTTCTAGTCTTCTAGTCCTTCCTAACCAAAAAAGAGTCCTCACATTCATCTAGATCAATGCACATATTATACTAGGTATTAATCTACACACCTTAATATTCAATTTATTTTATCTAATTTTAAAACTAATAAATGAAATAAATAAATTGAAATAGAACCTTAAGAAAGTACATTGAAGACCTCTAGGGTCAGAGTAAGTTCTTGATTCCCAAACCCTATAAAAGAACACAAGAGTAAATGAGATGCTTGGAGGGACTGATCAACACATGGAGATATATAAGTTTATGAATAAGGATGGAAGTAAATAAGAAGAGATGTTGTGATGGTGTCTAGTCCATCAAGTCACCTCACAACCCCTCTATAAACAATCAATAGGTAGCTAGATAGTTTATACAAAATGGTAAGAAAATGGATTTATAGGCACAATAAAGTATTAAAATTTGGAAGGAATGGAAATTTTCACTGGTAAAAGGCATCCATACTCTCATTTTGGTAAGAAAATTAGTGGGTATACCCACTATTTTGTCTTAGACCAACCCTTATCTATGATAGTCAGTTTGGGAGCTAGATGGGCAAACCAAGCATTAAAAGGTTTACAAATAGGTTTTAACTCACAAGATGGTTGTGGATCAGTCTAGAATGATGGTATGGGTCCTTATAACTATCCTAAAAGGATTATCATCTAGGGTCCTCATCAAATACCCTTGAGAATAGGCCAATATAGATAGACACCAGACTAGTTCATAAACCATACTGCTATATTAAAGGCCTTAGATCCTTTTTATGAGTTTGATGAATATTGAGGGTGTGAAATGGTTTTAAATACCTTTATGAATGGGTTTTAGGTGAAAAAAGTGAATAAAAGGTCAAGGTATCTCTAAAACCCTATTAGATCTCCTCATCCTACACATAGTCAACTCAAGTACCAACTTCAAGTGTTTACCTAATCCACCACATACATGCTCAGGGACAGTGATCTTAGGGAAGTTTAAGTATCCATATAAACTAAGAATCCATGAAATATTGGCTGGCATTTAGTGGATAACCTTTAAGAATAAACCTTAAGAAAATAAGCAATTAGAATTGGTCTGCACACTACCCTAATGCCACCTTTTAATGTTACTATCTCCATGCACCCTTTACATGGGAACCTAGGCCATTCATGGAAGATGAGGAGGTTACTCCACTATAATTCATGGCATTTTTATTGACTTGGATGTTTGTACACTATGAACTATCACTAAGAATCTTAAGTACTCATAAACCTCTCAAAAACCCTAGGTAGACCTAGTCTTGGAAATATTGATGTTTTAGCACCATGGATGACTTGATAAGCTCATAGAATGTTAATTAAACTCATAGAGGACTCCATCCATGGTACCTAATTGTATGAACACCGTACATAAGTGTCATAAATTTGGAATTTTATAGGATTTTGAGAATAAATAAAGGTACATAACTATTTGAGGATCTTCCAACTATTAGAGGGGATGGTTTCTGACCTTACACACCTCAAATCATAATATGCCCAAAATTTCATCTAGAAATGCCTTTGTAAGTGCATTCAAGATTACCAGTTTGTAAATGATAGAGAAAAGTGGACTCGTCAACTAGGAAAAGTGAAATTTTAGTTGCCTAATGATTGTATAGGCATATATTATGATTGAAGGTGTTGGTTTAGGTATGAATATAAATTTTTTATAGGTTATCAATCTCTCCTAGAGGTATTTCATGATAACCATGCACCAATACTTAGGCAATTAGGCTTAATTAGCCTATTTGGTCTTTGGGTTAATAAAAGATCTCAAAGTTGGTGTAGAGGGGATTCTAAAAGAGTTAAGATGAGGTTGTCTATGCCATCATAAATTCTCCATATAGACATAATTGACACTTCATGGTAAATGAGGAGAGTGGGGGTAGTTATCAAGCTTTATTTGATATGTAAGAGGAGGTTACACCACTAATGCCTCATGAAAAAGGGCTCCATTAAGCCACTTTTATTATTTGTAACTAATTGGGAGGGAGAGAGAGTTGGATAAGTGTGGCACATATGTGCTCCCCATAATTCATACTTTTTTGTAATTAGACATCAATGACCCAAATGGCCATTTAAAGCACCTATTCACTCAACTAAAGCATGGAGATGCATATAAAGGGTTGTTATAGTCAATTATAACTACAAAAAAGTCAATTATGGTCTTTTATGACCCCTCATTCATCTTTTATGCCACTCTTTCTCTCCTCTTTGTTTTATCTTCTATTATATGTTGAAGGCTCTTGGCCTTGTATTATATCCCTTAGGCTAGTATGAGGAAACTCTACTAGTTATTGTACTTTTACACCTACTTGGAATGATGAATAGATAATTTTAACTTCTTCATGATATGTACTTAGTGTGTTTATGCTTATTTTTATAGGCATAGTGGTATGATCTTCCCTTTTCAGGTCTAAGTTTCACTTGAGTATAAACAAGCTTTCTTAGTAGGTTATCTAGTGTGTTCTGAGGTTGATATCTCAAGATTGAAGTGGAAACAAGATTGAAAGTACCTTGAACTAGGGCTTCTTCTCATGACCCTCTTGATTCAATCATTCAAACTAACCTCTAGGTGAAATATTGTTGCTTATAAGTCATTGAAGATGGTGTCTCATCTCTAGACATTATCCATTAGTGTGGTAAGTGGTTAAATTTGAGTTTATGGAATTATCATCATGGTGCATCACAAATTTGTAATAGGTTTTCATTTATGAAATATTCTTTACCCTTTTCATCCCAATACATTATTACTTAGAGAGAGTGTTGAAATGACAAATCAGGGGAGATAGCCCCATAAAATCTAGAGGTTTGGCCTAAACAACAGGTGACCCATATCCTATAGGCCAATCCCATGTTAGCCTAGGTTTGAGGTGGATGTGAATATTCCTTTCTTTATCAAGGGTGCAACCTACATTCTTAATAGTTTCTACTCTCCCTCTTCTAGTAATATTATACAAAATAAAATTATATCAAAATAAGGATCAAGGCATCCATAAAAGAGTTATCCAACAAACCCAAAGAAAAATCCAAAGGTGATCCAAGGCTCAAATTATGATATAAGGTCAATTTACCATGCATCATATAAGAATAATTGAGGAGGAAATAGAAGGAACCCATGGCACCTCTATTAGGGCTATGAATGTCTGTCTATCTATAGAGTAATGCTAGAGCTTCCTAGTTTTTAGATCTTTTTTTATAATACTAGAATGAAACCTATATTTGTCTTAAGTATTTCTAAATTCATCACAATAAGGGTAAAAATAAATCACTTCCTCACACATATATCTAGGTTAAATGAAGAAGTAAGTATGTTGTATGTGGTTTTGAGGAGTATTTTTTTTATGTATGATTTAATTATTCTTTGTGTAATGGTTCATGTTTGATCTAAAATTTGTTAACCAAAGGTTTTGGGTTATCAAATACTAGGGAGTATTTCCCATATAAGTCACCATTTTATTTTTAGAATAGGGACCCTCTATCTTTCAAAAATGGTTTAGCCCTATCTTGAAAATATTCTAAAGAGAAAATATTTATGTATTTGACTAACCTCACTATTCAAAAAACCTATGAACATATTTTGTTTAAGGACTAACCAACTAATGTTATTCCAAAGTGGTATATATATAGGGCTTAGCTCATTGGGTTCTTTGGTAAAATTATTTGGTGAACTTCTTTGATAAACTTATTTGGAACTATGTTTACCAGCATTTGGTCTGTAGAACTATCATTTAGAATCCTATCTTTAGAAGTTTTTTATAATTCACATTTATATGGATATTTGTATGAATTTAATCTTCATAGTTTTCATTCATAGGAATTATTTAGGACAATTGTTCAAAATTCTTTTTTATATTACCTCAACTTTTTCACCTTGTATTAAAGACTTCACCATTTACTCTTCAAGACAGGCTATTTAGGAACTAGGTCTTCAAAATTTTTACACTTTAGATTATCTTGGTCTTCAAAGGATTTTTTTGACAAGACCCTTTAGTGAAATTACTTGACATGAAACTATTATTCAAAAAAAATATTAAAAATAGTCATTTGGTGAGTCTTTCTAGATCATCTAGGTCTTTGGCAATTTTGTTCAACAAAATTATTTAGTGGGAACATTTGACATTTTGGTCTTTGAAAAAAGTGTTCAGCTCATCAAGGTCTTTGATAAAATAATTTGGGGCTTTTCTTTGACTCATTATGGTCTTTAGAAAAAAATTTCAAAACTTTTGTTGTAAAGACTTATCGACCTCACAAACATTTTTTTTATACTATATCCCAACTCCTGACTATCGAGAGCCTTATGGCATGGAAAACCAAAGAAAAAGAAGCAATGTAATGACACTTAATAAAATAAAATGATGTGGCACTCCTACTAAGCATCAACAATGCTTACATTTCATACCCACCAAATGAGGTGACAAAGTTTAAATGAATAAACAAATCAAAGTTATATATATTAGACATTAATGGCACACAAATTGGAAATGAATGATAAATTTATGTCAAATCATTGTGAATGATTATTTATTTATTTTTAAATCTCAAGCTAAATCCTAACTTAATTGTTCCCTTTCTATTAATTCCTAGCTATTGGTGTTTCAATCCTAATAGCATACTCAAGAGAGTCAAACTATTAACTTTCAAACCAGACTAATATCAACATAGTAGAATAGTAATGGCATTCTCATATAAATAATTTTAATGAAATCTACCACCATTAAGGTTTTATATGAAAGATTTGACTAAATACAAGGATACATTATTTGAGCTTGTAGTATTCAATAATGATTATAACAACTACTCAACACTGTGGGAGGTGATACACCAGGTTGAAAAGCATACCCATGAAGAGATATTAGATTTATCATAATGGAAATTGGATATAGACATCCTCCCATTAAAATTACAAGGGATGAAATTCATAAAAACAAAGATAGAGATCATATTATTCATAATACTTATTCTTCATTGGGAAGATAATTGGAGGCATGTTCTCACACTATTTAGAACACAAGATAGTTATGGTATACATATTGGGTGATAAATTTTAGAGGTATATATCCCTCCCCATTTCAAATGATAATTATGATTTTCATAGGGTAGTCTTATGGAACAAATAAAAATCAACAAAGAAAACACTCAGTAGCTAGATGCTCCCTAAGGAGACCATCAATTTAAAGGACAAGCATCCAATGCCAGTGACCAAATTTAGGATGGGAATATGAATTTTGATGGACCTATTAAATAAGTTATTTGGTTATCTAATAATTATATTAATCCACCATGTGTGTATTATATTTCTTGACTTACTAGTGACCTTGAAATTCACAATCACTCTGGGTGAAGTAATCAGTGCAAGGTTGTGGGAGTGGATATTACATAGGGATAAGATGACTCAATGAGTCCATTTATACATGATTACCTAACTCCTAAATGATATCCTTAGAATAATTAATGTTCACAACAAGTCATTCTAGATCCTATCTCTAGACTGCATAAATAATCATATATGTGATTCCTATTCTTTCATGTACATATACGTATACACTCAAAACATTATGTGCATTATAAATGTCATCTAACCATAGGTATGGATGGCTATTTATGAGTCCCCTCTATCGAGGATATCCAAAAACACTTAATATACACTATTAATTAGGGGAGACTACTTATTATACATATATTATATTATCATTATGGTCATAGGCCATAAGGTAGCACCCTTACGCCTCCCTAGGTATATCCCTAATAAATTAGCAAAGATAGAAATTACCTTCTAGTTATGGTGTGAAATAGATGAATACATGCATAAGATAAATAATATATACTTTCATGGCTCCCACATCATGATTTGGATAATGTGCTACGTAAACTACAATCATTTCTATGAAGTAGGCAAGTATATGGAGTATTATCCATTGACTACCCTACCTCATAGGGACTCAGATCCATATGGTCAGGTAAAAAACCACATCAAGGGAATTGGTATTGCCTATAATCATGAGACTAATGACCATGATTTATTATTCCTCAATGCCAAGGATGAAGCCCTAGTCAAATAATGGGTATAATCAATCAATTTGAAAGAAGACCTCTTGAAAGTCATTAAAGGGAACCTTTCTATCTCAATAGTGGATGCAAAAACTAAACTCCCACTAGTTAGAGGATGTGATTCATTATAATTTTGGGTTAATATGTCCTTTAAAATAGAAAATGATCAAGGTCAACCCTCATAGACACCCCCTATGACACTCAAAGAAATAAATAAAGAACCAAGGGTGCTTGATACCTTACTTGGTGGAGAAAAAGATGACCATATTTGTCTTGAATATTTAGATTTTTGGGGGCCCACCCAAATAAACGTTTCATTAATCCTAGAGGTTGATTCTATGGTGGCATCAACCATAACCACCTAGGGGGTACTTTACATAGCTAGTAAAATAGCCATTTGTTACAAGAGAAAGCTAAGAGCTCAACCCCCTCCATAGAGTCTAGTTGTTGATACACCATCAATAAGAGCACCATCACAAGAGGTAGTTGGATGTGAATCCATGGATGAAGAAGAATAACTTAAATAAGATAATATATTGACCCTCTAGGACACAAAGTGGAAAGCACCATTACATGAGCATCTATCAAGTGAGCAAGCATCCCCTTTAGTCTCCAATACTCCTATTGTGTCTTATGTTTCTTCTTTTACTGTTAGAACATTTGATTATGTGTCACTTAGTTTTATGGCCCCCCTCCCATTTTGGTACCCAATTTGGAGGTTATTTCAACTTAAATAAGTGCCCATCTAGCTTTACTTATGTCCAAGGTAGAGTATACTTCTTCTAACCCTATTGTTCCTACTCCCTCAATTAGTCTCCCTCCAATTATATATTTTATATGATTTCCCATTGTTTTTACCATGGTTCCACTAATATCTTGGATCCTCCAAAGACAAATAAAAAGGTAACCAAAAAGGCTAGGGGAGTAGTAGAAAGTCTTTATCTCCATGTTTCATCTTCTTAACTAGGTTTATGAGAGTCTCCCCCAAATTCCTCTTAGGATACTACTATGATAATAATAAATAAGGTTGAGAAGAAGAAGAAGCTAGTTTATAAAGTTCACCCACTACCTTAAATGGTGGAGTGGACTAGTCTAAAATTATTTGGACTTCACTTCCTGATCACCTACTAGAAAAAACTTTGAAGCTAACATCATGAGAATTATTGGGTGAGACTATAGTTTAAGATACTTAACCCATGAATACAACCCAACTAGTCCTCCCATAGTGGGTAATAGATATGAAATTAGAGGCTTCTCAAACACCTAATCTTGTAATTATGGAGTTGCACATTATAGGTTCCATATTTGAAAAATCTACAGAGAGTGTGTAGAGGGTAAGGAAGAGGAAAGTACAAGATGAGACTAGGAGAGGGTTCATATTAGAAGAGAGACAAGAAGTATTTAACTTATCCAAAAGTAAGAACAAGAAATTATGGTAGTCCCCATACATAGAGGATTTCAAATCCTATTTTGAAACTTATAAGGATACTCTAGTGGAAATACTTAAAGGAATTGAAATGTCAAGAAAAAAGCTAAATCAAGAACTAGAAAAAATAAGGGAAAAATAATAAATTATGCACATTACCATATAAATAGAGACATGTGAAAAATGACACATCTAGATTGTACAATATCTTGGAAGATATTGTTTTAATGAGGGTAGAATTGGCACCTCATATAGTAAAACAAATTAAATTGTATAATTCTTTGAAATAAGATGAAAATATTGAAATTTATTATTCTTTACCCAACTAGTAAGGAATATTCTCACCTAAATATGATGGCACCATTGGAGGCTACTAATGCCCTTAATTAGGTAGTCATGAGGACACATGATGATAGAGAGTGGATCACCATAGCTGAGGTAGTAATTCCAAAATACATAGAGCATGAAATTCTCATTTTATAGATTTTGGATGAGCTAAAGTTCTCATAGGCCAGGGATTCCATAGGTGGGCTTATTAGAAAATCCAATTTTGCTTAACTTATATAATAGGATTCAACAAGATTCAAACAAAACATACAAGGAATGATATTAGAAGAAATAAATTTGACCTAAAGTTTGCAAGGAAAAGTTCACAAAATTAGATATTTTTAAAATTAATTTCAAAATCACAAAGGTTGAGCATGCAAGGATCATAAAACAAGTCAACAAAGTGTATAGACCTCTATTTATTAATATATACATTATTAGGTACCAACATGAGATTTATTATAAACATTATCAAGTGTTGGAAGCAAAGAAGAAAGTTAAAGGTTCAACTTCTAGTTCATCACAAGCTACAACTTTAATGCCTCCCATAACCTCTACACCATGCCAACACTCGGTAATCCTTACATTGAAGGCTAATTTTGTATGTACACATACATATAATACTTATCTTTATACTTATACTTAGTATATAAAATAAGTTTATTGAACTATTTGTAAGCATGCGAAAATTCCATTTCATTGTATAGACTAAATTATTTTGATATAGCAGTAGTTAGCTATGAACATGCACACATGCAATTTTGATGCTAAAATTAGGACTAAGGTTCTAATTACATAATGTAACTATGAGTTCACATGCACTTGGAGGATGAGGTGACCCATCCCCAAGTTTATATGTTCATGTAATAACATATTCTAAAGGGTTGGAAATTTTACCAATATAATAAGAAATTAGTTTTGATTATCATGAAACTGAATTCATGTTCTTTCCTTCTATTTTTGTGTTATTAAAGTTTTAATTACTTGGTTATGTATATATATTAATTTGAAGTGTGCAAAAGATAAGAATCATTATAATTATTTTCATTTATGTATGATGATCATAGATGTGCAAAAGATATTGAAAATTAGTATATTTCATTTATTATTGAGCAATTGGTTAAAATTATGTTAATATTCTTAGTTTATAGTAGTGTTTTATCTATAGTATAGTATTCTAATTGTGTGCCATAAATACCTTAGATTCCTTCTTGGTCTAAATTGTAATCTCCCAATTAAGGGTGTGCAATAGTAACTCTAATGAGATAAACCTTCAGTTGAGACCATTAATTTTTCTATACCATTTCCCTAGATTACCTAACTATGTTTGCTTATGAGTGTGACATAGAAACAAAAGACAAGAATTAGTTCTAAAAGTACTTTTACATGATGAAACTAGCCTAGGAAGTGACCTTTTGAGACCATATAATATTATTTTATACTCTACTCTTCCCTTATTTTGAAGTTTATTTTATTAAAACCTACCCACTCTAGATTAGGTACCACCCATTTGTCCCACTCACCTAGGTTTTGATTTCTTTACTAGGATTCATTTCACTACAAGTCAACACAGTTAACAACCTTCATTCTCTTATTGTTATTTGACCACAAGGTTGTTTAACCCATACCTAAAACTCATGCCCTAGAGTGGAGTTTACCTCCATTGAGATCCTAAAATGTTAGAGGCTACCTCATTAAATTTGGGGATGTGCATAAGACCCATACCAATAATGATTTTAAAGGGTTTTAAATATGAAAAGGATATAAATGAGGTAGATAATGTTAGAGAGGATTTATTCTAATCATATTTTTAGAGATCAGTGTAGCATCATCATATTTATTTCAAAAATATTTCACTATTTAATTTTTGAGTTCATATGATACCTATTCCATCTTAGACCTTTGAACATCAATGGAAGAAGAAATAATGTTAGTTTTATTCTAAGTAAAAATAAGTACATCTATTGAATGAATACTATGTAAATGTAAAGTACACTAAAGAGTGATGTAAGGAGGATCGATAGTGAAGTATTTATGCATCCTTAGCTTGGGCATAACCAATAAATAATGGGTCATCTAAAGAATAATCATATTCATAACATAATCAAGTTTATGAATATTAATATGGAAGGCATTAATTAATCTAACTATTAAATAAGAATGAGTAATTTATTCTTTAGGCATGACTATTGAATAAATAATTCATCAATTGAATTTTGGTGAGAACAAGGTCTCAAAAAAGAGGAAACTAAGTGATAATGCTAAAAAGAAGATATGAGGTTTTGATCTTAAGACTGACCTCATCGAACCCATCACCATCATGACCTAAGAAATGAGGTGGGATGTTTCCCATAAGTTTAGGGTGTACATTATAACCTTGATTATAATTAATATGATAGTTAAATCATTGATATTTGTAGAAGGGAATGTTAGGCAAATGTTTAAGGATAACAATTTTAAAGACACCAAGTTCTTGAAATTGTTAAAAATTCTAGGGTTTGGTATCTCCTTGAATCTTGTATATAGAATCATTTTGGGTAAATTTTACACATTATCATGTAGAAGATGTGATGGATCTCATGTGATGTGTCTAGGGTCATTTGAATAAAATGTTGTAGGATAATGAAGAGTTAAAAATAATGACCTTAACTAGAACCATGATGGGAGGGATTGTGATGGGGATCCAAACACAACAAAGAGGAGGTATTTTTATTTTATCATATCCTTGGCACATGTTTTTGGTAGATTTAAGGTTGTATTCAAAGTATCCAAGAGTTTTAATGAATTCAAGTGAGGCAACATAAATGCCTAATCTTTCATCAATAAAACATGCTTGAATTGAATATAACACACTTAGAAACTAATGAATAGAGTAGGATCATATGAAAAAATTAATATTTCATCAATAATCATAAAATAAATTAGTAACTTAAGTGAAATATAAGTATACCAAGTCTAATCAACTTGTATGGACATTAATTCACACTATTAAAGGACATTATGCTTAGACCTAGACAAGGTGGATTCTTTACCTAAAGGTGGAGCTTACAAATATTCATTTCAAATAAAAATTGCATCAAGTGATTAAGATGATGAGGGGAAGCCATTATTATCTCAATAAAAGGAAATTGAGATGGAAGTTTATAGAGTCTTGCAATGGGGTCCCACTCATCATATCCTAAGGGGACTAAACCAAACTTAGATAAGGGTGTGTAATATTAAAGCAACACAGTGAATGGAAGGGAAAAATTAAACTTAAACTAAATAAAAAATTAATTGTGTTATTTTGACTCAACCAATGTAGTTTTTATGAGAGGAACATATTGTATTGGGTTGGTTGATGTAGTCTAGTTAATAGTAATAAACTACATTGAGCTAGTAGATGTAGTTTATTTCATAGAAAAATTAGAAGAAATAAGAAGAGAAGGCATCAATAAAAAATTTCAAGGATGAAATTATGATCATCAAGAATATCCAATAATCCTTTTTAGATAATGTGTTTGACCCATAATGGAACAAAGACAAATAAAAAAGGGTAAATGATCCATGAAACCATGCAAAACAAACATGCTAACACCAATATTTCAACTTAAGTAACTAATGTGCCAAAAAATACAATCTACATATATAATATAATAAAAGTATATGTGCAACTAGGAAAGTTTGAGCTAAATACAAATTCCATCAAGTGAATACTATTAAATGAAAATAAGTTATTCAACATAATCAAAGCATATTTAATTAGTAACAAAAAACAAGGAATGAAATAAAAGAGATTTAGTTAATCAAAATGGACACAAATAAGATGGGTAACTAGTAAAGGATATCCTCATGAAGAAATTGAAAAATCATCACATGAATATACATAAAAGTCTCTAAAATATTCATTAGTTTTAGGAATCCAAATAGTGTTAACTTTAAAGGTAGGAGATTTAGTCATTTTTTAATAGTGTAAAGTGTCATGAGTGGATTTACCATAAGATTTACATGGATGTTATTTCCAACATTTAGAGATAGGATGTCCATGTTTTATATAATGTACACAAGGTTTATCATGTTTAACAAAATCATGAAGATTCCAAGAATGATAATCATACCAAATTTCATTGTAAGTCATGAGGTAAGGAGGATAATATGATTCCAAATTTTCATTAGAAGCATTTGAAGTATTATAGACAATAAATTTATAATTTACATTTAATATAGGTAAAATAGGTTCAAGAATACCATTTTCAAACTTACCAAGGTTCAAAAATAGGTTTAAAGGAGAACATTTATCTTAGATGGGTTTTGAAGAAGAAGAACATGAATAAGGTTTGGGGGATTCAAATTCTTGTATACACAAAAAACCCAAACCTAACTTGGGAAGCTATTCTTTTGTTAAACTAATTTCTTCCAAAGGAAAGGTAGCCTTGGGGGTTGATGTTAACGAGGTATTTGAGGATTATCTTCAAAAACTTTACACAAAAATTGCGATATAGAAATTCCTTTGTAGAGAAATAGCTAAATAATTTGAGAGGCTTAGAGAATCCCTCTATCCTAATAAGATATACAACAATGATGGTAAGGACCACCTAGCTCATACCCCCAAAGGTAATTTAACCTAGAAAGGTAAATAAGAGGAAGCCACCTGGATTTTTGTGGAAGATAAAAAAGAGACCCTCCACTTGGACCTCAAAAGGAAGAGACTGGACAAGGATGAGGACTAGTTCATCAAGAGACAAACTAGGGGAAAAAGCAATAAAGGTGCTAGTGCAGTGACTAAATAGCTGATCAATTACTCAAAATTGAATTAATTTGTCACTCCTTTTTTTTCTTAGTTTCTTTTTGGGTTTTTGGTTGTTAGGTGGCTGATGTTTGGTGTATTTTAGGCTAACCCATTGGGTTAGCGCTTATCCCACTTTTTGTTGTGTTGTCTTTTATTGAATATCTTTTGGTTTGTTATTATATTGGGTGTGAGTCCCTCCAACCTAGATTTTAACCTATCAAATAAAAAACCACTTACCAAGCCCACCAACTGAATAGCCCATATAATTCATAATTTTTAATTTTGGGTTAGTAGAATAAGTGTTCAAATAAGTTTTAGTTTGTTTATAAGCACAATGAGTTTCATCGTTGGAACTAGTATCATGTGCAAAAGATGTAAATTTTTATCTAAATAATCGATATAAAATTACATGGTTGTCATTAACTAAATAAAAGAGGCTTGTAAAGAATTTAAAGTGTCATTTTGACATGTAATTTTTTTATTTAAGAGTAGATATTTCATCATTTTTAAAAGAAATAGTTTTCATAGTTTTATGAAAAACTAAAAAATGACCAATTTAAAAATCATGAGAGTAAAAGATATAAATTTAGCTATTATTGAAAAAAATCAATTACTAGAAACATTTATTAGAGAGAATATATCAATAAATAGAGTGAGAAGGACTAAGAAGTTACATGAGCAAGATTCAGAATGTGTGCCAAGTGTCCCTAATCCTATTACAAGTGAGGAGAATATGTGTTCCATTTACATGGATGATTTACTTATGGAAGTAACTCCCAAATCCAAAAAGTAGACAAAAGAGGTGAGTGACACATCATAAAGGTAGGATAAATTGCATTTATGAATATAATAAATACACACATAACTAAGACTTAAGATAAACCTATAAACTTATAGTTAAACCAAATAAGATTAATTATCTAATAGGTTATGAGGAATAAACTGCATCGAGCTGGTAGATATAGTTTTTTACATATAAGAACTAGAAACTACCTACATCGAGTTGGTCGATGTAGTAGTCTATGATGTGTAGTGGTATAAGATTACATCAAGCTAGATGATTTATTTTGGTTTGCTATAGAAATAACTTACTATATTGGGTTTGTTGATGAAATATAAATATAGATGTGAAAAATAATGAAGTTTATTAGGGTAGTTGATACAATGGCTTGAAGATTATCATACTATGTTGAGGTGTTTGATATAGTTTGAAATGTTCTTAGAAAAAGTGACTATATCAATCTAGTAGATGTAGTCATATGATTTGAATGAGTTATGGTTTTCACATACTCCACATTCTATAAATGAGATGGATATGTGTCTTGAATAGTTATTTAAGTGGTAAAATTATTGTAATTAGAATGTGGATAAGGATCACTATAAGATACTACATGCCTCATGCTATTCATGTTGACCATATTTTCATCATTGGATAAATAATGAGGATCAACTAGTACTTCAATAATATTGGAGATAGGTGGTTGGGTATATTAGATTGATGATTTAGAAGTGGATATTTATAGATGGTAAGGTGAAAATTATACTAATGGAGAGAATCAAGCTTAACTTTTGAATCCTAGGCTTTAGCTACCCTTTCATAGGTTTGTTGACATTTGGGAATCATGGTTTCATGATAAAAATTGGGACAAAGGATAAATTTAAGATCAAAGTTCATAAGTTACGTACATGTTTCATGAGAATGGCCCTAACTTATGTGATACCAATAAAACTTTTATGTATCATAACAATGTTTGGTAGGGTGATTAGGGTCAAGTTATCTTGTTGAATTTTTAGGAACAATTTTTTTGAATTCCACTAGGGACAGAGGTTTATGAACATCAATAATTTTCATGTATGATGATGAAGAAGGATGAGGCTATAAAGGAATTCCTATGAAATTTTGGGAAATAGTCACTTTATTGGATATATCAGGAATAATAAAATGGATGGTGTGTGTAGAATCATAAGTGCCTATAAAACCATCATTAGTATCATGTTTGTTTTTAGATATCATAAGAATATGAGTTCTCATTGTAGGTTGGAAAGGCTCAAACTATCTTTTGAGGAAATATTGGTGTTTGGCTTGATCAAGGGATTCCTCTAAACATTTTGGGGAAGGATTCTTGACTCTATATTGGATTTTAAAATTTAGATCATCAGTGAACAAATGGAATAAGTTGTCTTCTAACATATTATTTTTGTCTTTGTTAGAGAAGGCTTTCCAATGCTTAAATAAATTTTGGGCAATTTTGGATTCTATACATTTATAATTAATGAAATAGGCTAAATTATTTTCATAAAGACCATTGGCTTGAAATTCATGAACCAATGCATTAACTACATATTTTGAGATATAAAAGTATTAGACTTAATTTTATTGTACCCATATAGGGTATCACCTAAAAATATTTTGGCTAGAAGTTTGGTAGTAGTGAAGGTATTTATCTTAATCCAATATTTGAAAAGGTTACCAAAAGCTTTAAAAATCAAAGTGGGATCAATATATCCATTATAGGTGATAGTAGGAGCTATACCACCTATGTCTATGTTTGTAATTTTAGGAATTATTGGTTCATTTTGCATATGTTTTAGGACTTTATTAAAAAGTGGGGTTTGAGGAATAAGATGACCCTATGCATCTCTATGGGGATGGGGCGGAATTTTAAATTTTCACTCCCCATTGAGGTTATTGAGGATAACTTTAAAATTTCAAGATTTGATTTTTCATTTGCATTATTTGACTAAGATTGTTAATTTATGAGGTATCCATTTTATTCATGGCTTGTAACAATATGTGATTAGTATTGCAAAATTATTGACTAAAAGAGGAAACTTGAGATGCACTAGTGGTAGCATTAATATGAGTGTTAATATGGGTACTTTGAGTAGGTATACTCAATAAATGACCCACCATGTTATTATAAATAATAGTCATAATGGAGGAAGAAGGAAAAGGGGAAATCATATATTGATTTGGGCCAAATCCTATAAAAAATATAAGTGTAGGTGAAGGAGGAGACCCTATGTGGGGTCCCACCATGAGGTTATTATTACCATAGGATCCTTTCCCTTATGTTTAAGGTTATCATTAATGAATAGGATCATTTTATAAATATAATCAAGATCACTCTCATCATCATTAATAGGCATGTATGGAGGATAATTAAAAGGATCAATAGGTTAGGAATTAAGGAGTTAGTTGTAATTGATGGTCCTAATAATCATGTTAATATTAATTTTATCTTATTTATCAATAATGTTAAAATGAGATTTAATATATTTTTTAGAGTTACTCAAGTCCATCATGTCATGTTATGTTCTCTATTTGGAATCATCGAATATATACTCCATGATGTAATATTGAGGTATAAACTGAATTGGGATAACCAATGGATATACACTATAAAAAAGTAACTATATCAACCCACTCAATAAATTATAGATATTAAAAATCTATCAAATAATTCAATGTAGTCTATTGAATAAGAAATTAAGGAATAGATTGTATCAAACTGTGTGATATAGTCTAGTAAAAAAAATGAAATACACTAGAAATGAACTATATTGATTTGTTTGATACAATCACATAGATAGTTGATGATATGTAAACTATATCGAGGTAGTCAAGGTAGTATAATCTATGAGAATTAAGGGTAACAAGAAAAATATTGCTTTGATATAATTGATTTAGTCTATAAAATATGTGGCTAGAAAAAATGAATTGTATCAATTTATTCAATATAATAAGATAGGAAAAGTGATGATATATATAAATATAGAATGATTTTAGTTTTTTGATGAAGTATTGGATGTAAACACATGAGACTATATCAAGTTGGTTGATATAGTCTGCACACATAGGTAATTGTATTGATGTTTACCGATGGATTTAAAACACTTAATACAAAATTATATTAACATTGATTGATACACTATCCAATATAAAATATAATAGGAAGAATAAAATTTAAATCTCATTATTTTTCATAACTATTTTTATAAAAGGGAAAATAAGTAGATTTACTAAAAGATTTGACTGGTTTGTAGGCTACCATATACACTAACTCACACATTAAATAGTGTCAACCCAATGTTTTAAAGCATTGAATTTGAAGGAATTATCATGTTCATAGCACACAAAACTTGGTTTCAAGGGTAAGTTGAGAGTAACTTACCAACACTACATGCTAACTAGTGTACTATAAAATTAGATAGATGGATGGCCTCCTAAAGTTTAATAAAAATGAAACCTTAGGCATTTTTGATATACCATAAAGCACATGGAAACTAAATTTCATGTTTATAATTATATTATGGATTTGTTTATTGGGTAAATTGCCTTGTGCTATGATGTATATAAACAATAGACTAGGATTGTAAATACAATAATGTGTATCCCTTCATGATAGTGACTAAGTAGTTTGAAAACTGTCAGAACATAGTTTATAGGGAAATCCAAACAAATAAAAATTGAAGTTATAAAATCAATATCAAAAATAAATTTATAACATTCAATGAATTTTAATAAAAAGACAATAAAATTGAAACAAAATGTGTGATTAGATTATAAAATGAAAAATTAGTTTGTCTTGCTTATGCTTGAAAATTAAAACAAACAAAATTGTATCAATGTTAGCTGATGTAGTTGTACATGTAGTACATAACTATATTGAGTGTACTGATATAGTATGTGTAAAAAGAGTTTTAAATAGATATAATTTATTAAATTGAATAGATAAAACTAGTTTACTAAAGATAAGTACACTATAAAACTAAATCAAATAGATCATTATAATTGACTGGAAAAAAGCGTAAAAAGGTGCAAAAAAGTTAATACATAACTATATTGAGTAGATTGATATATTTGACTAGAAATAGATATAAATATAACTATATCAAACTAGTTCAATATATTTTACCAAAGTGAAATTTAGATCTAGTATTAAACCATATTGTGCCACTAAAATATTTAGTTGAAAATATGCCTAAATAGAATTATATTGACCTATTTGATATAGTTCACTAGAGAAAAATTTGGTAAAAATGTTGAGATAAAATTGTATTGATCCATTTGATACAGTTGGATAGAAATAGATTATGAAGATTAAAATATATCATACTACCCAAATTTTTTTATAAAAAATGTATAAATATAACTATATTGATTTGTTTGATTTAATTGGCTAAAGAAGTGAAGGCAATGGTTATATTCATGTCATGTTCACCAAAATGTGTACAATGAGCTAAGATTGACCTGAAACTATCCTATCCAAATATCCAAACTCTAAAAAATTAAGCTAAATAGATCTCATTGATACTTAATTAATTGTGATATGACTAAATGAATTTGTAAACCTAGCAAGAGGAGCACCTACAACACAATGTCAAGTGAAGGGGTTCAAAATCCTCTAGGAAATTAACATAAAGAAGTAGCTCTAACTAGGTATCTATTATATAAGTAAGTAAATATTTAAATCAAGAAATGTAAGCAAATGCGAAGGAAGGGTTAGAAACATATCAAAATGGGAAAGGAGCCATGGTAGGGAAAATGGGACCTAAGATACCTAAGGTGGATGAATTACAAGTTGAAATAATCTTATAGCCACACTAAGTATAAGTGAAGATAAAGTTTAAACAAGGAGATATACAATCATTAACAAAGAAATGATGCAAATTATATCTATCAAATGAAATATTTAGAGTTATAATACAGTTACTTTGAACAAGACATGTCCAACCTCAATCTCCCCCTTAGCCAATGATGTTTTGTAAGATATTGTTGTGGTTGTAAATATCATAAATGATGAATCAACCTCTAGGCTAAAAGGATTATTCACAATTCATATAATACTCAACATGAAAATATTTCCTTCAAGACAATATCTAAGTAATAATTCCTTCAAATGTAGACTTAGGGCAAAAGTGTGAGGAATAAAAATATAAAAATGAGTGTTTCTATCTATTGGAATGAAATGGTAACTTGTATTTATAGCAATTAATGATCTTAATCCATTTCAAGGATTAATCTGATGATATTTGACACCTTAATTTAGTCCTAAATAGGCCAACCAACCTTAAACTAGGTTATTTAGGCTAACTTCTTCACAAATATTGTGTATAAACTTATAAAATTACATTGATATTATTAATGTAGTTGGGAAAGAAAAGGTGATAGATAAAACTACATTGAATGGGCTGATGTAATATGAAATTAGAGGTCCTAATATAGATAAAGGATGTGATATGGAAGGAGATAACCTAGGGGATCAAATATGAGGAAGCTAAAATGGATGTAGGAGTTATGAATAGGTAATGATATCTCTCACAAAGCATAAAAAACCTACCCACCCCTTTCCCAGTGCACCATTCAAGGTGTGCACTTAGGGAGATTTAAAATTGACATGTTGATGAAAGAGATAAAACATCATTAAATGATAAATTTTAAAACATTTATGTGTATACATAGATCACATTGTATATTTCATGTAATATTAGATTAGCAGTTGATTAATCTCCCTTTGAATTATCATCATCCACCACACAAATTTGAAAAGATCAAAGGAAAACCATTTTTCACTTATCATTATATTAATGGGAATCATGACAATTATTTTTATGCTCTAATAAAAATATCTCACATAACTTATAGATAGAGGTTTTATTGCATTTGATAAGAAGACAACAAGGTCTTATTATCCCACTTATTTTGATAGTTATTCTAAGAAGACTCAAACATCCCATGACATTAATACAAAGGAATGAATGGTATATCAAAATTTTTATAACCAAACCATTATGATAAGTCTTTTTTCTAGTTCACATTTTGTAATAACTAAAAAATCCTAAGATATTCCAATTTAGGAACCATTGGTCATTCAAGCTCTTGATAGAAGTGATATTAGAAGAAACTTAATTATTCATAATCCAAAGTTATATGTTTGAAGTACATCTATATCAAATTAAAATTAAAAATGTAAGCAAAAACATAATCATATATCTATGGAATAGTCAAAATTACAAGTTAATAGAGTAACACAACATTCAGAATTGACACCATTTTGAATTGTTCAACAATAGATAAATCCACCAGTGTATGCTCAGCTATTATAATTTCTAACCAATTTTAAAACCTTTTTGGTTTAATTAATAATATAATGAGATAATAATAACTAATATATATTAACATGTAAAATTTATCATCAATACATCATACATTCATATGATCACAATATTTTATATAAGTAATCATCCAACTACAAGCTCATCAATGCATAATTTAAATATATCACATATGAATACTAAATATTAAATGATATCTTATATATATATATATATTTATGTATTTATATATGTGTGTATGTATATGTGTGTGTGTCAATCCATGATGGGAGCATATCCTCATTTGAACTATCACTACTCAATGGATCTATAGCCTGTGAAGTTGAAGCTCCATCATGTCCTTGCGATTGTGACCTATATAATCTAACCGATATTTTGAGTATCCCATTCTCAATAAACACATGAGTATCCTTAGATTGAAACTCATAAAGTTGACTAACCAAATCTATAGAAAAATTTGAATCCTGACTCGTAGTATAAAATCTATCAAGCTCTACTTGAAAGTCATCATTCTCATGAGAAACCAAACTATATGCTAATTTGGTAAATAAACAATGATAAAATAAATAAACACACTCCCCAATAATATTATAAATGTAATTTATTATTCCATTACCTACTACATCATATGACACAATTTGCACCAAGGAATAGATGGTTACATATACCATAGTGGACCAATAGGTATCACATGAATTATCATAGTATGTGACTACATTAGTAAATTTTTTACATGATTATAAAATAAATACAAAAGTAAAAAATACTCGTGTTCAACTATGGTTGTTGTAACCTAAGCATCTCCATCAATAGGTTGTGGTGTAGGTGGAATATCTACTCTATCTCCATCTCCTCCACTTGTTACAGGTGTAAAAATGGGATCATTCACTACCATAAAAAATAATAACATGCATTTTATATTATCCCACCACTATGTATAGGCTAATGTGCATCTTACGTCATTACCATCTACTAATGGAATAATAGGATATCACTTGATCACTAGACAAGGAGCCAAATCTACACTTATAGGTCCTAGTTTTGATCCAACTCTAATAACCATTTTAAAAATCTATGTCTATGGATAATGAGTTGAAGTCACATCCTAAGTTAACCCAAAATAATAGGTCACTTGATCATAATGAAACCTCTCATCATACACATATGCAAACTAATGTTGTATCCACATTTCAACTCTTACATGTCTCAACTCTTAAACATCCTTGAGATAGGTCTAATATCCTAAATAAAGTCTCCATTAAATCATAACATGTGTCAATTTGTCTAAAACAACTCTATACTCCATATTACCTATCACTCTCTTTCATGGTAGAGCCCATAAAAATGTCAATATATCTAGATGAGCACAATATTTAAGAGGGACACTAAAGAGATGTATGATGTTAATAATCTCATATGCCCATACATGTAACAATGTAGTAGTACCAAGACTACCTCAATGATAATTCAAGATACATTTTTACATATCTTGATATAAAAGGTATAACATACTACACCCCCATAAATATATGGTATGAATGCCCTCAATATATAAAAAAATGTGATACATGCAATAACATATGGACACAAATCCTCCATCCATAGCTAGAAATTATGATAGTATACAACATCAATCATAGAACATATAATCATACAATATAATATAGAAACATAGTCCCACCTTAATCAACACCCTCAAGCCTACCTTTCTTAAATTTATGTGTTTGATGCATATATCCTAAGCCCACATAGTCCATCCCTATGGGTCTCTCTCCACTAATATGAAGTCAAAAAGGTCACCACATAGCCTCTAAGGTTATGGTCATTGCACCTATTAATAGCCAAAAAGTACATGTGTTTTGGGATTTCATCACTCTATTAATGTTGTCATTAAATGCATATTGTAAGTTATTTAGATTAATCAACCAACATGAGATAAACCCACCTCTTCTAATGCCTACCAATTGGCATAATCCAAACCTAATTCTAATAAGGTACTCATATGTATACATAAACTAAACTTTCAATACTGAAAGTCATAATGAAAAAATCAAAACACACAAATTTAATCAATCTCCAATATAGATAAATTTAGTTCACATGCAAAAAATAAAAAAATAGTCAAGATTTTATCAGGATAATATCACCCAAACATATAGAGACAGACATTAAAGTGAATAATAATGCCCAATATAGGATAATATCATCCAAAATTATATCCTAATGTCATAAAAGGATAAAAAATCTAGATTCTAATTTCCTAAGACTAAAAAATAAAATATAGTAACGATTCTAAAAATTTAAAATTATATCAAATATTGAATACTAAATGACATTATTACATTAAAAGGGAGCGATCAAAAACATACCAAATCACTAATGATATATGTCTCAATTGAAGACCACAAGAGCTCAAATCACAAAGATAATGTGGTCGTTGACTTAGCATCTCGAAACACTCAAAGCTCAAATTACAATAAAAAATATTGAAAATGAAATAAAAAAACTAATTTTCACTCTTTTATCTATTTTTTAGTTGATTTTTTGGCAATCTCAATTACTATGCTTAATGTATTAACAATTCTAAAATTTATAAAGTGATATCTTGAGTTATATTTATCAAAAACATGAACTTTAAATTCCACCAAACCCCACATGACATATAATTTCACATCATAATGCTAATTAGTTATCACTACCAACTTTGAAAATGGGTTAATTTTACACTTAGCATTATAAACATCATTACCTTCAATAATCTTATGTAATAATCAAATGAGAATAATCATTATTCTATCATTCACAATCTATTGTGATTAATATAATGATAATATCTAATCTACTATACAATCTTCTAACATTTATAAAAAATCAAATGTTCATAACTCACTTTACCTTTCAATATGATCAATTTTATACTCTCATTTTTTTATCTCAAGACACTTACCAGTCAAAATTCTACTCCAAGCTCATCCACTAACACCCTAACACACTTTATGACCTACATAGGACCATATATTAGCAACTAGGTGAGGTAAGGAACTAAAAAGTGAGATAAAACTACCAAATATGTAAATCAAACAATAATAACACACTAAACCAATATCAAATAAGTTGAAATAATCCTTGTATTAGCTCAAGAGGTTTACAAGGTACAAACTTAGGTAAAGTTTCCTCATACCCAATGGAAGGATGAATACAATGGCCTTAGAGCCTAAATTTATAGAACATAAACAAATAAAAAGAGGAAAATATGGCATGAAAAAGGCATGGAGAGGTCATCCTTGACCCTAATTCACTCTATCATTAGTTACAAGCGTGAAAAGTAGTCCCCTCATCTCTCCATGCATTATTTTTGGTAGCAGACGTGCTTTAATGAGTGTGGCATAGAGATGGAGTGGTGGTGGCTGATTCAAACCTGGTTAATCTCATTGAAAACATATCCAATTTTTCTTTGTCAAGCACTCCATCTCTTGGTAGTTACAAAGGTGAATTATGGAGTCACTAAGGAGGCCACCTTCTCTTTGTGCATATTGATTAGGCTTGGAAAACTACCCTATCCTTCATTATGGTGAAGAGAATTATGCCTAATCACCTTTATGAGGTAGTTACATGATTTTTTATTACCTACATTTACCCACTCAACAACCTCTTATGCTAATAAACATCATTTCTTATTGCTAAAATAAGGCTCCTAGGTAGCTAGGCCCAATAACTTGGTATTTATCACTTGGATGATTTTAAGATCTAAATAGAACCTCTAGAATAGGATAATAAGTATGTTTTAGGTCTGGGCCATCATATTACATCATGATATTTTCCATCCAAATCATACACACCATGCAACTTTAACCATCTAAGTGACTAGGTCACCTCCCACTAACACATCTAGACTGCCTATTTCATGCAAACATATAAGATCTTTTACAAGCATAATTATGAAAATTTTATGTCTTGTGAAGTTATAATACACCTCCTAATACCTTATATAATGATCTAATATCTTTCACCAAGCTATGTACCCTAAAAACATCACTATGACAAAATAATGTTTCTAGGGGTCTGTACAATTGTCTATACAAACCAGTTCCATGGATGGGACCTCCTCAGAGTGAATCATGTGATTCAATTGTCTTCAAGATCAATTCAATGAATTTAAGTGAAAATATATCAATTTTTCTTTAATTAGGTATGTTTTAGGGTTTATGCATGATTTTAGTGGCCTACCATATTAATAATGGTTCATAAAGTACATGCCTAAAACCAAAAAATTATGGCCATGTATTTTGAGCCCATAGACCCCTTTAAAATTCCTAAATTGTTCTTGGTCACATAGAACTTGTATGGTGCATACGAGTGAAGGTTGGCAGCCCTCAAGCTCTTGATTAGGAATTATATGTAGATTATAGTGTTAAAGATAATTCATAAAGATGGGCTCCTCAATTCAAATATTTCCTCCATGAATTGTGAGTGCATATGGGTCCCAAACTCACCCTAATAGAACTAGGCCTGAGTCATTATGCCATGTAAGATAGGATTACTAGAGTTAGTGGTTTGACATGGTAGACTGGGGTAGTGTAGTTTGAGAGAGTTATTAAGATAAAATTTGACCCTTCCTTTCTTCCTTCCATACAAGACACATTCTTCAATACATTTATCATCTTCATATGTCTTCTCATTCCCTTCAATTCACTTAGGGGGTTTGATTCTATCACCAAGATGGAGATGGGGTATTGAGGCCAAGGATGGCTTCAGGTCTCATATGCCTAGACTTTGTTTTATAAGTTTGAACCACCTACAGGTGAATTGGAAACTATAGTGACACCATATCAAACCATTTATATCTATTTTCCATCTTCACATTTTCCTTCATTTACCCATACCACCAATCCTACCCTTTTTCTCCTATAGGTTTTCCTTGAGTATCATTGTTCCATTCAGGTGCTCAAATAAACTATTTTAAAGGCCTAAGTAGGACCTGTGTCTCATCTCCATACTATTTTTGGAGTTAAAAATCATGTGATATTATCCTACCCTAGTAACACCTTTATGAATTAGGCATTCCTTTAGTTCTACTTTTTGTAAACCTATCAAACTCTTGCCTAGGATTTCATGAGTAACTAGGCTTGTATAACCCTAATGACTTGGTTGAGTGTCTTCCTACCTCAACATGAGGCTCCTATCATCTTGTTAACCTTTTTTACATATTTATCACTTCCTTATCTTATGGTTTTAGGTCTCAAATAACTAAAAAACATGCAAATGTCTTTAATTCATATGAACATATTTGGGAAGTTAGTTTTAGGCCTAATAGACCTAATTAGGCTCTTAAGCCTGATTTTTGTCTATCTCAAAGGACAAAATATCACTATAGATTTATATATTTAAGAGAAACAAGTTATATGTCTTGTTTTCATTTTTTCACCACACCCTTATGTAGGTTTCCTTATACTTTTGCTTTTTTATGTGACCCTTCCTATAGGTGGTAGTTGGTATCTTGGTTGTGTTAATCCATTTGAGGGATGAGATTATCCCTTTTTTATGATTAATTATATTTTTTAGTTACATATGTATGTTGGTGACCCTCCATTTCTCCTTCTAGCTTTTTGAATCTCTTATCAAGGACACCTTCCACTTAGCCACCCTACTTCTTCATGACTAGCTTGTGTGAGATTGATAGGAAAACTACTTATTCATGAAGATATTATATTAATTTATCCATGATCATAAAATTTTATATGAATTTTTCAACCATATCTTAATTAATACACTTTAAGACACACCCAAAATTTCTCCTTTGTCTAACCTACTCTCCATCTATAGTCAATCATGTAGGTGCTCAATTTAGGCATGTTGTGATTGTGTGAAATGGAAGTGGAATTATCTTTTTATGGAACCTAGGATTCCTTTATTAAATTATTCAATGTGCCCTCTCTTACTATATCCTCTCAACTCATCATTATACTATAGTTTATTCAACTTGACAATATAGTCCTATATGTGTAATAAGAACCCTGACTAACCTTATCTCTTTAGGGTTGAGTTGAAGGTGTTGGTATTAATTTGACCTTATTTATTAATTTCCCATGATTTTAATAGGTCATTATGACTATAATTGACTATTTAATACTCTACACACCCCATCCAAACACTCAACACTCCATGTGCTTAGTTTTCATAATAAGCTTGTTATGATTGTGAGAGCCTACCCTTCTAGGGATGAAGATGAGAATGGGTCCTATGGGTAAAAGGTAGTGGTGAGTATGAGCCAATATTATATAGCATGAATAGAATATGTATCTTATTTTTATATTTAAAATAAATAATGAATCTTTGTAGCTGCCCTACTCTCACTTATATAGGAGGTTACATAACATACATGATAATTACATTGGAGTAAAACTCGATGGGGTTGTTTGATCATTTGATGAATCAACTGAGTGTTTAAGGTAGACAAAAAATACTTAGATTGATTTCAAGAACCCATAATACAACCTAAAACGTCATCCACTTCCATTTTTATGCATTGAAGGCTTTGCACCATAAAGCGACACTACCTTGGACCTACAAATATGATAACCTAGATGTTTCCTTGATCTTTAAGACTCACACATGTGAACCTATAGTGGGTAATGATGGAGATGGATTGTGAGGACTAATGGAAGACACATCCAAACACTTATTGCATCAAAAAAAAATGTAAATTCATTATAACTATTACAAAGATAACCTTGTGTGGTATAAAAATGCAAATATGGTGGTTTGAGTTCTTAACATTTGTTTAGAAAGCACAAGGGATAAATATTGAAACTAATGCCTAGGATTGGAAGGCCATTAGACCCATTTTCTCTAGAAAATATCTCAAGTCACCAACTTATCTGTCCTATCTATACTGAGCAAGAACCTAAATGGTTGTCCAATGTTGCCAAAGAGCTCAATAGAGAGAGGGAATGGATTTTGACCTGTTTGACTTGATAGCTCATGGATTATTCCATATGGTGTCTAAAATAATTCCCCTATACATATTTATGAATTATTCTAATCATTGTCATACTGTATAGATGCATTCAAATCTAAAAGCACATGTGACCTATCATTTTATTGCATTTTCTCAAGTTTTAGATATTGAAATGCCATTAGTGGATAGGAGGATGGAAATAATGAGGTCAAGAACATTTAAAAACATAAGGTATGGGTGGGGAAGGTGAAAATTCATATCTTCCCATGTGTGGGACCCTTTTTAAGGATGGAAAGTGTGTTTGGCTTCAAAAGAATGCTTTTATACATATGAAATAGTCCTAAAATTACATTATGATGGCTATGGGGACCTTTTAAGACTCTTAATTTTAATTTGACATTAAAACATACCCATTTCCAAAGGTTTACAATGCAAGTTGATTCATATGAGTGTTTGAAGGACCATTTGATGACTTGAAGGGTGAACTACGGCTTAAAATAGGTTTAGATAAGTACACCATAGATTATAACCTTAGATAAATTTTAGACCTCATGTTATGACTAAAAATATGCTTGGACACCCCTATATCATGCTAACAAGGTCCCTCCTTCATAAGTGGCTAAAATAGGTCTAAATACCATATGAACTAGCAACCTTAAACTCTCCAAATTACCTTAATCTATGTTAAAGAACCTTAACTTTATTAAACAAAGAAAATACCATTCTCTTGGCTTTAAAAGATATTTGACACCCATCCACTCACCCAAGGACCATCATGATAACTTAATACACCATATAAAGACTCAAAATATTTTATGACATGAGGATTTCTCAAGCAGTGTCTAGCATTTACCATGACACCTTAAACAATGCTAAAATGCTTATAAATAAGACCAAAGAAGACATCAAAATGCATGAAGATCACCATGTATAAGCTTGGATGTGCTTCATGGGAAATTTTTATATTATAGGGGTAGAGATTTGGCATGAGAGGCCAAATTATCAACATCTTTGGTGACTCATATGGGTTGACTATCTTATTGGTCAAGAGAACCAATTATCTCATACATGATTGTCATCGATTAGATGAGAGACTTCTTGGATGAGATGACACTTCATGACTACTTACAGACCTCAAGGACTATAACATATCACAAAATAAAACAAGAAATAAAAGAAACACAATCATGACAAACAATAAGAAATCAACACCTAAAACACCTAAGGGAAGCAACAAGACATGACACAAAGCAACTAGGGTATCTACACACCACAGTTGTCTGTGCACACTTATTGGAAATAAGAAAAAAACCTACTAAAAATAGATAACCTAAAAATAAATTATTTTTCCTCCAAGATCAAATGGGAATCTCCTTTGATCACCATGGCACCATGAGCCTAGATTATCATGTGTTGATTGGAGTCTAATTAGGTATTGTCCATGGAATGATAACCTCCACTTGCATCTAGATATTTTGGCATGATCATATCCTCATATAATAGTAATTATACATTCTTACTCCATCCTCAGGTACATAATTTAGTTATGTGAATCCAACACATAGCCATAGTCATTCTAAACTTACCTACTTTGTAGAAATAGTTTGATTTTTGCCTCACCCATAGGTTTCTCCTGATCAAGTTGAAAAGTTAGAGGTAGTTATTATGGCATGATTGGAAAGTTAAATTTAAGGATATATGAGTCTTTCTTCATGAAATCTTGATGCCAATAAAGTCTAGTTTCATTCCCCAAGAGTAAAGAGACATCTACAAATGGAATGAGGGGTTGATATCCTTGTTTGAAGACCTCAAAGTGGTCATGTTACAATGAGACAACCTATTATAATGTCATGTTTGGAGGGATTACTTACTTTTATTTATTGAGAGTACCTTATTCTATCTAAATTGGACCATGACATGCTTCAAGAAGAGAGTAACCTAATCCTTTGATGTCAAATAATTCTTTTTCTTTATCCTCACATGATTCTAGTTTGATTAAACTTTTGTGATTTAGAGTGGTTCATGTAGAACTAGGCATAACATAGATTTATAAGGACTTTGAAACCATACCTCCTCAACCATGCTCATGAAAATTTAAACCACTTTCTTCCACCTCTGATAGATCTTTAGAAGCTTATTTATTCATCACCATAATTTGATCAGCTTGCATGACATCAAGGTCACCTTGTTATTCAACCTCACAAGATGGTATACATCTTTCTTGGCCACTTGAAACATCTTAAGGGTTGTATCATTTTTTTGAAACTACTACAAGTTGGATAAGTTTTCCACTTTCACACTCATCAAGACTGTCATGGAAAGAGTAGCTTCCATGTCATCAAGGAAATCTTCAAGGTCATCTTATTCTCATTTAATGGGTATGAATTCCTTTTGGGGATCACATTACTTAACTTTATCTTCTTCAATTTCACCATATTTTTCATGTTTTAAGATTGATTTATGTTTCTCCTCACCAAGAGGCATCCCAATGGCAATTTCTTCTTCTATCTCAATTACAACACTTTCATCAACTATCACCACAACTTGACCTTCTTCAATTACCTTCTCAAGGACATGATCCTTATCAATAAGTGGAATGGAAGATCCTTTAAATAAATATAGAATAGAGATCAAATCTAGTGGTGTTATGGATGCTTCATTATTCTCATTTAGCTTCTCACTTTTAACAACTAGCACCTCATTCTCCTTTTGCATATTCTCTTGAATGAACCTCCATGATGAAAATCTCTTTGGAATCTTGAAGAGGGAGGGATGAGGGTTGAATGGTTTTATATTTCTCTTTAACTTCAATATATTGGTGTAGGATTGACTTATCTTCCCTTCCCCATGACTCCACTATTTGTTTCCAAGTTGGAACCTTGGATTTAGGAGCTTTTTCTATTGCATGTGTTTCAACTTGGGGAATGAATGAAGGAACCTTATCCTAAGATTTAATTAATATTGTTTTTAAATTTGACTGAGATAAGTGTTCATTTTCAAGTTTAACCTCTCTATCTAGGTGGACTTCAAAGTTAAGTATGACTTGATCACCAATTCCCTTAAATTGATTAGGAAGGGAATGACCCTACCAAGTCTGATATTTGGTCTTCTCAACATGTACTTATTCTTTATTTTACATAGTTTATTTGATATACTTCCAAGTAAGCAAGGCTTGAGGAGCTTATGTGGATCTTGGAAGGTGTTGACACTCATATGACTTAGTCTTTTGAGGAGGGATAGACTGATCAAGATAGGACTGATAGGGCTTATCTTCTATGTTTAAAATTAAACCACCTATGTCTAACATATAATTAATTGGCCTTGACTGATTCTCCTTCATAAGATATTCCCACTCCATTTTATCTTGTTGTAATGAATCTCTCATAGTATTAATAAGGTGCCTAAGAACCTATTGAACATACCCTATCTATGTGTCAATCCCCACCATGTATCTTTCAGAACCGAAGAGAGGGTTTTCTAAAGGCTTGAAATGGTTTGGTTTAGATCATGGTTAGGTTGACTAGGAGCATTATGACCTTACCATGATTGATTAGGAGGATAGGTAGGATGCTAAGGTGGATAATAGGGATCACAAAGAGGGTAAGGATGATATTTTTGGTAGTAAGAAAGATCATAGGACTGATGTAAGCCATCGTGTTGCTAGTGATAAGGAACATAGGGCTAATATGGGTTATGATATGATTGATGAGGCTCTTTATAGGGATGATAAGGAGGTATAACATAAAAAATATCTTCATACCAAGACATTATACATCATGAGGCATATGACTAACAAAATAGATATAAAAAAACAAACTATGCTTACCCTTAGATGAAGACCTTATGATGCCCCTTAGCATGAAATTTAACTACAAATCTATTTATTCAATGCTTGTCGCTACTTGAGATCACCAAATAATGATGGAATGTGCTACAAGATTCTTGAATTTAGTCCCACTAGGCATTACAAAACTATTGAATCACAAAACTATACCCTTAGGAGAAGATTATTCAAATCTCTCCAAGTTTGGGGTAAGATGGGATTAACCCAAGGCTGTAGGTGACATATGTCTAGGATAAACCTCTAGTTTATAGGGGTAGCTCCACTAAAACATAAATAATGGCTCAAATCCTAAACCTACTAACTTTTTGGGGTGAAAAGGGATAGATAAATGCATGAAATTTAAACCTATACTACTAGAGGTGATGCACTAATATGATTTATCTACTCTATTTGACCTTAAGCATGTTAGAAGTATAGTCATCAAGGAGAGGGGGGTGAATCAGTGATGTAAGATAATCTAATTAAATTCTCAAATTTTTAAACATTCATCATACATCAACTTGATCAAGTAATATAAACATGAAAGCACATATATCTAAAGCACACATAAGAGCATACATCACATGAACACATCATGTATGTGGGAAACCCTCTTGGGGGATAAAAATCATTGAACCCTAAAATATGGAATATAGTCATATAAAATAAGATCCAAAATTTATACTAACACTAATTAATAAAGTAACACCCATCCCTTATTTTAGTGAGACACTAATCCCACAAGGAGCTATTGTCCCTGTCTAGCTGAACACCCACACCAACTAGAACTTTAGAAAGATTTACCTTGTAAGGAAAAACCAACCCCATAGGAAAAAATCACCCAATAATATTCCTAAAAAAATCACCTTGAACATATATTTATACTCCTAAACTTTTTATGATCACATTTTTTTGTACTCTTTACCTCCAATCTCTCTCAAGCTACCTCTAGGTCTAACTTGCTCAAACTTCTTCTTCTAGGATCATTAGGTCCAATGACCTATGTGTCATTTTGCATGAACTTAATTTGATAAAAATTCCTAATATTTTTCACACTTTGATGGTCCTAACTGACTTGTACCTTCTCTTTTAAAGTTTCTTTTCTTTTCTTGAATCCACACTCTCACAACTATCACAATTAGCCCAAATAGAACTTATACTTATAAGACTCTCTTCCTTTAACCCATATTATTTGGATAAAATTATTTACATATTTTAATCACATTTTAAATAGGTCCTAATACATGTTAAATTTAATAACCACACACTCCATATGTCAACCAATAGTTAATTATCCCCAAACCACCATTAGGTCTTGGTGTAACCTAAAATGATTAGGCCTACATACTCACATGTTACATGTGAAACTACTTAGACCACCTTCATCCTTTACCAATGATTAGAACACATAAAAAATATATCCAATATACCATTTATTACTCCCTCATGGTTCCATGCCACATGTAACACCAACTCAACACTTGAACCTATCAATTAGGTCTCCTTGCTCTTAAGGTCTTCATATACAAAAACCACAGTCTCAAACTTCTAAAGTAAAAAATAAATTATTTCACATATAAATATGATTATATCACATGGGTTAACCATTTAAGACATATTATACACCTCCATGTGATTTAGACACTTTAAAATAGGCTCTAATCACTCAATTCGACTCTCTCAAAATGACCACTCAAACTAGTCATATATAGTCAAAATACAATCAAGATATTTTGACTCTCCATATTTGATCAAGGGCATATCATGACATAAAATACTTTATAATATTCCTTATAGACTTATATGACATCTCCATACTCATTTTATTCTTTAATTCTACTTAGAACAACTTTAATTTACCTCTGCAAGATGGTCACTCAAATTGTCAATGATTCAATAAACACAATTAACTTCTAAGCCTTTGTTCACACTGAAGATGGATTGGTTAAAACTCAAAAATACAAAAATATATTATTAATTGAGTATAAAAAACCTCTCTAATATTTAATTCATTTTTAAACATTCAAATACTATAAATAAAAACTCAATTATCCTTTTTGGTTTACTTGTAGAACATGGTCAAACACACATTCAACTTTAGAACTTAATATATTTGATTTTATGAACATTAAAATATTATAATAATATTATATTTATTTTCCTTGAATTCCTCTTCAAAATTTCATTTAAAACCATTATCAAATTCTACATATATCAAAAGTTATAGCTCAAAAACCCATCACTAGTTTTCCTTCACAAATTTGAATATTCAAATTCCAATGGTCACTGTGTAAATACTAAACATCAGACACTTTGTCATCATCTCATTATCCCTATATAGATAGATAAATTACACTCCATAAATATATTTGGAATTATCCTAGTATTTAACTCTTTAATTCTCACTATCAATCTTTGTCATAAGCATTCATGATCAAGACACTTGGCACATTCGCATGCCTTCTGAATACCCTGCTCCACAAAGTTAATGTGCTTGTGCTACTTGGTAGTCCCACGTGAAATATTGACTATTTTAATTCAAAATGTGTCATTAATCTCTATCTATTTAATTTATTGCACACTATTATATATTTTGAATGCTTATTATAGATCTTCATTCCCTGATTAAACACTCACCATTAGATTTATCTAGACTATTTGACCATGGAATTCAATGTAGTTAAACTTGATGGTCTTTGGTCCATCATAGTCTTATATAGAAATTTTTAAGGTTTATATAATCAAATATAAAATACTTTAATAATCCAAATCTTTATAGTACCTTCTTGGCACTATAGATAATATCTCCATGAAAATCTTTGACCAATGTTGACTTTTTGATTACCTGTATAAAATGCACAAACTTTCTAGTTCATTCATATTTGTAAGATGTGTAGTGATGGTTTGGATTCTCTTAATCTAGAAGATGCATGTTTCTCTATTTGAATGATCAAATGACACACTAGAACTTCACCAAGACATATATGGATGCCTCACAACTTATTTATCCTTACTGATATACACATATGCCATATACTCTCCAAGCTATCAAACATAACTTATTTATCATTCATGTATTAGTATCTCATTCTATATTTGATATGAATGACAACATAACATCAATTACCATGATCAACAATCTCCCCCTTTGTCATTCATGGAAAAACACCCTTATAATGAATTCTTACTCATTTGAACTACTTCATTTTAATCTTTCTCCCCCTTTGACATTACTAACAATGGGTCTCTTCCTCACCATGACAACAATCATTCCTCAACATCATGTGTGTATTCAAATAATATTTAATATGATAATGATACTTACATACTTTTAAGCGTATGAATCAATTACTCCCCATTTGACATACACCAATCTAAACTTGGACTTGTCTGATCCTTAGACTTGACAATCTACTCATAAAAATTAGAAATATCCCCCTAACATTAAGTTCCATCTCATGTTATTTATTCTTTGACATACACCAATCTAAACTTGGGTTTATCTGAGTCTTGGACCTATCTACCTATAAAAATTAAAAACTATTTTTACTCATGCATGAAGATTCAATACCTTGTCAAAACACATGACTTGGTTTGATCAAGTAATCATATCAATCTTCTTGAATTCACAACTATAGTAGATATATTCACACTTCTATCATGAATGAAGTAGCTTCACATATGTTTCCACTCACATCATGCACAAATATTTAATCCTTTCAAACTATCTGAGTTAGCTCTCCCTAACTCCATGATTCATTTGGATCATGATATCTTCAACAAGTCTTTTTAATCAGCTAGGTCTACCAACAACTCTTTAAAAATGCCCACACTTTAGTCAAAAACTCTTATGGAACCATTTTATCTTTAGAACATTATGACCTTCATGGCATACTTAACTTGACATCTATAGGACCCTGAGACCTTCTATATGATATTAAAAATGTGATAACACATTCTCCTCATACTCCATATCAACCTTGTCTTTAGTCTTTCAACATTTGATAAATCAATTTAAGAAATAAAAATTGACAAGTTCTTATCTTCAGGACCAAAAACCCTAAACACACATTGAGCACACTAAAACATGAACAACATATCTTTCTATGCAATATAATATTTTGATAACTCACCATCCTTAATTAAACACCTAGAGATATTCATTTCCTACCTACAAATCTTGGACACATAGCTTCATTATTCACCACTTTGACCAACTAGACCATCCTTCAAAGATTTGACCAAAAATTTGACTTTAGGATCATTATCCTTGAATATATCTTTTGAATCATTCCATCGCAACACTTTGGATCAGATTCATAAAACTCATTTCTTCCCCTTAGATAAGCACACATTCAAATGATATTCTTGTTTTTCAACATCAACTAAAGCTAAAATGGCATCCACCATGATTCCTCTTTCTTGTCAAGTGTATCCTTGAAGCCTAGATAGAGACAACCTAACCCACAATGTCCTAGAATAATGTGTAACTAGGATTTTCCCATAACTCCTCATATTACTTCTCCTCCTTGGTCATCTTATACTAATAGTTCTTCTTCTTCTTCATAGGCTTAAGGGAAGCAACATGCTCATCCACTAAAATATTCTCCTTTTCTTAGACAACAAATATTCATGAGATACCTTTTCAACTAAAGAAATAACCTCATCAATGGGCATTGATTACTAATGTTATTTGCATGAAACTTGCTATAAAATGGTAGGATATTCTCTTAGATCCATACATACCTCAGAACTAGCCTCAATTAGAACTTTAGTCTTTTCCTTGAGCTTGACTTGAACTAACTTTTGATTCTCCTTTTATATCTGGATAGATGACACATTCTCTTGGCATTCCTAAACCTTCTTCATATCTGATTCCTCTTTTAATTTTGTAGGTAGTCCACCTTGATCTTTTAGCTCAACTAAATTAGTTTTCTTGATCTTGGGTTTCCATACCAAGGATTGAACTTTATTGAGAAATCTAAGATGTCTATGCACCTTCTTATGACTTAAGAGATTGATTTTATAATATCTTATAATATGACCAACTTGATGACAATTGAAACAAATAACATCTTATCTCTTAGGTTCATTATGCTCAAACTTGACTGTTTTAGGTCTTCATACCTAGGTTAGTCTTTTCCCATGCATTATAGGGTAAAAAATAAAAATATGTCTCATGTCATTATAATTATAGCATACTACATTATTTATACCTCTAGCTAATCAGATGCTCTTCCTTTTACATTTTCTTGCCTTATGACTGAAAAGCTTACATGCAAAGTAGTGACCATGAAATGATCTTTCATACCTTATAAAATTTGGTTGTTTGATAGGTATTCTCATGTTTCACTTAGTTATTACATCCTTCTAATCTTGATCTAACATATCTTGCTATTTCTCAACCTTATTTACCTTGACAATATATTGCTCATGCTCATCCTTCAATAAATCTAGATTGGTTTTCAATTGAATGCTCTCATCCTCTTTAGCTCTAATACTTGAAATTGTAGTATCTAACTAAATTATGAGATCTTGGATGGTCTTATTATCTCTCTTATCTTCTTTAGTCATGTCATCCTTTAATCTAATTGATATTTAATAATATTTATCGAATCAAGATTGGACTTCAACTCATCATACTCAACTTGATTTGAACTCAACTTGGAATTTATCTCTTCTAATTGAGTTTTGAGATGTCTGCATTCTTCCTCTTTTGAAATTAGATTAGTCTTTATAACTCTTAATTTATCCTCAAGATCCTACATGGTCATCATGTCTTCTTTAACTATTTCATTTAATATTTCAAACTTGGTTTGAAGATGATTTATCATTTCACTATGTTTCATGATCTGTTCGTTAAGCTCCCCATGCCTCATCTCAATCTCATCATCCTTAGAATTACAATTACTCTTCCTAGTCTCAATATGACTAGTCTATTCTTAAAGACTTTTGACCATTGATCACAACTCAATATTTTCTTTCCTTAACTACTTAACCATATTTATACCTTGGATAACCTTCAAGTGGTTAAACTTACATAGAAGGTCTTACTCTGATACCAATTATTAGAGGTACAATCACTCAGAGGGGGGTGAGTCAATGATGAAAGATAATCCAATTTAATTCCCAACTCTTTAAACATTTAGCATACATCAAATTGATAAAGCAACATAAACATGAAATCACATATATCTAAAACATACATAAGAGCATACATCACATGAACACATCATATATATGGGAAACCCTCTTAGGGGATAAAACCCACTAAATATTTCAAGATGGACTATAGTCCTATAAAAAAAGATACAACATTTAGACCAACACCAATTGATTAAGGAACACCCATCCATTAGTTTAGTAAGACACCAATCCCATAAGGAGCTACTACCCCTATCTAGCTAAACACCCACAATAATTAGATCTTTAACAAGCTTTACCTTACAAAGAGGAACTAACCCCCTAGGAAAATAAGCCCTGACTAAGATAACTAAATAGATCACCTTGAATATTTATTTATAATCTTAAATGATGATCATCAGCTTTGTCTACACTCTTCACCTCCAATCTCTCTCAAGCTGCCTCTAAGGCTAACATTCTCAAACTACCTCTTCTAGGCTCATTAGGTCCAATGACCTATGTTTCCTCCTACATAAAATTGATTAGATAAATATTTTTGATCTTTTTCACACTCTAATGGTTCTAACTAACCTATACCTTCTCTTTCAAAGGTTCTCTTCTTCCCTTAAATCCAAACTCTCACAAATATCATAATTAATCCAAATAGACCTTGTACTTATAGCACTTTCTTCCTTTAACCCATCTTGGTTGGATAAAATGATTTAAATATTTGAACCAAATTTTAATACGCCTTCATATATATATTAAATGAAATAACCACACACTCCATATGTTGGCTAATACTTCATTATCCCCAAACCACCATTAGGTCTTGGTGAGACCCAAAACAATCAGGCCTACATACTCATATGTTACATGTGAGACTATTTAGACCACCTTAATACTTTACCAATGATTAAAACACATAAAAAATATCTATAATATCCCCTTGATTACTCCCTCATGGGTCCATGCAACTTAGAACACCAAATCAACACTTGAACCTATCAGTTAGGTCTCTTTGCTCTTTAGGTGTTCATATATAGAAAACAAAGTCTCAAAATTTTGAAGCAAAAACTAAAGTATTTCACATAGAAATATGATTATATAACATGGGTGAACCCTTAAATACATATGATATACCTTCATGTGATTTAGACACTTTAATTCAAGCTCTAAGCACTCAATTCAACTCTCTTAAAATGACCACTCAGACTAGCATATATAATCAAAATATAATCAAGTTATTTTGAATCTCCATATCTGATCAAGGGCATATCATGACATATAATACTTTACCATAATACTTAGATACTTATAGAACATATTAATACTCATTTTCTTGTTCAATTATACTCAAAACACCTTTAACTTGCCTTTGCAAGATGGTTACTCAATCTGTTAGTGTATTCAATAAACATAATCAAATTATAAGCCTTTGTTCACATTGAATATGGATTGTTCAAACCTCAAAAATCCACAAATATAGTCTTCATGGAGTATAAAACACTCTCCAATATTTATTTAATTTTTAAACATTAAAATACTATTAATAATAACTCAATTATCCTTCTTTCTTACTTGTAGAACATGGTCAAACACATAGTCAAATTTGGAGATTAATATCTTTAACTATACAAAAATTCAAATATTCTAATCAAGTTTTATATATTCACCTAAAATTATTCTTCAACTTTTCCTTTTACACCATTATAAAATTTTAGATATATCAAAATTTATATCTCAAAAACCCATTACTAGTTTTCCTTCACAAATTTGAATATTAAAATCCCAACGGTCACTATGTAAATACTAAACATCATACACTTTGTCATCATCTCATGCTCCCTACATAAATAGATTAATTTTTATCTATAAATATCCTTAAAAGTATCCTAGTCTATAACTCTTTAACACTCACCATCTATCTTTGTCACAAGCATCCATAATTAAGACACTTGGCACATTTGCATGCCTTTTGAGCGCCTTACTCCACTTAATTAATGCACTTGCACCACTCGGTATTCCTACATGAAATATTAACTATTTGACTTCAAACCACACTATTGATCTCTATATACATGATTTAATGCATACTATTATATATTTTAAATGCTCATCATATATTTTCATTACTTGATTAAATGCTCACCATTAGACCTATCTAGACTATTTGAATTTGGACTTCAACGTAGTTAATCTTGACGGTCTCTAGTTCATCACAATCTACTAGATCAATTTTTAAGGTTTATATCTTAACCTAGAAAAAATTAAAGACTCTAAATATTTATAGTACCTTCTTTTCACTATAGAAAACATATCCATGAAAATATTTGACCAATGTTGAATTTTTAATTACCTGTATAAAATGCACAAACTTTCTGGTTCATTCATATCTGTAAGAGATGCAGTGATGGTCTAACTTCTCTTAAGCTATAAGATGTATGCTTATCTTTCTAAATGATCAAATGATACACTATAAATTCACCAAGACATCTATGAATGCCTCATAAATTCTTCTTTGTCCTTACTAATCTACACATATTCCATATACTCTCTAAAATATCAAACATAAATTCTTTGTCATTCATGCACTAGTATCTCATGCTCTCTTTGACATCAATGATAATCTAACATCAATGACCATGCTAAAAAAATAATACTAATTCATAATACATAAATTGAACCACTCTTTCTAATGATTATAAGCATTAGTGTTTCACATAGAGGCTATGTTAGATGATTATAAATTGAGGGTAATGAAGGGAAGTTATGATTCAAGACACTTACTAGTCAAAATTCCATTATAAGCTTACCTACTAACACCCTAACATACTATGTGACTTGAATATAACCATGTAATAACAACTAGGTGAGCTAAGTACCTATAAATTCAGAAAAACCTACTACATATGTAAAAAAAATAAGCATAACACACTAAATTAGTATCAAAGAAGCTAAAACAATCCTTATATTAGCTCAATAGGTTTACAAGGTACAAATTTAGACAAAGTTTCCTCATACCTAGCTGAGGGATGAATATAATGGCCTTAGAGCTTGAATTTATATAACATCATCAAAGAAAAAGAGGGAATATGGTGTGGATAAGGCATGTATATGTCATGAGTGACCCTCATTCACTCCATCATCAGTTATAAGCATCAATAATAGTCCCATCATATCTCCATGCATTGCTTTTGTTAGTGAATGTCCTTTAATAAGTGTGGCATAAATATGGAGTGGTGGAGGTTTACTCAAATTTGGTTGAACCTATTAAAAGCATATATATGACAATTTGGTTAATAACTCCCTCTCTTGGTAGTTAAAAATGTGCATTATGCTCTAATTAGTCTCCATGAGTCACTAAGTAGCCCACCTTCCCTTTGTACATGTTGACTAGGCTTGAAAAACTACCCTATCCTTCATTATGGGGAGGATAATTGTGATTGATAACTTTCATGAGGTAGTTAAATGATTTTTTATGACCTAAATTGAACCACTTATTAACCTCTTATGTCAATAAACATATTTTCTTATTGCTAAAATAGGCCTACTATGCAACTAGGCCTAATAACTTGGTGTTTGTTTCTTGGATGATCTTAAGACCTAAATATAACCTTTAACATAGGTAAATAATTATGTTTTGGTTTTGGGACATCATATTACATCATGATATGTGCCATCCAAATAATGTACACCATGTAACTTTTCCCATCTAGGTGACTAGGTCACCTCCCACTAACACATCTAGATTGTTTGTTTGGTGCATACTTGTAGGGGCCTTTCCAAGTAAAATTTTGAACATTTTATGGCTTGAGAAGTTATAAGAAACCTCCTAATATCTTACTCAATTATATTCAACATTTCACCAAGGTCTCTATCCTCAAAACATCACTAAACCTTGCAAAAATAGTGTTTCTTGGGGGTTTATATAACTATCCATACAAATCAATTCCATGGATGGGACCTCCTCAAAGTGCATCATGTGATTCAAGTGTCTTTAGGATAAATTTAGGGCATTTTAGTGAAATTATATGATTTTTTATTTAATTGGGTCTATATTAGTGTTTATTTAGGGTTTAGTGGCCTATCATCTTAATGATGGTTCATAAAGTACATACCTCAAACCCAAAAATTATGGCCATGGATGTTGATCCCATAGACCCCTCTAAAAATTTTGAACTTTTCCTAGTCCCATGAAACTCATACGATGTGTACTAAGTAAAGGTTGGCAGCCCTTAAGATCTTGGTTAGACATTATATGTAGGTTTTAGTGTTAAATATTATTCATAAATAGGGGCTCCTTAATGAAAATTTTTACTCCATGATTGGTGAGTGCCTATGGGTACCCAAATCCCCTTAAGAGCACTAGGCCTAAGTCATTATTCCATGTAAGATATGATCGTTGGATTTGGTGACTTGACATGACAAACTAGGGTATTGTAGTTTGAGATTGGTATTAAGATAAAATTTTACCCTTCCTTGCCTCCTTCCATCCAAAACACCTTTTTTATGACCTATATCATCCTCATATGTCTTCTTATGGCCTTCAATTTTATTGGGTGGTATGAGTTTGTCACCAAGATGGAGATGGGGTCTTGAGGCCAAGGATGGCTTCAGGTCTCATATACCTAGACTAAGTTTTAAAAATTTGAGTCATATGTATGTGAATTGGTAACATTAATGTGACAAAATAAAACCTTTTCTATATTTTTTCCACCTTCTCATTTGCATTCATCTACCCATACCACCACCTATGCCCCTTTTCTCCTATAGGTCTACCCTGAGTATCATTATTCAATCTATGTGCTTAAAACAACTATGTTAGAGGCCTAGGTAGGAAATTTTTATCATCTTAATAATATTTATGGAGTTTAAAATCATTTTATACGCTCTCCTACCCTGGTAACATATTTTGGAATTAGGCCTTCCTTTAGTTCTGCTTTTTGCATACCTATCAAAATCTTACATAAGGTTTATGAGTAACTAGACTTGTATAACCCTAATGACTTGGTTGAGTGTTAACCTACCTCAAATTTAGGATCCTATAATCTTATAAACCTTTTTTACATCTTTATCACTTCCTTCTTTGATGGTTTAGGCCTCAAATAGCTACCAAACATGCAAATGTCTTCAATTCATATAAATAGGCCTAGGAAGTCAATTTTAGGCCTAATAGGCATAATAGACATAATTAGGATATTAAGGCCTCTTTTTTAATATATAAAAGGATAAAAGCTAAGTTTATATTTATATATTAAGAGAAACAAGTTCTAGGTCCTATTTTCATTTCTTCACCTCACCCTTCTACATGGTTCCTTATACTTTTGCTTTCTTATGTGACCCTACCTATAGGTGGTATTTATCATATTATATATGTGAGTACATTTGAGGGATGAGATTATAAATTGTTTATACTTTATTGTATTATTTAGTGACATAATTATGTTGGTAACCCTCCATTACTAATTATATCTTTTTGAATCTCTTGTTAAGGACACCTTCCACTTAGCTACACTGCTTCCTCATGAATGGCCTATGTGAGACCATTTTAGAGGAAAGGTAATTCTTCATGAAGATATTATCTTAATTTTTCCATTATCATAAAATTTTATATTAATTTTTCAACCATATATCACTTCATACACTTGAATACACACCCAAAATGGCTCCTTTGTCTAACCTACTCTTCATTTATAGTCAAATCTATAGGTGTTCAATTTAGGCCTATTGTGACTATGTGTGAAATAGAAGTGGGGTTATATTTTTATGGAAAATAGGGATAATTTATTAAATTATTAAATGTGTCCCCTCATATTTTATCCCCTCAACTCATCATTCCATTGAAGTTTTTTCATCTTGACAATACAATATTGTATGTGTAATAGGAACCCTAACTGAACTTGTCTCTTTAGGGCTAAGTTTAAGGTGTTGGTATTAATTTGAAGTTATTTATTCATTTAAAATTATTTTCATAATACCTTAAGGTTCTCTTTTATTTTTAAATACCTTCCAAACCCCATCCAAACAATTAACACTCCATGTGCTTAGTTTTCATAATAAGCTTGTTATGACTATGAGAGCCTTCCCTTCTAGGGCTAAAGATGAGAATGGGTCTTATGGGTAAAAGGAAATATATATTATGATGGAATATTAAAAATCATGAATCAAATATTGATCTTATGTGTATCTTTAAAACAACCTAATAACTCTCTATATCTACCCTACTTTCAATTATAAAGGAGGTTATACAACATACATGACATTTACATTAGAGCAAAAATTTATGGAGTTGTTTGATCATTTGGTGACTCAATTGAGTGTTTAGGTAAAATAAGGAAGACTTTTATGGATTTAAATAACCCATAATATCACCTAAAACATCATTAACTTCCATTTTTATACATTGAAGGCTCTACACCATGAAGAGACATTGCCTGCAATCTGGAAATGTGTCAAATTGGATGTTTCCTTGCTCTTTAGGGCTCAAAAATGTGAACCAATAGTGGGGAATGATGGATATGGACTATGTGGGCCCATGGAAGACAAATACACACACTGATTACATCAAACAAACCATAAATTCATTGAAACTATTGTAAAGATAACCTTGTGTGGATGAAGAATACAAATATGGTTTCTTAAGTTTTTAACATTCATTCATTAAAGCATAGGGGATAAATATGGAGACCAATGCCTAATACTGGAAGGATATTATACCCCTTTCCTCTATCCATGATCTCAAGTCACCATCTTCTCTCTCCTATTCATACTAAGTAAGAACTTGACTGGTTGTTAAAGGCTACCAAAGAGCTCGATGGAGAAATGGAAATGGTTTTTGACCTGTTTGAATTGATAGCTCATGTATTATTCCATAAAATTTATAAAATAAGTCCCATATACATATTTATAACTTCCTCTAATCATGCTTGTACTTTATAGATCCCTTCAAGTCTAAAAACACCTACAACCTATAGCTTTCCTACATTTTCTCAAGTTTCAGACCTTGAAATGCCATTAGTGGGAAGGAGGAAGGAAATAAGGATGTCAAAAACATTTCAAAACATAAGGGATGGATGGGAAATTTCAAAATTCATATATTCCCACATTTTTGTCCCTTTTGATGGATGGAAAGTGTGTTTAGATTCAAAAGGATCATTTTATGCATATGAAACCATCCTAAAATGACATTACGATGGCTGTGAGGACATTTTAAGACTCTCAATTTTAATTTGAAAATAAAACATACCCATTTCCAAAGGTTTACAATGAAATTTAACTCATATGAGATTTTGAAGGACCATTTGATCACTTGAAGGGTAAACTAAGGCTTGTAACATGTTTGGATAAGTAAACCATGGAATATAACTTTAGATACATTATAAACCTCATGTTTTGTCTCAAAAGAGGATTTGACACCCATATATCATGATATCAAGGTACCTCCTTTATAAATGGATAAAATAAGGCTAAATACCATGAGAACTAGAAATCTTAAACTCTCCAAATTCCCTTAATCTCTACTAAAGAACATTAACTTTATCAAACAAAGGAAATACCATTATCTAGGCTTCAAAAGACCTTTGACACCCCTCCACTCACCCAAGGACTATCATGAAAATTTTAGTAAATCATATAAAGACTCAAAATAGGTTATGACATGAGGATATCTCATGTAGTGTCTAGCCCATACCATGATACCTCAAATAATGCTAAAATGCTTTAAAAAGAGACTAAAGAAGACATCACAATGCATGAAGATCACCATGTACAAGCTTGGATGTGTGTCATGGGAATGTTTTTGATTATAGGAGTTGTACTTTGGAATGAGAGGCCAAATTATCAACAATTCCATTACATATGCACTCATATTTTAGTCTCAAAGAGAAAATTCACATGGTTCCAAAGTTTCAAAATAGAATCCATAATGAGTATTTACACAATTATAGATTTTATAATTATAATGGGGCATAATACAGTCTTATTTTACATTTTTTAGAATTGAAAATGGTAGTTTCATGAATTTACTCCATTCTCTTTTGATCATGCATTCAAAAATCATAATGTACCATAATGTTACAATTGAATCTACAAGCCATATGCAATGGTTGATTCGATTTAGTTGTATAGTGCATGACTTAGAGTGCATTGCGTACTCCAAAATTATGTGTACTAACCCATTTTGGATTTGAAAACCATTTAAAATCTTGGGGTTAAAAATATTAGTGAAATTAAGCTAAGGTTCAACATCCCTCAATGGGTATTATTTCTTTTTTTACAGGTTCAATTTAAATTGGGGATTGATCACCCCCAATTATCCAATATTTATCATATTTTTCCTAGAAAACATTTACTAAACTCAACATATTAATGATTAGTCATCCCTTAATGGTTATATCCATCATAATACCCATTAAAATCTTATCCATTTCCCTGGACAAAAAATTTATAGATGCTAAAATTACCTTATTTTCTTTATGGCACTCCTACTTCTCTGCAAGATGTATATAGGTGTACTTGTTCCTTAATTATTATTTATAGTATTTGATTTATTATAAAAAATGATAGCATTTAATTATACAAATTTAATTTTTAAGTAACAAATTTGATCATCATGGTACATGATACATCTATAAAATAACATATAAATATGAGGTTTGCATTATCTTTTTCCCTTTTATCTAGTATTTGTAAACACCCAAATTTGGTACAAAACTTGTTTTTAATGTCTTTTAAATTAATTTATTTAAATAGGTCTTAGATTATGAATAACAACTTAATGGTGCACATTTATTATATTTTCCCCTTTTCACTTTATGACTTTGTTTGTATTATTCACCTTTTATTTCATTATTTTATTATATTTACCCTTTTTATTTATGAACCTTTATGAATTGACTAACCCCTCCTTAGGTATTTTAATTTTATTAGCCACTCCTTGAGTCCTTTAAGTTTATTAAAACCTAATCAAGTCCTTTCAATTCCTTTGGAGTCATCCCCTTATGTGTACCACTAAATTTGATTCAAATTCTAAGAATCCCTATATAAACAAAATTATTAGAAGGCATTTCATAATAATAATTCTCATGTTTTGGCAAGCATTCTAACATTTCTAAGAGCTTATTAAAAATTACATATTTGCTTACAAAAATTACTATAGTTATATTTTGAAGTACCATTGCATTTACATTCTCATGCTAAAGGTAAGTGAGGAGAAGAAGCATCTAGATTTTCATGACACATGAATCCATATAAGGGATAAATACATCATCTTAAGGTTATTTTAGTTATGTAGGTAGCACTCAGATTACAAGAGGTTTTTTGAGGATATCTCAGACATTCTCACAACCCTATTTTCCCTGATTTGTTATTTGATGTCTACTTAGTGCATGCACATGAAACTAAGGCTTGGATATTGTATGTATATGTGCATGTAAAAAAAATATTTTAAAAGTGGAAGTGAAGAAAATTGAAGAATTTACACCTCTTAGGAAATATTTATATCTTCAAAATCAAAGGACATAATCGACTAATAGGATAAGATTGACCATCATAGCTAGCCAAGTTTGTTGATATTATCCTAAGCTCCAAATAGTCACTCATTCTAAATAAATTAGGTTATATTCAATTTAAATAGTCTACATTCAACTTATCAACCTAAAATTTTCAAGGAATAATATCTAAACAAGATAAGTCTTTCTCTATCCCTTTGTTCTCCTTAGTGTGTTTTTTGAACTTGCTTATCAAGAAATGTTCTTATCCAAACTATATTATATTTCTTATTTCAATTAATTTACATTAAAATTAGAATTTTATTATTTTATATAATTTAGGATTAATCACCACATTTTTTTAATTTTATTAAATAATGTGAGTATTACTACATCAAAATTATAGAGTTACCAAATAGGATTCAATCCTTTCTTAGGAAATCTCAATGACTATTTTATATCTACTAATTATTAACATATGCCCTAATGCCTACTCTTTAAATAGAGAGGCCAGGTTTAATCTAATCATTTAGTTAAAAAACATGATAAACTACATTCTAGATGTTGATGGAATTCAGGAAAATAACCTACACATTCTATAACATATTTATAGCTAACAATTAAGAAATAAGAGAAAAAAGATGTAGAATAGTTTATTTTATGATTATAATAGTTTAAAGGCATGGCCCAATAAATGAGTGATGATGATGCATTATGACATTGATCTACAAATTTCCTAGACTATATAATCCACCTTATTCTTCATAATGTAAAGGAAATCCATCTCACGCCACCTACTAGCCATTATAGTCTTCCTAGGCATAATCACAAGTGCTACTAGTTAGACTTAATTGATACATCTACTACAATGGGTTTGAAAATAGTCATGGATAATACCATAGGTTTAAATATTTTTTTGTGTATTTGATACAAGTTGTAGTAACTTTATTTTTCATTTCTATAGGTTGGCCTCCTATTTAACATAGATTGAAACAAGTGTTTATGTCATTGTTATGGGTTGGCCACACATATCTTATGGGTGTTTTTCCTAGTTCCTATGGGTTAGCTACCTAGTTATTATAGATTAGGCTATCTAGTTCATATGGGGTTGTTACCTAGTTATCCAACCTTGTTATTTTATTGTTACTAATAAATTATTTGTTTCATAACTTATCCTTAATATCTATATGTACTAGATTAGAATTAAATCCAAAATAGTAATTCTAGTAAATGATATAATCTTATTCTTAAAATAAATATTTTAATCTCTAAACACAAAATTAATATAAAACATATTCATTTAATATTATAGATCATAGAGGAGTATAAAAGGGAACTTTGATATGTCATGGATGATTATAAAGGTTGAAAAGAATGGAGTTTTCAAAAGGTATTTCATGGTTGATTTCTTAGATTATCAGGGCTCAAAACATGTTTTTTATATTTCACATTGACCGTACTTAAGATCAATATAATGCACAACTAGGAAGATTATGCTAAGATCAATGTAGGAAACACTAGGTCAGAATCATGTTGGTTCCCAATTATACACCTTATATGCTCAACCTTGCACACTTGAAAACAATGGAAAACTATGATGAAAAACCCACTAGTATGTCATTATATCCAAGGATGGGTTTGGCATCATAATTAAACTAGACACAAAAAATGATCAAGAGACACTGATAGAGGGTATGGTCATCTTCTTTCTACTTCTGGCTCTACCTAAACCAAGGTGAGAGAACCTATGGGGTATCTTGATCATGTGGAGAGATTTTACAATTCAACCTCTAGTGAATCTGACCAGAACATAACCAAACTTGCTCACACCACCTGAGAAGGGTTATCACATGGAATGAATAAATGCTCTAATCCAAATAAAAGCTACTTAAGATAGATATCAAAGTGATTATAAACTTAATTTGAAAGAATTTTTCAATAATAAGGGGCTGAAGGGAAGATTATAATGCTAAACTTCATAGCACAAATTGCAAACACATGTTATATAGATAAGATTTTATGCATCTGCGAGGCAAATAACACTTATGATATGAAACAAGGGGTATTATTTGTAAGGTAGTATGGTTTGATAGTAGTAAAGAGGAAGGGAATGGTGGTGTGCTAGTAGTTTTTCAAACAATAGGGATTCTTTTAATATTCATGACATTATCCTTTGCAGAGATGTAGGAAAACTAAAATGCAAGCCATGAAAACTACAAGGAGAACTTTGCATCCATTAGTACCAATAGAATTCAAATGCCCAAATGATCCCTAAAAACTTAGAACATACACTAAAACTAGAATATCAAATACTTTATCCTATTAAATTCATGAACCCAGGGTGCCCTTAAAAGTCATTCAACAACATATTTATAAATATAACTATATAAAGGGATTTATAACCTAGGTACATGCTCAAAATGACAACTAGTAATAAACATAGACCCAAATATCCAATCAAAAAAAATTTAAAACACATTATTTCATCTCATTAATAGGATACAATAAATAACCACAAGTATTTTCAATTAACTTGAAAGAAAATTATACATACACCAATGTTTCAAAATGTTGGCATGGGGACAAGCATGGTGGATTTGCTCCATGTTGGATAGGGGAGACATGTAGAGATGCTCTCAAATATTGATAATGGCTATATATCTAAAAACACCTTAGAAAGAGGTAAAATTCACATATTATTGATCCCAAAATTTATAAGAGCTTATACTTGGAGAGAAAAACAAAGACCAATCACATCCAACACAATAACCAACACAGTGGCCAACTAACTCCTTGAATAGAGGAAAATCCCTTTATTAATAAAATTTTTACCCATTTAAAATATGAAAGTGCCATAGTCCCACCAAGATGACCCTATCTATAAAATATTCCTTTTCCATGCCTAAAATATTCATGTAACTACAAGGAAAAAGATTGTTGCAACCACCTTTACAAAGAATGATGGAGATTTACAATAAACCCCTAGATTTCCTAGCTATAAATACTTTCAAATGATCTAGAAGGAGAATATTCATGGTGGATGGAAAATAAACCATTTGTCTTTATATTTAACTACCTAAAGATTCCCTAGAACACTTACATAGCTAGAAACTTATAGACAACTGCCTTCCCTTTATGCACGCCATGAAACAACATGATCTTGCAATGATTTCCTAAGATCATTATAAATTCATGGCCCACCTTATATTTATAGACATTTTAGGATTAAAATTGCATTTTCACATTTTTCATTTTTTTTTCATTTTCCCTCTTATGGTTTCCTTCATATTTTTTAATGCAAAATGCATTAATTTTAACCTTTAACTTATTTGGGCACACCCTAGCCTCTCTCATAAATTTTTAATTTGTAAATTACCAAGCTAATATCAATGATTTAAGCTATACTAAATACATTGTACATGATCCTTGAATGTGTTTTGCATGCCTATGTGGCATCACCATGTCACTCTATTCATTGAATTAAAATGTGGATCTTTGTTTCCATGATGAATGTGAGCATGCCACCTAGCAACTATGCAAGGTCTTAGTGCCCAATTAGCATTATCTTCTATTATGAACCATTAAATCTCCATTAAGACTCCTTAAGATCATGCCACTTAGATAATATATGGGCTTTCTTGCACCTTATACAATCAATCTCTACCAAGATAGCACCCTTTTACCATGTGATAGCTCCTTATTTAGAAAAAGTCCTTTGAAAAGTTAGCTTTCATTCATACCATCAATCTTAAAGCCAAATATAATGTGGACCATTGATCTAGATCCAAATGATCAAACACCATTGGTTGTTTACTATGGCATAAATTTGATGTCTGCATGCCCATCATTTGATGTTCACATGAACGTCTTTGGTGGGAACATGACCATCAAATTTAAGCTCTAATAGACAGATATCATGGCTTCAATTTGACATTTGCATGCCAATCATTTAATGTGTGTATGAATATCTTTGATGTGCATGTGACCATTAAATTTAAGCCCTAATGGATAATTATCATGGCTTAAATTTGATGTCCACATACCTATCATTTGATGTTCACATGATCATCAATGATGTCCATGTGACCATAAAATTTAAGCCCTAATGGATAATATCTAAGGTTAATTTTGACATCTATGTGACTAAAAATATATTCATAATATCATCATACCTAAAATTTAGGAAAATTTCTTTAGGGACTTTTCTCATTAGGCCTTTTGGTCTACAGGCCCTTAGTCTTCGACTTCTCTATCTTTGTCAAAATTGTTACAAGATTTTTGTTCCATAAAAAATATTTCAAGCCTTTTTATTCTCAAAAATTCTGATCATGCGCCCTTTTTTATCAAGATAATTATTTCAAACATTTTTTCTAGGATGATTTTCATAAAGTATTAAACTCTCTCAGACACTTATCCCATAACAATTTGGTCTTCAACTTTTCTATCCTCATCAGCACAATTGTTTCAAAAAATTTATCTATGATATTCATATTTTTAGGAATTTTTTTGAGACAATTATTTTGGATAAAATGTCTAAAACAATTTCCTTGAAACATATGAACTTTACATTTTTCTCAATAAAATTAGAATTCCTTCAGATTTTTTATGTGGGCAAAGTGTTAAAAAAAAAATAAGCCTTCAAAAAATTTATGCAAACATTTTTCTTGAAATAAATATGGATATTTCACACTAAGAAAAGACTAGGTTAACACTTAATTGATTTAACATAAAATTGACCTTTTAAAAGAAAACTACAAATCAAGAATATGGCTAAGGACTTAGGCTTTGATACTCGACTCAGACTGGACTTAGGAATTTACACAAAAACACACACAAATTGCTTAGTATAATTTTGGGTAATAACACTATCTCTACCCAAGGATGTACACCCCCTATGGGTGTGCAAATAACCTTAGAATACAAGACTAGGTGCTAATCCAATGGGCCATGGAGTCAAGACTTAGTAATCTATCAATAAAAACTCATGGAGGCTCAACAAAACATGGTAGACTTAACAAAAATAGATTATGAGGATATAAAAACAAACACAAAACAAAAGGAACTATACACATAAGGCCCAAAGTACAGGGGTAATAAATCAAAAGAAGGACAAAATAATAAAACACTAAATAATAAGTACATAGATATAAGCTCAATTGAGGAAATTTTTATCACTTGGATTTACACCCTTTGAGAATATGTATTAGCTCTCCTCATCCAAGTGGCACAATTGAAAAACCTCTAGGCTATGGGTAGCCTAAGAATGAGGTGAATCTCTAGATAGGGATAACTCCCTTGATCTACCACTTTTAGATCACTACTACACCTATGTTTGTAAAGGAAAAGGGAGAGAAAAATGAAAGTAAATAATTCTAAAAGAGGTGATACACCAAATTAGTTTATTATTACCAACTAGCTACATGTTACACATGAGAACAAGGGACTAACTAGACATACACTTCTCCAACTAGAATCTTCTTACATCAGTATTTCATTATGAGGTTATGGTGAATGTTTAGGCTAGGAGGACTAGACAAGACGTCTAGAATAACAATATTTAATAGGATAACTCACTCAACCTTGACACTTCCTATAACACCTCACATGACCTACAAGAAGAAGCCATAAATAGGTGAGAGAATGAGACAACAATGCTAAGGAAACCATAGTCATCACTAAGCAAGATCTATCATTCAAGTAAAAACACTATGAAAAGTCATAAAAGAGGTAAAATTAGTAGTCTTTATTGATATAATGTTATGGAAATAAGCATAAATTTTCCATACTCAGGTGGAGCATAATTTACAAAGGCCAAAATGGCTATTTTTTATAGAACTTGAGAGAGAGAAGAAGAAAGAAGTCCAAAGGTCACAAGGACACTTCATGTTGAGAGAAGGAATTACATGTGCATGGGAGGAGTGTGTGAAATTAATCATGCAAAGTTATAAAACACAAGTATCAATCCAAGGCATGAAACTCTTGAAGTGTGGCATGAAATTCCCTTTGTTGGCTAAGAAAAATACCTTCATGATTTAACCTTGTTACTCTATCTCTGTGTCTATATATATCTATGTTTGACACTCATCAATAATAGCTCATCTTCTCTACACTTCTGCCTCTTTGTCAAGGTATAAATATTATACACAAGTTCCTATATGTTCTTGTAACTAACCATATGTCAATACATGAATTTAGATGTCAGTCATTGATCTTACCTTTGGTACCACAATCCGATGGTCCATAATAAAATTACTCAAATTTAAAACATGTCTATTTGATCACCTTCTAACAAGCTCATTCTATCTATTAGATATTTGTATGTTTCCAAAATTTATCTTTATCATCTTTAAAACACACCCATCAATCTTCCTGATCTAAAATTTTGCATGCCATTAGATCTTCAAAGATGCACATTATTTATCTCTATTGAGATATTAAACATCGAGATCTTTATCCCATCTCGATTCTTACTATATCTTTGTATCACTTTTACTCCATTGATATTCTCTAACATGCTTGGTTTTTAACTCACCATTGTGTCGATAAAAATTGATTGGTTAATTCCATTTGAGTCCACTCATTACATTAGATTTCCAAATCCTAGCTCCCATGTGCCATTATATCTTTGAGCTTGTATAAACTTTACCTTAACTTGGTTGTTAAAATTTGACACTTTAACCTCATCTCACTGCTTCCCACATCTTTGGATTTCTTTCTCTCCATCGATCTTCGTAGACTTTCTCATTCTTTATCTTATCACTATGTTGATAAACCTTGAGCAATTTATAGCATCTAAGTCCATTCACTCCATAAGATATCCTTTGCATGATCAACTACTCACCAACATATCTTTTGACAAGCTCGATCATTAACTCTAACAAGATTACACTCATTAGGTCTTTGTCTAACAAGCTTTATGAATGTGACACTTATCACTTGCATGCTCACTCAGAGATCCTTTTGAAAATTTGAATTTTTTGTGCTCTCTTGGATCTCTAATGTCTAATTAAGTGCTAGCCATTGATCAAGTAGGGACATAATATAAATTATAGGACTTAGGAAATATTAAGTCTTTCGATCATTACTTGAGTTGGTAATTGCTAGGTTGAGGGGCTGGTTTCATAATGATAAAAAAGGCTTAAGTTATAAATTAAGATACCAAATCCTAGCTATATATAATCACCATAAAAATAGAAAGTTCCTATTGATGTCATGACTTAAACCCTTAGTGTTTTATTGAGAAACCTTATCCAGTCTAAGAGCAAAGATAAATCAATTTTGAGCTCATTCCTTCTCAATTGAACCTGTGGATAATATCCATAGAATGTTTATGAAAAAACCTAAATAGATCTACTATATTTTTATTTTTAAAATGCCCATATATGATATTTTTAAAATCATGACAACTTTGCATGAACTTGTGTAGATTTTGTCTAAGTATGGAGACCATTCATTTTGACTAGAAGGCTAACTTTATACCTACATCACTCTTGTTACACTTAGTTGCATGACATATAAATTGAAACATTCATTCTTATTTTATATGATATTTTATTCATATATCTATTTGGTCCTGAAGCCTTCTTATGTTCAAGATATGGCATTGTAAAAGTGCCTGCTTATCTTTATCTTGTAGCTTGCAGATTTGATTATGTTGGAAAACATTGTCAAAATGTCCTAAAGTAAAATTTGATAAATAATATCTTCTAATCACCATATTAAATCTTTAACATCAATCCCATGATCATAATTTCCATTTTAACATCAATGATAATCATATTTCCAATAATTTGTATATATAGGCAGTAGGTATGAACTTTGGATAGGGAGTAAGAGATAAATGTTGGTGATCAATTCAAAACCCTCACCAAGTGTTCAAATAAACTATAAAATACCCCATGCCAAAATATTATACCCATAAAACATCTAAAAATCAATTTTTTACCTATAGGGGTCCCAATTTGACTTACAAGGTCAAATTTGGTCAACAAATTGGTCACTTATAGGGGTAGCATGCCTGCTATGTTAAAGATCGATAAATTTATCAGTCCATTGGGCTTAGGGATTCATTTTAATTATAAAACACAATAAGATGACTTTTAAAATTTACAATAAGTTTTGACTAGGATAAGACAACTAATTACCTCAACCACACAAAATAAAGGACATACACAAATCAATGTAAACACACTAATAAGACACACATGTGCTCAAATCACTTAGGAAAAACATAAATAAAAAATATGAAAAAATAAAAACTAAACATACTTCCTTTCTAGGATCAAAAGGAAATTTCCTTGAATCTTCTTCTTGATAAGATGAATCATAGTGCCAAGCATGTTGCTCCTTGGATTGGATGCTTGGTAGACCAGACCTACTCATTGGCACTTTAATTGATCTACTCTCAAGTAGATCATAATCAAATAGGTCTCCAATGTAAATTTACTCCTCTTTAATTTATACACATACCTCATTTTCTTTCCCACTCTTTGTCTCATGATCAACTTGTATCTTATTGGTAGGCATGGCTTCAAGATGGGTAACTTCTTGTTCCTTGGAAGATTAAGGCCAATAGAAGTTTGTTCCATCTTTCAAGATTTGATGTGTTTCTCCCAAATAGTTGAGAGGATGATAACCCATTTTTATGATTTCAAACATGTCATCCTATAATGTATATGCTTCTTTAAAGGACAAATATGAGGAATTGCTTTTTCTTTACATACTCACTTGAGTGTCAAGGTTGCCTTCTCCATTTTTGAATAGATTATAGCCTCCTTGAAGAGGAGTAGAACAAGATATAATGATAAAAAAAAGTCATCCCAAGGATAATTAGAGGCTTGTTATTTCTCATCTATGAAATTTTGAAAAATTTCATCTTGTATAGTGATGGAAGAACCAATGGTGATTTCATCTTCTTTGGCAAAAGGAAAACATTCTTTCATAGTGACCCAATCAAAATTTTCTAGACAAGAAATCACCTCTTATTTAACATTTAGGACCTCTTGAGGGATATAAAATTACTTCTCAATTACCATAACATGAATTTGATTATCAAGTACTACAAGATCTTCAATCTCCTTCTCCTTCTTGGTGATGCCAAGACTAGACATCTTATAATCATGTGACTTAGTCTAATGAGGCTGCCAAAGAGTTGTATTTTATTCAAGAAAGAGTTCTAAATTTTTATTAACCAAATTCTCCTCTTTAGGTTTCCATACCATAGGTCCATCAAGGAAAATGGTGATGGGGTGAGGACAAGATGAACTAGTTGGTGGAGTGGCACATAGAACTCAACATCAGATTGAGAATGAATTGTAGGGGATTATTTTTAGAGTTCTTGAGGAAGGGGAGGCATACCTTGGGCTAAAATAGATTGGTTTTCTTCCTTATATTTTAAAATCACTTCATTTACATCTGATTAATATTGAAGACTCTCTTTAGGAAACTTATATGGGGTGGGTTTAGGCATAGAATCTTCTTTTGGTTCTAAACCTTCCATCATACCTTGACTCAATAATTTTATTCTTGACTCTAATTTTTCAATTTGCTTGGCTAGGTTCTCTTGAAAAATTATCTCTTGAATTTGATAGGCATCATCATGAGGATAAGGGGTATAAGAGGGATGGAATATAAAACAAGAGGTTTGTTGAGGAAGGGTGGGAGGGACTTGCATAAGATCAAGCTCTTTCTCAACTTTACACTCTTTATCAAGGCTTTTATCCTCTTTATTTCCCCATGATTCCACTACTTTATTCCAGCTTAGGATGTTAGTATTAGGAGTATCTTATTTAGTTAGTGATACACTTTGAGGAGTGGATGAAGTGTCCAAGAAACTTGGGATTTACTTAGGCTTGGATTCTCTACCTTGTCTCCAACTTGGGATTTCATATCTAGAAGTCACTTCATGAGGTAGGGATGTAATGGGAGAGGGAAATGAGGGATTAAATTCCACTTATTTTTTTATGATATGGACTGTTTCATCTTGTTATTAGACAAATCAATATACCTATCAAAATTTGCTTCAAAAATAAGGTTTGTCTTTTCAACTCTATCTTCCAACTGATTGGGAAAAAGATTACTTTGACAAGCTTGATTGGGTTCATAAGTAGGGGTCAAGTAGGATTGACAAAAATCTTGGGGAGGTGGATATGAGGTATGATAGACTTAGTGAGGATGTTCCTCATAAAATCTTAGCTTATCTTATAAGGATGCAATCAAACCACCTAAATATAACATCTCATTTAGGAGCCTTTGCCAATTTACTCTCTCAATAGGTGCCCACTCTCTTTTAAATATCTCTAATGAATCTCTCACATTATGAAGGAAATGACTAGGAACATCTTAACCATATCCCCTTAGTGTATCAATATTTATCATGTACTTCTAATAACCCAAGAGAGTTTACTTGAAAGTGGAAATGGACTAATTAGAGAAGTGACTAGGTTGACTAGGAGGAGAAAGATATTGAGAAGGTTAGTTATAAGACTAATATAACTCATGACAAGGCTAATAAGGGTCATATTATAGATAGTATCGATCATGACAAGGTTGATAAGGATTGTATAAAGACTGATGTGGAATGCCATAATCTTGATATATCTCACCAACTTGTTTAAAAAAATACTCAACACCAAAATTAGCCATGAAACTTCAATAAGAAGAAATAACACAAAGAAATATTACCAACAATATTCAAAATCAAAATTTGGGTTGCTTGACCAGCTGATGCAACTTTAGAGTTTTCCATTGATACTTGGATAGATGCCAATGTATTTAAATACAACACCAAAAATATTTCAAATTCTTGGAAAATAAGTCCCACTGAGCATGCCAAAAATTGTTGTCACTTATATTTTCACCATTTAAAGAGATGTCTCAGCTCTCCTCATCTAAATGGTAAATTGAAATACCTTTAGCTTGTGAGTAGCCTAAGAATGAGGTGAATCTATAGATAGGGATAACTCCATTGATATACCACTTGTAGATCACTACTAAACCTATTTTTATAAAGGAAAAGGGAGAGAAAACTAAAAATAAACTATTCTAAAGGAGGTGATAAACCACATTAGTTGATGACTACAAACTAGCTACATGTTACACATGAGAACAAGGGACTAACTAGATATACACTTCTCTAACTTTAATATTCTCACATTAGTATTTCATTATTAGGTTATGGTGAATGTTTAGGCTAGGAGGACTAGACAAGAGGTATATAATGACACTATTGAATAGGATAACTCACTCAACCTTGACACTTCCTAGAACACTTCACATGACCTAAAAGAAGAAGCTATAAATAGGTGAGAGAATGAGACAACAATGTTAAGGAAACCATAGTCATCACTGAGTAAGATCCATCATTAAAGTAAAAAAATAATGAATAGTCATATAAGAGGTAAAATTAGTAGTCTTTATTGATATAATGGTATGCAAATGAGTATGGCTTCACCATACTCGCGTGGAGAATAATTTACAAAGGCCAAAATGGTTATTTCTTATAGAACTTGAGAGAGAGAATAAAAAATAAGTATAAAGGTCACAAGGACAATTTTCATGCTAAGAAGAGTTACATGTGCATGTGAAGAGAGTGTGAAACTGATCATGAAAAGTTAGGAAGCATAAGTATCAATCCAAGGTATGAAATTCTTAAAATGTGTCATGAAATTCCCTTTGTTGGCTCAAAAAACTACCTTCATGATTTATCCATATTACTCTATCTCTATGTGTGTGTGTGTATATATATATATGCTTGACACTCTTTGATATTAGTTCATCTTATCTACACTTTTGACTCTATGTTGAGGTATATAGCTTATACACAAATTCTTACATATTCCTATAACTAATCATTTATCAAGACATGACTTTTAATGCCAATTATTGAGCTTGCCTTTAGTTCCATAATCTGATGTTCCATACTCAAATGTCTCAACATTAAAACACATCTATTTGATCACCATTTTATAGGCTCATGCTATCCATTATATCTTTATATTCTTCCAAACTTTAGCTTTATCATATTTAAAATATTCCCATCAATCTTCCTGGTTTGAGCTTCTGCATGTCATTGGATCTCTAAAGATGCACATTATTTATCTCTATTAAGATGTTAAACATCAAGATCTTTTTCCCAAATCACTACTTCATATATCTTTGGATTTATTTCACTTTATCGATCTTATCAAACATGCTTGGTTTTTAACTCACCACTGTGTTGATAAACATCAATAACTTTGTTTCATCAGAGTCCACTTGCTCCATTGGATTTATAGATCCTAAATCTCATGTGTCATTATATATTTTAACTTTAATGAACTTTACCTTGACTTGGTCATTAAAATTTTACACTTTGACTTCATCTCACTACTTATCACATCTTTGGATCACTTTTGCTCCATCAATATTCTTAGACTTATTCAGTCTTTAACTGGTCACTGTATCTATAAACCTCAAGCACTTTATATCATTTGAGTCCATTTGCTCCATTTTATCTCCTTTTCATGATCACCCACTCACCATCAGATGTTTTGATAAGCTTGATCATTAACTCTAACAAGCTTATGCTTATTAGGTCTCTATCTAACAAGATCTATAAATGTGACACTTTTCACTTATGTGCTCACTCAGAGCTCTTTTTGATAATTTAACTTCAAATCATTCCATTAAATATCCAATTTTTGATTAAGTGATAGATATTGATCAAGCAATGACATAATATAAAGTCTAATACTTAGGAAATATTAAGTCTTTTGATCATTGCTTGAGCTAGTCATTACTAGGTTGAGGGGCTAGTTTCATAATGATGATAAAGGATTAAGTTATAAATTAAGATACCGAGTCCCATCTATATCAAATCACCATAAAAATATAAAGTACCTATTGGTGCCATGACTTAAACCCTTAGGGTTTTAGTTAGAAACCCTATCTAGTCTGAGAGCAAAGATAAATCAATATTGAGCTCATTTCTTCTCAAATGAACCTATGGATCATATCTCTAGAATGATCATGAAAAAACCATAATATATCTACTATCTATTTATTTTTAAAATGTCCATAGATTATATTTTTAAAATCTTGACAACTTTGCATAACCTTGTGCATATTTTGTCTAAGTATGGAGACCATTCATTTTGCCTAGAAGGATAACTTTGCACCTACATCACTTTTGTTTAGCTTAGTTTCATGACTTGTAAATTGACACATTTTATCTTCTTTCATAGGATATTTGATCCATAAATCCATTTGGTCCTGAATCCTTCTTATGTTTGAGATATGGCATTGTAAAAGTGCTTGCTTATCTTTATCTTGCAACCTATAGATTTGACTGTGTTGGAAAACACTGTCAAAATATCCTAGAGTATAAATTTGATAAATCATATCTTATAATCATTATATTTAGTCTCAAAAATTAGTGACATGCTCATAATGTCCCTTTTGACATCAATGATAATCATATTTCCAATAATTTGCATATATAAGCAGTGGGTATGAACTTTAGACAGTGAGCAAGAGATACATGTTGGTAATAAATTCAAAACCCTCACCAAATGTTAAAATGAACTATAACATACCCCATAAAAAATATTAGACCCCTAAAACATTAATCAATTTTTACCTATAGGGGTCCCAATTTGACCTATAGGGTCAAATTTGGTTAACATAAATGTTTTGGATGCTTGTCATTAACTGGTAGTTCTATAATCTTGCCATCCCTTAATCTCTTTAACTTTTCCAATAACTTGCTGGAAAAGATGAAGTAAACCAATATTTTCAATTTATTGAAGGTATTATTTATAAGCTATAATAGGATGACAAGTTGAAACAAATCCTCTTTACATGATCTTAAATCTAGATAAAACCACGCTAGGAGATCTTGGTACCTTTTCATCAACTTTAAATAAGCTTGCTTATCAACTGCAATCAAATGAGTAACAAGTAAAAGTGCCTCAAGATTAGATGTCATTCATCCATTCAAAGTACTAATGGAAATAAGTCTTAAAACATTCATCCTTAGGGGTATAAATGATAACCCCATATTCATTTAATGACATTATCAAAACAATACCTTCATTATCAAACCTAGCATCAAGAATAGTTGGTTACTCAATAACATCTACATTCCCAACAAGTTTACCCAGTTCCATACTCATGTGTAACACTTCAATTAGAACACACTTTATATCTTTAATTTCATCATTATTGGGTAACTTATATGCTTGTGTCATACTATTACCACAAACAAATTCATACATTGGGACCTTCTTGACCGCACTCCAAAAATGATCAACAATAGTAGCATTCATCATTTCCAAAAAAGTAGAAAATTACATGGGGAGTCTTGATAATTGAACATCAAAATATCATAATCATCATATTTAAACTCAAGACCATCCACATATTCATCACTTGGTTAATTAGTATCACATGGGGGATGTGGAAGGAAGAACTTATCACACCAATCAATTGTAAAATATTAATTCATAAAAATTTACAATTGTGTAATGGATCAATAAATTATTTCAAAAACCCTATATTTAAATTTTTGTTATCACATTTATGCCTATGAATCATCCCCTTATTATATCTATATAGCTTGTAGGAAATCTCTTTAACAGTGGAGGCTAAAGACTTAAACATATTTTCAAGGTTGTTGTCTTAGTGGATTGTGTCCTTTCCAACTTTACATCAACCTACTTGTTCATGGGCTTACCCATAGCCTTTATGTTACTCTCAATTTAGATGGCCATATTGAATACCAAATGAAATTTCATGGGAGCTTCATCCATTAAGTAATACACAACTTTATTGTTGAGGGAATCATAGTACTTTATCAAACATGTTATATCACTAGGCCTAATGTTCTTGGGCAGCCACATCATAGCTTTATTGAAACTTGTATTGAAGTCCTAAGCACAATCATTGGTGTTTTTTTTGATATTTTCAAACTTAGTCAAAAGAAACCTTGGATCAATCCTATCACCATAGTGAGTTCTAAAAACATTCTTCATCTCTTCTCATGAATCAATGCATCCATAGGGAAGGGAATTGAACCATTCATGATCATATTCCTCCAAAGTGTGCACAAATAACTTAATGCATACATATTCATGATCAACCTCATAATATTATGAAAATACCTCAAATTTTTATCACCACTCACTATATTATTCCCTTGGAATTTTGGAAGGCATTTCCTTAATTTATTTGGGAATTCATTAGGATAACCTTCCATGTCATCAAAATTAATAGGTCTGAATCTAGTAATTCTAAATGTAGGATGTTCATTCTCATTTGGGTCACTATTCCTCAAAATTGGTTTAATGGGAGGTTCATTAACAAATGACAAAGGGATGTGATGGGGTGAATGAGGTAGACTTGGGGATCAAACTTAGGAGAGGATTGAGTTGGTTGAGAAGGAGTTGGATAGTAAATGGGACTATATGATTTTGAATAATCAAAATAACTATGACAATATTTAATAATATGAATTTGAATAAACAAAATTTTAGATTTACCATAATATTGATAGCCCAAGCAATCCTTTGTAGCTACACTTTTTTATTCAATAGGCTTCCAAACTTGTCTCCTTTGATAAAAACTTAAGGGTGAGACAAGTTTCTTAGATGAGACACCTTTGAAAGATGACCTCCGTCCTTCTAGCTTTACAAGTAAAATAACTCTTAAAGCTAAAGATATTCAAAGAAGAAACTGATATTTCATTAAAACCAAATGATTTTTTGGAGTTGCCACTAAAAGAAAATTTATAGAATATAACCATTTACAAACTTGTAGTGATACATATTGAAACCATATCTTGCAGAAATTAGTGATGATGTATGAAAGCAAAGACAATGAAACTTTCAGATTCATCCTTAAACAATGAAAACCACCTCAAAACATGACAAATTTATAGCTCTTTACAACAAATTTAGTAGATGTCAAATTATCAAATATCTAAATTCTTGGCACATACTCAATGGAGTGATGTAGTGTTGATAGCCAAGATAGTCCCACTATAACACAAATAGGTATAAAACTTTTCAAAAAAATTAATTACAATTCTCTGCAAGAGTCCCTGGCAATACAAGGGCTAAGGTTCTTAGCTTTTCCCTAGAAATGACACTAGAAAAGTGTTGACGTTGACAAACCAAAAATAATCATATGAGTATAAATAGGTAGAGAAATTTAAAAATTATAGTAACTATTTGCAAGAGTCCCCAACAACATAAGGGCTAAGTTTATTAGCTTCTCCTTGATAAAAGTGCCAAAAAAGTGTTGGTTCCCAATTGTACACCTCTTTCACTCAACCTTGCACACTTGAAGACAATGGAAAACTATGATAAAAAACTTGTTCATATCTCATTATAGTCAATGATGGGTTTGGCATGAAGATTGGACCGGATGTAAAAAATGACTAGGAGGCATCGACAGAGGGTATGGTCAGCTCCCTACTACTATTGGCTCTACCTAAACTAAAGTGAGAGAACCTATGGGGTAGCTTACTCATGTGGATATATTATATAATTAAACCTCCATAGGGATTATCATCATAAAGAGACATGAATTTAACCATAACATAGTCAACTTCGCTCACTTTACCTAGGAAGGGTTATCACATGAAATGAACAAATGCTCTAGGCTAGATACAAGCTACTAAATATAGATATCAAAGTGATTGAAAAATTCATTTGAAATCATTTTTCAAAAATAAGGGGATGAAGGGAAGATTGTAATGATAATATTCACAATATAAACTATAAATACCATGTTATATAGGCAAGATTTTATGCATTTATAAGGTAAATAACACTTATGATATATAATAAAGGGTATTATTTACAAGGTGGGATAGGGCAAGATAGTTTGATAATAGTAAAGAGGAAGGGCATGGTGGTGTGCTGGTAGTTTCTCAAAAAGTAGTATTTATTTCAACATTCATGACATTATCCTTCGCAAAGATGTAGGAAAACTAAAATGCAAGCCATGGAAACTATAAGGAGAACTTTGCATCCATTGGTGCCAATTGAATTCAAATGACCAAATGATCCTTAAAACCCTAGAACATGCACTAAAAATAGAATCTTAAATACTTTCTCCTACTAAATTCATGAACCCAGGGTGCCCTTAAAAGGTATTCAACAACATATTTCCAAATATAACTATATAAATAGATTTATAACCTAGGTACATGCTCAAAATGATAACCAATAATAAACATATACCTAAATATCTAATCAATATAACTTGTAAAACACATTATTGAATTTCATTAATAAGATACAATAAAGAACCACAAGTATTTTCCATTAACTTGAAATAAAATATTACATACACCAATGTTTCAAAATTCTACCATGGGGACAAGCATATTAGATTTGCTCCATGTTGGATAGGGGATACATATATAAATGCTCTCAGATCTTGCTAATAGTTATATAGCTACAACCACCTTAGCAAGAGAGGCAAAATGCACACATCAGTGATCCTAAAATTTGGAAGAGCCTATACTTGGAGAGAACAACAACAACCAACCATAGCCAATAAAATGGCTAAACAATAACTTAAAATAGAGGAGAAGCCCTCTATTTATATATTTTTTACCCATTTCAAATACGTAAGTGCCAATCCCACTAAGATGCCCTAGCTAGAAAATATTCCTTTGCCACACCTAAAATCTTTATGTAACTAGAAGGAAAATGATTATTACAATTGCCTTTACAAAGAATAATGGAGATTTGCAATAAACCCCTTGATTTATTGGCTAGAAATTCTTTAAAATGAGATGAAAGGAGAATATTCATGGTGTAGGTAAAATAAACCATTTGTCTTTATGTGTAACAACCTAAAGATTCCCTAGACTACTTACTTGCACAACTAGATAGCTGACCTTCCTTTTATGCATGTCATGGAACAACCTGCTCTTGTAATGATTTCTTGGGAATATTCTATATCTATGGATACTTAAGATATTTTATTTGGAGTGTCCCACCTTGGATTTTTAGACCTTTTTGGCTCCAAATTACATTTTCACATTTTGCTTTATTTATTTCATTTTTTTTTCATTTGGCCTTTTATGGTTTCCTTCGTATTTTTTAATGCAAAAATACATTAATTTTAACCTTTGAATTATTTGGGAAAACCCTAGCCCCTCTCAAAAATTTACAATTTTCAAATTTCCAAGCTACTATTAGTGGTGAAAATTATGTTAATTGTATTACATAGGGTCCTTGAATGTGTTGTGCATGCCTATGTGACATCACGATGTCACTCTATTCATTGACTTAAAATGTGGATCCTTGTCTGCATGATGAATGCGAGCATGCCACCTAGAAGCTTTGTAAGCTCTTGGCATCCACTCAACATCAAATTATATTATAATCCATTATATGTCCATTAAGACCCCTCATAATCATGCCACTTGGATAATCCATGTGCTTTCTAGCACCTTACACAATTAATCTCTACTAGGCTAGTGCCCTTCTGCCATGTGGTAGCTCCTTATTCAACCTGAGTCCTTTGAAAAATCATCTTTCATTTGTGCCATCAATCTTGAAGCCCAATATAATGGATACCCTTAATCTAGATCCAAATGATCAAATGATATTATCTATCTACTATGGCTTAAATTTAATGTTCGCACACCTATCATTTGATGTCTACATGAATGTCTTTGATTGGAATGTGACCATTAAATTTAAGCCCTAATAAATAGTTATTATTTCTTAAATTTGACATCCATGTGCCCATCATTTGACATCTATGTGAATGTCTTTGATGGGTGCACGACCATCAAATTTAATCCCTAATGAGTAATTATCATGGCCTAAATTTGATATCCATGCACCTATCATTTGACATTCATATGACAATCAATGATGTCTATGTGACCATCAAATTTAAGCCCTAATGGATAATGGTTGAGCTTAATTTTGATGTCTACACAACTATTTAAAGACATCTATAAGACCATCATACCTATAATTTAGGCAAATTTCTTTGGGGACTTTTCTCATCAGGCCTTTTGGTCTACCAATCCTTTGTCTTCAGCTTCTCTATCTTCATCAAAATTATTATAGGTTTTTTGTGCCATAAGAATTATTTCAGGCCTTTTTATTTTCTACATTTTTGCTCTTGGACCTTTTGTTTATCAAGACAATTATTTCAAACATTTTGTTTGAGAAAATTTTCCTAAAGTATTGAACTCTCTCAGACACTTCTCTCGTAGCAATTTGGTCTTCAATTTTTCTATCTTCATAGGGATAATCATTTTATATAATTTATCCATGGCATTCCTTTTTTCAATCCTTTTATTAGGACAATTATTTTAGACACAATGTCTAAAATAATTTCCCTAAAATAAATGAACTTTATATTTTTCCTAAAAAAATTAGAATTCCTTTAGAATTTTTGCATGGGCAAAGTGTTTGAAAGAAATAAGCCTTCAGAATATTTGGGTAAACATTTTTATAAAAAAAATAGGTTTATTTCACTCTAATTAAAGACCAAATTAAAACTTATCTGATTTAACATGAAATAAACCTTTCAAAGGAACACTAAAAAATAGGAATATGGCTAAGGAATTAGGCTTTGATACTCAACTCAGGCTGGACTTAGGAATTTACATGGAAAAAGACATAAATTTATTAGTGAAAATTTGGGCACTAACATATGGCTATGTTACATTTTAACATGAATGTATGACTATTATTATTTTAAGAGAGAAAGCTTGGTAAATCAAGTAAACAAATAAGAAACTATATCTTCAAAATATGATACAGGACTTAAAAATCAATACCATGTTCTAATTGGTTATTTAACATGAAATTTAACAAGATATCATGTGTTTTATGTATGAAATCCATGAAAGCATTTTGTTACTAAATTAACTATTTAAGACTCAAAATTATATATTTTACATAGCCTCTTATATTTACCATCCATTATATTCTTATATTTTTACTTACATGCACTCATATACAAATGCATTGACTATTCTTCTATCCCTTGACTTTATTTCCAATTGGCCCTTGGTTTATTCTTATTATTATCTTGATTTGGAAATCCATGACACTTATCCTACAATGATACTAGCACACATCTTTGGTGGAATTATAAATTTTCACTCTTACATATTGACTACTTATATATCCTTTGTTGCTTCCATTGGACTTACATTATAATATACATCTATATCTACATATCACATGAGTGATCCCTTGGGGGGCATGTAAATCCTTATCTCCACATACACTATTAAGCTAAAGTTTTATGATACACATAAATTTTGGGCATATTTATTATATTCACTTCCTCCACATTTACTTGCTATCACATCTAGTGCACATTATACCTTGACACATGTTTCATATTATTCAGATACCTCCCATTATTATATTTTTAAAACCTTGATAATTGATGTTACTTACTAGTGTCATGATAAATTCAATAATAACATAATTTAAAATGTTTCAAAAATATAAAAAAATGAAATAATTAAAAAATGTAAAAACATTTTCATATTAATAAAAATAAGAAACAAGGACTTGAGCATGACATGATTACTAGATTACACTAGTTATGTATGTTAGTTATCGCATGTTTGGTAGACGGCATAATTTTTTCAAACACATGTTTTTTATGGAATATATGTGTGATGAAAGAAATAATTATTACACTTGGGCATATATATGTTGTAATTTCCTGTACCTAGTGTCCATGAAAATATTGGGAGCATATTATTCCACAAGTTTCACTATCACAAGTTATATCATTTCATTACCCTTCTACCATGTTCAGTTATTTATATTTTCTTACACATGTATTTCTAGTTACTTATATCTTATACAATGTTACATGGATATTATATTATGATTTGAAATTGATACATATGGATGATATAGAATATTCTTTACATGTTTTATACTTCATTGATGGTGTCCCTCTCTTTCATGGTAGCCTAGTCTTTGCTTATCTATTATGTGTGTTCCATTATGTCCATTTGTATGTGGCCCTTAGATTTGTTTGATGTGACATATTTATGTCCCTTGTGTTTTTACATTATCCTTGTTTTTTATTACATATTCATGTCCCTTGTATGCAACCCTTGGACTTATGTGGGACACTAAATCTTTAGCTTGTCATGCTTGTTGAGTTTATTGAATTTTAGTAGTGATATGAGCCATATCATGCACTTTTATTGCATAGTATTATTTATTTATCTTTTCAATGATGGTTAATATGGTGTGATTCATTGATACATCTATCTATACATGACACTTATATCTATTTTATTAAATATGTTACATACATACCTTGATTAACATATACATTACTATGTGTACATACTTTGAACATGTTCACATGATTATACATGATGTTATATTTATATATGACATGATATATTTCAATTTAATTTTGTGATTAGTAAATTACAAGACATGTCACTCATTTCAAAAAGGGGGGATTGTCATAGAGACATAAGCCTCCATGATTAGAAAGTCATATTTTGGAATTATTGAAACTTAGATTTGCACCCTGAGGATATGCCTATCTCTCCTCATCCAAGTGGAACAATGGAAACATATCTCTTGCTATGGGTCACAATCTTGTTGAGATGAATCTCTAGAAGGGTTAGTTCCCTTTATGCACTCTTTGAAGCACTTTCTTACCTATCAACTTATGGATGGAAAGGGTTAAGAAAAAAATTAAGAAAAATAAAAGGTGATGTATAAATGTTTAATATCCTCCTATTTAACTAAAAATATACTAATTAAAGACAAACAAAGTCTCTCTCACACAAAACTCACAACTCAAGATGCATTGTCACATCAATATTTCATATGTTAGATCCAAGAAGTTATTTGATAATTATGAGGGTAACGGATGATATAATGAGGGAATAAAATCATAAACCATTTATAATACACATATACACTTAGATAATAATACTAAAAAAGATCTGCAACAATACCCTTTATGGACATTTGGTAGACAATCAAGGATAACATGTTAGAAAAGAAGGCCTTCTACTAGACAAGACCAACAAGATTGCACTAACACTCAATTAAACACTATGTAAGTAGGAAAAAATAATTTTTTATTTATTCAAGAGTCATTCAAGTACAAAATTTTCTAGGGTTTCACCATCAACCAATGGAGGCTACTTCAAAGAGCCAAAAAAGTCTTTCTTTATAGCTTTTGTGAGAGGTACAAGGCAATGGAAGTCCAAAGGTCACTTGTACACATGTAAATTTAATAAATGAGGTTAAAATTTCATGTTAAATATATTTTAAATGATATATTCAATGCTATGGGGTCCAAATGTCCATAAAAATCATGAAATTAATGAAAAATGTCTCAAAATTCCTTATATTAGCTCAAAAAATTGCCTCAATAATTTGGACCTATTTGAACATCCCATAATTTAATAGGGATATGTTTGATGATGGGATAAGAGGGAAGGAATTTAGGCATATAATTACATGCATTTTTTTCATTCCTAATTATTTGGAAACTCTTAGAATGAATTAATCACTATCTATAGTCTAGAAAACTCCTTGTTTCAGTTACCCCTCACACTTAGCTTAAAAAATGCCTTAATTTTTCAATGAAAATTATTTTAAAGGATTTAGGGACACTTATAAAGACCCTCGATGGTCTTTTAATTCTCAAATTAACCTTAAAAAGACATCCATTTGAGTTTTCCACACTTTTTACTCTGGTGCTCACTATGCCAGTTTTGACTGGCTAAAAGGAGAGCTATAGTTAGAAAAATTAGAAGTTTTTACATATAATAAAATGACAATATAAATTTATAATATGTATTTATCCTCCCTCTAAAATTTATTGCATCTCAAACCTCTTAAAACCTACAAAACACAAAAAATGGTGAGAAAAACACTATTTTGCATGTTGTCTTTACAGTTCAATACATTTTATTTGCATGGGTGAGATATTGAGTGAGTTTTATACATGATAAAATATTTTTCCTTTCCAAAATATGCCATTTTAATGGATCTCCATGCTTGTTTTCACCATTGGCTTCCTCTAAGGGTTTTACTAGGGTTTTAGACTATTTTCTTTCTTAACAATTATTCATATAGATGGCATGTTAAAGTTCAAAACAAATGACACAAATTTTCTATTAAATAACCTATCTAACTTCTCATAACCCCTTTTATTCCCATGCAGAGCCTTAACAAAGATATGATCTTTACAAGTTGACCTATCAATCTTGTTTCTCCACTTTCCTACATGCTTGAGCTATCTCTAGGCCAGAAAATCTTCCTGCAAGTTTATTTATATAAAAAAATATCATAAATGTTTTAATGCACTCCATAAACATTCCCCAATAATATGGATATCTTATTAATGCCTAGAAATGAAGGTAGATCCCAAATTGACTCCAAGTCTCCTTAAAGCCTAAGGGGCTTGGCATACCCCCTAAAAATTTGGATCACTTGGGATGTTATCACATGTTTAGGATGGTTTATTATTCATGTTTACAATTAATTAATACTTGAAAAGTCATCATATGACCTTCAAAACACTCCTTTTCATCTTTGCTCTCTCATTTACCAATTAGGCCTAGTGGGAACTTGCCTAATTTGACTCTCTGCATGAAAAATTAGGTCATTTTGGATGGTTATAGATTTATTGAGTGTTAATTATCCTCAATAAATATTAAATAATAATTACCCAATGTTACTTCAAGATACCAAGGCCTCAACTTAGTTACTTCACTCATTTTACCATGTTTTGTTTCTCTTGCCAAAGTTCTGATTTTCATGAGTGGCTGATATCTGAGACAAAATAGAGAGAGATAACACTCATCCCCATGAAAAAATGAAATTTTTTGGATTTTTATAAGGTCATAATTATTCTATTTACCAAAGGGAAAGGTCATAATCCCTCATTTAGGTACCTAACCAACTTAAGTTGTCTAAAAAAAGGACTAAAACCTCTATTTTCTTGCATTTTTGTCCAAATCCACTTGTGGATGACCTTTAAAATATAATGTGATGCTTATATTCTATCATAACATGCTTCCAACCTTTAAATTTTACTCATGGATATTTTTAGACCATCCAAAACATTTCTCCTTAGTGTATTCTTCATGCTTACCCTTTGAACGAAGAGGTTTCTTAGTTTGTTTGTACGAGATGTAGTCCATTTGATAAGTTGGAAGGGAATATGAGCACCTTAACAAGGTATTTGGCATGTTAAATAATCTATTGGATCATATTTTATAATTTTATGATCATTTCAACCCTCCTTTGACCTCTAGATAGTCTAGGCTTTAGTCACCCGTGCCAAGTTATACCCTACTAACTGAGGTTGAGGTACCTCTACATTTTCTTACTCTTTTAGGTTTCATGGGATCTCAATATATTTTTCATGATGTTTTTATACCCCAATAAGACATAATAAGGTCATAAAATTCCTTACTCTAGTGGCATCTCATCTAAGAGTGTTATAGTCCTTCTTGTAGCTACAATTATCTCTTGACTAGTGACTAAGATAATCCTCCTCCAAGAGATGGTTGTAGGTATCTATTACCTCATAAAGGTCTTTAATAGGATTTTTTAAACCTTATTACCCTTACCTTTCCTTCACACTATCTTATTGTCTCTGTGTTCATTCCCTTAATAACCATTAGGCCATTTGTATGCCATTTTAGTTTAAGACTGGGAAAACCTCATCATGGTCCTACTTATAGGTATTCATTAGCTTGGGTAAGGTTATTATGATGGAGAAAGATTTCCTAATATCAAACTGGATCTCAAAACCTGATTGATGAACTCTAAACCCACATCAAACAACTAAACACTATTATAATGTATGTATACTCACTGCTTTTTCACCAAAACTATCTGACTCATATAGGTGACCATTCTCCATGCTTGAGGAGTATTTGAGCATGTTATAAGCACTAAAAATATGGTAAAAACCTAAATTAATATTTAAAACACAAAATACATCCTTTTTCCTATTTTAATTCACATAACAACCTCTGCCAATGGCCTTACCAGCACCTATCTCACAATTTAGTCCTCTCTGCCTATAGGATTGAGAAATCATATATTTATTGACCCCTATAGGTGCTCTTAGGTTTTAAAAAAAATATCTTACTCACAAGGATGATTTTAACTATTATAGATTTTATAATTATCCTTTGAAACCATGAACACAACCTAACCTCCATCTATGTAAGAAAGGACTTCTTTCAAGCTTGAAACTCCACCTTGGCTGTAGATACATTTTTAGGATAGTGTATAGATAAGGCATATGTGTAAGGGTTAAAAAACATATTAAAACCTCTAAATATTATCATTTAGTCATGAATTTTCATTTGAGACATTTAGAGTCATTTAAGTATGATGCTCAAACAAGGTATGACAAGTTGCTTGAAGAAGAGGTCTTTTAGACCAAAACCCTGTAGACTTACTAATTGGTTTTAGTGTGTTCTGAGGTACCTTTGAAGCTTTAAAAAACCACCTTATCCTTATCATTTACTTCTAAAAATTGGTAGGATCCTTGTCCTATGATAGGGATATAAGTTACATCCCTTTATATGCCTAAAAAAACCTTAAAAACATGCCTTTGAAGGTCCACCAAAACCTCTTGGAGCTCTATTTTGTTGTTTTAGGGATTCCATCCCTAAATTCAATCTTTGACCTCCAAATTAATTCCATGCTTACTTTGTCTTCTAGGATTTTTATATAGGTCTGTCAAGGCCTTATTGTCATGAAAATGGAAAGAGGAAGTATTAAATTACTTTAGTCCTTCTGTACACACCTAAGCTCATGATAAACCCAATGTGGAAGGTTGTTTTGAGAAGAAAATAGTGTATTAGGGTGTGGACCACTATGAAACATGAATATACAAGAGATTCACATGCATTTATTAAACTCTAAATGCACATCAAATGAAAACAAGGAGTTGTAACATATATCCACCTCCTCCTACACCAGCATGACATCATTAGGGGCCTATAAATGCATGTTTTGGGCATAATATGGAGGTAATTTCATAGAATGGAAGTAAACATGGCGGTGAACTAGCTCAAAACTACCTAAATGCCATAGTTAATCTTAAAATATTGTGGTCTCCATCATTTAAAACCATGAAACTAGCTTCAAAACACTTGTTACAACATGGTGACACTTGCACATATGTGAAAAAAAGAAGACAAATGCACAAATTAGTTTTTTGGCATGGAATATGAGCATGTGATTAAACTTTGTGCTTCACCTACAAGAGAGAAACACTCAGTAAATTAAAGCACTCCAGCTAAAACTACATTTGGTGACACTTCCTTGTATGATAGACCAATTTTGATCATCAACATCATGAATCATGCAACCAAGAATGGATACCATCTAATAAATAATCCAACCTTATTTTGGATCCTACACCACCAAATAATTTGTATGAATTTGGTAGAAATGGAGCAAAACCTATAGGGTGCACCAAATAACTTTCAAATCTACATAGTCAACTTGTTATCAATGATTCGTACAACATAGTTGACAAATATTCAAAATAAATACATGAAAATTAATTTATCCTAGTGTAATATCATCTCCCAAAATCATTTTGTTTTAAACTACCTATGCTTTATGTACTAAGCAAAAATCTTAGGGTCACTCCAGTCTACCAAGAAGAGAAATAAATGTGCAGAATGGTTTTGAAATTAAAATAACCATTTCAAATCAAACCAAGAATGGAGGTGAGTTTTATAAGGATGATGAGACCCATCATTATATCTCCCATGTGGCACACTTCTCAAAAATGTATAAAAGTGCCATTTTATCTCCTTTTCAACTACTTTCTAAAGTTTCAGTTAGATAAACTACAACCTTCTAATGTAACTAATATATCTGACACTCAAAATTACTTCTTAGATGTTTTACATGAAAATATAACACTTAGGCACCTTGGGAAACATGTCATTTGCACTAATGACCCCAATAAGTACATAAAATGGCCCCAAATGGATAAATTGATTAATGTGACTAAAACCAAAGCTAAAATGACCTCAAATGACATCATATAACAAGTAATAATTCCTATTTAACATATTATTACCCTTTAAAAATTTTAAAATCTATAATTTTTCCTAGGAGTGACTAAATTTGATCAAAAAGTCAAATTTGGTCAAGAGAAATTATAGCATAGATTTCAAGTATCATATGGTTTAGTCACATGACCAATATTTTACACATCATTATAAATTATGGGGGAATATGTAATGCATATGCACTTAATTTATATATACTTTAGTACACATTCATACACACTTATGTATACATTTTACAAGAATAATAATTACAAGTTTTCACATATGATATATAGGTTCTTAGGCTCAACATATATCCATAACATTCTATATCACTTGGTACATATTCATGGGGCATGATACTAGTTATTACACATATACACAATTTCATAATCATGAAGCATAATATTAGTTAATGTATATACATACTATGCAATTTTATAAGTGGCAGAGTTCCAAAGGGGTAGGATACTGGTCCATTCACATGTACACATTTTATGGAAACACTATTACATTTGTTTATTTTTAAATAAAATTTTCAAACCAAAATGAATGGTAAGAAACATATAATCTATAAATTCATCTAAAATATTTGATTCATACTTTTACAAGTAATTTATGATTAGGTTTGGTGATGGTCAATTATCATGGCATTATGTCTAGTGAACCCATCATGTGGTCCCCATTCTTTATCATATCTGAGTAGTTATTTGGGTTATTACACCATGTACTTATCCCAAGATTTATGTGGTTTAGGGCATGTTATCCTCCTAACCCAAATTATTTGAAAATTACATAAAATTATGGTTTCATTACCCTTAATTTATCTATGGTTCAACAAGAGAAACCAATCTCCAAGGTCTTTAATGGAAATCATCTTTATCTAATGATTTAACAAGGAAGCATCATCTCTAAAAAGTTATAATATGAACATAATTTTACCCAATGAAATGGTGTTATCCTTCCTTGATCTTTAATTTAGGGGCATTGGCTATCACTAGTTTGTTTTAGGTTTTGCTTTGAGTGACATGCACAATTAGAGCTTCCAACTAGATAGAATGTTTGTTTCACACATTCAAGTATATATTTTAATTTTAATGTCACAATTTTATTACTATAATAAAATGGGAGAATTTATAGATTCTATAATTTGGTATTAATTACCTTATAATTACAATCTTTACATACATTTATTATGCATTACTTTCATCCATAAATATGGTCCTAACCCTCCATTATCTCTCACTGACATGCTAACTTATGATATTGATCCTTACATTGAATTTTATACACCTACATGAGCCTCATTATATATTTAAAAACTACATAATATTATTCAAATATATCCCTAGGCCTTCATTTTTTTCCTCTTATGCATAGGTCACTGTCATAAGTCCAGGTTAGTATCACTAGTCAACATTGAAATATGTCTATCTATAACGACCCTCTCCCAACAATGGATATTTTTAAAAATAAAACCTTTCCTTAGGTTCATACCATATTTATATCATGTTAGTGTCATGAAACATTACCCAAATAAACTCATATATATATATATATATATATATATATATATATATATATATATATATATATATATATATATAGATCATGGCCTCACTTGATAGGGGACTTGGCACTTATCTAGTACACATTGATACATTATTACACATTGATAAAAATGACCCTATTATTCTCAAATTTTGAATCAATCTCTAGGAGTAGTCATAAGTCAAATCTAAATCATACCAAATCCAAGTCAAATAAATAATTATTGAGTATCAAATTCAAACCATTAGATTAATTCATTTAGTAAATCATCACAATTACAATTTTATATTATGTGGGAGAACTATGTGTGGCTTGATTTCTCTCCTTGGAGTATCATATACATAGGCAATAGTCAATCATCAATAAGGGTGATTAGGGTCAGCTCATCTCATTATCTTTCCCATTCTTTATAGGTTTTATCCCTCACAAACACACCTAAGGTTTAATGTGAAGGAGGGTGGTTTTTGGATTTTCACACACATAAAAATCTTTCAAATACTGGTGAATGGAAAGATATGGTCATAAATCATATTTTTTAAATAAGTCACCATCAAACACTACAGGTTAGTATCAATAGTCAATACTGACCCAAATCTAATAAAACTAACCTTTAAGTTTTCTATAACCAAATTAGGGTAAAAAAAGTAGTATGGCACATATGAGGGAGATCCTAAGTATGAAATATAAAAATTTGGGAAGGCCAAGCCCATAGATAGATGAATGGATAGGAGATAATATGATCAAGAGTTAAATATATATGCACAAGTCATGTATGTCAATGATATGTCAAAACTAATGTTTTAAAGTGTTTAATACCAAATTTATATGATGTCTCCATTTTATTATAACATTAAACAATTATAAATTAAAAGGATAAATTGAAACTTTGGTACATATGTGTAACCACATTTGGTATTTCCAAGTATGCCCTAAACATCCATCTTTATCCATGCAAAATCTACTAGGAAACATGTAGAAATAAATCTCCACTTGTGATAGATAATGATAAATAGTATATATCATTAAAATTTTTTAAATCAAAAAATAAATAATAAATTAATACACCTATGGGTATGATAACCATGCTACCATTTGAGCTCATTGTAAAAATTCATGGGGTGACTATGTCATTGGGTTATTACATTTTTAAAACCATGGATTGAGAATTATATTAGCCAACACTCATCATAGATGGAGAAGTTATAGTTAAGGGGTTAAATAGTATTCAACCACACTACTCCACATATCATTAGAGCTCTCTTGGTGGAACCATGTACTAGGCATGTATAAAAAGGTGAATCCTCATATACAAATCATATGTAAAATGTGAAACTATATTATTTGAATTGGAATTTATATTGCAAGTAATTGTAATTCATATAAATTGAATGTATAAAATAATTACACTATAAATACAATCCCAAATGACAAAATTTAAGATAAGCGACTAAAATGGACAAAGCAAAAAAGAAATGAATAAAGGTAAACTCTAAAAAATAGAGATATAATTAGATTTTTGAGATGTTGGGTGACTATGCAAAAATAATAAAGGAATAAAATTAATGTAAAAAACCCATAAACCCTCCAAAATATGAGCCTAAATGAACTCAAGAAAATCAACACCCATTAGGATAGGAATGGTAGTCACTAGTGTCCATTTTGGTCAATCTTGTATTTTTATAGAATATTGGAAATTCTAGAAAAAGTTATGTATGACAATGAAAATTGGGTTTGTTAGCACTACCTTTATCTTTGAAAACTATGTATATACCTATATATGCATTATTGAAGTTTCAAACCCTAAATTTATGCCATAAGAAGATAAACTGATGTGAAGGAGTGAAAATGGGTTACTAATTAAAGTTGTAATATACTTCAACACCCCACTATGCTTAGCACTGTCTAAATACAAATACTTCAAAGAGGTATCAAACCTCCATGTAGTTATCCCACCTAAGTATTTTTTACAATTGTACTCCTTTTACTATATGAATACATTTATAATTATCTTGAATACTTTATCATGTTTGGGATAGAGATTCATAAAATTGAATTCAAACTTGGCTCAGATTACTTCAAGTGTTTAGAAGCTGGTTTGGAAAGAAGAAATAAATTGTGTCTTTTGTGTACTTGAGTAAATAATATCTTATGATAAGACTAATAAAATTTCCAAGATGTTCTTAATGAATGATTTGATTGTGATTTTATAATAGTTTAAGTGGGTAAAATACCTATTTCGAGAGTTTATAAATATTAAGGTTAACCTTAAGGATATTTTCTTTTTTATAATTTTAATTGTTTTTATATAAGCATATAATCAATAGACATGACAAGAACACCATGCATTCTTGTCATGTTGGGTGTACATGTCCCTTTAATAAATATGTTGATTTTTGGATTTGGGTAAAAGTATTTAGATGCATAAAGGTGTTTTTAGTAGTAATATCATTTATGTAGATAACATTGGATATCATTGTATTCAATAAGGTATTATCTTATGTTTAGGATATGACAAATTGGTGAAATAAGTGTTAATTAAGTGCATATGTTGATTAATGGTAAAAAGGGATAAAAATGGCATGATAAAGTATTAATGACCATAGTCAGGCTACTAAAGTTTCCCCCACTTTAGTTTATAAAATAAATTACTAGACCCAGGTGCTCATCTAGTAGACTCAGGCCTATGTGGAGAGGATCACTATGATTGATGGAAAGTGTAGGCAGATGACAATTGTGATTAATAGGGGCATGTTACCATAGCTAAAATTGATTTTCACTTTAGACTTGGGCTTATATCAAATGCACATCTAAAGCATGAAGACCAATATGGATGAGTGGATTTATTTAGCCCAAACTATAATCAGACCCATAGAAGATGGTAGGAATAAGATATTTTCTTACTTTAAGGAAGTCAACATCTTGATGCTTTTTCAACTAAATGGCACTTTATTGGATAGGGGTGAATTTGGAGTCCATCTGGGTCACTTTGACTAGGCTATGAGGAGAAAGGTGGCCATGGTGAATAAAGAGGGAGAACATGTAGTTCTCAAGCTCTAAACCTAATCGAAATTGAGCATAAACCAAGTGTTTAAAGTCTAGGTGTCTATGGAGGCTCCCCTCTAGGTATACCAAAGGCTTGTGGCCTAGGCATAGATGATCTTTAGAAGTACTTGGATGAACGCCACTAAGATAGATTGGGATTTCAACCTCATGGTAGTTATGGTATAGGCCAAAGAAGCAAAGTCAAATTAGTTAGGGGCCAACTTGTCTATTTCACCTCCATGTATTGGTTGAGTGGTCCCCTGCATATCTTTTTGAGGTGAGCAAAGGATATTTTCTCCTTTTTTTTGAAATATGTAGTTTCAACTACCAGGAGTGGCCATCATGGCCTAGGATGAGAATCTTGTGCTACTTAGGGGTGAATCCCATCCTTATTTATATATATGTAACTATATTATATTTTAGGATTGATAATTTTTTAGCTCAAAAATATTGTCGAAATTAATCCATGATTTCACCTATGGTTTCTTTCACCCTTTTAGATTGTATAAAGTTATCCATGATCGATATCTTTGTAATAAAACTTGATGTTTTTAATGAATGCAATTTTAAAATTTATGAAATACATATTATGTTTGTAAAATTATCCATCATTTTAGTTTTGAATGAATGCCAGTGATCATATAATTATTTTAATGTTTTGTAATTTTAGGAATGCAATGGTTATGATGTGTTTGTCTGTTATAACCTCTTTGTGAACTATTCTCATTTTTATTACAATATTTATAACATGTATGTTAGTATGTAATTTATCTTATAATTTTATGTGTTATTTCCTATGGGCTTATAATATTGATATTTAGGGAGGGTTCATTAATCAAGCATTCTTCACTACTTCCCCAGACTCTTCCCATTGTGTAGTGTTGGAGTTAAAACATTTGGTAAAACTTAGTACAATGGTATAACTATGGCATATGTACTTAGCCTGATTATTGAGGCATTAGTCTCATCTTAATATGGAAACACTCTTTTCTACCTTGATCTTCCATATTTTTTATGTTTATTTTGGATATTGAACTACCCCATCCCTTCAATTTAGAAAATGGTAAAGAAAAGTGCATGAACATTAGCATCAAACTAAAATAATTAACTCATTATTCAAGAAGAGAAAGTAGTACTAAACCTTTGAAGGTGGAACTATATCTCTCAAAGATTATTCCATGAAATATCCATTTTGAATCCACCTTCAATTATGCCTTATACTAATCTCACATCAATCCTAAAATAGCAGATGAAAGTCTATCATTGTTCTTGTTGACAAATTTTGCCACCATTGATCAAGATTGCTTATGTACAAGTTTTCAGAAAGGATCCATTCATGTAATGAAGAATTAGGAAGTTATCCACAACATAATATAACCTTATTCAGGAAAAACCATGCTCAGTAACAACTCACATGTCAAATTTTTTATAAAAGTTTCTTTTATTCTTCTAGCAAGCTAGTAAAGGCAATTTTCAAATGCTCAGTTCATGAAGGAGAAGAAGAGTTGGTTAAAATGGTATTAATAAAATATTTGTTTCCATATAACCTAAATATTTCTTGTATTGGTTTTAAGTTACAGAGGCTTAAATTTATGAATAATAATTAAGAAGGAAAGGTGCTCTAAAACCCTTCTAAAATGTCAATGGCTCAGGTTTAGGCAACATGTTTACATTTTTGAGTTATTTATTGAAAGTTAAAGGTTTTATGAGCTATACTGGGGAATAAATAACCTTCCTACACCTTAATCAATCAAAAATTCAATTCATATAATGGAGAAAGGTAAAGGTACAGGTTGTAGGGTTTCAAACAAGTAAGAGAGTCAGTCATAAAAGGCATTTTTTGAGAGATTTAAGAGATTTTTTGAAGATATATAATGGTTGGAATTACTATATGGGATATTATTGTGGATCATAATCCATATTTTCTCTTTTTGAAGCATTCATCCCTTTTTGCATCAGGTTTACTCAACACCTTCCACTATTCTTCCATTGGCCTTTTCCTTCCAAGGATCCTTTTTGAAAAAATTGTCTAAGGGTCAACCTCCTTCCACTTCCCCCCACATGTTAGCTTAGTAATTATTTAGTACAAATAATATCTCATTTACCTATGGTATAGTGTAGGCTCAACACATGGTGTCCCAACACTCATTTAAGGCTGACTCATTATGGTTAGACCTCTGGACAATGCCATTGGCTAGTGGATGAATAGATGGGGCCCACTAAACTGTTTAGTGGTGAATGAAATTATAATATATGGTGACCTCATGCTCAATTTTGTAAAGAAATGACTGAATTCCCCCTAGAGGAGTGTTTTCTTTACACATGATGCCTTGTGCTCAACCTTACCAAAGAAGTGCCCAATTTCCCAAAGAAGAGCCAGCTCAACATGTGTCATCCCTATGCTTATCCATGAGTGGTTTTAGTATTTTAGACCTTGGAGTTACATGATTGGATATAAATAAAAATAGAGGGAACTACCATGTAGTTATAAAAATAAGGATATGGGCCTATCTATGTGGTATCATGATGTTTTTTGAAGGTGAAGGTTTTCTTATCATAGATCAGAGTAGCACCATTGGATGGGAATGTGGGTCCCTTCCTCTTTCAATAAATATTTTGGAATAATTTAAGCCAACTCAAAGTGTTATCTATAAAATTTGAAAGACCAAGGTCAATGGGTCATGGCATAATAAAGTATCTCTAGAGATAGACATGTGGTGTCACTTTTCTTCTCCTAAATGTCATGGCTATAATAGAATGATGTGGTTGTGTCATATCCAAGATTTGAAGGCTAACTACACTCATGAGCCGAGTCCCTCATTCAGTTGTAGAAACATCATCATGGATGTGAGTGCTAGGATTTTTAGGTGTCATTCCCATAAGAGGCTATCTCACCTATATATTCTAGGCTCATCCCTTTTGGAAGGTGTTAGTTATTATTTTACTTGTATTTTATACCTTTTGTAAACAGTCATTTATAAAAGAATAAAAGTAATAGCAGATAACAATTTTTCATTCTACAATCTTAGCAAGTGCTCTTCACAGGTGTGATTTTAAATTTTGTATCTTTCCCTTGGGTCCTTTATGTATTTTATTCTCCATCTATAAATGAAGAGGAAGTGATGTTCTATGTCAATTTGAGTGGGAAGATATCTTTGTTTGTTATTTTTTCTCTGCTTCTATAATTTTGATCTTTACTTACCTTATAGATCTTAATTCATGCTTCATGCTCCTTTATGGTTTGTAGTGCTTAAGGATTCAATATATTTTATGCAATAATAGGTTAGTGCTTTAAATCTCTCAGTGTATCATCTTAGTTGGTGTTATTTTAGTATCATTTGCATTTCTTTCCTTCTCCATTTTCACCCACAACATGGAATGAAGATATGAATTCTAAAATCCTCGAGGTTGTTTTACATATTTCACTTTAGTCCCATGCTTGTAAAGCTTCCCATAGGAGGTTTTTAAAACTAAAGTGAGAGTTTTAGGCGTCAACAATTTTATTTTTTGGCATGCCTGGTGGGACTAGATCTACTAGTTTGATTGACTAGGAGCTCGAGTCTATGAGCTAAAGGCCTATAACAAGGCCATAAATAACAAAGAATCTAAGCTTGATAACACTACCTCTAGGAGATCCAACTCACCAAAGGACCATAGGATCTAGCACTACTCAACAATAACATGTGGATATTCAAGGCCTACTGAGGAACTTCATATTGTGGGATAGTGGCAGCCTACTTATCCATCTAATACCCCTAGTTACATGGGATCCCATTCTCATGAACACCCTAAAGGTGCTCCCTAAATTATTAGGAGAAGTTTTCAAGACCATGATATAACATCTCCATTATGTTACAAACATGTGTACTATGTACTACATCAATGCATAAAATGTAGCCTTAAGGCTACTAATACCATATTTCAAAGTACAAGCTCTTGATTGGTACTAATCTTTGCCATCCATCTCCATCAACACCTAGGATGACCTATGCGATAATTTTTTTGAGTGATTTAATGAGAAATTAGACCGGTCATCCCTCCTATAATAACTAATAACCATCAAGAGAGGCTTGTAAGAATCTATTATCAATTTTCATACCAAGTTTAAAAAGACATGGCAAATGATCCCAATAGTAGCTTGACTGCCTATAGGCATGGATATTATTTTTTACCTCAAGGCATTTAACTCAGATCTTATGGTTATGATTCAATCACGTGGAGGCTAGATACTATGAGATGCTTATGATATGGTATTAAGGGTCAAGAATAATTTGATAGATATGGGAAAACTACCTCCACATCTACTTATGCCAATGTTCCCCAAGATATCTATGCCTCCATAAGAAGAATCTCTAAGTACAATAGGAGCCTTGAATTATATGAATATATATCCACCCACTCAAGTAAGCACATTCACTTAGTCCTAATTAGCCATGGAGATGAATGATATGAAGAGTATCTTGCAAAACTTTTTCAATGAGATAATCAATCTCAAAAGGTAGTAGGCTATGCCCCTAAATCCCCCTTTCAATAATTACCACAAAAGGAGAGTACCTTATCAGTAGAATAATTACCAAGAGAGGAAAAAGCCAAACCATCAAGCTCCAAATCATCAAGTGTCGAATCACTAGACATGGCCCATAAACTAAATGGTTGTGGTATCATACCCCTTGCAGATAGTATCACCTAATGTAAATAGAGAGCTAGTTATCAGCCAAAAAAATTGGTGAATGAATCTAATTCATGGTGATTTAATTACAATGACACCCATAGACCCTAAAACTATCATAAAGGCAACCTATAGTGTAAGCTTACAGAATAATGATGATAAGGGAGTACCCCCAATTTAGCCTACACATATTAATACCTAGGGGTTGAGAATGCCATCTTGATGGTGCAGAGGTAGGGAATGTCCTTGAATTAAAAAGAAGAGATAGCCCCAGATCATGCACTCTTATCCTTGGTAAAAGGTGAATATGTTGTCTATGTAAGTGAAGTTATCATGTATATATCCCCACAATTTCAATCTGATTATTACATGTGCTTCAAGAAAAGGTTGGATAAGAGCTTGAAAACTATAGAAAGGCCCCAAGTGACTTTTGTAAAGGGTCTAATACCTAAAACTTCACCTTTGACATATCAAAAGTGGATAGAAATAGTGTAGAACAAGGTAAAACATCTTGACATCCCACCCTTGGGGTCTTACAATGTGGTGGAATAGTTGAAAAGGGTTCTAACCAATGTCTCCCTCTGGGATGTCTTATTGATCCCTAAAAAGAAATCCCTTTTGAAGGAATCCTTGGATAAGTAAGAAAATCCCATGTAAGGAAAGCCAACTATAGAGATTTTAATGACAAAGGGTAAGGAAGCTAGCAAAAATGTGTAACCCCAAATACCCTTTAAATTAATAAATACCAAAGAAGAGGTAAGCAAAACAAAACCTACCCAATTCTATTTAACATTTATTATGGGGAAGATATTATTGCACAAATCCATGATTGATTAGGGTGTAAGAATGATGGTGATGCCTAAACAAATAATGGATGTACTACAATTAAAGTATGAGATGTTGAATACAAGAGTGATTCATTTAGATGGGAAGAAGGTTCAAACCTTAGGGATTATTAGGGATCTTTACCTCACATTATATTCTTATCCTAAAATTAATGTACCATAAGAAATTGAAGTGATAGACATCCCATCCATCTTGAGGATATGTTTATCAAGATACTTCACTACCAAAATAGGTAGGTACTTATAATTGGACTGGTCCTATCTAATACTAAGGACCAAGTATGGTTTAAAGTTGAAAGTGTTGTCCAAACCACTTCACTTGGAACACATAATAGACAAATTTATGATGAAATTCAAAGCAACACATACCTCCTTCTTAAGAATGGAGATGCACTACATGGAGATGCTCAAAGGAGAAAAGGTTATAGACACTAAAAGTCTAGAAGAAGAATCCCTTATCAATGAATTCATTAAGAATGACCCATTCAAAAAATTTGATGCCACTAGGCTTGGAACCTATGTGATCCATGATGAAGAACAGGCCATTCTTAAGGTCATAAAGAAGAAAAGAGATAAGACCAATAGGCTTAAAGATGAGTCCATATTATAGACTCTACATTTTGATGGTGTGAAGTGAAAGGATAGATCTAGAACCAACATTTGACTAATATTTCCCTCTAAAAAAGAGACCCTATGATCCTTATAATTTCAATTTACCTACACAAATAATGAGTTCAAATATGAAGCATTGGTCTATGGCCTTATCCTAACTAAGCAGATGGGCGTAAAGTTTCTAAAATTATTTGGTGATTCCAAACTAGTGGTAATGTAGGTAATGTCTTACCACCACTGTTTATGGGATTTAATTGAAACCTTAAAAGCTTTCAACATCTAAATCATCCCTAGTACCAAAAATGTAGAAGTAGATAGAATGGAAATGATTAGATCCCAATTCAATTAGATGATAGACTTGTTCATTAATGAGTAGGCTATGCAGGTTATCATCAGACCTACCATCCCTAATAATGACTAGAATTGAAAAGTGTTTGAAATTAATGAGTAAATGACCATGTTCCTCCAATAATAATGTGAATTCATGAAATAATTGTAGCCAAATATTGAAAAGGATTATAGGGACCAAATCATGCAGTTAAAAACTAACAAACAACTGAAGGGCCTCATCACCCTGGAAAATATTTTTGGCTCCAACGATTCAAGGAACAAAAATCAAAAGTTTATCATAGATAAGGGTGATTAACTTGAGATAGATGTTAGATGTGGAAGGAAGCTAAAGGTTGGAAAAGAAGTCCCTCAGAAGGATAAGGAACAATTGCTTTTTTTAAGACAAATATAAAGGAGTCATTGCATGGACTTATGATGACTTGAAAGGATATGACTATGAGGTCATTAATCACACCATAGACATGGTATAAGGAGACAAAGTATTCTAGTAGAAAAAAATATTGGTGAATCCTAAAATTGAGTCCCTCATAGCTCAATAACTCAAGAAATTGATTGACTCAAAGATTATATACCCAATCAAGCATTCGATTTGGGTATCCAACTTAGTTCTTGTGTGGAAAAAAAGTGAAGATATCTAGTTGTGTGTAAACTTACATGACTTGAGTAATGCTTCCTTGAAGGATTATTACCCCCTTCCCTCTATGGAATAAATACTCTAGATGGTAATAGGTGTAAAGATATTTTATCTTCTAGATGGATTATTTGGGTATAATCAAGTATAGGTAAATGAATAATATCATCACAAGACCACCTTAACCATGAATTAAGGGGAATTCACATATGAAAATATGCCTTTTGGCCTCTCTAATGCTGGGGATACCTTATAATGAGCTATAGATGTGGTCTTTAAGGGCCTAATCAATAAAATCATCCTCATCTACCTAGATGACATCACCATGTTTTCCAAGAAGAAAGAGTACCACTTTGACCATATAGAGAAGGTCTTCTAAAAAAGCCAAGAATTTGGGGTGTCTCTTAACCCCAAGAAATGTGTCTTTAGAGTCCCATAAGGCAAGCTGCTTGGATATGTAATATCCAAATAAGGGATCACTATTTATCTAGAGAGAATAAAGGCCATTAAAGATTTAGCCTTGATGGTAACTAAGAAAGGAGCATAATATTTCCTTGGAAAGATTAATCTCATGATCAGATTTATATATGACTTCATAATATTGGTGAAACTAATCACCCTAAAGCTAAATTATGACAAGAACTTCAAGTAGACACCTAAAGGAAGAGAAACATTTGATGAAATGAAGGATGTAATATCTATCACACTTATACTAGTTAACTTCAACTTTTACAAAGATTTCATTATATACATCTAAAAAATGAGCATAGCCTAGAGGTTGTGTTAAATCAAAAGGAAGAGGAAGGAAGAAATGAGCACCTAATCTCATTCTACTCAAGAACATTATATGGGTATGAAGTCAAATATAATTTCATAGAAATACAAGCTTTTACCATAGTCAATGGCCTTAAGAAGTTTAGGTACCTTATGGTAGGCAACAAAGTAATGGTGTACGTGTCCCACTCCAACATCCATGAATACATTATAGAAGGATAAATCAACAAAAATGGTCCAATTAGATCACCAAAATCCTTGAGTATGACATCAAAGTCAGGGTAACTAAGGTGATCAAGGGAAGGAGAATCTATGAGTACTTATTCCAATGTGTAGATGTCTTCTAGAAGAATAAGGCACACTAGAAGTAGTCTTGTTTAACCAATTTAAAGCTAATGGATCTTGGGTGGTTGTCCAAACCCTCTTCATGAAAATTGGTTAATATCTCAATGGCTTCCCCATGCATAAAATGCATTTCTATAGGCTACAGGCATCTAGATACACACTAATACATGGAGTCTTGTTCAAAAGGAACTTCAATGGAGATTTGCTTTGATGTGTTGAAAAAAACCAACCTAAAAATATCCCCTAATATATACACTTCATTCCCCTAGATGGTCACTTCTCAACTAAAATCACTGTGACCAAGATTATACACATGGGGTATTACTGGCTGACCATGTTTGCAGACTACCACTAGGTAGTAAAAAAATTCCAAAAATGCCAATTCTTCATGGGGAAAAGAAATAATTTAGCCATGCCTCTGAACTCAATCATGACCAATGAACCCTTCATGTAGTGGGGATTTGACTTCATTAGGATGATCAATCCTTTCTCAAGCACCGGTCATAGATAAATATTGATGGCCACCAACTAAATTACTAAGTGGACCAAATTGGTCCCACTAAGAGAGGTGACTTAGAATATGATTCTAGACTTCCTAGAAGAGATCATAGCAAGATTCAACCTGCCCAAAGCAATCATCTCCGACAATGTGAAAGCCTTCCTCAAGTCTAATATTTCTAAGTTTACACTCCAAAATGGTATCTTTTTAAAAAATTCTTTTGATTACTACCCACAAAGGAATGGGTTATTGGAGTTGACAAATAATAACCTTATAAGAATAATTAAAAATATCATAACTAATCAACAAAGTGAGTGGCACATGCACATGCAAACGGATCTATGGGTAGACTATAACACTTCAAAGTAAATCCTAAAAACATCCCTGTATGAACTTGTGTATGAGAAAGAGGTAGTCATGCTAGTATCATCAAAAATCCAAACCCTAAAACTTCTAAAATTTATTGAAATTATGGAAAATGGAGTGATGGAAGTTAGACTCACAAAGCTACTTAGCCTCCAAGAAGCAAGAGAGAAGATAAGTGATGCAAAAATCATCTAGCAACAAGTGATCAACTAGTGTTTTGAAAAGAAGTTGTCATACCCAAGATTCAAACCCAAAGATTTAGTTCTCAAATATGACCAACAAGACACAAATCTAGAATAGCATGCAAAGTTTGACTCTCTATCTATAGAGAGGACCATTTTACATCATTATCAATAGGTAGGGAAATGCTTTCGAGTTAGAAGATTAAGAGGGAAATATTGGAGATCTTGGTTAATGGGATCTATTTAAAGCATTTTAACTAGCTTATCTACTTTCCCCCTTGTATATAATTATTTATTTTTGTGTGTGTTTCCCTTCTTTATTATTGTTTCCCACATTTTTTTCCTTTTTCATTCCTATTTCCTTGAATAAGATCTATTAACACAAGTGGCTTATTTAGTTTCCATGCAACTTCCTGCCAACCCCCCTAAATCTTAAAAACATTCTCTAAAACATAGTTAACTGCTCACCTCACCTATCATTAATGTTAGACACTCTGCATGATTCCCCATAACAATTTCCATAAATATTTGTGAGTAGCTCTTTGAGCATGCGTGCCACCCTTATCATTTATGGGGTCACCCATTTTCAAATTTTCCATAATGAGCATGCCTAATATCATAGGTGCATAAATACCCTCACCTCATCTAAGCCAAACACTTAGATGCATTACAGATTTTGAAGAGCATTGTGAAATTGACTAGAACATAAAAGAACAGAGAGAATTGAGCCTAGAACTAAGAAATTTGTGAGCAGATTTTCTAACCTAGTATCTTATTCATGATTAAGAGTGATTTTTGAGAAGAATCCACAACATCCACATCTTTAGGGGGAGAGAATCATCTCACAAAACAAATAACCCATGGATCGGGTAGCTGGGGAGACCTTCCCCCCAAATATGCGGTGATTAAATCTTATGCTTCCTCTCCCACTCAATAAAAAGAGAAAGTGCCAAACATTAAGAAGGTGGTCAAAGGGGACTGTAGGCAACCAACAAATGTAAGACATTCCTTAATGCCTTAGAGCAGGTAGTCTAGGATAGGTGGGGGCACATTGAACAACTAGTCCAATTGGGACTCCCCTCCCTATTCTTGGTTGATAATAGTATCCTCTTAGAGGACCAAATTAAAGTGCTACTAGAATAAAAATAGAATGACCAAACCATATTTTTTGCTCTTGGTCAATCACCTAGTGTTTCAAAAGTAGAGAAGATATTATATCCACTTGCCCAGCTAGAGTTCCAAATGTTGGTAGTTATTCAAGGCTTGGGGAGCATCTCCTTCAAGGAGATTAATGATTTAGATAGAGCCTTCAAGGCTCTTAATAAGAATACCCAAACTAAGGAGGAAGAGTGGGCACCCTTGTAGGTGGCTCTTCAAAAGTTGTAAAGTTTGCAAGAACTTCCTCTTTTGAAATTTTGCTTCAACTGATCTCTGAGTACCAAAGTTTTGGGTTCTTTCATTCATAGGTAGATGCCCCTATTATTCACCATGAATTATGGATCATAATACATATTTTCTATTTTTGAAGCAGTTGGCCCTTTTTGTATTAGGTTTACTTAGTCCCTTCTACATTTCTTCCTTTGATGTCTTCTTTCCTAGGATTCTCTTTTCAAATTTTGTCTAAGTGTCAACCTCATTCCACTTCCCCCAATGTGTCAGACTGGCACTTTTTCAGCCCAAATAATGTCTCATTTCCCTCTAGTGTAATGTGGGCTTGGCACATGATGGTCTAATGCTCGTATGAGGCCAATTTGTTGTGGTCAAACCTTTAGATAGTGTCATTGGATAATGGATGAATAGATGGGTCCCATTGAACCATTTAGTGGTGAATGAAATTCCAACATGTGGTTCCCTTGCTCTCAATTTTTCAAATAAATGCCTAACTTCCCCTTAGAGGAATATTTGCTTTACATGTGGTACCATGTGCTCAACCTTGCCAAATAAGTGCCCAATTTCCTTGAGAAGTGCTAGCTCAACATGTGTCATCCCCATGCTTATCCATGAGTAGTTTTGGTCTATCAGACATTAGAGTTGCATGATTGGCTAGCAGGAAAAAAGGAGGGACCCACCATGTAGTTATAATAATAAGGAGATGATCCTATCCATGTGGCACCAAAAAATTCTTTAAAGGTGAAGGTTTTCTTGTTAGATCTTAGAGTATCATCATTAGATGATAATTTGGGTCCATCTCTCTCTCAATAAATCTTTTTTAACACTTCAATCCATCTCAAAGTATTATTTATAAAATTTGAAGGACCAGGGTCAAAGGGTCATGGTACAACAAAGCATCTCTAAAGATAGACACATGGAATCACTTCACTTCTCCTAAATGTTGTGGCCATAATATAATGATGTAGTTTCACCATATCTAGGATCTAGAGGCTAAATAAACTCATGAGCCAAGTCCCTCATTCAGTTACATTAGCATCATCATGGGCACGAGTGTCAGGATTTCTAGGTGTCATTCCCATGAGAAGCCATCTCGCCTATATATTATAGGATCATCCCTTTTGGAAGGTGTTGGATATTATTTTACTTTTATTTTATGCCTTTTGTAAACATTCATTTTTAATATAATAAAAGTAATAATAGTTATCAATTTTATATTTTTTGACCTTAGCAGGTGCTCTTCACAAGGGTGATTGACAATTTTGTATTATTCCCTTGGGGCCTTTATATAAATTATTATCCATCTATAAATGAAGATGAATTGATGTTTTATGTCAATTTGAGTGGGAATTTATATCTATTTTTTATTTGTTTTCTCTACTTCTATACTTTTGATCTTTGCTTGCCTTATAGATCTTAATTCATGCTTCATGCTCCTTTATGGTCTATAGTGCTTAAGGATTCAATATATTTTATACAATAATAGGTTAATGCTTTAAATATATTAGTGTATAAATTTATTTAGTATTATTTTATTATCATTTTAATTTTTTTTACTTCTCCCTTTTCACCCCCAAATTGAAACGAAGATCCAGCTTCTAAAATCTTAAAGGTTGTTTTACAGACCACATTTTGATCCCACACCTGTAAAGATTCCAATAAGAGGCTGTTAAAATTGAAGCGAGAGTTTTAGGAATAAAAATTATAGGTCATAATTAAAAATTAATGAGGTATTTATGCCTCATAAAATCAATAAAATTCCAAAATTTAGACCTACAAGCATTCAGAAATGAGATTGTGCAAGCTAGGAAACACTAAAAAGTGAGTATTTTTAGTTTTATTAAATAAAATATATTTAAATTTCACATGTATTTTTAAAAAAATGTGATTAAAGGTTTAAAATTGGTTTAATGTCCTTAATTTACATGGGGAGAGATAAAATGTCAAAATATAGGTCTATTCTTGAAGGAAATCAATTTTTTTTTTCACGATTTTGCTCATAAATAGAGTTAGAATGAGTGTTTCAGATGTTTCCAAGGGAAAAAATGATTTTTTTTAAAAAAAATATTTTTTTACGTATTATTCATGTAAATTTATTAATACATTATTATACAGTTAAAACCAATTCAAAATAGACTCATATTAAATAAATTTACCTCTAAGTCACCCTGCAGGCTGCAAGCAGGTACTTTTTTGTAAATTTTTGTTTGAGAGTTTGGTGAATATTTTTAAATATTTTAAAAAATTTAAAAGTATTAAAAAATTATACCTATCCAATGATCATATGAGGAGTGTTTTTTAAATCATATAACTCATTTTATACCCCCAAATCCTAATCAGGGTTTCTTGAGGCCTAGAGAGCACAAAATGATATTTTTAGAAGTTGTAAGTGGAATTTGGAGCAAAAAATTTGTTTGAAGTTATGTGACACAATGGTGATTATTTTATAATAATATTTACACTTATTATATATTAAAATAATTCAAATTCATAAATATCTAGGTTCTCATGGTGTATTCAAGAAGCTTGCCAAAACCATAAAAGATAGATATATCCAAGGAATAAGTATGGAGAGCTATTATTGTCATCATAAAATGCACTATTGTCAGGGATATTTAATTAATTTTTCAAAAAAATCAACATAAAATCTCTCCTTCTACACCATCTTGGAGGAATAAGATAATCAAAATCTCAATCAATGCACTAAAACCCTCAATAAGCTTGTCTAGTCAAACACATGTTCTCTTTGTGATCCAAAAATCAGAAGTTTTGGTTGATAAATATTTCAAGAGCAAAGAAATAACATAGTAATAATGAATTCTCTAAGAAGAGATGTATTATTACTCAAGATCATAATACAACTATATGCTTATCTCTGGGAAGAGATGTCTGATTTTCCATTTCAGGTTACATCTGGTGAACCGCTTGATTGTTCACATGATTCAGATGTATCACTCCAAACATCCACATACATGGGATAAGGGGATTCTTTTCATACAACATGGATACAATCAGACCCTGCACAGCTTGACTGAGCACAATCCATTCCAAGTATGCTTCAGGTTCCAACCCATGGCACCAATTGATATAGCTGTTCTATTCTCCACCATGGAATACACACCTCATGGAAGATCTAAGGTAGAAAAAGCAACAAAGTTCATTGAAAAAATGCAACACATCCAGAAGCAAGTTCATGACATCTTGGAGAAGATGAATCAAAAGTATAAGCAATGCCATGACAAACATAGGATTGCACACCATTTTATTGTGGGTGATAAGGTTTGGTTGTGGCTTTAGAAGGAATGACTTGTAGGCCCACACAAAAAAAATTGGCCTCTATGATATGGTCCCTACACCATCACCAAAAAATTTGGAAAAAATGATTTTGAGTTAAACCTACTAGCCTACCTTGGTCTGCATCTAATATTCAATGTGGAGCTCCTAAAACCATGTCATCCACCTCTATTGGACACTTTAATCATAGCAGAACAACTCAACATTGATGAGATTGATCCACAAAGTTTTTCTCTAGTGGAGGAGTATCAGATTGTGGACACATGGATGAAGACAACAAGAGGATGCTCTATTCTACTTTATCGAGTGGTCAAAAGGGGCTAGCTTAGCCACTAAGGTGAGTGGCTCATAGAGAATCAAATAAAGACACAACTACCACACCTAATGAGGAACATTGACACAATGGGGACCATTTATTTTCAAGGAGGGAGGAATGATTTGGGCAGCAATTTAGGTAAGCTAATTGATGATGGAACTTCTGGGAGCCATAACTTTTGCACCGTAGCTCCAATTGACTCACCGTTTGAACCATTGGAAAGATAAGAATGAGGAGAATACTGTGAGATGGCATGGATATTTTCTTGATGAAGTTTGACCCCTAAAAACCCAATGGAAGTGCCCCAAATTTCAATTTTAGTAGTGCAGTCTAAAAATAGTAAGTTTCTAAAAATAGTAATTCCTCAAATTCTATAATGTTTAAAGTGTGGAAGTCAAACCACTTAATATCCCTTGAGATTTGTGACCTTTCACATCCTCCCCCTTATTTAAAAATAGGTATAAATAAATATGTAACCTGAAATGGAAAATCAGACATCTCTTCCTAGAGATAAGCATATAGTTGTATTGTGATCTTGAGTAATAATACATCTCTTCTTAGAGAATTCATTGTTACTGTGTTATTTCTTTGTTCTTGAAATATTTATCAACCAGAACTTCTAAGTTTTGGATCACTTTTCTAAGGGAAGATCAAGAAGAGTTTAAGTGTTTGTTTTAAAAAATGGACTCAAGGTTGGAAGAAGATTTCAATAACATAAAAATGTAATATCTCTCTCCTAATACACCCCATTGGAGCTAATTTTATAAAAGGTCAAGTTAAAATTCAAGATGATTCAAGAAGCCTTCAATCAGCCCTATAAAGGTGGAGATTCAAACATGCAAGAATGGAGGAGTTTAGTTAAGGACTTGATCCAGTAAATCAGACCTATTTTCATGGAGGATACTCCTTAAAGAAACAACATGAAATATATCTCCTACTATGCCACCTTAGAGATAATTTTATAAAGTCAAGAGAAAGAAACATACATGCAAGATGCAAGTAAGATAGCTAAAGTCAAACTCTGAGATGCAAGTAAGATAACTAAAGTCAAAATCCAAGATGAAAGTAAGGTAACTGAAGTCACTCACTAGATGGATGAAGAGCCTCAAGGATATTGTTACGTGAAGATCAAAAGGATCTAAGTGAACATCAAAAGGATCTAAGTGAAGATCAAAAGGATCTAAGTGAAGATCAAAAGGGTTAACTGAAGATGATCAAGATCTCTTCAAGACTGAAGACCATTAATGCATGTATGAGAGATTTTGACTTTCCAAAACATTAAAATAAGATTGTCCCTCTATACTATGCCATACTCAAAGAAAATAAGGTTGAAATTCAAGATGTGCTATGTTAATTTTTTGGAGTTTGGTAATTGAGTTGAAGCAAGAGTGAAGTTGAGTTAGCATTATGACTCATCTCTAGTTTGGATCTTCTTGTCTCCTCTCTCATTGCTTCCTTGTCTATATGTATTTTCATTTTTGAGAGAAGAGGATCATATTATGATTTTGGATATATATAAACCCTACTAAAATTTTTACTACATCACCTTTGAAGTAATAAGAAGCTAAATTTTCTTCCATTTTTAGGTTGTTCATGAAGTGTGTGTCTTATGTTCATTGTTTGTGAATGATTGTTTTCGTATGTTTATGCCTAAAATTTTCACCTTAATAAAACAAACGATAACTATTTCAAGTCATATCAAGTGTTTAATTCTTATTTTTACCTAATCTGGTAGTGAATTCAATTATATTTCATTCATTCCATACTAGTGTGAATGTTTATCAAGACCTTTGTATGAAATACCAATGTAATATCTATTGTATGAAGATTAAGTGAATGTGTGAAAGTTATTTATCTTCAAAAGTGTGTCAATTATAGGAATAATTAACATTGATATTGGTGCATCACATCAATTTTCAGTTTTCATGTTCATTCTAGTTTGAGTATTACTCCTTTCCCCTTTTCCTAGTTAAGAAAGCAAAGAATTAAATTTTTTAGAGAGAGGTAGGTGAGTGTAACAAAGGGAACCAAACATTAATATAGAGATTATCTCAAATATAATGTCACCCACACCTTGGAGAGTTTCCATTGTGTCAACATAAGTGAGAAAAACACACATTCTTAGTAGGGTGTACTTCTAAGTGATAACAGTTCCCACTATCCTCTTTGAAAATACCCAACTACATGAGTACTTTGGAGTAGGATCTTAGAGTTAATGATATTTGGCACTATAGTGAGGGCACATTCAAGTACTTTAGAATTAATATTGGTTTTAAACTAGACACCCTATCCTTTATGCTTTCTTCATTATTGTGTGATTCAAAAACACATAACAACATTTGATGAAAGGGAAGGCCTTAAGAATTTATGCATTGAATGCTGACTTATTTAAGATTATGCTTGTTGATGGTAATTTATTAATTATTTCTTGTCTATGAAATACCCTGGAGTATATTTCACCCATCACCATAGCCAAGTCCTGTCATGACAGAATGGTGGTTTCACCCTTATAATTCTATAGGAAACCTAAACTCAATAGACCCATGCCTATATTAGTTAACACTAGATCATCTTCTCAATCTCCCCAAACCAAACCACCCAAGATGGCTTGGTTGGTTGGCTCAACCTTTAATGTCCTAGTAGTTTCCCATGACTTACCCATAAACCTTAAGAGATATCTTCCCCATTTCAATCTCAATGTAGGAAGGATCTCTGAAGAGCATGTAACCTCCTATAAGACCACCCTAAGGCTTCTAGATATGGAAAATAAGGATGAAATGTGTAGGATTTTCCCATTCACATTAATATAATCAACCTATGATTAGTTCTTCAACCTCCCTAAGAAATTGTTCCCTGATTAGGACCATTTTAATACTTCCTTCTTTGCCTAGTTTGGGTAGGGGATCATCCCTAGTTTCCTTTACTAATAATTTTACTATATTAAATGGGAACCCAATGAGCTCATTAAGAACTTCAAAAATATATTTTATAATATGTATAGTTAGGTTATCATGCTCTACCAACCCCACCCCCAATTAGCTCTTAAAATTTATAAAAATGCCTTGGACCCTTGGACATATATGTTCCTTAGATGAGACCCAATAATAGTGGACTTACCCCTAGCCTATGTAGAAGCCATCAAGGTAGACTGGTAGTTGAACCCACAAGGTTAGATGATGGATCCCATTCCTAATGTGTTGCCACAAATTCAAGCATTGAGCCTATTGTACAATTCTAATAAAAATATCCCAATCTTCAACTACTCCTCATAATAATTTAAATCTCATTGAGTTATGTTACACCAAACCAACATTTGGGTTATCAACCTATGGAACTATGAGGTGACCCATGAGTTGCAACACTAGGTGACATTGGTATAAGCTAACAATACCTAGACCATACCTTAAGAGTCTATAAAGAATGAGTCGGATGCCATTTATAAAATGGTATAGAAACTCAATAATGACTTCCTTAAGACACAAAGGTAGATGAGAAAATCCAATGCAGAGATTTCCAAAAAAATTAACATATCAAAGACTAAATATTAGCTACAACCATCCCCACAATATATTGGAAATCTCACCTAGAACCCTCACCCAATAGATTACCACAAGTTAATATCTTCGATATAGCCTTACCTAAATGGTGTCAAGTACATAAAATGGCAAAATGATAGCACACTTACACTATTCAAGTGTATTATTATCCCTAGATCATATAAATCTGATCTATTTCATAAAACATGTAGTTTTAAACTCACATTCAACTAAAAACCATATTAATTTCTCTACATCATAACACCAAAGATGATAACCATGGTACCTCCTTTTAGGCTTATATTTGCTTGCAATATTTATCTCTTCACAAAACACTCAACTTGGAAACATAAAAATTAATGTTTAAAACACAACAAAAATCTTGAAAGTGTTCAATATTTATCTAATAATTGTACCCCTTTCACTTAAACAACCAATTCATTAGAAAACACAAAACATTATTTTTATACTTTGTTATGCACTAAAGCCATCAATGCAGAATTTTTGAACAAATTGAGTTACCAAAACTTATAAAGACTTTAATAAACTTATTTACACCTATTATACATGTCCTAATAGGTTTCATTCACTGGTTTAACTCTGAATTCCTACTTCATTAAGCCTACTTTAGGGCTTGTAGCCTTGTTTTAAGGCTTATTCTAACTTTATTTTCAAAATGCAGAATTCCTTAAAAAAAAACATAGTTTTAGATACCCATTATATTTTTTAATAATATCACAATCTTTAGGAACAATCTAAATCTCATCTACAACTTTCTCTTATAAGACAATGTGCCAATTAGGCCTATTAAGGCCTATAACTACCTGTAACTTTAATTTTCCACATGTGGCCTATCTTGAACCACTCTAAAACTTTGATCATCCCATATAAAATGAAAAAATACAATATATTACAAGTTTTTAGGATAGTACACCATAGGAAATAATATAAACTCGAGTTTCCATTTCCTATCAAACCCTAGTGATAATATTTGGTATGCTTAGGACTAAGAATTATTTATTTGAGAACTTTTAAATAGTTTCAATGCTTCAAATTGGGTTAAACAAGTCTTCCATACCATCTTACACCTTTAAAAAATCTAAAACTATTGAATTCAAGATTAAAACCCTCATTACATGCAAATTTGATCAAAAGCCTATCTTAAGAATAGTCACATGACAATAATCTAAATATATTAAAAAATTGAGTTATCAAAAATTTTAGAACCTCATTACACTTGAAAAAATTATATTTTGAAGTCTTATACCTTTTTTATTTTATGTACAATGATTGTTATTGTATGAATTTTCTCATTAAATAAATATTTTTCAAAAATTGGGTTCTCAAAGTACTGAATACAGGTCTGAGAAGACATAATTTTGCATATTGATGCTTTAAAAAACTTTAAAGATTTCAAAATTGTATATTAAGGTATGTAAATACTAATTAAATATCCATAAATGATCATAATTCATTTAACATTGAGAAATGCAATAGTAAATAGTATTTTTCATGATTAGTGTCATGTAACCCTTATATCCTTATTTTAGTAAGCTTGAAAATGGAAATACTGCAACATGGAATATTAAATCATTTTAAGAGATTATAACTAATAATTCTCACATTTTTATAATTTTCATGTTGATGCTTCCATTTTCTTCGTAGGTGATCTTAGTGTTGAAGAACACTTCTCATTTTAGGATTATGAGAATCCATGACATGAGTTGTAGTTTGTGACAATTCTAATTGCCTATGACGGAATAGAAGTAGAGTGATGAAAGATTTTCCCAAAATATTTATATTATTTTGGTGGTTTGGAGCCACCTTGGTCCTAAATTTATGTATATCTAGACATTCTGGTCAAGTGGTAGAAAAATTTGAGTAGGTACTTTGCTGATATCACCATTTTCACATGTGGATGGGTCAAGTAAAATTGGTCATATGAGTATGTTCAAATTTGTGCCAAGTTTATATGCCCTAAGTTTTAGGTCCTCCACATAATCATTAAAAAAATTATTAACCTTAAATTTTGGTCTCTCAAACAAAATCTGTCATTTTCTCAAGGAGTCCAAAAAGAGCCTAGTAGGCATTTTCTTAAAGCCATCTCTCATGTGCTGCATTTTCAGGATAAATGGTCAAATGGGTTTGTTAAATCTCATGCAAGGAACATGTTCATAAAATTTGAGCTCATGAAACATAACACATGAAAATTTAAAAGCATTCAAATTTGGCTTCCAAGTAATTTTAGACTATTTTCCTGACAAGTATATGAACGTCATGCAAAATCATGAAAAGGGGATCATTTCAACATTTCATAGGTACATTTGGAAAGTTATCAAGACCAATTGGTTTAGTATGTTAGTTCCTTTTGGTATTAAGTCCATTCCTTACAAATTTGGTGCCTTGGTGAGTTCTACGCTTCAAGATAAAAAATTGCAAAGTTGTCCAAAAATAGATGATGATCACACAAACATCAAATTTAATCCCATGTAAAAATACATACATGATTAAATTTGATGATCACGTGAATTTTAAATTACGGTCTCTAGCACGTCAAATTTAAACCTAAGAAAAACCACATGAGCTTAAATTTGATGGTCTTCGAGATGTCAAATACGATCGCACAAATGTCAAATAGAAGTGAAAGTAGAGCCTAGTAGGCATTTTCAAGAGGCCATATCTCACATGTGCTGCATCTTTAGGACAAATGGTCAAATGATTTTGTTAACCTTCATGAAAGGAACATGTTCAATAAAATTGAGCTCATGCACCATAATTCATCAAAATTTATGGATGTGGAATGTTGCCCTCCAATGCATTTTCACTATTTTTTCTATACTTAGCCATTTTCAGAGAGCTCAAACAGAACTTGGTAGGCATTTTCAAGAGGCCATATCTCACATGATCTACAACTTTAGGACAAATGGTCAAATGGGTTTGTTAACCCTTATACAAGGACTGGTTTCACTATGTTTTAGCCTATGAGATATATCACATCAAAATTTATTAGCATGAAAAATTGGCCTTCAAAACATTTTGGTTGGTTTTCTAAGTCTAAAAAGAGCTTGGTAGGCATTTTCATGAAGCCATATCTCTCACATGTTGTAGCTTCAAGATAAATGGCCAAATGAGTTTTTTACATTTATGTCAGAATCATATACACCAAATTTTATCACACTTACTATTGTACGTCAAAATTTAGGAAGACCTAAAGTTGGCCTTTGAGTCATATTTCACTATTTTTCATACTAAGTCATTTTTCAAAGAGTGGAAGCAACAACAAGGGAATTCACCAATACAGAGACCACCAACTAGTTAATAATATTCTATTTTGTAGAATTTTATGACATTTTTGAAATAGAATATTTTATTTAAAAGGCATATGTGAGTTTGTTAGCATATTGGTTTATGTGTCAGAGTACTTTGGAAAAACAAATGTATGCTAGAGCTTAGTAAAAAGGACAGCTTTCCTTATCTCTAGGATATTTTGTATCTTATGATTGATCGATATACTACCTTCTCCTTTTATAAAAGGTAGTATTTTTTATTTTTTAAGAGAGAGACTATGAGAAATTGCATGAAGAAAGAATTTTAATACAACTAAGGAATTCTAAAAGGATTGTCTAAATAGTGTGTTAAAAAGTTATTGTTATCTCTCAATTGCATGTTAGTGTCTTAGATTTGAATGGTTCTTTATATTCTAAGCTACATTTTCTATCATAAGGTTGTTAATTTATGTTATGATAAATTAGCTGAAAGATCTTAGGTTTACTTCATTTTATTTTGCTCTAGATTTAGATGTGCTTATGTTATTCATGTTATAATAACAAAAATCTTAAAGTAAAACTGGTTCTTACTTGTGATATTCATAATTCCTTTGAATCTTAACTGGTTTATGGTGAAATTTGTATTCAAACTATTTTTCATCATAAATTATTTTATGTTTGCTCAAACTAATAAGAATTTTGTCATAATATCTGGGATAGAAGCTTGCAATCACATCTTCTTTTTTGTCTTACCCTCCTTTTTTCTTATTTTTAATCAAAGTTCACTTCAGCTTAGAATTCATTGTAAATATTCATTTAGAATAGTGTGTAGTTAAATTTTTGATCATAATCCATCAACAACAAAGATATACATAAATTCAAGACCAAGGTGGCTCCCAACTACCAAATCATATAAATATTATGGATAGTTTTTGCATTTATCAACTTATATTCCATCACAAGAAATTAGAATTATCACAAACTATAACTCATGCTTTGAATTATTAGAATCCTAAAATGAGAAGTGTTCTTCAATACTAAGAACACCTATGAGGCAAATGGAAGTATCAATAGGAGTAGCTCTACTAGCACTAGAAGGAGGGCAATTCTTTATGGATTTGTAGGATCTTTGCTGGTTTTAGTGTGTTTTGATCAAACATCGATGTATTCTTTATATATTTTTGTAATTATTTGCTCATTTGTGTAAAGGTCATTAATCTTCATGGTTTCAAACTGGTCTTTGTGCTTATTTAGATAATTATTGCTATTATTTGAATATATATGGTAAGTTCTGGTAAGGATAGCTTAAGATTTGAAAATCTAAAGTATTTGAGGTTAGGATAGCTTTTTTTTATCAAAGATTGGTATATATTTCAAAAATATAGGTTCATTTGAACTTAAGATTATAAAGATTAACCATATTTATGAATGGGGGATATTTTTTGGCTAGCTTAGTTAAAATTTGATATCCTTTATTATTATTTATATATATATCTTTACAAAATTAGCTTAATGTGCAAGTTTAATCCTTATTTTTTATAAAGATTTACTTGAAACTTCATGTTTCAAATAGGATATTCAATCTTTGAACTAAAATTATCCAAAGCAAGACTGAGGTGAGCAAAAATATTTAGGGTCTCAATTTACCTCACCATCTCAGAGTACTCATGTGTTCAAGGTATGGCTTGGCTAGGTGGTTCTTCAATCAATGTACCAAGTATAGTGCATGATCTTCCTCAAAATCTAGAAAGGTATTTATCTTCTTTCAGCCCAAATAATGATTTTACTACTGAAGAACATATTAAGTTATTCAAAGCTGCTATGAGATTGTTGAATGTAATTCACGAAGACATAGCCTATAGATTATTTCCATTTACTTTTAAAGATGCTACATATGAATGGTTTCGTAACCTTATAAAGGATCACATTACTAGCTGGAATGATTTTAACAATATCTTTATTGATCAATTTGGAAAAATTGTTATTCTATGAATTTTGTATTAGTAGTTCATCATCATTAGAAAGGATGTTAATGAAACCATTAGATCCTTTAATGTTAAGTTCCATAAGATGTTTAATAAAATTATATCTCCTTATAGACTTGAAGAGGCTTTAGCTTTAGAGATTTATAAGGATGTTATAGATCCCTTGACCTTTATGTTCCTAAAAAGATATCTTCCAGTCATAAACACATTGACTCAGGCCTATTCTAAAGATGTAGTCATTAGTGACCAAATGCAGTGCCAGGGTCAGATGGCATATTCTATGCCCAATGTCAATTTGAATTGGCCCATCTATAATGTCATCCCTAATATGCCTAATTTAACACCAATTCAAAACCATTTTCCCTTAAGTCATATATCTTAGTCAAAAACTAAAATTATTGAATAACACTACAAGTGGATTTCATTTACAAAATCATAGAACTCTAATGCCCACAACCAATAATAATGATCCAATTCATGAGCCTGAGATACCAAAAAATTTAAATGACTTGATATTAGAAATGATCCATAAACTAAGCACTAATTTTCTATAGTTATAAAAATAAGTAGGAAATATAAGGGAAAGTTATGACAAAAATTATGCTTCTCAAAGGTTGGATAAGTCTCTAGATGAGTTTTATAGTAGTAATAATGTATTTTATGAAGATGTACACATGAGTTTCAATGATAATGTTTTGGATGATCATTGTAATATTTTTGAAACCCCTAAAATTATGCTTAGTCAAGACTTTGTTACAGGGACATCTATGTTTTTAGGAGCATCTCAAGGTTTCATACAGGTCATTGCTTTCTCATTTGAAGATGGAGATGAAGACAAAGATGAATAATTAAAGAAATTACATCTGAAACAACTTATTCTTGAAGATGTAAAAGAAATTACAATTGAGAATCAACAAGACATCATCATTGATACACCTGTAGATGATGAATAAGAGTTGTTGGAAGTGGATATGGATAAAATACAAGATGATCTTTCTTTAGAAGGTAGACAAGGAGGTAGTCTACATAGATTTATTTTTGAAATAGAGAATACCCTTGAAGAGGATGATCATTGGTAGTGATCATACTATGAATTTTTGAATGTGATCAAAGAGTTGGAGATATTAGATGATAAAATGAGACAACACATGGATGCTTCATCTAAGAATTTCACTAATGATCTAAAGCTCCTAGAAGATGATATTATTTGGGAGGAATCAAACCAAGACAAGTTGAGGCTTGATTAGGTAGCAGAGTTGCCTTTCTTCACTAAAGGTGAAGATGAGGCATGTGAATCAAATCAATAATTGTCATATGAATTCATTAAGAGGCTTGCAATATGGGACCAACATGTTTCTCATGATGAGATTTTGGATGGACACCATTTAGTTGATCAAGATGAAGATGCCTTTTGGGATGAATTGGAAGATTTTTGTGTAAATATTGGTAGTCCACTTCCACCTCATAAATAACCTAATGAAGACATCTATTTCAAGATGCAAGTCAAGCTACCATTATTGAGTGAAGATGATATAGGCCAATACCTATCTATGGATGAAGTAGAACTAACACTCCTACTACAAAGTAGAAGATTTTGGGAAGAAGATAATTGGGTCTTAGATTCATATCTTTGATCCATGCATCTAAGTAGGTTGATAGGAGATCAATTCACACCATTCAGAAGACATAAGCATACAAATTCCCTTATCTATATGAATATGCCATTAGAAAACACTCAAGTTTCAAGGTGCTGTAGTAGATTAAATAATTTTCCATTTGATCTCAGAGGTAAGTATTTTGTGAAGTTAGTATAGGGTGTAGATTAATTTCTTTCCTATTCTTTCTTTTTCATTTTTTCCTTCCTGTCCCTTGTTTGTATATAAATATGTATATATTTGTTTGCTTCCTTTTTTTCTTCCTATTTTATTGCTTCTTATTATGTGTTTACTTTTATTGCTTTATTCCTTGATCTTAAATAAGTCCTTTTAGGACAACCCTAGCTCAAATTTGCTCAAAATTCCAAAAGATTCAAGAATTAAGGTATGAACCTCACACTCACGTTGACCATAGTTTGAAGCACAAGCTTAATGTCATGATTTAGGAAAACTAGTAAAGACTAATGAATAAGTTAAATATTCCATAAGAAATTGTACATTATCTGACCTAAACTTGATTTTAAGAAGAATTGCATGTGTGAAATGAAAGATTGACCTATTGAGACACAACCATGCTTGCACTTAACAAACATCCTTTCCTAGGACAAAGGTCAAAACCAAAGGAATTTTTTTGAAAATCAAACACTTCACCAAATCCCTAAACTTGGCTAACCTAGTTCCCAACCTTTGCTAGAAGCCCAAAAAATGATGATCTAAAAAATATAAAAATAAGAGTTTATTGTAAAATCAAAATCTTCCCAAGAAAAGGTGATTCTAGTAATCTCCACTAGGGTTATGGATGCCCAGCTGGTAGTGGAACAAGACTGTGAGTGGAATGAAAGGCATATTTATCAAGGCTATGGATGTTTGGCTAGTAGCAGAGCAATGCCCAAGCCTTCCCTAAGATAAAATCATGATTCTTAATGAATATATAAACATGCTTCTAATAAGATGTTAATGATTAAAGGCATGAAACTTGGAAGTTGCTTATTAAATCTCATGGTAAATAGTAAGTGGAATCTAAGCACACACACAATATGGCTATATTTTAAATGTTTCATCCTAATTTTGCATACAAAAAGCTTGTTTCAAACATGAACTAGTCTCGATGGTGGCATTAATAAAGTGGAATAGATGGCCTATTTATGTATCCAAACCAGAGTCTCTAGGTTCTAACACATTGATATGTTTCCCCTATGAGCATCATTTTTTGGGGCCAACATACCCTCATTTTCTTGAAAATTGGGGCCCTTGAGATGCTTTGGACCTTAACACTAAAAATTTAGCATATTTGAATGTTATTGGAATATGAAGATCATCCTCTTTAATAAAATGGCTTATTCTCTTTTCATTATTAAACTTTAATTTGTCTAATCTTATTAATGATTTGCCTTGTGAATAGAAAGTATAGGTTTCATGGAGATAACACTGATAAATGTTGATAAAAAGGATATAGATAGGTTATAAAGACTCTATGGGGTGTCAAGAGTGCTTGGATTAAGTATGGAGTATTTGGTTTTCATCTGGTCCTTCATTATGTTCATCTAGACATTCTCGTCAAGTGGTAGAAAAATTTAAGTAGGTAATTTGATGATATGACCATTTCCACATGTGGATGGGTCAAGTAAAATTGGTCATATGGGTGTGTTCACATTTTTTCCAAGTTTATATGCCCCAAGTTTCAAGTCCTCCACATAATCGTATCAAAAGTTATTAGCCTTCAAAGTTGGTATCTCAAATAAAATCTATCATTCTTTCATAGCCTTTTTTTTAGGGAGTCCAAAAAGAGCTCGGTAGGTATTTTATTGAAGCAATATCTCTCATGCACTATATCTTTAGGATAAATGGTCAAATAGGTTTGTTAATGCTCATGTAAAGAACATGCTCACCAAATTTGAGCTCATATGACATAGTGCATCAAAAGTTACGAGCATGCAAAGTTAGATCCTAGGCAGTTTTAGAATATTTTCCTAACAAGTATATGAACACCATGCAAAGTCTTGAAAAGGGGTTCATTTCAACATTTCATAGGTGCATTTGGAAAGCTCTCAGGACTAATAGGTTTAGTAGGTTGGTTTATTTTGGTATTAAGTCCATTCCTTACAAATTTGGTGCCTTGGTGATTCTACACTTCAAAATAATAAATTGTAAAGTTGACTAAAAATAGATGATGATCATGCAAATGTTAAATTTAATCCCATGTAAAAATCCATTTGAGGTTAAATTTGATGGTCTTTAAGATGTCAATAACCATCACGTGGATTCCAAATGATGGTTGTACAAACATCAAATTTAAACCCAAGAAAAATCATATGAACTATCTTTGAGATGTAAAATACAGTCACGCAAATGTCAAATGGAAGTGAAAATAGAGCTTAGTAGACATTTTCAAGAGGCCATATCTCACATGCACTACATCTTCAAGATAAATAGTCAAATGGGTTTGTTAACCCTCATGCAAGAAACATGTTCACTAAAATTAAGCTCATGAACCTTAATGAATCAAAAGTTATGGATGTGGAAATTTTCCCTCTAACACATTTTCACTATTTTTTCCATAGCCATTTTTAAAGAGCGCAAACATACCCTAGTAGTTATTTTCAATAGGCCATATCTCACATGCACTACATCTTCAAAATAAATGGTCAAATGGGTTTGTTAAAATTCATACAAGGACAAATTTCACTAAGTTTTAACCTATGAAACATAGCGTATCAAAATTTACAAGCATGTAAAGTTGACCTTAAAAGTATTTTATCTAGTTTTCTAGGTCCAAAAAGAGCCTGGTAGGCATTTTCATGAAGCCATATATATCACGTGCTGTAACTTTAGGATAAATGGTCAAATATTTTTTAAATATCTATGTTAGGATCATATACACTAAATTTAAGCTCATTTTCTATTGCACGTCAAAATTTACGAAGACCTAAAGTTGGCCTCCAAGCCATATTTCACTATTTTTTATACTCGATCATTTTTCAAAGAGTGCAAGTAGTAGCAAGGGACTTTACCAACACAGAGACCACTAACTAGTTAATAATATTCCATTTTGTATAATTTTATGACATTTTTGAAATATAATATTTTATTGAAAAGGCATATGCAATTTTGTTAGAATATTGGCCTATGTGTTAGTCCACTTTGGAAAAATAAATGTATGCTGAAACTTGGTAAAAAAGACAGCTGTCTTTATCTCTAGGATATTTTATATCTTATGACTAACTGGCATACTACCTTGTCCTTCTATAAAAGGTAGTATTTTTTAATTTTTAAGAGAGAGGTTGAGAAATTGCATGAAGAAATCATTTTAATACAACTAAGGAATTTTGAAAGGATTATTTGAATAGTGTGTTAAAAATTGATTGTTATCTCTCAATTGCATGTTAATGTCTTAGATCTCTCAATTGCATGTTAATGTCTTAGATTTGAATGGTTCTTTGTATTTTGAGTTACATTTTATATCATAAGGTTATTAATTTATGCTATGCTAAATTAGCTGAAAGATCTTAGGTTTACTTCATTTTATTTTTATCTCTATTTGGATGTGCTTATGCTATTCAAGTTATAGTAGAAAAACTCTTAAAGTAAAACTAGTTCTTACTTGTGATCTTCATAATTCCTTTGAATCTTGCTTGGTTTATGGTGAAATTTGTGTTCAAACTATTTTGCATCATAAATTTATTCATGTTTAGTGAAACTAATAAGAATTTTATCATAATATCTGGGATAGAGGTTTGTAATCATGTCTTCTTTTTTTCCTTACCCTCCTTTTTTCTTATTTTTAATAAAAGTTCACTTTAGCTTAGATTTCATTATAAATATTCATTTAGAATAATTTGTAGTTAAATTTTTGATCATAATCCATCATCAACAATAAATATATACATAAATTTAGGACCAAGGTGGCTTCTAACCACCAAATCATATAAATATTGTGGACAACTTTTTCATTACTTTGCTTCTATTCCATCACAAGCAATTAGAATTTTCATAAATTGCAACTCATGTCTTGGATTCTTAGAACCCTAAAATGAGAAGTGTTATTCAACACTAATATCATCTGTGAGGCAAATGGAAGCATAAATATTCCATATACCTCCTTAACATACAAAAATTTGATCAAACATCATTAACATCATCCAATGAGGTTATTCTAGCTCAAACACTTGAAATTACACAAAGAAACATGTATTAAAAGATCAATAAATACCATCAGGGCTTCTCAATATGAGAAAATGCTATTAATAGGCCTTTCATATTCCTTTATTCATAAAAATATTAATTATACATACAAAATGACAACCTAATATATACAAATTACTTTTTAGAGGCTTATTTACACAATAAATCTTCTATTTAATTGATCTCATGACCTACAAAGCTAGAAATATGTACAAATGATTGTCCTATACCTCATTATATATATTTTATTCCTCCTTAGTCAATAATTTTGAGCCATATCATGTGGGAAATTTTCTCCTTAGTTTTTTTATTGGTTTAAATAATCTCCACTCTTATCTCAACAACTTTTACTTTGTCTTATCTTACTTATATAGCTCTTCCAATGTAGGATTATCAAAATTTAAAGATGTTGAGATATCTTTGGAAATTAAAAATGATTAAAATATTACTTTAATCAACTCTAAATTTTTTTAGGACCCTTGTCTAAGATTCATACATTTTACATATGACCATAGCTTTCACTAATCTTTCAAATATTTAACTTTTAAAACTTTGTGATTTTGTAGGGAAACTTACACTAAGCTTATACAACTTATTCTAAGACAAATGAAGCATATCATGGATTATTGATAAACTCATAGGACCTTAAAAGTATATAAAATAATAGTTTATTGTATTTATATCATGATAATGGAGTATGTCTTGATGCTCTTGCATCAAATACCCCTAGTGGGGAAAAACTAAACTCCTGCTCAAATGTAATGTTGTTTTCTTCTTTATTATATTCTAGTTCTTTAGTAATTTCTTATTATTACTTATTTTATCATGATTTATGAACCCAAGTGGCTCATTATTCACTTCAGATTCTTTAATTAAGTCTAGTATATAGGAATCCATCTGTTCTTCAAAACTTCCATATGCAAAACTAAAGACATAGTTAGATTCAAAAACTTGAGGCATTATTGCCTCTCCACCATCATCTTCTTCATTTAAGAGATTAATTATCCCAATTGTAGATTATTTGATATACTCCTCATCTCCTATGAGTTTCAAGTCTTTGGTCCTTGTCTGATTTTCTGTTAAATCATTTCTTTTTCCTCACTGTATTCCACTATCTCAACTTTATCTTCTCCTTTACAAAACACTATGTCTTCTCCTTTACAAGACACCATGTCTTGTACCACTTTTTGTTTATAAATTTTAGGTTAAATAATCACTTTAATAGGTACTTTATCTTTATATTTACCTTTCATGAATTTATCTAGTAATTAAATTGTTTGATTGTACAAAACATCATCTTACAAATTTACATTTTCATAGTCAAATACAATATTAAAATGAAAAAATTTAGGAGATTGAGCCTCTTCAAATGATTCTTCATTTTCATCAATCATTTCACCTTCCTCAAGATAGAATAATTAAACTTATTGATTCTCCATACAAGCATTTTGTTCATGCTTCTCTATTACTACCAATGCCTTGTCTTCTTCAAGATTATTAGATTTTAAACCCTCAAGATGGGCTCCTCCTTCATCCATATTAATACATGCATAAACACATGAAAATAAATAATCAGATTTAAATATTTTAGGCTTTCTTTCCTCTATCTTCTTCAACTTATATTGATTTATTAGGTTCTTTAGTTGTTTCTTCAATTAGCTAGCTTTTTTCTACCTTCTCCTTTTCTCACAAATCTCTTTGAGAGGCCACTTGACTACTTTTATAATTATCATGGAGAATATTTGCCTTAATTCCTCCAAGATTTGTGTCATGGCTACCAATATTATCTTTATCTCAGATATTTATCTCTCCATGTATATCTCTTTGCTTACTACTTCTCTAACCTTTTTGTGGAAAATTTCTTGAACTAAGCCATTCATCTTTCTCTATCTTCTCTCCTCTCTTTACTCTTTTACCTTTCCCTTAGGCCTCAATAGACATATATTCTCTTATCAAGACTATCTTACTTGATATTAACACCCTTATCACTTCACCTAGGTATTTTTCACCTTAGTGTTTTGGTACTCTTCTAGTCCTTTGCCTTGGACTCCTCTATTAAGATTTCACTAGCTTTCTCTTTCATTGTACAAACTGTTATGGATTTTGGGATTCTTTCCATTCCTCTCAATTTATTAAAGTTTCCAAGAACATTTATTTCCTCTCTGTACTATCAAATACCTAAAATATTATAAATATAAACCTTTACCACTTTAATATTAGCAAATATATATCAATTTCAAAGATATTTTTAAGGCTCTAATACCAAAATGATAGCACACTTACACTATTCAAGTGTATTATTGTCCCTAGATCACATAGTCTAATATATTAAATAAATAAAGTAGTTGTAAACTCACATTCAATTAAAAAACATATTAATCTTTTTGCATGATAACACCAAAGATGATAACCATAATACCTCCTTTTAGGCTTATGCTTTCTTGAAATCTTTGTCCCTTCATAAAAAACTCAACTTGGAAAAATATAAATTAATGTATAGAACACAAAAATAATCTTAAAATTTTCCAATATTCATCTGATAATTGTACCCCTTTAACTGAAACAACCAATTCATCATAAAACACTAAACATTACTTTTACACTTTGTTTACCAAGAAAGCAATAAAGCCTTCAATGGATAATTTTTGAAAATATGTAGTTAAAAACACTTATAAAGAATTTAAAACACTATTTACACTTATTATAAATGTCCCAATAGGTTTCATTTACTGGTTTAACTATGAAGTCCTACTTCCTTCATTAAGCCTACTCTAAGCCTTTTAACCCTGTTTTAAGGCTTATTATGAATTTATTTTAAAAATAAAAACTTCCTTGAAAAAAAACACATTTTTATATACCCATTATCCTTTTTAATGATCTCAAAATTTCTTAGTATCAAAATAAATCTCTACTTCAACTTTCTCTTTCAAGACAATGTGCTAATTAGGCCTATGAAGGCCTAGAATAACCTCCAACTTCAATTTGACACGTGTGGTATGTATTGAAACACACTAAAAATTTGATAATAATATATAAAATTAAAAAATAAAATATTTCACAAGTTTTTAGGATATTACACCATAGGAAATAATATAAACTTGAGTTTCCATTTCCTATCAAACCCTATTAACAACATTTGGTATTCTTAGGATTAAGAATAATTTTTTGGGAACTTTTAAATAGTTTAAATTATTAAAATTGGTTTAAAAAAGTTTTAAATATCATATTAAACCTTTAAAAAATCTCAAAGTATTGCATTCAAGCTTAAAAACCTCAATACATGCAAATTTGATCAAAAGTTTGTCTTAAGAATAGTCACAGGACAACAAGTTAAATAAATTAATAACTTGAGTTATATAAAATCTAAAAACCTCATTCCAATTTAAAAATTTATATTTTTAATTCCTACAATTTTTTTATTTTATGTATAATTATTTGTATTATACAAAATTTCTCAAGATGAATATTTTTCAGAAATTAGGTTCTCAAATTATAGAATACAGGCCCAAGAAGACATAATTTTGCATATTGATGATTTAGAAACTTTAGATAATTAAAAAAGGTATATTAATGTCTGTAAATACTCATTACACATCCAAAAAATATTATTACTCATTTAACATTGATAAATTCAAAATTAAATAGTATTTTGCATGATTATTGTCTTGCAACCTCTATATCCTTATTTTAGCAAGCTTGCCAATGGAAATACTACAACATGGAATCTTAGATCATTTAAAAAGATTAGAAAAAACAAATATAATATTTTTTTTAATGTTAAAATACCTTATTATAATTAAAAAACTTTATCAAACATCATTACCATCATCTAATGAGGTTATTCTAGCTCAAACACTTAAAATTGCACCAAGAAGCATGCATTAAAAGACCAATACATACCATCAAGGATTGTCAAACTGAGAAAACGATATTTTTAGTATATATTGGTTTTGGTGGGATAGTTACCCTATTTTATTTTTACTGTATCTCCAATCGGTTTGGGACACAATCGGGGGCCCAGATCCCTAAGGGGCCATCTATCACAAGTACCAAAATTACCAACAATGGCCACAATTGACCTAAGAATACTAATGAAGGGACATAGTAGTCCTGATAATAGCATAGAAGGCCAAAAATAGTCTAGGAATACCAATTATTGGACACAACTAGCTCAAGAATGTCAAACATTGGCCACAACCAACCTCTGATACCAAACTAAGATTTGAACTTGGGTGATGCTTGAAGCAACCAAGTCACTTTGCCAACTCACCCACATCTCATTGGTCTAATAAAATTCTCTTAATAGGACTTGAATCTTAATTTATTCATAAAAATTTCCCTTATAAATATAAAATAACAACCTACTATATACATTTTGCTTTCTAGAGGCTTATTTACACAAGAAATATTCTATTTAATTAATCTTCATGACCTACAAAGCTAGGAATATGTACAAATGATTATTCTAGACCTCATTATATATATTTTATGGATCTTTAGTAAATAATTTCAAAACATATCATGAGTAAATTTTTTACTTACTTTGGTAAGAGGTTGAAACAACCTCCACTCTTATCTTAACAATTTTTACTTTGTCTTGTCATGCTTATCTAGCTATTCTAACATAGCATTATCAACATTTGAAGAAGATGAGATATATTTGGAAATAAAAAATTATTAAAATAATATCCAAATAATCTCTAAAAACTTGTAGGACCCTTGTATAATCTTCATACATTTTACATATGACCATACTCTTCACTAATCTTTCAAATATTCAAATTTTCAAACTTTGTTATTTTAGAGGGAAACTTATACTAAGCTTATGTAACTTATTCTAAGACAAATGAAGAATCTCATAGATTATTAATGAACCTATAGGGACTTAAAATTATATAAAATCATAGTTTATTTTATTTACATCATGAGAATGGAGTATGTCTTGATGCTCTTGCATTAAACACCCCTAGTGGGAAAAATTGATTTCCTACTCAAATGCAATGTTATTTCTTCTTTTTTATATTCTAGTTATTTAAAAATTTATTATTATTCCTTATTTTTTCATGATGTATGAACCCAAGTGGATTATTATTCATGTCATATTATTCAATTAAGTCTAGTATATAGGATTCCATCTCTTCTTCTGCAAAACTTCCACATGTAAAACTAAAGACAATTAAATTAAAAAACTTGAGGCATTTTTGCCTCTCCACCAACATCTTATTCATTTAAGAGATTAATTAGCCCCATTGTAGATTATTTTATATCCTAATCATCTATTATTAGGTTTAAGTCTTTTTTTTCCTGTATAATTTGCTTCCAAATCATTTCTTCTTCCTAATTATATTTCACTATCTCAACTTTATCTTCTCCTTTACAAAACACATTGTCTTATCCTTTACAAGACACTATGTATTTTACCACTTATTATTTATAAATTTTAGGTTTTATAATAAATTTAATAGGTGATTTATATTTATATTTATCTTCCATGAATTTATCTAATAATTAAATGATTTGCTTATACAAAACATCATCGTGCAAATTTACATTTTCATAGTCAAATACAATATTATAATAAAAAAATTTAGGAGATTGAGTCTCTTAAAATGATTATTCATTTTAATAAAAAATTTAACCTTCATTATTATATCATAATTTAAATTTTTCATGCTCCAATTTTAGGTTCATTTGGTCTTCCATACAAGCATGTTGTGCATGCTTCTCTATTGCTACCAATGCCTTGCATTTTTCAACATTATTAGATTTTAAGCCCTCAAGATGGGCTCTTCCTTCATCCATATTAATAAATAAATGCAAACATGAAAAGATATAATTATATTAAAAATTTTATAGCTTTCTTTACTCTATATTCTTCACCTTAGATTGCTTGATTAGTGTATTTAGCTATTTCTTCAATTAACTAGTTTTTTTCTACTTTATCCTTTTCTCACAAATCTCTATGAGAGGCCACTTGACTAATTTTATAATTATCATGGAGAATATTTTCCTTATTAATTGAATATTTATGTCATAAATTCCAAGGTTACCTTTATCTTAGCTATTTATCTTTCCATATCTATCTCTTTGTTTACTACTTCTTCTCTTACCTTTTTGTGGTAACTTTCTTGAACTAAGCCCATCATCTTTATCTCTCTTATCTTTACTCTTTTACCTTTCATTTAGGCCTCACTAGACCAATATTATCTTATAAATTCTATCTTAATTGATTCTTAACACCCTTATAACCTCACCTAGGTCTTTTCCACCCTAGTCTTTTGGTACTCTTCTAGTCCTTTACCTCGGACTCATCTATTAAACTTTCACTAGATTTCTCTTTCACTATACAAGCCTCTATGAATTTTGTAATATTTCCACTCCTCTCAATTTATTAAGGTTTTAAATAACATCTATTTCTTCTCCATGTTATCAAATACCTATAATATTTCAAACAACAACCTTTACCACTTCAATATTATAAAATATATATCAATTTCTAAGAGATTTTTGAAGCTCTGATACCAACATGATAACACACTTAAACTATTAAAGTGTATTATTGTTTCTAGACCACATAAATTTGATATTACATAAATTAGGTATTTTTAAACTCACATTCAAATAAAAACCATATTAATCTTTTTGCATCATAACACCAAAGATGATAACCACAGTACGTCCTTTTAGGCTTATGCTTGCTTGAAATATTTGTCTCTTCACAAAACACTCAATTTGGAAACATAATAATAAATGTTTAGAACATAAAAATGATATTTAAAGTGTCTAATATTCATATGATAATTTTACCCCTTTCACTAAAACAACCAATTCATTATAAAATAGAAAACAATTCTTTTACACTTCATTTACCAAGAATACACTAAAGCCTTCAATGGAGAGTTTTTGAGCAAATTGAGTTAACAACTCTTATAAAGACTTTAAAATGATTATTTACACCTATTATACATGTCTAAATAGGTTTTATTTACTTTTTAAACTCTAAATTCCTACTTCCTTCATTAAGCCTACTCTAGGCCTTGTAGCTTTGTTTTAAGGCTTATTATAACTTTATTATCAAAATATAGATTTCCTTGGAAAAAAACACATTTTTAGATACCCATTATCATTTTTAAGAATCTCACAAGTTTTTTAGGATCAAAATAAATCTCTGCTACAAATTTATCCAATAAGACAATGTGCCAATTAAACCTATTAAGGCCTAGAACTACTTGCAACTTTAATTTGACACATGTGGCATGTCTTAAACCACACTAAATTTTTTATCATCATACAATATATTAAAATATTTTATTTTAGGACAATCCATAATATGAAATAATAAAAACTTGAGTTTCCATTTCCTATCAAACCCTAGTGATAACATTTGGTATGCTTAGGACTAAGAATTATTAGTTTGAGCACTTTTAAATAGTTTTAATGCCTCAAATTGGGTTCAAAAAGTCTATCATACCATATTACACCTTTTAAAACTCTCAAATTATTATATTCAAACTTAAAACTCTCATTACATACAAATTTGATCAAAATCCTATCTTAAGAAAAGTCATAAGACAACAAGCTAAATAAATTAATAACTTGAGTTTTATAAACTTTCAAAACCTCTGTCCACTTTAAAAAGTTATATTTTTAAGTCCTACACTTTTTTTAATTTTATGTACAATGATAAGTGTTGACCAAATTTGACCTTATAGGTCAAATTGGGACCCCTATAGGTAAATTTTTTAGTTTTAGGTGTTTTAGGGGTTTAATATTATGTCATAAGGTGTATTATAGGTCATTTTATGTCATTTAATGTCACATTAGCCTTGGTCTTGGTCATTTTCAATATTTATGTCTTTTTGGGGGTCAAAATAGAACATTAAATGACTTTATAGCCTCCTTGGGAAATGTGAATGTTTTAAAAGGTGGTGTCACATGACATGTGTCCTATTATGTCTTAGGTAGCTATTTATAACTAAAAAGTGGCAGTTTATTAAAAAAAGGGTAGTTTTCTTGAAAAAAATGAACATTTAATGAGGTGTACAAAATTGTACAAAATCTTATAATTGAGGACATTTCAGGAGTGTACCTTGGTCTTCCATACACTTATTTCAATGATCATTTTTATTATAAGCTCCAAAAAATTAAGAAAACTACTCTCTTCTTCTACTAGGCTTGACAAGTAATAATGGTCCCCAGGTTTGTACTTGGTACGGTTAGCAAGAGAGGTTTCAGGAAAAATGATCTTGGGGGTGTCTTATAAACTCAATCGACTTCAATTTTATGTTTGGTTGTATAGTAATGGTGGTTTTTTCTTTATAAACTATTCCTAAGAAGTTATACTATCTAATTTGCTTACAAATCTATGATCCCTATAAGTTTTACTCTTATTTGGATGAAGCCATACAATCTAGCTATTGGAACTAACTCCAAGGGACATGGACATATTCACATCATTCTATCTATGCTTGGTTTAGTTTTCAATGTGTTTTGGCATGCAAATCATCTCATGTTATAAGAGAAGGTACCATTCTATGTTACAGGTAGGTTTCCACTATCTACAAGATCTTCATGCTTTGATCATAGTTCCAGAGGATTATGGTAGCTTCATTTTAATTTTATCAATGTTCTCTTGATTCCTTTCTCCTTTCCATCTCATCTATAAATCAACATTTCATGAGTTTCTAATCATAACTATCATACCATTAGTTTGCTATATGAATGTCATATACAATCAATTAGATGAACTATGCAAGACTCTGAGGCACATCCATGGAGTTGTGATTGAGGCAATAAAATTTTGAACACATTATCATGGTAGTATAAATCAATAAATCCTTTCAATTGTTATAAGAGTGACTGTGATATTCAACACAGTCACCCACATAGTCAGATAATAGAAAAAATACACCTATAGGTGTTTTCATGGAAAAATTCACATTGAAAAGGAGGTATTGATACTTGTTTTAGATCCCTGATAGTGTGAAGATGAATTTTGAGGTGTTAAGATAGGAATATAACTCATTTTATGTTCAAGACAATACACACTATCCAACCTCATACTCATTATCTATCTTGATGCAACTTAGAATGTTCACCTATAGGTGACATTATAGAGCCATGAAGGCACTTGGATGAAAGATTAGAGCATGGTAAAGTTTTATTTCAAATCCTAGTATTTAGGTTGATCATGATAGAATTGTTTGAGGTTTCAAATGGGAAACTAGAGGTATAAACCATTTTATAAGAGGTAAGGACTGAACTCAAGATTTTTTTCCCTTAAAAATGAAAATATAGGTCTGGGTCAGTTTTGCCAAAGTCATATAGCATGGTTATAAAGTGTTTGATACATCTAAATGACTATATTTTGTAGTCTCCATGAAAGAGAAGAGATATACAAATAATTAATTCAAAATTAATAATTTTAGGTGGTTATTGGAAAGCCTAAAGTTACATATTTGTTCACTAAACGTAGTCATTATCATCTATAGGTCTGAGCCATAAGAGACCCCTTCACCCAATATTGTAATGCCAAGGCATATTCCCATGTTCAAAAAACATTATGGGGTGAAAGGAATACCAAGGGACATAGAGAGAATCAAGATGAATTGGTTAGTGATGTTTCAAAGTCTAGTGATCACCTATAGGTATCCCATCAAGAAAATTCTCACCTATAGCTAAGTAGGCATATAATGAGCTAAAACACATTATGTAAGTGATGGTTTAGCCTAACTAGGGTGAGTATAAGTTTAAATAACTGATATATGATCTTGGAATGTGTGAAATATTCTCATTAAATGTTTTTAAAGTCTAATCCATGCAAATTAACCTATAGGTGCACCCCTTCCAAAGCAAAAAACATAGTTAGTTGTAAATGTGACAGTCAGTGAGCAAATTTGGGGATTATGGGTGTGGGAAGTGCATTAGGATGAGAAAAAGGGTTAAAACCAATGAAAAATGATATTAGGAGATTATAAATGGGCCTCTAATAATTTATTTCATCCTAAACTAAGAAATCATACACCTATAGGACCCCACACAATCAATTATAGTTGGCTGTGAGGGGCAGAGAGCAAACATATTGGGTTTTTTGAGTTGTATATAGCCAAAGAATGAAACAAATGGGTCCAAATAGGCATAATATAATAATAATATACTCTATGAGGGGTCTGTAAACATTTTCTCAAGCTCTAACTATGTAGGACACCTACTAGGACAATGCCTTGAAGTAAACACAATCAAGAAATGACACTCAACCTTGACTAAGTAAAGTGCATGGAGGGGTACATAGAAGGTTAGAGTGATGAATGGACTTGGAGTAAAAACATCCTTATTATATATGTTTCTATGGTCTCCTATCATACTCAAATCATTTATATAAGGGGCTCAGATGATGCATCACATAGTCCATACCCCAAACCACTGTAACAGTCTGTCTTCTAACAACCTACCTTGGAATTTGAAGAGGTTTAGGGGTCAAATTACCTTATCAAGGGATAAAATTTTGTATATTTAATCTCTAAAAATTTAATAAGACTCTTAAAAATTTACCATTTTATTATATAATAGGTGATTTCCCTCTATTTTATCTCAGATAGAGGGCACTCCCCTTATGCACAAACCATGTAGTTTTGAGAATGACAATGGTCAGGGGAGTTAGGAGATATTTAGACCTTACAAGGAGGTTTTTAAAGTTTAATTAAACATGGGATAACATGATAAATCTTACATAGAATAAGGAATCCCAATAGGGTATCCCAAACTTGTGAGGATGTAATTAGGCTAATTAGGCATGGTTAAGCCTAGAGTTCAAATAAAAGTTCATTTCAATTTAAAACCTTGGAAAATATTTCCAATGGATTGTAACATGTTTTTAGGGTAATTTCAGATGTGATCAAGCTCTTGGTATGTAAATAAATCACAAATAATCCATTTTTGAGCCCAAAACCAACTCAAGCCTATGCAAAGTGGAGAAACAAGCTCGATAAGAGAGGTTTGGTTGCTTATATCTATTTAAATGCTATGCATGGGAGCCCAAGAATTTTGGACAAGTTAAAGGGGGTCTGAAGATCATTCTTGTGGATTTTTTTTACAATTGAAATGTTAGGGCTTTATGAACAAAAATTAAGAGCCTAAAGCACTCAAAACCCTTAGTCTAGACCAGATGTGGAAGATGAAAGAGATAATGCACAAAATTGACATAGTTTTCTAATTATAATTATTAGATGTTATATAAGACTGAATCAGACTCCCTAACATTAGGATGAGTTGTACAAAATTTGTATAGATGGTATAAAACTACTTTTCTTAACTATTTTGTGCATTGTGTAGGTTATATAAGGTTTCAAGAGATTAAATTAACTTTGGAAAGAATATTTAGACTTAATATAACTCCCCATGTCCATTTTATGTATTTTAAAAACTCCTAAGTGTTCTTACCAAAGCTCTCATCTCATCTAGTCAAAATTGGCATAGTGAACATGGTAGTGAGAAGGGTGAACAGCTTCAAGTAAACTATTTTTAAGGTATTATTGATGCCTATAATACCATGTATGGTATTTAAACATGTAATTCACCCCATTATATGTATTTTCATGGAAAACAGAAGCCAATTTTGAGGCCAAGTGTGAGGGGTGATTGAAAGAGGAGTTTATTTAATTATAGGTAGTGATGGCTCACTTATAAAATATTATAGATGGTCAAGAATGTAAAAAATGCATGGATAATAATTTTTAAAATAATTCCATATCATTCAAATCATGAGACCTATCCCTAATTAGTTTTAGGATGTTCAAACAAGGCTAAATCATGAAGGCAGTTTTATGAGCCAGTAAAGGGAATTTCATGCCACATTTTAAGAGTCTCATGCATAGATTGCCACATTTTAAGAGTCTCATGCATATATTAACACTTATCTCTTCTCCTCTCTCTTAATTTCTATAAAAACTAGCCATTTTGGCCTTTGTAAATTATGCTCCACCTTAGTATGGTGAAACCCTGCTCATTTTCATATAATTATATCAATAAATACTATTTATTTTACCTCTTATATGACTATTCATAATGTGTTTACCTAAATTATGGATCCTAATTAGTGATGAATATGGTTTCCTTAGCATTGTTGTCTCATTCTCTGACCTATTTGCAACTTTTTCTTATAGGTCATGTGAAGTGTTCTAGGAATTGTTAATGTTGAGTGAGTTATCCTATTCAATAGTGTCATTATAGACATATTATATAGTCTACCTAGACTAAAAATTTACCATAACCTCATAATGAAATACTGATGTGAGAATATTCAAATTAGAGAAGCATATGTCTAGTTAGTCCCTTGTTCTCATGTGTAACATGCAGCTAGTTGGAAGTTATCAACTAATTTGGTGTATAAACTCATTTAGGATAGTTTAATTTTAGTTTTATCTCTATTTTCAATCACAAAAATATGTGTATTAGTGATTTACAAGTGGTACATCAAGGGAGCTAGCCTTATCTAGATATTGACCTCATTTTTAGGCTACCCATAGCCTATAGGTGTTTTAATTGTGCCACTTGGATGAAAGAGAGATGAGATATATCCTCAAAGGGTGAAAAAACAAGTGAATATTTTTTGGCATGCTCAATGGGACTCTTGTTCCAAGAATTTGAAAGATTTTTAGTGTTGTCTTTCAACACATCAGCCTTTAGAGGCATCTATCTAAGCATTGATGGTGACTCTAAAGTTACATCAGCTAGTCAAGTAGCCTAGGTATTCATTTTCAAGATTTTTTATAATCATTCCTTATGTTCTTGCTCCCTAATGAAGTTCCATGGCTGAATTTGGTGTTGAGTATTATGTTACACAAGTTGGTGAGGTTTATCAAGCTTATGACATTCCATATTAGCCTTGTCATGATCCTTACCATCTCCAATATGATCTTTACTAGATCCAATATGATAATTATCAGCATTTTCATGAGTTGTATCAGTATTATAACCAACCTTCCTAATATATTTCTCCTCATATTCAACCTAGTCACTTCTCTAATCAGTCCATTTTAACTTTCAAGTAAAATCTCTTTGGCTATGAGGGGTACATGATAGATCTTGATGCAAAAAGGGGACATGGTTTAGATGTTCCTAGTCATCTTATTCATAAATTGATAGATGAATTAGAGATTGTTAAAATATATTGGGAACCTATTGAGAGAGTAAATTTGCAAAGGCTTACAAGTGAGATGCTAGATGTAGGTGGCTTGATTGCATCTTTAGAAGATAAGCTAAGAGTTTATGAGGAGTAGCTTCACCAAGTTGATTAGCCCTCATATACACCCCCATAAGAGTGATATTAGTCCTAATTTAACTCTAATCATGATCCCAATCAAGCTTATCAAAGTCATCTTTTGCCATTCAACTGGAAAAGAGTATTGGGAAGACAAACCTTATTTTTGAAGCAAATATTGATAGGTAGATTGAGTTGGCCAATAATTAGATGAATAATTTCATGTTATTATGAAAGGAAGTGGAATCTAAGCTCTCATTTCCATCCATTACATCCCCACCTCAAGAAGAGACACCTAGATATGAAATCCTAAGTTGGAGACAAGGTGGAGAATCTAAGCCTAAAGAGATCCCAAGTTTCTTGAACACTTCATCCACTCCTCAAATTGCATCATCATCTCAAGAATAAAATCCTAATCCTAACATCATAATATAGAATAAGATATTGGAATCATGTGGAAAGAAAGAGGATAAAATCCTTGATAAGGAGTGTGAATTTGAGAAAGAGCTTGATCCTATGCAAGTCCCCCCCACCCTTCCTCAAGAGACCTCTTGTGTTATATGTCAGACATATTATACACCTTATCCTCATGAATATGCCTATAAAATTCAAGAGAGACTTTTTGAAGAGAATCTAGCCATTCAAATTGAAGAGTTAGAGTTGAGAATGAAATTGTTGAGTCAAGGTGTGATGGAAGGTTTAACACCAAAAGAAGATAGTATGCCTAAACACACTCCATCTAACCTTCCTCAAGAGAGTGTTAAATTTGAATTAGATTTTAATTAAGTGATTTTAAAGTGGAAGAAAGATAACCAAGCTATTTTAGCCCAAGGTCTACCTCCACTTCCTCAATAATTCCCAAAAGGATCCCCTATAATTCATTCTCAATCTAATTTTGAATCCTATGTTCTACCTCCACCAAATAGTTCATCCGGTCCTCACCCATCACACTTTTCCTTAATGGACTTATTGTATGGGAACCTAAAGAGGATAATTTGGTTGAGGAAAATTTAAAACTCTTACTTGAATAAAGTATTGCTCCTTCACATCCTCATTGGCCTAAGTTACCTAATTTCTAGATGGCTAGTCTTGGAATCACCAGGAAGGACAAGGATATTGAAGATATTGAAGCCCTTAACAACAAAAATCAGATTATTATAGTTGAGATACAAATTGAGAGTCCTCAAAAGGTCCTAAATGTTGAGGAAGAGGTGAGTCCTTGTGTTGAGTCTTCTTGTTTGGTTGATAATGAAGAATGCCTTCATTGTGTTAAATAAATCTTGGATGAATTCCTTTTGGAAAATAAATAAGAGGATGAAGTATCTTCTCTTGTTTTTTCCCTTCATGATGCTAATAAAAAAGAAGATGAGGACTTGTGGCACCAATTTGAAAACATTTACAATGAGTTTGAATCTCTCAAGGGGTATACAACTTCCTTAGAGATAATTGTAAGTGATGATAAGCAAGATGAAAATTTTCAAAATGTCATATAAGAGACAAAGAAAAGTTCACCTAAAACTTTGGAGGTCAAAATAAGATTTTATTAGACTCAATCTTCCAAGGAAAAAGAAACCACTCCTCTTGAAATCGTGCCTAAAAATAAGATGCAAGTTGATCATGAGATGAAGAGTGGGCAGAAATATGAGGCATGTGTACAAGGATAAGATGAATATATTTACATTGGGGACCTATTTGAAAATGGTCTACTTGAAAGCATAGAAAGTGAAGTGCCAAGAAATAGGTCTGATGTATCAAGTATCTAATCCAAGGATCAACATGCTTGGCACTATCATTCATCTCATGAAAAAGGAGATGTAAGGAAATTTCCTTTTGATCTTGGAAAGGGACTTATGATTAATTACCAGTTGTACATAGTGGTTTGTTTTCTTGATTTCCCTAAGTTCTTTGAGCACATGTGTGTGTGTCTTGTTAGTTTATTTACTTTGTTTTATGTGTGTTTTTTGTTTTGTGTATTTGAGGTAGTCAATTGGTCTTGTCTTGATCAAATATTGTTGTCAATGATCAAAGTCCTCTTATTGTGTTTTAGACTTTAGATGACTCCCTAAGCCCAATGGATTGATAATGATACTAATCTTTAGTATAACAGGCATACTACCCCTATGAGTCACCAATTTGTTGACCAAGTTTGACATTGTAGGTCAAGTTGGGACCCCTATAGGTAATAAATTGATTTTTAGGTGTTTTATGGATTTAATATTATGTTATAAGGTGTATTATAGGTCATTTTATGTCATTTCATGTTAAATTAGCCTTAATATTGGTCATTTTTAATATTTATGTCTTTTTAGGTCATTTTAGGGGTCAAAATAGAGCATTAAATGACTTATACAGACTCCTTGGTAAATGTGAAGGTTTTAAAAGGTGATGTCACATGAAATATGTTCTATTATGTCTTAGGTAACTTTTTATAACTAAAAAATGGTATGTTATTTAAGAAAAGGGTAGTTTTCTTGAAAAAATGAGTATTTAATGAGGTCTATTTTAAAAAAAAAACTCTTATAGTTGAGGAAATTTCAAGAGTGTCCCTTGGTATTATATACACTTATTATTAAGGTGTGGAGCTAAAAGCTTCACCAAATGAGTGAGTTTGCAAAGTTGCAGGATTTACATAGTCACCGGCGTCGGTCAGGAGTCGATTGGGAGATGCCGGCGTTAGTTATGTTCAGCTGACGTCGGTCAGGTGCAGACAGGTAGGGACTAACGTCGGTCACCTGTGCACCCAGAATGCTATTTTCGTGGATAGAACAAAATGTTTTCATGTTAGGATTAAGTGTTAGTCTTAAGTCTACATCTCTATTTTAAGTAAGACTGTTTAGAGCCCTTGATTAGGAGGTACATCTAATGGTTGTAGTTGTATGCTCATGTTTCCTAATTATTATATATAGGATTAGATCTTCATAGCTTATTGAGGTGTGTTGAATTAGACACAATTGTATAATTGGTCAAGAATAGTACTGTATTGTATTGTATATGTGTATCAATCCAGGTTGTTGGAATTGATTGTAGTTGAGAGAGAGAGCTCTTGAGGGAAAGAGATCTGAGATCTGTACATCTGAGAGACGTGTGGAACAAAATAAGTTTCTTCAATTGTATTCCTTCTGTAAAAAGTTTAATACAAGTTTTCAGGGTGGTTTCTTGTATCTCTTATTCTTTGCTATTTCTGATTCTAGTTACTTATCTTTTTGGTTTAATTATGCATTTAGTTGCTTTCATAGTGTAATCAACATTGTTGGTTGATCCCCAACAAGTGGTATCAGAGCTCAGGTTGACTAACAGGTGTTTCAGATCTGGTTAGTGTGTATTGATTACAGGTTACTCATAGGGATTTCTGTTTGAGTGGGAGAAGCAATGGCAGAAGAAATTAAACTGAGAATGGAGAAGTTTAATGGCAAGAATTATCAACATTGGAGAATGTAGATAGAGGATTATCTATATTAGAAAGATCTATACTTACCATTAGGTGGGGTTTCAAAGAAGCCCAAAGACATGGATGATGAAGAATGGGAAGTTTTTGATAGAAAGGCTCTTGGATCTATAAGATTGAGTCTGGCATCTACTATGATATACAATTTATCACAGGCAAAGTCAATGGTAGAGTTAATGACTACTTTAGCAAATTTATATGAAAAACCATCAGCTTCAAATAAGGTATATCTTATGAAGCAGTTATTTAATTTGCAAATGCAGGAAGGTGGATTTGAATCTAATCATCTAAATGATTTCCATGGAATTGTGAATCAATTAAATTTAGTCAAAATAGTGTTTGATGATGAAATTAAAGCTCTTTTAATATTATGTTCTTTGCCTGAAAGCTGGCATAGCTTGGTAATGGCAGTTAGTAATACTGCATCTGCTTCAAATATTTTAAAAGTAGAGGATGTTGTTAGTGTAATCTTGAATGAAGAAATTCATAGGAAAAGCACAGAGGAAACATTAGGGAATGCTTTAAGTTTTGAGAGCAGGGGAAGGCAAAAAGAGAAGGGCAAGAAAGGGAGATCAAGGTCTAAGTCAAAGATGAGAGGTAGATCCAAATCCAAAAATGGCAGGAAGCCACAATGCTGGAATTGTGGAAAGATAGGGCACATAAGCAAAGATTGTCAGTTAAAGCCTAAAGAGGACAATCAGCATGAAGGTAAGGAAGAAGCAAAAGTTGCAGGTATTGCACAAGATGCTCTTATATTCTCTTTGCATAATAATATAGAATCTTGGGTTTTAGATTCTGGAGCATCTTTCCATGCAACCCCTAATAGAGAATATTTTAGTGACTATGTCCATGGAGATTTTGGAATAGTTTATTTAGGGGATGATGAGCCTTGTAAAATTGTTGGCAAAGGAAAAGTGCAGTTGAAAATGCAGAATGGAAACACATGGGTGTTGAGAGATTTCATGCATGTTCCCAACTTGAAGAGGAATTTGATTTCTATAGGAAAGTTAGGGGATGAGGGTTGTACAGTAACTCTCACAGCTGAATCTTGGAAGGTGACCAAGGGTGCACTTGTATTGGCCAGAGGTAAGAGAGTAGGTACTCTCTATTTATGTAATTGTGTTACTAATAATTCTCCTTCTGTATTATCTACTTCAGATGTGGATGCAAAATTGTGGCACTCTAAGCTCAGCCACATGAGTGAGAAGAGAATGTCTATTCTTAAGTCAAAAGGTAAGCTTTTAGATTTAAAAAGCATAGATCTTGATTTTTGTGAGCATTATGTGTTTGGAAAATAGAAGAGAGTGAGTTTTCTCAAGACTGGGTCAACAAAGAAGAAGCACAAGTTGGAGCTTGTTCACACAGATGTGTGGGGACTAGCTCAGGTTGATTCTATTGGAGGATCACGGTACTATGTTTCTTTCATAGATGATGCTACAAGAAAGGTATGGTTCTATTGTATTAAGAAGAAATATGATGTTTTTGACACTTTTAAGATTTGGAAAGCTATGGTTGAGAATGAAACAGGTAGAAGATTGAAGTGCCTGAGATCTGACAATGGTGGTGAGTTCTTCAGCTTTAAGTTCAAAAGTTACTATTATATGAATGGAATACATAGGCAAAGGACGGTTCTAAGGACACCTTAGTAAAATGGAGTTGCTGAAAGGATGAACAGAATAGTAATGGAGTGTGCAAGGTGTATGAGATTGCATGCTGGTTTGCCCTTAGAGTTTTGGGCAGAAGCTGTGGATACTATAGTGTACCTAATTAACAGAGGACCCTCTACAGCTCTAGATGGTGGAATTCCAGAAGAGACATGGATAGGTAAAAGGTAGATCTCTCATTTCTCAAAGTTTTTGGTTGTGAAGCCTTTGTGCATGTTGATAAGGAAAATAGAAAGAAGCTGGATGCTAAGACTATGAGGTGCACATTTATTGGCTATGGCTCTGATGATTTCGGATTCAGGTTTTGGAATCTAGGAACTAACAAGATAATTAGGAGCCATGATGTTGTTTTCAATGAAAAAGTGATGTATAGTGATCAGCTCAAGAAGCTGAATCAATCTGGGTAGAGCAATGGAGAATTAGATGAGGTGACGGTCCAAAATGAGCTCATGGGAAAAATTAATCACAGTCAGGAAAACACAGAGACCAACGTCGGTCAGGCAGGAACCAACATCGGCAATACAGGAACTGATGTCAGTCATATAGTGACCAACGTTGGTAAGGTAGGAACCAATGTCGGTTAGGAAGAACTGACGTCAGCTAGTTACAGGCTTGAAAGTGACTGAGGTCAGTCACTGTCAGAGAATTTGGGTAGACAACGTGTTGTGAATGAGTCTCAGATGCCCATCAGGAGGTCAGAAAGGGTAAGTAAACCTCCAATTCAATATTCCCTTTCATTATTCTATTTATTGCTAACTGATGGTGGAGAACCAGAGAGTTTTGATGAAGTAATATAGGTGGAATCCAAGAATCAGTGGGAGCTAGGCATGAATGAGGAGATTGATTCCTTGAGAGAACCAAACATGGGATTTGGTTGAGTTGCTAGCAAGAAAGAAGACACTGAAGAACAGATGGATCTAAAGATTGAAGGAAGCTGAGAATGGATAGATGAGATATAAGGCCAGGTTGGTAGTGAAAGGATTTGCACAAAAACCAGGTATTGATTTTGGTGAGATTTTTTCTCCTGTTGTTAAAATGACTTTTATACGGACTGTATTGTCTTTAGTTGTTATTGAGGATTTGCATCTTGAGCAGCTTGATGTTAAGACAATGTTTCTTCATGGAGATTTGGATGAAGAAATATATATGGAATAGCCAGAAGGATTTGAAGTCAAAGGTAAGGAGAAGCTAGTGTGTAGATTAAAGAAAAGCTTGTATGGCCTCAAGCAAGCTCCTAGATAGTGGTATTTGAGATTTGACAGGTTTATGACTGAGCATGGCTACAGTAGGTGTTAATTTGTCCATTGTGTGTATTTTAAGAGATTAGATAATGGTAGATATATTATCTTGTTGTTGTATGTAGATGATATGATGGTTGCAGGATCACACATGCATGATATCTCTGAGCTTAAGGTGAAATTAGCTCACACATTTACCATGAAGGATTTGGGAGAAGCAAAGAAAATCCTTGGCATGAGTATTAAGAGAGACATGAAAAATCACAGGTTGATTTTGTCTCAAGAGGATTATGTGAACAAGGTGTTGAAACGGTTCAATATGCAGGATGCAAAACCGGTAAGCACACCTTTGGCTAGACATTTTAAATTGAGTAAAGAACAGTGTCCTAATTCACATGATGAGGTAGAGTACATGAGTAGAGTTCCATATGCTTTCACAGTAGGAAGTTTAATGTATGCAATGGTATGTACTAGACTGGATATTGCCCAAGCAGTGGGAGTTGTAAGTAAATATATGGCCAATCTAGGGAAGGAGCACTAGAAAGCAGTTCAGTGGATCCTTAGATATCTGAGAGGGACTAGTAGTAGGCATTTGTTCTATGGAGGTTCAGATACTTCTCTACATGGTTATGTAGATTTAGATATGGTAGGTGATTTGGATGGCAGGAGAAGCACCATAGGTTATGTTTTCACTGTTGGTGGAACGGTAGTTAGCTGGATATCAAAGTTGCAGATGGTTGTTGCCTTGTCAACTATAGAAGTAGAATATATTGCAGTCATAGAGGCTAGCAAATAGATGATATGGATGACACGGTTCATGGAAGAGCTTGGAAAGGAGCAAGAGAGTTAAAAATTATACAGTGATAGTCAGAGTGCAATTCATTTGGCTAAGAATTCAGCCTTTCATTCAAGAACAAAGCATATACAGCTTAGGTACCACTTCATTAGACAGGTATTGGAGGATGGTGAGTTGAAGCTGGAGAAGATCCATACAGATAAGAACCCTACTAATATGTTAACCAAGCTGGTAACAAAGGAGAAGTTGAATCTTCATTCAACTTTTATAGGTCTTCATGATTGAGTTTGAAGATGGAGGAGCTAGAAGATGTTGCTGTACAGGTACTGGTGAAGCTGTTTATCTCCAAGTGGGAGATTGTTAAGGTGTGGAGCTAAAAGCTTCACCAAATGAGCAAGTTTGCAAAGTTGCAAGATTTACACAGTCACTGGTGTCAGTCAGGAGTGACCGATGTTGGTCAGGAGTCGACTGGGAGATGCCGGTGTTAGTTATGTTCAGCCGACATCGGTCAGGTGCAGACAGGCAGGGACCAATGTCAGTCACCTGTACATCCAAAATGCTGTTTCTATGGATAGAACTGAATGTTTGCATGTTAGGATTAAGTGTTAGTCTTAAGTCTGCATCTCTATTTTAAGTAAGACTATTTAGAGCCCTTGATTAGGAGGTGCATCTAATGGCTGTAGTTGTATGCTCATGTTTCCTAATTATTATATATAGGATTAGATCTTCATAGCTTATTGAGGTGTGTTGCATTGGACACAATTGTAGAATTGGTCAAGAACAGTACTATATTGTATTGTATATGTGTATCAATCCAGGTTGTTGGAATTGATTATAATTGAGAGAGAGAGAGATCTTGAGGGAAAGAGATATGAGATCTGTACATCTGAGAGAGGTGTGGAAGAAAAGAAGTTTCTTCAATTGTATTCCTTCTGTAAATAGTTTAATACAAGTTTTCAGGGTGGTTTCTTGTATCTCTTATTCTTTGCTATTTCTGATTCTAGTTACTTATCTTTCTGGTTTAATTCCACATTTAGTTGCTTTCATAGTCTAATCAACATTGTTGGTTGATCCCCAACACTTATTTTAGTTAGTAGTTTGATAAGAATCTCCAATAAATGAAGAAAACCACTTCTCTCTTCTTCCACTAGGGTTGGCAAATAAGAATGGTCCACAAGTTTGTACTTGGTATAGTCAACATAAGAGGTTTTAAGAAAAATTATCCTATGGGTGTCTTCTACACTTAGTCAAATTCCATTTTATGTTTGGTTATAGAGGAATGGTGGTCTATTCTTTATGAACTATTCCTAGGAAGTTAGACTATCTGATTTGCTTACAAATATATGAACCCTATAAGTTTTTCTCTTGTTTGGATGAATCTATACAATCTAGCCATTGTAATTGACTCTAGGGGACATGGAAATCTTCACATCATTCTCTTCATGCTTGGTTTAGTTTTCAAAATGTTTTGGTATGCAAATCTTCTCATGTTGTAAGAGAAGGTACCATTTTATATGGTAGGCAAGTTTCCACTATCTGCAAGATCTTCATGCTTTGATCATGGTTTCAAAGGATTTTGGTAGCTTCATTTCAATGTTATAAATATTCTCTTGATTCCTTTCTCCTTTTTCTCTCATCTCTAAATCAACATTTTATGAGTTTGCAGTCATAATTATCATATTGTCATATTGCTATATGACTACCATATATAGTTAGTTAAATGAAATGTGTAAGGCTATGAGGAATGTACATGGAATTGTGATGGAGGTAATAAAGTATTGAACACATTATAATTGTAGGAGAAATCAATAAATCCTTTCAATTGTTAGAAGAGTGACTATGATAGTCAACATAGTCACCCACACAGTTAGATAACAAAAAAATGCACCTACAGGTGCTATCATGGAAGAATTCATGTTGAAAAGGAGTTATTGATACTTATTTTAGATCCCTAATAGTGTGAGGATGAATTTGGAGGTGTTAAGATAGGCATAGAACTCATTTTATGGTCAAGACAATGCACACTATCCAACTTCATACTCACTGCCTATCTTTATGCAACTTTGAATGTTCACCTATAGGTGACATCATATAGCCATAAAGGCACTTATACGGAGGATTAGAGCATTCTAATTTTTATTTTTCAAATCCTAGAATGTAGGTTGATCATGATAGATCTGTTTGATGTGTCAAATGGGAAATTAGAGGTATAAGTCATTTTAGAAGAGGCAAGGACTAAACTTAGGATTTTTTTCCCTTAAAAATGAAAATAAAGGTCTGGTTTAGTTTTTCCAAAGTTATATATTAGGGTTACAAAGTGTTTGATACATATAGATGACTATATCTCATAGTATCCATGAAATAGAAGAGCTATACAAATAATGGAGTCAATATGATTAATGTAAGGTGGTTATTGGAAAGCCTAAAGTTGCATATTTGTGTACTAAACTTAGTGAATATCATCTACAGGTTTGAGCTATAAGAGACCCCTTCACCCAATATTATAATGTCAAGGCATATTCCCATGTTTGGAAAACCTTATGGGGTGAAAGGAATACCAAGGGGAATATATACCATTAGGAGGAGTTGGTTATTTATGTTTCAAAGTCTAGTGATCACCTACATGTATCCCATCAAGAAAATGTTCACCTACAGCTAAGTAAGCATATAATGAGCTACAACACATTGTCGAGGTGATGTTATAGCCCAAGTAGGGTGAGTATAAGTTAAAATAACTAATATATGGTCCTAGAAGGTGTGAAATATTCTCATTAAATGTTTTAAAAGTCCAATACATGTAAAGTAACCTACATGTGCACCCCTTCCAAAGCAAAAAACATAGTCAATTATAACTATGATAGACAGTGAGAAAATTTAGGGATTGTGGGTGTGGGAAGTGCCTAAGGATGAGGTAAAGTATTCAATATAATATAAAATTATATCATGAGATTATAAATTGGCCTATAATCATTTAATTCATCCTAAACTAATAAAGCATACACATATAAGACCCCACACAATCAACTATAGTTGACTATGAGGGGTAGAGAGTAAATGGATTGGGTTTTTTGAGGTCTATGTAGCCAAAGAATGAAAAAAATGGGTCCAAATAGGTACAATATAATACTAAGAGACTATATTTTTATATTTAAATGTTTTCTCAAGATCCAAATTTGTAGGAAACCTACTGGGATAGTGCCTTGAAGTAAACACAGTCAAGAGATGACGCTCATCCTTGACTAAGCAAAGTGTATGGAGGGGTACCTAGAAGGTTAGAGTGATGAATGGATTGGGAATATAGACATAATGATTAGATAGGTTTAAATATGATCTTATCATACTCAAATCGTGCATAGAAGGGGCTCAGATGATACATCACATAGTCCATACCCCAAACCACTATAATAGTGTCTTCTAACAGTCTACCTTGTAATTTGAAGAAGTTTTGGGGTCAAATGACCTTATAAAGGGATAAAATTTGGTAGAGGGAATATATATGACTTGAATAATCATCTAAAAAATTCACCATTTTCTAAGATAATATGGGAGTGCCCTTTATTTTATCTCAGATAGAGGGCACTCCCCTTATGCACAAACCCTATAGTTTTGAAAATGGCAATGGTTAGGTGAGTTAGGAGTTATTTGGACACTTTAAGGAGGTTTTTAAAGTTGAATTACACCTAGGAAAACATGATAAAATTTTCATATAATTAATAATCCCAACAAGGTATCCCAGAACCTTAAGTTTGCAGTCAGGTTCATTAGGCATGGTTAAGCCTAGATTCCAGATGAAAGGTCATTTCAATTTATAACCTTATCAGAGATTTTCAATGGATTGTAACATTTTTTTAGGGTCATTTTATATGTGATAAATCTATTTTTATGCATATAAATCACAAATAATCCATTTTTAGCTCAAAACTAATTTAAGCATGTGTGAAGTGGAGAAACAAGCTTGATAAGAGAGGTTTGGTTGCTCATATCTATTTGGATGCTATGCATGGGAGCCCAAGAAGCTTGGAAAATTTAAAGGGGGTATTGAAGATTATTATTGTGGATTTTTTTTATAATTATAATTTCAAGTATTTATGAATAAATCTTAAGATCCTAAAGCACTCAAAACCCTTAGTCTAGACCAAATGTGGAAGATGAAGGAGATAATGCACCAAAATGACATAGTTTACCCAGAACAATGATTGGATGTTATAGAAGACTCAGTCAAGATCCCTAATTTTCAAGAGATGAAATAAAATTTGGAAATAATCTTGAGATGAAATCAACTTTGGAAATAATCTTTTGAAGACTCAATTAGGGTCCTTACTTTTCAAGAGAACTACTTTTCTTGACTGTTTTGTGCATTATATAGGTTCTAGGAGGTTTCAAGAGATGAAATAAGATTTTTAAAGAATATAAATAATTAATATAACTCCCCATTTCCATTTCATTCCTTGGTAAAAATCCTAAGTGTTCCTACCAGATCTCTCATCTCAACTAGTCAAAATTGGCATAGTAAACATGGTAGTGAGAAGGGTGAAAAACTTCAAATAGACTAATTTTAAGTTGTGATTGATGCCTCTAATTACATGTATGGTATTAAAAAATTTAATTCACCCCATTTTTTGGATTTCATGGAAAACTAAATCCAATTTTTATTCCAAGTGTGAGGGGTGACTGAAAGAGGAGTTTCTTTTACTATAGGTAGTGATGGCTCACTTCTAGAAGATTCTAGATGGTCAAGAATGCAACCAATGTATGGAGAATGATTAATTTAATAATTACCTCTCATTAAAATCATGAGACATATCCATGATAAATTTTTGGACGTTCAAACAAGGATAAATCATGAAGGCAGTTTTTTGAGCCAACAAAGGAAATTTCATGCCACATTTTAGGAGTCTCATGCCTTGGATTGACACTTGTGTTTCCTAAATTTTTATGATAAGTTTCACATTCCATTATCATGTAAAATTAACTCATTTTATCATATTTAAAAGTGTCCTTTTGACCTTTGTACTTCTCTCTTCTCCTCTCTCTCTCTCTCTCTCTCTCTCTCTCTCTCTCTCTCTCTCTCTCTCTCTCTCTCTCTCTCTCTCTCTCTCTCTCTCTCTCTCTCTCTCTCTCTCTCTCTCTCTCTCTCTCTCTCTCTCTCTCTCTCTCAAGTTCTATAACAACTAACCATTTTGGCCTTTGAAAATTATGTTCCAACTAAGTATGGCAAAGCCTTTCTCATTTGCATAACATTATATCAATAAATACTATTGATTTTACCTCTTATATGAGTATTCATAGTTTTTTTAATTTATTTATGGATCTTTCTTAGTGATGACTATGGTTTCCATAGCATTGTTGTCTCATTATCTCATCTATTTGTAGCTTTTTCTTGTAGGTCATATGAAGTATTCTAGGAAGTGTTAAGGTTGAGTGAGTTAGCCTATTAAATAGTTTCATTATAGACCTATTATGTAGTCTTCCTAGCCTAAACATTTACCATAATCTCATAATGAAATACTGATGTGAGAAGAATAAAATTAGAGAAGTGTATGTCTAGTTAGTCCCTAGTTCTCATGTGTAACATGCAGCTAGTTGGAAGTCATCAACTAATTTGGTGTATCACCTCCTTTAGGATAGTTTACTTTCATTTTTATCTCCCTTTTACATAAAAATCATAGGTTTAGTAGTGATCTATAATTGGTATATCAATGAAGATATCCCTATCTAGAGATTCACCATCTCCAAGAGTTTACAACTGTTATTATAGGTGCTCTAGTTCATCACCCTCTCAGGCCTATGCATTTGCCATGCCTAGGAAGGGAATTTATTGGTTTTCAAAAGTGTTAAATGAATGAAGCCTAAAAATTTGACATGGATTATAATTATATCCCTCTAAAAGTGAACCACACAATTTTCTAGAGGTTTCATATGTACAACTCAAAAAGTCCAAAATTTAGTCATGGAGCTCACAAGCCTAAAAGAGGCCTAATTAGAGAGAGAAAATGGAAAATAAGTACACTTACCTTGGGATTTGGGTCATGAAAAAACTAAAATAGATTAATTACACAAATGGTTTTTTAAATATATTCTTATTTTTCTAAGGTCACTTCTAGATTGCTCCCAACAAGGAGCTTTGCATAAAAATAAGGCTACAAGGAGATAGGGCTAGTAAGAGATCCTGAAGCATGAAATGAAGTGTTGGAGAGTGAATGAGATGATAAATAAAGTTTGAAAAATTATAATTATGATAGGATAATCCATTTAAAAAATGAGTTTGTCTTTATCAAGTTTTAATCAAGTTTTGAGGGTTTTGGGTAAAGTTGTCATTCCCCATTAATGGCAGCTAATAGAAGTTATGGGTATAAATTCCTTGAAAAAGTGGGTTAAAAATGTATTAATATCCATAAAAATTTCTAATTAAAATTTATGATGATCCAAATGACATCATGGAATCACTTAAGGATTCAAAAAGAGCTTGAGGAGCCTAAACTAGCTTGAGACCACCATGCACACCATCAAGCCTAAATAATGCAGATCTTGAAAATATAATTCCAAGAAATTTTGGTGGATAAAAAATTTAAAATGGGTCTAAAATGATACAAATACATCAACAAAATATTCCTAAGTAGTTTTAATGACCATTAAATGCCTCAAGCAAGTTGGAGAGCAAGAAACCTATCTCAAGCCTTAAGAAGCCTATGCCTACTCACAGGTGGCCAAACAAGTTTTTAACATAAGTGAAGATTTAAAATAATGGATTGAGAAATTAAAATAATGATAAATTTTTTAAAACATTAAATAAATTTTTGAGGCCTTTTCAAACTAAGTTTTGGTGTTTTAGGCCAAAATGCACTCTCCTGACCAATCATGCAACTAGGAGCTCGAGATGAATTTTCAAATGCTTAGTATGCACTATATAAGTTTAATGGGAATTTTATCTTATATGAGGTGTTATATAATGTTTTATAATTCCTTTAAAAATTATTTATTAGACAATTAAGGCTCACAACTCTATGAATAATTGTTAAGGAGTAAAACCCTTCTTAAACCCTCACAACTTAGTTTTGGGAGAAGTTTTGAGATTTTTGAGATTTTTACTTTAAAAAAATATGGTTTGAGTTATTATGTTACATATTTGAAATTTATAAACCTTCATCCATAAAATTTTAGAGGTAAAATGTGAAAAAGTGCAAGTTGACCAAATTCAGGGTTTTGACATGCAAATGTAGACAATAGTAAAAAGCATTTTTGAGGCACTTAAATGATTTAATGATCAAATATAATGTTTTAAAAAGTTATGTGAGATATTAAATATAAAAATTAAAAAATAATTAGGTATTTATACCTCATAAATATCAATATATGCCTATTTCTTCCTCCCTATGTCTCACATTTCATAATTTCTGAGTGTGTATCAAGTCTAAATTAATGATTTTGAATGTTTTTATTGATTGAGAATGGTTAAAAAATTATTTTAATATTTTTTTGGGTCCTTATTTTTCATAATTAAAAAATAATTAAGTATTTGGACCTCATAAAACTCAATAAAATGGAAAATCTTAGAGCTACACATGTTCAAAAATGAGACAAGGCAAGTTAAGACAACCCCAAAAGATGCATACTTGAGTTATGCTCAATGAAATGAATTAAGATTTGACATGGAGGTATGTTTTTATGTAATAAAAATATTTTAAGTGTTTTAAATCCTATAATATAATTTATGATAGATAAAATGGAAATTATAGGTCTACTAAAGAAGCATTTCAAGGATTCTCACTTGGTTGCTCACACATGGAATTGGAATCGAGTATTTCATGTCTAATTAAGATCTAAAATTTTGTGTGTAGGTATATAAAATCATATATTATATGTTTAAATAATATTTATATCCATTATATTCTCAAATAATTAATATACACCAAGTTAAAAGCTCTCATGGTGCCTTTTAGGCTCAAAATGGCTTAGAAAAGCTTATAATTACAGGTCTAATGGTGGTTTCCATCATTGTTTCAATTATTTAAGGAATAATATAGCTTTATTTTCATCCTTATATTCATGTTATGGAGGTTTTTAAGTATTATAAATGTCCCAAGATGGTTATCATGGTGTCAAGATGAACCTGAAAGGGAGTTTTATAACAACCAATGAAGAAAGGTTTGAGCTTGAAGACCTCCATTAATGGAGTCCAAAAGAGTTGTAGGTATCATGGTGTTTTTTTAAGGTTTATAATAGACAATAAATGTTAAATAAATAATCAAATATGATATTAAAAAAAAATTTCAAGGTCCACCAAACATTAAATGCTAAAGTGATAAGCCTTCACAAAGTTGCTAGAGGATTGTAGAAGACCAAGTGAAGATGTGGCATAAAAGGCAAGTAGACAAGTTGAGGGGTTTGAATAGATTTTAAATTAAATTGGGTCATTAAATGAAATTATATAATTTGAATACTTTCTCCATGTAGTGGATGATGACACCACTCAAGTCATCAAGATTTTAGACCTTAAGAGCCTTTTCTAGGCCAATGGGAGAAAAATAAGCCTTTTGAGGTCAAAAAGAGCTTAAAGTGAAATAAAGGGTGATTATCAAGGAGAAAAGGATAGAAAGGAAGGCCTAAAACTATACCTTCTACATTGGAGGGTCAAAATATTATTGTTCAAGTGCATTAATTGAGGATTGAAAGCTTTCTCCTCCTCTTTTCTCTTCCCTTCTTTTATATATCTCTCATTTTTCTCATTGTAAGATACTAATTCCTCTTTTAGTATGGAATAAATGTACCCATTTTGTAATGAAAACACCTATTGATAGAAATATAATAGTTCAATTAACTTTTTCTATGATTTCATCTTGTGTTTAGTTAAGTTTGTGCATGAATACTTTGTGAAAGATCTCTCTTTCTTGGTGTTTGTCCTCTCTCTCTTGCCTCTATGCAAGATAGTTTTATGTTTGCAGGTCTTATGATGTGCTATATCAGTCATGATGTGAATATAGGATATGGATATGATCATACCTTCCCCATTTGTCTTATTTCCTTGAGATTTATTAAGAAACACTTATGTAAACATCTAGTTATGGAGTTTGTGTGAGTGTATGAGTTCTTGGCTATCATCTGTGTGTGTTCTAGATCAAGGAGGAGTGTTATAGATCAAGGAGGAGTGTAAAATCTTATTATATCACTTTTTTTCCTTTCTAGTTATCCATTTCTCATCTTTATAACCCTTTTATTTATAAATCATTAGTTTGGAGTAGTTTTCTAAGATCCTAATTGATACACCTAGGGAGTTGGCCCATAACCTAGAGGTTCACCTTCATTACATGATACCCATATCTTGGAGGTTTTTCCATTGTGTGGTTAGGTTAGAGAGAACCCTCTCCAAGGGTGAAAATCTATGCCATAATAGTTTTTGGCATGCCTAGTGGGACTACTACATTCTTCACTTTACTTAAGGGTTCTTGGTGTTTATCTTAAATGTAATCATCCTTCAAAGGCACATTTGTAAACATAAATGAAAAATATAATATGAACATCTTTTGGTTAAGCATCCTAAGTGCCCAAAATCAAAATCTTGGTATGTATACTCAAAAATATTTTGATCAACATGATTATTCTCTACCTCAACATCACTCATATTAGGCTAATAACATTTATGTGTTTCCCCCAAGTGGCCCTCAATAAACCTATCAGCCCTATCATGGAATTTTAGTCCCTCACACCCATGTATATGACTAAGATCAACCTAATTTGTATTTAAATCAGTACTTTAATCCCCCTTATGAAGACTATGTTTATCTTGTTACATCCTTATCATGATTCAAATAAGCATTATGAGATTATATGAAGTTGATAAGGGATATTGGTAGGGGTGTAAATTTTTTTTTAGTCATCCCTATCCATGTTATACAAGAGGCAAGGAATTCTCTTCAGTTAGTTAAGAATAGGTGGTCAATTTGTAAGGGTGAACAATGGGTAGTTTGTGAGAGGGATAACAAAGTGTGGTTAAGAATCATGGTCCAAAGCTTGGATGTGTGTTGATATTTTATGAAGATAAATAGGATAATTTAATTTAATCCTATGTGTCCTCTCCCCTTTAAGAGCCTTAAGCTCAACCTCTAAGAGATTTAAATCAGCCCCTTAGTCAACCTTGTCAAGGCCCATCCTTATCAAGAATTAGAGAAAAAATATTAGACCAAGGGAGAGAAATCATACAAATAAATAAAGAGATTGGACTTGGAAAATAAGTTTCCATTAATGTCATGGAGGGGATAAGGAGATTATTGCATGAGTTTTGGAGTGTGTGGGAATCCATTGAATAAGGTGACTATCTACATGTTGAGAAGCTAGAGATGGAGTGGGTAATATCCATTAAAGAGGTGTTAGAACATTTGGAGAGAAAACATATAAAACCAAAACAAATTAGTTTACCCTCTCCTACCCCTACACACACTCTCCTTCAAGAGCATGAATCTATCCCACCATGGATCTCTCCCTATGCCAATGCTCCTAGTTATACCATACCCTCACTAGTGAGACATCTATCCTAGTCCTATTGAAAAACAAGAAGAAAACAAGGTGGTTTCACCCTCTACATTTCCCTCATGGAAATTAGTCAAGGAAGGCATAGAGATGAAGGAGGAGGTGTTGGTTTTGGTGACCCAAGAATCAATCTTAGAGAAGGAGGAAGTTTTGGTTCAAAAATAAAGTTCTTTATGTATAACTCAAATCAGTGAGATTGATTTACAAGAGTTCTAAGACTCCCTATCCCCACCTAAAGATCCACAAAAGTCACCTCTTAATATCCATAGTTGGAATAGTAATCTCCTAAGTTTCAAGCAAGATGAACCTATTCACCCTCCCACCATTCCCCTTTTGGAGAAAAAACTTGTTCTACCAAGGATATAGGAGGAGCTTGTAGAAATAGGTGAGTCACAAGAGGAAAATACAAGTGTCTATGATGAATATATCATAATACACATCCCACTTCATCTAGAGGAGGAAAAATTAGGTTTTGACTAGCCTTCTTGGCATGGATTTGACACTAATGAATTAGAGCTTAGAGATGACAATACTCAAATTGAATATGGGGTAGACCTTGAATGGAATACTAAATGTCCATTATACATAGAATAAAATGAAGAAGGTTAAAATGAGGTTGCATTAGTTAATCAATATTAGAATGAGGTGTCTAAATGTAGTGTTGATGTCTTTAGTTTTGAAGAATATTAGTCAAATCAAGAGCCTCAAAAGGATGATGAGTTAAACCTTGCTTGCAATGATGAGCCTCCTTTCTATACAAAGAAAGAAGATAATATATCTGATATAGATTAAGTCTTGGTGACATTAAGACTATATATATTAAAAGTGACAAATAATAATTTTCCTTTTTGGACGAACTGGAGATCTTTTCCTAAGCATAGATAGTCAACCTTCATGTTCAAAATAGTCATCAAATGAAAAGTTTGCAAGTGCTCCTATAACCCATCATGAAGTGAGCTTAGAGAAATTTCCCAAGGATAAAGACTAGCATCAAGCAATTATTAAACTATTAAGTGATTTTGTTTACATTGGATAAATGTTTAATCCAATTCACCCATTTAAGATCATGCCAAAAATATTGACAATCAAGTAACCTAGTTCACCAGGTTTGGTGTATCATAAGCAAGGTATTTTTCATCCTTGTCCATTACAAATGAATGATGCTAAAATATTCCCATTTGATACATGAAGAAGGTAATTTTATGTTTTATTTGTACATATTGTATAGTAATCTACTTTCCTCTAAGTGATTCATGCACATCCCTTCTATTTTGTTTTTTATTCCTTAAGTGCTTCATGCACATCCCTTCTATTTTATTTTTTAATTCCCTAAGTGATTTGAGAACATTATTGTTTTTTCTTGATATGGAGAAAAGTTATCCAGAGGTTTGAATCCAAGTTTCAAATTTATATTAGTGTGTTGAGTGAGAAAGGAGAATCCCTTGACTAATGGATACTAAGGCTACTGGTATCTTGCATAGGTAGGCATGCTATCCCAAGAGGTCATAAAAAATGTTAGCCAAAATTGGCCTACATTAAAAATGTTTGTTTATATAGTGCTAGGAATTATTCCATGAGGTGAATAATAAGGTAATCATCTAATGATAGCTTTCAATGAGCCAAAAATGAGGTCATTTGAAGCTAAATTGCCCAAAATACACCAAAAGTGTATTAAGTCACTTGATGAGCCTTCAAATAGAAATTTTAAAGGTTAAGTGAGGATTTTTGAAGAATTAATTTTTTTTTTACTTTATCCAATTAATTTTGTCTAATTTTACCCCTTCAAACATGTTTGATACCATTATAAGTCATTTAGAGTGGAGGAGAAATGTTTGAGTGAAGAATGATGCAGCTTTGGCCTTTTTAGAGGCATGGTTGAATAGGTTTTTTGTGGGTTTTGATAAGTAAATCAGTTTTATTGTATTTTTATATAATCTAAGGTGTCTATAATGTCCTCCCCAAGGCATATAAAATGTGAAGATCATTATAAATACAAATTTAGGCCCTTAACCTATGATGCACAATCTTGAAAGAGGGCATTCAATGAGGTTGTTATCTACTTCCACTCCATTGAAAGTATGTGGGAAGTTTTTATGTTTTTTTAAAGTCCCATAAATTATAACACACCCTCCCCAAGATTTTTATATCTATTATCATAGGTGCTCTAGTTCATCACCCTCTCAGGCCTATGCATTTGCCATCCTAGGAAGGGCATTTCTTGGTTTTCAAAAGTGTGTAATGAACTAGAATTAAAAATTTGACATGGATTATCATGATAGACCCATAAAAGTTAATCAAAAACTTTTATATAGGTTCCATATGTGCAATATCTCAAAAATGTCAAAATTTAGTCTTGGAGCTCACAAGCATAAAAGAGGCATAATTGGAGAGATAAAAGGATAGAATAAGTTCACTTACCTTAGTATTTGGGTTATTAAATTACTCAAATATATTAATTATCCAAATGGGTTGTGAAATATATTATTAGTTTTCTAAGTTCACTTCTAGATTGCTACCAACAAAGAGCTTTGCATAAAAATAGGGCTACAAGGAGATAGGGCTAGTAAGAGCATCATGCATGAAATGAAGTGTTGGAGAGAGAATGAGATGATAAATAAAGTTGGAATAAGTATAATTATTATAGGATAATATATTTCAATAATTATTTTGTATTCATCAAGGTTCAATCATGTTTTGAGGGTTTTGAGTAAAGTTGTCATTCTCCATTAATGGTAGCTAATAAAAGTTGAAGGCATAAATGCCTTGAAAAAGTGGTTAAAAGTGTATTTATCTCCATAAAAAATTATTAATAATGTTTATTATGAGCCACATGACACCATGGCATCACCTAAGGAGGCCAAGAGAGCTTGAGGAGCCAAAACTAGATTGAGACCACCATGCACACCTTCAAGCCTAAAAAGTACAGATCTTGTAAAGCCAATTCCAATAAATTTTGGTGGATGAAAAAGTTTAAATGGGTCTCAAATGATCCAAAGACATCATCCCAAGAGTCTTGAGAAGTTTTAATGACTATTAAAGGCCTCAAGCAAGTTGGAGAGCAAGAAACCCATCTCAAGCATTAAGAAGCCTATGCCTACTCATAGGTGGCCAAACAATTTTTTGCCATTAGTGAAGATTAAAAGTAATGGAGTGAGATATTATATGAATGATACATTTTTTAAAATATTAAATAAATTTTCCAAGCCTTTCCAAACCAAATTATGGTGTTTTAGGGCAAAATGCCCTATCTTGACCTAGCATGCAACCAGGAGCTTGAGATGAATTTTAAAATGCTTAGTACATGATCCAAAAGTTTAATGAGAATATGAGATTTTATTATGGATTTTATAAGGCTGTATAATTAATTATCAAATCATTTATAAGGCCATTAATATTCACAACTCTATGAACGATCGTTGAGGAGTAAAACCCTTCTTAAACCCTCACAACTTGGTTTTGGGAGATGTTTTGCATTTTTTGAAGAAAAAAATATTTTTTGAGATATTATGGGACATATTTAACATTTATACACATTAATACATCAAATTTTAAAGCTAAAAAGTGAAAAAGTATAAGTTGGCCAAATTCAGGGTTTTGGCATGCAAATGTAGACAGTCAAAAAAAGAGTTTTTGAGGAACTTATAGGATTGCATGATAAAATATAATACTTGGAAAATTTATATGGTATATTAAATGTCCTAATTAAAAAATATTTATGTCTTGATACCTCATAAATCTCAATATATTCCTATTTATTGCTCCCTATGTCTCATAGTTCACAATTTCTAAGTGTGTATTAGGCCTAAATTGGTGATTCCGGATGTTTTTATTAATTTATAAGGGAAAAAATTATTTAAATATATTTTAGGTCCATATTTTTCCTAATTAAAAAATAATTAGTCTTGGTACCTATTAAAACTCAAAAAAATGGGAAAACACATAGATACAAATGCTAAAAAATGAGACAAGACAAGTTAACACAACCCCAAAAGACACATATCTTGAGTTATACTAAATGACATTAATTAAAATTTGACATGAATATCTGTTTTTATTTAATTAAAATTTTAAAATTAGTTTCATTATTGTAATGTATTTTAGGAGAGATAAAATGGAAAATTACAAGTCTGTTAAAGAAGCATTTCAATGATTCTCACTTGCTTACTCACACATGGAGTTGGAATTGAGTCTTCCAGGTCTAATGAAGAGATGAATTTTTTTTTAAAGGTATGTGAAATCATATATTATATTTTAAAATACTATTTATATCCATTATATTCTCCAATCATGAAAATCTACCAAGTTACAAGCTCTCATGGTGCTTTTTAGGCTCAAAATAGCCTAGAAAAGCTCATAGTTGTAGGTCTAATGGAGGTATCCACCATTATTTAAAGTATTTAATGAATAATATAAATTAATTTTAATCATTATATTAATTTTATGGAGGTATTTAAGTATTATACATGTTACAATATGGATACCATGGTGTTAAGATGCCTTTGAGTGGGAGTTTTATAGCAAACAATGAAGAAAGGCTTAAGCTTGAAGACCTCCATTAATGGAGTCCAAAAGAGTTTCAGGTATCATGGTGTTTTTTTAATGTTTTTATGATATAAATAAATTTTCAATAAATAATCAAATATTACATTCAAACAAAACTTCAAGGTCTACCAAACATCAAATGCTAAACACATGCTAAAGGCTTCTAGAAGACCAAGTGGAGATGTGGCATAGAAGGCAAGTAGGAAAGTTGAGGGATTTGAATGGATTGTAAAGGAAAGTGGGGAATTAAAGGAAAATATATAATTTTAATACTTTATCCATGTAGTTGATAATTCCATCACTCAATTCATCAAGGTTTTAGACCTTAGGAGCCTTTTCTAGGCCAATGAGAAAAAAAGAAGCCTTTTGAGGTCAAAAGGAGCTTAAAGTGAAAGAAAAGGTGAGTCTCAAGGAGAAAAGGATGTAAATTAAGGAATAAAACTCTATCTTATACATTTTATGGTAAACATATGGTTGTTTAAGTGCATTAATTGAGGATTGAAAGCTTTCTCTTCCTCTTTTCTCTTCCCTTCTTCTATATATCTCTCATTTTTCTCATTGTAAGATACTACTTCCTCTTGTGGTATGGATTATACATACCAATTTTTTAATGAAAACACATATTTAAATCAATATAATATTTATTTTACCTTTGTCAATGATTTCATCTTGTGTTTAGGTGAGTTTGTACATGAATACTTTATGAAGGATCTCTCTTTCTTGGTGTTTGTGCCCTCTCTATTGCCTTTATGTAAGATAGTTTTATGTTTTCAGGTCTTAGGATGTGCTATATGAATCAACACATGAAACTAAAACTTATGAAACCAACTATTTATAGAGTTTGTGTGATTGTATGAGTTCTTGGATATTATCTATGTGTGTTTTAGAGAAAGTAGTGTCAAAGCTTGGTGTATCACCCTTTTTTTCCTTTGTATTTATCCCTTTCTCCTTTTTATAACCATTTTATTTGGAAATAAATAGTTTGGATTAGTTTTCTAAGAGACTAATTGATATACCAAGGTATTTGGCCCATAACCTAGAGGTTCACCTTCATTACAAGATACCCACAGTCTGGAGGTGTTCCTATTATGTGGCTAGGTTGGAGAGAACCTAAATAATCCTATCCAAGGGTGTAAATCTATGCCATAATAGGAATCTTGTCTAAGATTCATACATTTTTCATATGACCATACCCTTCACTAATATTTCAAATATTCAAATTTTCAAACTTAATGATTTTAGAGGGAAACTTATAATAAGCTTATATAACTTATTATAAGACAAATGAATAATCTCATTGATTATTGATGAACCCATAGGGCCTTAAAAAGTATATATAAGCATAGTTTATTATATTTACATCATGATAATGGAACATGTCTTGATGATCCTACATCACATCCCATGGAAAACTTGATTATATAGAGTTTTTTTGTGCCTTTGAGATCATCCAATAAAATAGTACAAGGTGGTCCCCAATCACCCAGAACCATCCAATAAAAAGTAAATCCCCTAGAATTTTCATGGTATTGAAAACCATGGAATTCCATATCCAAGAGTAAAATGAGATGAATGGAGCCATTAATGAAGTATAATTAGTTTAATAGTCTTAAAGGATTGACTATGCCCTTAAGAAAATATAACCACAACAACCATTCACTACTTTGACTCCCTCAAACAATGGTACAACCCCACTTGACCAAAATTCTAGGAATGACTCACCACCTCCAAAACCTCTAGAACTTAAATCTCCCATGAAACCCCTGTTGATATAGAAAAAAGGGAGTTATAATATGGTAGAGGACATTAAGAAGATCAAAGCCAAAATCGCTCTCTATGAACTTTCATAGATCATTGAGCAATGTGATCTTCTATGAAAGTACCTGAATGAGAACCCAACTCAACCAACCCATTTGAAATAAAAATAAATCCATACCAATGTGATCATTGACAAAAATAATATGAAAGTTCCTCCCTTCCTCTTGACCATCAGATTTTTTAGAACAAACCTACATAATTACCTAGTGGATTTAGGAACCTTACCCAATGTAATGTTTGTAGGCATCTGTGATAAGTTTGGGTTAATCCATATCAAGCCAAATAAGGTATTGGTTAAATTAGAATAATTTGAGTTCAAAGTGGTAGGAAATATTATAAATGTCCACATTCAGTTGGAACCTATGCCTTGGATTAAACACTTCATAAACATCTAGGTGGTAGAGATTCCTAAGGCCTATGGCATGCTCTTCAGTAGAGATGGGTCTAAATCCCTAAATGGGTATATGGCCACAAAATTATCTCATATGTGGTTATCATGGAGAGGGGTATCTAATAAAATGAGAGTAGATAAATAGACCCACATAAAACACATAATAATTGAATATAATCCATCAATGAGAAATCAAACTTCACATCCTTAGACTTATGAATCTGTGTTAAGTATCAAACTAGAAAAAGAAAAAGTTGATAATCAACCAAATTTTTGTAGCCTATGGTATCTTTATACAAAAGGGGACCATTCCATCCAAGTTAGTGGGGTTGGTGTTCTACTAATAGATCCCTGAGGTAAAAATCACTTAGCATCATATAGGCTATAACACCCCTACATAAACAATCTAGTAGAGTATGAAGCGCTAATCCTAGGATTGTAATTCATGTTGAAATATAAGTCAAATGAACTAATGGTATTTAGTGACTTTGCATTGGTGGTCAACTAGATAAAGACTAAATTTAATTGCAAGTTATCATACCTCAGAAGGTATAATAATAGGGCTTGGGACTTAATTAAAATGTTTAACATGTTCAATGCCATCCCTATCCCTAGGGAAGAAAACTAAGTTTTTGAATCACTAACATCTATATCAGCTAATTTAACCCCTTAATGACACTGAGTTACAAGTATTTTTTATGGAACTTGTCCCTTATCTTTCTATCCATGAAAATGTGAAATTTTTTTAAGTCTTTGAGTATGATTATCAGATCATTTAGTTTTTTAATAACACAGGGGGTATTTAAAACCTAACTTATCAATGAGGTAGACACAAACAACCCCAAAACTAAGATAGACAAGGATATGATCCTTAATATTCATGACAATTAGATCCTAAAGGGGTTGATTTCATTGAAATGAGCATTTGATATTTTAGACCCCACATTATAAATAAATAATTCCAAGTTTGATAACCAAGAATTTAGTATCATCAACTTCAGCCTTATACAAAACCCTCAAATTGTCAACATGGGTCTTGACTGGAAAGACTCCAAACTTGATTAGTTACAAAAACTACTATTAAGGTACAAAGATGCAATTTCTTGGGCCTATGGAGACCTTAAGGTCTTTAACCCTAGAGTGATTACTCATACTATCCCCTCAAACCAAGTAAAAAACCTTTTAGGTAGAGATAGAGATTAGTGAACCCAATTGTAGAGCTCATAATACACAAAGAGGTACATAGATTACTCTTTGTTGGGATAATTTTCCTAGTTCACCACTCTACCTAGGTGGCCAACTTGGTACACATGTTAATTAAAAATGGATAAATTTTTCTGTGTAGACTTTTAGAACATAAATTGAGCCTTGGATAAAGATAATTACTTATTACCTTCATTGATGAAGTAATCCAAATGGTGAGCGGGTCCTAGATGATGTCCTTTCTAGATGGATTTTCAAGATATAGCTAGGTCTTGGTTAATGCATAATACCAGGTCCAAATTGCATTCACTACTAAATGGGGTGCATTTTCCTACAAGCGAATGCCTTTTAGGTTGATCAACATTGGGAAACCTTTCAAAGAGTGATGGATTTTGATTTTAAAGGACTAACTAGTAAATTTATAATAATTTATATGAATGACTTGATTGTGTTTTCAAAACATAGATTAGATCAAATATTTCACTTAAAAAAAGTGTTTGAAAGATCTAGAAGATATGGTATTTCCATAAACCCAAGGAAGAGTGTCTTTGGTGTCACTGAAGGTAATATTCCCAGTCATATTATCACATAAGAAGGTATTTTTATATATCCATAAAGAGCCAATGTGATTTTTAAATTACCTTTACCTAATAGAAAGAAAGAATTGAAATCCTTCTTTGGGAAAATCAACTTTATTCATATGTTCATTTTTGGATTTTCCAAAATTATAAAACCCCTAAATCCTATATTGAATTAGGGCATGAAGGTGAAATGGAATCAAAATAAAAAAATATTTTTAGGATATTAAATATTCCATTATAAAAGCCTTAGTGCTTATCATACTAGACTACACACAAGATTTCTACATCTACCAATTTGATTCTAAACATACCATCATTTCTTACTTCACCTAGATATTGGATGGAAAAGAGAATCCCATTGCTTTCATGAGAACCCATATAAAGAACATGAAACTAAGGGATTATACTCTATAAAAAAAACCTATGCCATGGTAAAATATGTAAAAAAATAGGCACAACATTTTTAAGAACAAGGTGAATGAAGTAATCCTAGATCCAACCATAAAACAAATGTTGGGGCAGAACAAGTTAAGAGAATGCAGAGGCTGCTAGTTGATTAAGTTATAGGAGTATTATTTGGAGATCAAAATGACCAAATTGGTTAGATGATAGGGTATTATCTAGTTGATAACTAAAATTGACCCAAGTAAAATTATACACCAAGTAGAATAAGAGATAGTGCCGCAACTAGATTGGTATGCCCTGATGGTGCATTTCCTACTTTATGTAAATACACCTCCCATACTCAACCATATGAAGAATATCTCTAGTCAAAGGCTACATAATATATGATGAAGGTAATTCTCTTTATAAATAATCATAAAGGAATTTACCTTAGATGCTTGTCACTAAATGAAGCCAATGAAGTGATGGTAAGTTTCCATGAAACATAGGGAGTGAGTCACCTTATAAACAATGCCATGGCTAACAAATTTATTCAATAAAGATACTAATAGACTAATTTATTTAAATATATTTATACCCATGTCTACATTTTCCATTATTACCATACCTTTTCCAAGAGGTAAACCCATGCGGTAAGTCCACTTCATGTGGTGGAATTGGCACCATTTTTACAATAGGGGATGGATTTCATCAAAGTCATCAAACCTAATTATTCATATGCCATAATTTTATCCCCAAGGCCATATATTATTGCAAAATATTTATGAGGTGGCTGTAACAAAGTGAAAAAATACCACTGAAGTCATCAAGTTCATGGAGAACACCATAAAAACCCTATTTGGGGTCCCAGTCTCTTTGGTATGTGATAACAGATCCACCTTCCAATCCATAGAGTTTACAGAATGGGATTATGATAATGGTATCACATTGAGGTTCTCATCCAATCACTATCTACAAGGAAATGAATTATCTAAGTCCACTAATAATAATTTAATAGATGCCATCAAGAAGTTTGTAGGAGAGAAACCCTAGGAATGACATTCATTACTAATGTTTTCTCTATGGGTTGACTGCACTAGGTATAAACAAACCCTTAATATCTCTCATTTACTTTTAGTTTATGGATTATATCCAATCATGTTGGTCATGCTCAGGCTTCCAACTTATAATTTTATGCATTAGTGCATGGAACTAGATGATAAATCAAATTCTAAGATTCTAGAAATCATTCAATTAGAAAAAGCCTAGGTTGAAGTTCTATTAAGCTTTAGTAAGCATCAGGGTATTATTAAATGATGGTTTTATAAAAGGTATAGGGTTAATATTTTTAGAATATCTAATTTATTATTAATATGAGATAAGTATCACAAAAGGAAGGGTCAACACTCAGAGTTTGATCCTCTCTAGATTGGCCCCTATTAGATAGTTGAAATCCTAGACTAGAATGCCTAACACCTCAAAGACCTCAAAGGCAAAGACTTTTCACTACTAGTAAATGAATAGTTCCTAATGTGCTAATTATCAGATGAATCGACAAATGTAATTTTATAATAACCTTGGTGAAGGATGGTAATGTATATATTAGATGAGTTTGCTTTAGATATGTGTTTTTTCCTATTATGTGCTTTTTTATCTATTATTGTGTTTCATTTGTTTGGTTTTGTCCTTGTAGTAGTTTCCTACCCAAAATCTAGCCTCTTATTGGAATTAAGAAAGTGAGTGCCATTATGAGGGATCCTTGAAGAAGAGAAGTCAGTATCCACTCCAAACAATGACTTGAGTTATAAAGGACCAAATTTGACTATTTGATCCAAATAAGTTAGGGATGATAATTGAGTCTTTTACATTATAAATATTGGAGGAAAATTATTCTTAGAGAAAAAAGTGGATTTTAGAACATCTTGCATCTTAATAGAGGCCACCAAGTTACACTTAACATAACATATTATAAAAAGGTAGGACCATTGAAGCCAATCTAAATTGATTGGGTATTCAAAAATTCTTCATCACACTATCACCCTTGGCTTGGTCCCAAACCCTCAATGGATAAGACTATTAAATCTCTTCATAAGGATCCTTGAAATAAGACTAAAAAACATGTAGAATTTATATTATGAGTCTTCCTCAAAAGGGATATTTAGTCAACCTCCAGTATATGCTTTCTCTCTTGGTTGGCACTGGAGCATGACCTTAAATGAGATCAAAGGTATCTTTGTTAATGCTATGGACACTTGGATAGTGTAAGATTAATGCCCATGCCATTGCCCTCCAATCCATGAAATCATTAATCACCTCAATGAAATCTAATGCCAATTTCAACCTCAGTTGCTTAAATAAATTTTGGGATTATAAAAGTTAATTGAAAATAAATTTATACACAAAATGGTGGCCTTATATAAGATAACATATTAGTATGTCACTTGTTATTACATGAATTTAGTGACTTATTTTCTAATATGTCTAAAAGATATTTGTTATATTTGGGAATATAGGACTAATATGTCAAGTTCTAAGTGTTTATCATCACTTTCCCTACATAAGTCACCATTATTTGTGGCCAACACACCTTATTTAATAATAAATAGGGAAACCCTATTTTTAAATAAACAACTAGAGCTATCATACCCATTTTCTCAATCTGGTTAGCTTTGCCTAAATCAAGTCTTTGAAATCATGTGTCACCCTAGTTTTCCTGAGCATGTGGTATTTGGAGTGATCAATTGATCTAACTTATAAATCTCAAAGGTCTATGAGATAATTAATTTGAAATCCTATTGATACTCTATGGTTAAGATAGGTTTTCTTCATTTGAATATTTAATGTGCTAACTCTTTATGCTTTTTCTCATTTATTCCTAGAGTCTCTATCCTTTTCTTAGAGTTTCAGATCCTAGAGTCCTATATGTAACTTAAGAACCTAGCTAGCAACCAGGTGAGAAGTTAATTAGTCATACTTATTTTCTCTTTCACTCAGTCATTTTTTATTTTCCCATAGGTTCTTCAATGTGTTAAAGTATTGACACTACACAAATTTAGGATATTTGGTAAAACAGTAGTCAAAGGTTTTTCATAAGAGTTCTAAGAATTTTTTTTGAATAATGAGAGGAAAATTTTAAACTTTCTAGGTCTTTAGATAAAGTATTATGAATAAGAGTTATGATCAAAAGTTATAAATATGGAGCTAGTGAAGACTAACTATAAATAAAATTAATGAAGAAGATAACATATGCTCGATGTAATGAGGAAGTGCCATGTAACGTATTATCAAACACATTAGTCTCCCAACCCTAATAAAGATGTTAGAGCCTAGAAGAACCCCATGTCATAAGGAAGTGATAATGGCATAGGTTATAATTTATTAGTACTCTAGCCAATCAACCCATACCAAAGAAGAATGGTTAGTCTTCCAGACCGGATAGAGATGTTAGAGCTCAAAAGAGCCCAACAAAACTAGTGATTTCTAGTTCAACTAGAGGTAGAATATTTAATCTCCCAATCCTAATAGAGATGTCATAGGCTTAGGGAGCCAAACCAAATCTAAAGATGTCACATGCCTCAAAGGTTAGAATTACCTAAGTCCAACCAATGAGCTCTCCATGTTTTCAGATGCATCATTTTCTCAAGCCTAAAAATATTTTAGAGCCTAGGAGATCCAAAAATAATGAGGAAACACCACATGCTTAGTTTTTAATATAGGAATTCCCCTTTCCTAAATAAAGATCTAAAACCTTGGGAAGACCTGATGAATCAAAGTATCACACATGGCATAATTAGGCATTTTAGTAGGTGGGACCTTAAAGGCCCCAAGATGGTTAAAATTAAGTATAGGTGAAATCATAGGGGATAATAATTATATCCCACATGTCCCTAGCTATCATCTCATCCTTTCCAAGGGTATAAATGTGAAGTGCTAAGCTATGCCTAGGTATTGAACATTGACATGAGGACCAATAGGTATATGACAAGTGGTAAGAAGTAGAAGCTCCCAGGAATATTTGAGGGTGAGGTGGTCATGTACCTACCACATTTCAAACATTGATAAAGTGGAAAACTAGACCATGAATTAATAATTTCAAATGTTACATCACCTTTTCTAGATCTGGTAAGTCATGTGTAATCATATGCTCCAAATTTAACTCTAGATTGGAAAATAACATGGAATATTAAGCCACTCACTCAAATTTGAATCCATGATGAGTGAGCCACAAAATGTCATTAATGTAGGTGATGAACATGGATTTATATAAGTATCCTAAGGAAATATCATTAGTTGTTATATATTCATACACCCAAAGATAAACTCCTTGATTTCTTCTTTAACATAATGAATTATACTCCTTTTCCTTTACCCAAAGCTCTTTAATTAAATTCCATTATATTAGAATGGTTGCTTCATCTTTAAATCCCAAGGTTGAGTGTAAATATAGAGACACTCTTTTCCAAGATGGCTTGACCCAATTTAAGCATTAAAATGAATTATTCAAAGACATCAACCAAGTACCCAAGGAATTGGTTACTGATGATGATGATCAGGACATATTCAAAATACCCTATGAGTATATCATAAGTATGGCATATACAAGGATGCAACTAAGCCTAAAATCTTCCCCTATGTCAACTTGTTCAACAAGATGTTCCTCACCTCTAGGTAGGTTCAAGATGATGCCCATGATTGGGTCTACTTAGCCAACTCCCAACATTGGGTTGTTGACATCTCAAGAACCACTTACAAATCCTATTACAATCTCCCAGAGTTTACCCTTTCATATGACTCAAAAATGGTGCATACCTAGACTATCACCTTAAAAGTATCTAACATCCTAAGGGACTAGGATGAGAACTCAAACACCAAGTGGGTGAACAAGAAAGATGTCAATGCATACAAAATTTACACCTTTAAGGAGGAGGTTCTTATTGGTATGATTATGTTGAAATAATTATTAAAGGCCTTAGATTGTATACAAATTAACATATTGTGGGTACCCTTGCTTCACATGATTTTGAATGGCTCTTGATTCCTTTACCTATGAGGGGTGATCAATTTCGACATGATCAAGGCCATAAAAGATGCCCATGTAGGTAGGAACTTCTACATAATGAGTTATCTCATAGATGCAATTTATGGGAGACTCACATTAAATCCATTGAATTTTCCTACATGAGTTATTAGAGGCTTGATGGTTGATGTAATTTTATACAAGTTCTATGACCACCAATACAAAAATAATATCTAAGATATTTGGAAGTATTTTTACCTGGTGGTGTATAATATGATTAGTGAGGTCCCTATGCCTTATTTATCAAAGTAAATCACAAACTCAGTGGATCATATTAGAGACTACTATTATTTCTAAGAGGATAACATCATTCAAGTCATGGGTATTATTAAGGATACTCTCAACTTGCCATATCACATCTGATATCTCCTTGTAGAGATGGAAATTACTTACCAATTGGTGGAGGGTATTTTTGGGTGATGTATTAGTCACCAACAAAAGGCTTGCCAACCTATTCTAATCATCATTAAGTACCATGTGTACCACTCCTTCCCTCCATTATAGAATATGGTAACTAGTTATTACTCTTTATCTTTGGGGAGAGCCAAACCATGACACTAGGACCCATGGGGTGTCATCTAAGACCATTTGGATAAGTACTCAACTTTCCTCAATTATGAACACTGATTACTAGATGATGATGAGCTATATTTGAATGTAAGAGATGACCAAGAGGTGATCATATGGATTGAGCCCCATAAGAAGGAGAAAGGTAATAAGGTTCAGCCTAAGCCACTTAAGTCCCCTCTACATTTTCTTAACCTTTAAAAGATGTCACCCTAACTCCCCATGTTATTTTTAGGAGAATTATAAAAAGGATCATACCACCTTCTCCCCTAAAAACAATGACTCCTAGGGACATGGATCCACATCATCCATCTTAAATAACCCAGGAGACTCAACCCTAGCTAATTCAAACCTGAGTAACTTTATGGTAGGTGGTCCAAACATAGATGGATCCTAAATAGGCACCTTGACCCTAATATGCACAAGCCTTGAGGTTCAACATTAGAAGTAGCCCAAAGATAATCCTAGGGTAGGACCAAAAGAAATCACCCATTCAAGTTCCTCCCCTCACTCCCTCCTTTTTACATTATCCCATCATGGTGACACTCAATTCCTTACCCCTTCCACAAACCATTCATCTAATACCTCCTTTCTTCCCTATTGTAATCCATCTACTATTAACCCAAGCACCCATGACCTCATCCATCCATAACATCATCCCTTGTTCTTTTCCATCCTCCCCATCCTTTCCAAAACTGGGAACTTTCTTAGTGCCCCCACTAGCCATACCTAATTTTTAAGTTCCTACAAGTTCCCCATATTTTTTAATTAACCTAGTTTATCTAGGAGTAGGTGTATTTGTGTGAATCTTTCCAGTGACCAAAATAATCACAATGATTCCTTTGATGACTCAATAACTCCCATAGTTGGTCCCCATGGCATTTACTACCTTTTATACTTCCATAATAACATCTATAGATGACCAAAGAAAAAAACCCAATAAAAATAAAAAAGAAACTAACATTTAACTTTAAATATAGGTAAAAACTATAATAATTCCACTTGCTTCACCAATTTCTATGAATCCTCTGACACCAACCATAATGGATCCTTGCATCACTCCCTAACCCCATTTTTCCATCACCTCAAGTATCCAAGGATTCATATTTAATCAAATAATTTATTCACTTATATTGAATACCCCTTTCCCAAGAGTCATATCCCCTCATGTGGGCATGACCCAAGGTTAGTGGTAAGTGTAGATGTTCCCTTGGGCCTCTTCATTTATCTTTCCTCCCTTTAACCCTATGTCTCCTCCTCTTCCATTGATTTCATCATTCCTAATCTTTACTTCTTGTATACCCCCTCCACCTCATCCTCCACTTGTCACAACCATCTCTTCCACCCCACCAACACCTGCCAAAACCTAAGGAATGGTCCCAGTCTCATAGGTGGTGAAGATGATAATGTAAGGCACCTCAGATGTGTAGTGGGATTTAGATCACACCATAGGGAGTATATAGGGATCCTCACATATAAATCCATGAAGAGGGGAAACCTATGGTCTAATAGACCTAAAAATATTTGTTCTCTCTCACCAAAGTGGGGGAAGAAAATATAGTGAAGAACCCACTCTCAGTTTTTTGAGTGACCCATGGCATGTCGAAGAAACTTCTTAAAGACATGTAGAAATAGGTATAGAATCTTAAGGAAAAGTTAAATATATCACTCCCCTTAGAGATAATTGGTAGGTCAAAGATGTCCTCCTAAAATTTTTATCAACATTATAAAATGTGGTAGGGCCTATGGTGAAGACCTAGGTGCTCATCCAATAGACCTGGGCCTATTTGGAAATGATCATTATGATTGATGGAAAGTGTAAGAAGATAAAATTTTTGATCAATAAATCATATTACCATAGTTAAAATTGATTCCCACTTTATACATGAGTTTATGTCAGATGTACATTGAGAGAATTAAAATTTCTATGGAAGAGTGGCTTATTACAATTGTTGAATGAGGATGTTTTTTGCTTGATATAGTTATAGGTAATACTTGTTGAATTTATGTAGTAACAATAATTGGTTGAATTTTTACTATAAAAATGATACCCTCATGTTTTTACTTTTTACTTTTTTCTTTTAATGTAGTGCAATGTTTTGTATCATGTCCTACGATTCTATGATAAACACAAAATGGTTTACCTTATTTATGTAAAATACATGTTGATCGATGTCTAGTAATAGGTAATGTGATGAGATTATTTTATAATAACATCATCAAAAGTATTATAGGTGTATATTTATGTGGTGGATTTTGGATATATAGTGTGATATTTATGTTTGATATATCCACACTATTAATTTTATTATTCAAAGGCTCCATATAAGGATTTGGATTACAACTATTGCTTACATGTTCTTTTGGAAATTTTTTTTCATTTTAATTATCCTTAAAAAATATATTGATTTTTAGATAAAATGATTTTAATTTTGGGTTATTTTTTACTAGATCACATGCATACTTGTGAACATATAGATATAAGCTATCAAAATAAGCATAAGTATTATACAATGCTCTTTATTTAAGTGGATAAAGAATACCTATATTGGATATTAATTGTAGTTCTAAATATGAGGGTAAATATGTTAAATAAGATAATTCACTTTTAAATCAAATAGCATAATCTAAAATAGACTCATCATCATGTCGCTTTAAGCCTTTTAAATGTTAGTTTAGGAACATGATGTTTATGAAAATATGATAAGAATATATCCTCTTGTTTTCTAAGAGTGGGTAAGGATCAATTGAAAATACTATAGAATGAATCACTATATTTTTATATATTTTTTAATATGGTTGGAATGGTCTCCATGATCATAATATAAAGTTAACATAGGCATGATTAACACTTTTAGATAAGGATATTCAAATGTGTTTTGCATAAGAGGTTGATTTTTGACAATGTTGTTATGAATAGTAGAATTGCATGATAACATTTGTAAATTGAGAATGGAAACTTGCCTTTAAAGGTCTCCAATTGTATTCATAATAGATATAAGATGACTAATAGGAATTTTTGAAGTTTGAAAAGATGTAGTCATGAGTTTACTTTTCCATATTTTTGAAACATATGAATGATGGATTGATCATTATTATTGGATTGAATATTCATGTCATTTGAAAATGTATGAAATTTTCTCAATTTTAGTTATTTTCATGAAGAAACAATCATATCACTTGATTTTTTTAATAATTTTTAGGAGGTGGGGGGGTTGAGGAGGGACATGTTGACTATCTCCATGATGTGATGACCTATATTGTTATTTTTTAATATCATGGATCATGATATCCAATATAATCCATGGATGAATAATGGAAGTAGGATGATGACTATTAGAAACCTGAAGTGTAGGCATAGTAATGAAAGGTGGCAAACATGATTTTTGTTGTCCACTTGCTATTGATATTTTTTTGATTGAATATTGAATAAATAATATATTTTTAACATTTGGAATTTCATTTTTTTCAATATCTATAGAATTATAAACATTTTTTTTTCCATGGAGTATCATTTAATTTTACCTTTTATAACCATATGATTATGAGTAAGGATAAATAGACTAAATCCAATTTGAACCCTATAAGTTTGGAACCCTAAGGATGACTTAGGGTTTGATAATGTTTGAATCAAAATGTGGGTTCACCAAATGTTTTATTTGAATTGGAATTTATATTTCAATTAATCCTAATTCATATAAATAGAATATAATAAATCAAGATACTCTAAATACAATAATAAAAAGAAAAACTAAAGATAAATGACTAAAATAGACAAAGTAAACATAAACAATCAAGTGTAAACTATGGAAAAATAATGAATATATTTTTGATTCATTAGGCAACCACACATGAAAATATATTATAGGAATTTAAATTATGAAAAAAAACCCATAAAGCCTCCAAAATATGAGCATGAGTGCCCTCAAGGATATGAATACCCAATAGGATAGGAATGATAATCACATGTGTCCTTGTTATTTGATCTTATCTTTTTATAGAAGATCATAGGTATGATAGTGATAATTAATTATTTTAGCACTTGTTTTATTATTAGAAACTATGTAGAGACATGAATATGCCTTATTGAAGTTCCAAACCCTATATTTATGCCACAAGAGATAAACAAATGTGAAGGAGTAAAAAGGTTTTAGTGATTAAATTAACACTAGACCTAAGCAACCCATTGTATCGAGGTTTGCCTATATACCAATACTCTAAATAGGGATCAAACCTCCATGTATATATTCCACCAAAGTTCTTTGTGTAATTTTAATCTTTTTATTATATGAATAAATCTATAATTAACTTAAATACTTGATTATACTTGGGCTAGGGTTGTGTAAAACTAATCTCAAACTTGGCTCATGATTGCTTATGATCTATATACAACTCCTATGTAATATACTTATATCCTTTGATTTTTTGTAGAAAAATCACACCTATTATGAATTCCTACACACTATTATACATTGAGGTTGATCTCAACCTCATGTGTTAGTTTCATGTTTTCTCTAATACTTATATGCTTTAATCACACTAGATCATAGCCTATACATTCCCAATGTACATCACTAAGTCACAGTCCCACACCTCGCACTAGCATGTGCTCTTAAGCTCATGCATCTACAATCATGTTCACTCTAGCACATCCACATTTGGGCCTAGTTTGAACACATTAATTTTTAGGGGTATTTTCTAGTCAGGAATCTGTCAGTTGAATTGTTAGTCACCACCAACCTGGAAGCTCAATCGTCACCCAACAAAGAAGATGTAATGATTATAATTGTCTTCTTTATATCTAACATTAGTTTTGAATATTCATGTATTATTATTATTATATAAATATGTAACATATTAATCCATCTAAGGGTGAATGCCACATATAGTCATAACACATATAGGATTCTCCATGTATCTACTCAGTAACACACACATTGTGGCACATTGTACCATTCCTTTTTATTTTATCATTGAATATAAGTTACATTTTATAAAAGCATAATACTTCTACTTCATTTAATGTATGTTTTTATATTATTCTAAATTTTTTATATGAATTCACTATGCACAATCATACATTACCCTTAATTCATGGTTATCCTTCATGTGCCTAATCCTAGGCCCATGTAGCATGGATCAATGGTATCAAATCATAACTCTATATTTATATGACTATAAAAACATGATAATAATGAGAAAAATAAGGTATCTTAGTTAGTTCTATTTTAGAATACCCAGAGGAACACCGTAGCAAGATTAAGAATAAGTAACTTGAGGTAGCCCCAAATTTTCCAAGGCATATCACCAACACACTAGAAGTATAACGCACCAAACTCTTTAGATAATTTTGTTAGTTGATGATGTAACTCAACTAGACACCTTCTGATCCTCCTAAATAATTCAATCAATAGTGATTTTAGTACAAAACCCCCTTTAAAGTCCAAGTCAACCTCTACCTTTATTTATTTGAAGGAAAAATTGACACCAAAGCATTTGATGCATGGGTTTGATGGCTTGGGGATTACTTATAATTTAATTGATTCAATGATGCTGAGAAGATAACCTTTGTGTTTTTTAATATGTCCATTCTAATTATTCATTGGTGGGATACATTTAATAAGAAACATGCACAAGAGTGAATTATAATTATATTCTAAAATACTTTTTTGATGCATTGAATGATACACCCTTAACCTATTGTGCATCTAGGGATATGTGTGGCCAAATTATGGATTACATACCTTTATATTATCTTAGTAAAATTTTTAATGTTTTAGTATGGTTGGATTATGGAATAAATATTGACCAAATTTGACCCAAAGTCAAATTAGGGTCAACCCATACTATTTTTGAACTTTTAGAGAAAATTTCATATGTCTTATAGGGTCTTCTATTATCCTATATGTCAACTTTTCCTTCCCCTAGTCCTTGTTGAAGTCCATTCTCCTATTACTCACCTAGTCAACAAAATTCAACATTAGTCAACCATGTTTAAAGGATAAAATTGTGTTAAAATTTTCATAATATGGCATTTAACATGTTTTAAGGGGTTTCCAAGTCATTAATTTATCTTTCACCTTGTTTCATATGTAAAAGGGGTCATTTAGCCATATTTTTAGCTCAATTAATGTCATGTACACATTTTTCCAAGAAATAAATTTTCACCAAGATGTGGGTCAATGGGGAAGAGGTCAAATTTTTTTAGGATCCATTAGATGAAAGTTATAAATCAGTTATGATAAAGAAATGGTAGTTTTTACTCAAAAATAGGAGATTTTAGGCACTTATATAGACTTCTCAAGTCCATTATCAGCTAAAAACATGGGAAGAGTAACTATTCACCTCCCATCATCCATTAAAATGCCTATTTTTCAATAATAATGCAAATATTTTCATCTGCAACTTGTTTTCTTCTATTTTCACTTGGCAAGCAAAGAAGGAGCAACTTCATGCACCTAGCATGGGCCATACAAGTGTAAATGGGTGGAGTGATTCTAGGGATGGATATTTATATAATTTAAATTAATTTAAATAATAATAACTTAATATTTTGTGTATTATCCTTTATGAACCATCAGTTTGATCCCAAGCAACTTTTTATGCATGTTCAACCATGAAGGGGTCACTGTTTGAACTTGTCTCAAAATTTATTGTTTTGGATTGATGGATTTATGTATTTCAGGTGTCTCCACATTATTTTCAAGATGTTTCCATGCTTATTGTTTTTGAGAATTCAATTTTGTGAGAAAACCTCTTCTAGGCTTGCAAAATGGCTAGTTTGCATTCATAGTCATCTCATTGCTTTGAAAATGTTTCCTTCATGTTGGAGATGATGTTTTTATGTAAATAATATTGGTTTATGATGAGAATTAAATATATTAAAATTTCCCTTGAGGTGCTTTTAAAGCATTCCTTGTATGTTCCTTACCATTTTAGGATATCCTTGTATGTCTCAATCATAAAACTCCACCTATAGGAGCATGCTAACATCACAAGTGTGAGTTTGAAGGTTTGACATGGTTATTATTCTCTTGGGACCATTAATGTGAATTAAAATGCTGGATGGAGGCATATAGGAACTTCAAACTTGGATGTTTAGAGAGTGTTCTTAGTCCTGCTTGCATAAAGGAGATGACCATCTACAGTTGAGGGCATAGACAAACCTTTTGGAGGTGTTCCAAGAGATTAGTCAATACAATTTGGGAGTCTTCTATATAGGAAGGCATATAAAATCTTATTGTTCATCTTAGTTTGGCGAGGGAAGTGTCAAAGCATAAATTGGAACCTTAGACTGTACTCAAGCCCTTTTGCCCTAAAAATGTCAAATAAAGACCTTGAAGGTTTTTGAAGACCTCACAAAATCCAATTGTTAGGTGATAAAAGTTTTAAAATTAGATATTTGGGTATCCTTATCCAAATATAATAGTTTTTCCAATTTTGAGAAGCCAAATATGAGTGGAGATGGGATGTTGCAAAGCATAAAGATGGCTAAAAACCACTTAAATAGTTTAGTGATGTCTACAAGACAGTGATCAAAATTTTAATTTGCATCCCATTTTGATTATCTTGGAACATGATATCAAGTTAAATGATTATATTATTTCAAGTTATGTTTAAAGGTAATAAATCATGAGATAAGGTGAAGTCCAATGTTTTAAACCCCAACACATACTCCTCTATTTGTACACATGACTGTGTGGAGCCACCTACATGCATAGAGGTAAAGGTTTGTGAAATAGGAAGTATCATGGATGAGGTGAAGGAAAGTTTCATCTATTTTTGGTAAAAAAAAACCTAGCCTTCTTGAGTTCACAAAATGAGGTCTCAAGATCAAAGAAACACTTTTAGATGTTCATTGGCATCAATTCCACTATTAACAAGCCCATCTTGATCTAGAAAGCATTTACAAGCCAAAATAAATGGAAAAATTGTCTCCTACAACTAAGCAGACTATGGAGTAAGGTGATGGACCTTGTAAGAGTCTTAAGGAACTTTTAGGGGTAAAAGACATATAAACAAAAAAAATAATGATTTAGGGAACCTAAATAATTTTTTAAAACTTAAATAAAATACCAAATTCATTTCACTCTCATCCCAAATCACCTATAAGCAAGGTACTAAGACTGTCTCAGTCTCAGAGCATAGTGACCAATTGAAAGGCCTAAAATAAAGCCAAGATGCTAGGTTTAGAGTTGAAAATAAAATTGGAATAATGAGTTGAGTGAAAATAGTTTTATAATGAATTTAAACCCTCATTATAACCTCTAAATAAAGGTGTATAAAATAAAGATCCCCTATTCACTGTCACAGTCAGACAGGATCTTAAGCAAGAGAAGAGTATGAAAGAGTTTGATGCACAAGGATGGAAAGAGAATTTTAAAATAGTATAAGGTGGAATATGAATGATTAAATTAAGGATGTTAAATAAAAATATATTCTCAAGCCACCCAAGACACTTTTATCATAAGCAAAATAGGCTCAGTCCGTACATGCAGGGTTGGAAAAGCCTTGTTCTAAGAGGTGATTGGGGTATTCCACTTAGGAGAGATGTTTTGAGTGGATCCATAGGTTAAAAAATAATTAAATAAATTTAATAAACATTTATTAACACATTATATTTATCAAATAGGTTTTTAAAGAGCATTCAAGAGGAGGTTTGAATAAGAGAATGCAAAAACAAGGTTTTTACCTTTTTTTTAAGAAATTAGGATGGTTGGACCCCATAAACATGGAATTGGAAAATTTTTTTTTGTAAAATTAATAATTATTACCTTTTTGAGCTTATAAAATAATCAATTTTTCAAAAAAAAAAAAATGATTAATACTCACTATTTGTCTTAGAGTAGGGGCAGTCCCTTCATGCACAAAAATGACTATTTTGGGGAAAAATGAAGGATGGTGAACCAGAGATAAATTGGATTAGTAAATAAAGTTTTAATATATTGGGGACACATGGAAGAACCTAATAAACCTTACTATAATTCTTGAGATCAAATATGTCACTCTACACAATAAGGGTTGCAGTCAAATGTAAAGGAAAGCCTTAGGGCTAGAAGCCAATTTGGAGGTCATATGCATTTTCAACCTAATGTACACTTTTAAAGTAATAAATACATGGTTTAATAATTATATTGGGTGTGTTAAATCTATCACATTTAAAATATAACCATTGGAGGGTCAAGAGGATCTCAAAGAGGAAGGCAGGTCTATTGGCAAGGCCTAGGCCTAAACTCTAACAGGGGTCAATTTCCATTTCAAGCTTTTGAAAATTAATTATAATGGTTGGAGGAGGTTTTTATATTATGTATAGATATTTTTAAATATTTATTTTTAAGATAAAGTCCCCAAGAAGCCATTTTTGGCTTAGAAAGCATTCAGACCCCATCAAGAAGCAAAAATGAGCTCAAATGCCAACTTCAATTTCTTAGAACTTATACCAAGATTTTCATGGGTATTGGAGGTGTCTGGATAAGTTAAGGGGGGTCTCATAAAATAAATTTGTGATATTAGTTTGTAGGTTCAATTTCACAACTTCATGAACCATACTTAAGAGGGCTAGAAACCTTCAAACCCTCTTAAGAAGCATATAGTTACCTATTTGGACAAATTGAGTTGGTAAGGAAACAAGATGAAATAATGAGGCTAGGGGTATAAAAGGAAAGTTGTAGAAGAAATTCTCATGTTTTTGACAATGTGATTTGATTATATGGATTCCATATAGATAGGGTACAAAGGTAGTTATTAGTATAGAATTGGTGTTTTTTATAGGTTACTGAAGGAGCTAAGTGATGAAAATCACTTTAATAGAAATATTGAGATATAAATCAACTCCTCAAGTCATTTTCAGAACTCATAAATTATCCTAAGTGCCTCTACTAGCTCTCTCTTTTTAGCCTGTTTAAACTGGCATCTAGAATGACATGGTGGACAAAGTAGAAACTCAAGTTTGGTGGCATTTTATGATGTTTCTGATGAAGCCAAGCATATTAAGTGCCTATAAAAGTGTCATAACACCTCTTTTATGGATCATTTGAGAAATATTGAAAATTTTCTAGTGTCAATTGTCAAAACAAGCATAATGGAAGGTGATTATGATTGCAAGGTTATGATGAGCTTATGTAAGAGATTCTCATGATGAGAGAAACTCCAAATGTAGGTGGAATCATTGTTGTAACTACCTCTCCTTATCATACATGAATTTTTTTCCATAGCATGCCTTAGAGTGCTCTTGAAAGCCCATCATGAGGGTAGTTTGACAAGAAAGATGATTACAAAGATTGTTATGCCACGTTTGGAAAAGAAACTTCTTTTGGAATAAAATGATGTGTAAATTAGTTACATAACTCCCTTTTCTATCTCATCCACATGAATTATAATTGATTTTCACCTTTGGACACTTGTCCTTGTGCCTCTTCAACTTCTCTCCTCTCTCTCTTCTTCCAAGTTCTATAAACGAAGCCATTTGGGCTATTGTAGATATACATAGTTAGTATGGTGAAGCCCTACTAAAATGACATTACACTTTGTATTTGAACATTAAATACAAGTCCAATTCTGAGTTTATGAACTTTTTGTCTAAGTATGTGAGTGATGTATAGTGGAACTAAGTGATAGTATCATCTTTACTGCCTTTATCCTTAATGTTTAAGCAAGAGTTATAATTTTAATAGGTCATGTGAAGTGTATGAAGGTACTAAGATCTCTTTCAAGTATGAAATTGTCTCTATGGTGTGAAAACTACCCCTAGGTCAAGTATCTTGTTGATTGTACCAAGTATGCTACCTTCACATTGAAACACCATGTTAGGATCCTTCAATGCATGGGATTGGTCTTGAAAAACATTATTTCTTAGTAGAAGTATGATGGTTTATGGAATATATCTTGGTGGATCACCTCTTTAGTATAGTTTTCATTTTATGCAAACTTGTAACTCTTTTCATAATCAAGTATTAGGTTAGGTGATAGAAACTTAGAGAAGAGTTCAGAGAGCTATCCCTTTTCAAACCTAGAGATTCATCTCTCTTACAAGTTCCCACAAACATGAGAGATGATTCAATATTACATCAAATTAAGGGAGATTCATAGAGTGTCCTAAGGTGCACAATGGCTAGAAGACATCCTTTCCTAACCTTCAACACCCAAAATCCAATTAACCTTCCTGTATATGATCCTATCCCTCCCAATGCTACCAAAAGTCTTTCTAATTTCAATGGAGAGGGTCCTATTACCCAATCTGAGCACATTAGGGACATTTTAAACTTTTGTAACTTCCATAATGTCACTCAAGACAATATATCTATTAGATTGATTTTCATGTCTCTAAAAGGTAAGGCACTTGATTGGTATAGAACTTTAGAAGGTGGTTGTATTACTAATTGGGATGACTTTAGGGAATTATTGGTGAGTAGGTTTGAGAAAAAGAGTGATCACTCTTCATTAATCCACTAGTTGAACATGATAAAGAGAGGTCCTAATGAGTTCATGGGAGATTTAAATGAAAGGTTTCAAAGGACATGGCATATTATGCCACCTATTATGAGACCTCCTCCAAGATTTGTGTTCCCCACCTATCTCAAGGATATTAACACTAATGTGGCAATAATATTGCAATCAATGGGGTGATTTACTTTACTCGAGGAATATGATATATCCATTAAAGCTAAGAATAGTTTGATACAAGCTAGGAGATTACCTCTAAAATTCTCCATCCCTTTGTTATCTCATAATTTATCTGAAGTTACAAGTATAACACAAGTCCCCAATATCAATGTCAAACCTAGAACCACTCCAAAGAAGGTAGATAATGCCATATATAAGGATAGGGTGATTCAATCTTTGTAATCCCAACTTAAACAAGCACAAATGTATGAAAGTACTCCACCCAATCCTCAATACTATCCTAAAAAAGGATATATACCTCCAACCCAATAAAATAACCAATGAAGAGGCCAAGGTCAATAAGGTTTCAATAGGCCACCCATTGCCTATAATCCTACTTCTACTCCCTCCACAAGGGTTGTGGTTCCAGTCCACACCAATCTAGTTCAAGGAGAAGAAAATATGGACCATTGGGGGAGACTTCAAGGTTAATTTGAGTATGATTATGGAGAAGGTTTTCAAGATTTGGTAGATCAAGGAGGAGCTACTCCTTATGTTACAATATAAGAAGAAACTCTTGTGTATAGGGATGTTCAAGGAGAAGGTAGCAACCAAAGTACTAGTTTTATGAATTTCTAAGTAGAAGACAATTGTGTGTTTAATAAAAATACATCATTTTTAGCCAACACAAGGGCTAAAAAGAGGGATTTAGGAGATAATCAAGTAACAAAAGTGATTCCAAGCAGTGTCTCTCTAGGGCCATAAAGTACAAGTACCAATGTAATAGATCCTACCAGTCACACTACTCCTTAAAGTCATAATGTGAGCAAGGCTACCAAACGTCCAAAAAAATAAGTTCAAGCTCCCTCATTGCCTTCAATAATGTAAGACAAGGTTAATACCTCATCTCTAAGCATTATTGACTATTTGAAGCATACCAAGACTAACATATCTCTTTAGGAAGTCTTGCAAATACCTGGTCAAAAAGAACTCCTATAGGAACAACTTGCCATTATCAATGTAGCCCCTCAAGATCTAAGGTATCATGGCATGGCCCTTACCAACACACAAATTCATGTTTTAGATCCCTCAAACAAATCTGAAAAGCCTCATCCTTTCTATCTCACACTCATTATAGGAGAAAAATTGGTTCATAATTGCATTATGGACAGTGGAGCTATTATTATTGTTATGCCTAAGGTGGTTGCTGACAAGTTGGGACTAAAGTATGAGCCTCATAACAAGGGTGTATTATAGCTTGATGGAAATCCAAACAAGATGGTGGGTTTGGTTAAAGGTTTGAAAGTTTTCTTTCATGATTTTCCAAGTTTTCCCATCTTACAAGATATTATGGTGGTTGACCTTCCAACTCACTTTGCTAGTTGCTTGTCAAGAGACTTCACAGCTCAAATTAGAGGGTACCTTGAAGCTAATTGGTATTTTCTAGCTTTTAGAATAATATATAGAGCTAAAGTAACTATAATAACATATCCCTTGGCAAGGTTCCACATTGAACCATATGTGGAGACAAATTCAAATCAGAATTATAAAATTAGTGAGCAAGAAGAAGATGCCATTGGTGGTGAAGAATCCTCCCCCATTGAAGGTATTTATAATATTTTCCTTGATGAGTATGGTATTGAAACATATGAACATGATCCCTATTAATCCATAGAATAAAATAATTTGGGATTCTATTGTATGAATGAGAAAAATACTCCTATACCCTCACTCACTAATGAAGATCATGAACTTGAAGGGATATGGGAAATGTTTTTTAATGGCTCTAGAAGCAAGGTAGGGGTAGGAGCTGGTGTCATGTTGGTTTCTCCCTAAAAGTATAAATATTAATCTTCATATATATTCCATTTTATTTTTACTTTCAATGTGGAATAATATTAAGGCTTGTTTCATGGCCTCCAATGGGCAAATAAAAAGGGAATCAAGAATTTGAAAGTCTATGGGGATAGTGAATTGGTCATACACCAAGTGAGAAACAAAGCTACAACAAATAATCCTTTGATTAAGTCATGAAATCATAGGACATGGGATATAATTGAAAGATTTTATGATTTCAACATATAACCTATACCAAGATATTCAAATAAACATGCTGATAGTTTGGCTATCATAGGAACACATTTTGACATAGTTGCTGATGTAAGGAAAGAGAAGAATCAATCTCATATCAAGGTCATTGTGAGAAATTCTATTACAGATAATGAGGTGTCATGTAAAGTTTCTAAAAATGATAAACACATTACACATTTCTTACAAAATGAAGCATAATTCTCTTCAAAGAATAAAAAAAGGTTTCATAATCAGTATGGAGAGCAAGTCATTCAACTAAGGACAAACAAGATACCTAAAGGGCTGGTCACCTTGGAGAGTGTTTTCAATGAGGATGAAAAAAAGAGGAAGGAAAGAGTGATAACGTCCACAAGGGAATAAAACTATGGAAAAATTATGATCTTCAAAGATAAACTCCTAAAAATTGGTAAGATATGTTCTTCATCAAACTTTTGTTGAATTATGTAAAGAGTTCTATGATATATTTTCTTGGGAGTATAAGGATTTGAAGGGGTTTGACCCTAATCTCTCTCATCACACCATTGAGTTATAAATTGGAGATAAACCAATTAGGAAAAAACAAAGGCCTATCAATCCCAAGGTAGAGGAACTCATGAAGAAAGAGCTTACCAAATTTATTGAATCTAGGAGTATCTTTCCTATCAAGCACTCAACTTGGGTAGCTAATCTCGTACCTGTCAAAGAATGGAGATATTAGACTTTGTGTGGATTTGAGAGACCTTAATAAGGTGTCTCTAAAGGATCATTATCCATTACCTTCCATGAAACAAATCATTCAAGTTATTTTAGGTTCTCAATGATTTTCACTTTTTGATGGCTATTTAGGTTACAACCAAATATTGGTGAATGAAAATGATCAGTTTAAGACAAAATTTACTACAAAATGGGGGAAATTTGCCTATAATAATATGCCTTTTGGTTTGTGTAATGCTGGAGATACTTTCAAAAGGGTAATGGACATGGCTTTTAAGGGTTTGATCAATGAGATATTGTTTGTGTACCTTGATGATATAACCATTTTTTCAAGAAATGATAATGATCATATGAAAAATTTAAGGCAAGTGTTTGAGAAGTGTAGAGAGTATGGAGTATCTCTTAATCCAAAAAAGTGCATCTTTATTGTCTATGAAGGTAAGCTATTGGGTCATATTATTTCAAAAGAAGGTTTGTTTATTAACCCTGAAAGGATTGAAGCTATCTTAGGCTTGTCTTTGCCTCTACACAATAAAGGTTTTCAAAGTTTCTTCGGAAAGATCAACTTTGTAATAAGATTTATTCCAATATTTGCTACACTAGTGAAGCCTATCACAACCATTCTCAAGAAAAACCAAGATTTTACTTAGACAAAGGAAGGTAAGAAAAAATTTGAGGCAATAAAACAAGAAATTACCCAATCTCCCACTCTTTTAAACCCAAACTTTGCTAAGGATTTCATACTCTATACTTTTGATAACCTTGACACAATCTCAGCTATGCTTATGCAAAAGAATGATGAGGAAATTGAATAGCCCATTGAATATTTTAGTCAAAGATTGGAGGGTTATGAGATCAAGTACACATTTGTTGAGAAGAAAGATCTAGCTATGATAAGAGGTTTGAAAAAATTTAGGCACATGGTTTCAAATAATAGGATACATGTCATGGTCTCTCATCCTAGTACCAAAGAGTTCCTCCTAATAAAAGAACTCAATGAGAAAAGAGCTAGGTAGATCACAAAGGTAATGGAATATTATGTTGACATCAAGGTAACACTATTGGTAAGAGGAAAGGGGTTGTGTAAGCATCTAGCTATAGATATTCAAGGGCTAATGTGAAGAAGTCTTGGTCAATTAAGCTCATCCTCAACTATCTGGTCACATACCAATTCAAAGTTAGACACAAGATATCATTAATTTTCTCCAAAATTGTAAGTGTCTCAATGGCTTGAACAAGTCTAAAATAAGGTAAATTAGATTGAAAACCATTCCTTATTGTCTTGTATATGGCATTCTCTTTTGGAAAGATGTGAATGGTGTGTTAATAATGATTAGATTGGTATGTTTCTAGAAAAGTTTTATGATGGTGTAGATGGAGGTCATTTCTCCCCTAAAACAAAAATAATGAAGATAATGAGGGATGGCTATTATTGGCCTATCCTTTTTAAGAATTAATACAATTAGGCTAAGATGTATCCTCAATGTGCCTTCTTTGTAGGCAAACAAAAGCTTGCAGCCTTTTCATTGAATCCTATCCAAGTATACCAACCTTTCATGCAATGGGGCCTTGATTTCATTGGTATGATTAATCCTCCATCAACTGCTAGACACAAATGGATATTGACTAAAACTAACTATTTCACAAGATGGGTAGAAGCTGTTGCATTGAAAAACGGAAGTGAAAATGTTATCTTGGAATTCTATGAAAGCATCATCATAAGGTTTGCAGTTCTTTATACTATCATTTCTGATAATGCACTTGCTTTTATGAGTGCTAAAAATTTTGATTGGGCAAATAGGAATGGTGTTTAATTGAGTACCTCATCTAACTATTACCATCAAGGTAATGGATTGGCTAAGTCTACCAATAAGAATCTTATCAAGATTATCAAGAGAACATTGGAAAACAACCAAAGGGCATGGCACACCCAGTTGAAGATAGCCTTATGGGCTGATAGGATCACTCCCAAGAGGTCAATTTATAATTCTATTTTTGTACTTGTTTATGGAAAATAATATAGATTGTCCATATCTCAAGAACTGTCTACTTTAGAGCTTGCATATCAAATAGAACTACTTGAGAATACTTCGATGAAAATTATATTGATAGAAATAATGTAGCTACAAGAACAAGGGAAAATTCACATAATAATATATAACACCATCAAGTACTCATGAAGAAGTATTTTGACAAGAGAGTAAGTGCAAGAGTGTTCAAAGAAGGTGACTTGGTTCTGAAATGGGATGAAGATAGAGCAAAACTAAGTAGACATATAAAATTTGATGCCTTGTGGAGTGGACCTTACATCATCAACAAGTGCAAGCAAAGAAATTATTTTCAACTATCCAAGATGAATGGAGAAGAGTTTCATATCCCTATGAATGAAATAAATTTGAAGTTTTGCTATTAGTCCTTATAAGGTAGTTTTGTAAATAGTAGCATAGGTGTGTGTTTTCCTTTGGTTCTATTCCCTAAGAGCTCTAGTTGAGCACATGTGTGTTTCCCTTGAGTGTGTATTCTGGTGTGTGTTTTAATTTAGTTTGGTGTGTTTTTCAAAGTCACTTGAGTGTTGGATAAGTGTTATAGAGACTCCATGGCCCAATGGAAGGATTAGGCAACTAGGCTTAGGCATAACTAGCATGCCACCCCTGGAAATCACCAAGAATGTTGACCAAATTTGACCCTAAGTAAAATTTGGGTCAACCAATACTCTTTTTGAACTTTTAGATAAATTTTTATATGTCCTATAGGGTCTCCTATTATCCTATATATCTATTTTTCCTTCCCCTAGTCCTTGTTGAAGTCTATTCTAATACTAGCCTAGTCAACAAAAGTTAACATTGGTCAACCATGGTCAAAGATGGTCAAATGATAAAATTGTGTTAAAAATGTTTTAATATGGCATTTAACATGTTTGAAGGGGTTTAAAAGTCATTGATTTATCTTTCATATTGTTTCATATGCAAAAGGGGTCATTTGGCCACATTTTTAGCTCAATTAATGACATGTATGTAATTTTCCAAGCAAGAAATTGTCAAAAAGCTATGGGTTAATGTGGAAGAGGTAAAAAATGTCAATATCCATTATATGATAGTTATAAATTAGTTATGATCAATAAATGGCATTTTTTCCTAAAAAATAGGAGATTTTGGGCACTTATACAGACTTCCTAAGTCCACTATTAGCTAAAAACATGGGAAGAGTAACTCTTCACCTCCCATAATCCATTTAAATTCACAATTTTCAATAATAATGAAAAAAAATTCATCTGCAACTTGTTTTCTTCCATTTTCTCTTGGCAAGGAAAGAAGGAGAAACTTCATGCACATGGCATGGGTCGTATAGGTGGAATTGAGAGGAGTGATTTTAGGGATGGATATGTCTCTAAGTTAAATTAATTTACATAATAACAAATTAATATTTGGTGAATTTTTCTTTATGAACCATTAGTTTGATCTCAGGTAGCTTTTTATGCATGTTTAACCATGAGGGGGTCACTGTTTGAACTTGTCTCAGAATTTCTTATTTTGGATTGATGTAATTGTGTGTTTTAGGTGTCTCCACATGGTTTTAAATATGTTTCCATGCTTATTGTTTTGGATAATTAATTTTTTTGATAAAACCTCTTCTAGGCTTGTAAAATGGCTAGTTTGCATTCATAATCATCTCATTGCTTTGAAAATGTTTTCTTCACATTGGAAATGATGAAATAATCCTAGTGTATGATGATAATTAAAGTGTTGATAATTTCCCTTGAGGAGTTTTGAAAGCATTCCTTGCATGTTCGTTGCCATTTTAGGATTTCCTTATATGTCTCAGTCATAAAACTCCACCTACTAGAGCATGCTGATGTCAAAAGTGTGAGTTTAAAGGTCTGACATGGTTTTTAATCTCTTGGGACCATTAATGTGCATTGAAATGTTTTATGGAGGCATATCAACACTTCAAACTTGCATGTTTAGAGAGTGTTCTTAGTCTTGCTTGCATAGAGGAGGTGAGCATCTATAGCTGAGGGCATAAACAAACCTTTTGGAGGTGTTATAAGAGATTGGTCAATCCAGTTTGTGATTATTTTCTATAAGAAGGCATATATAGGCCTATTGATCATATTATTTTGGAAAGGTAGTGTCAAATCATCAATTGTAACCATGGTCTGTCCTCAAGCCCTTTTGCCCTAAAAATGCCAAATAAAGACCTTGAAGGTTTTTGAGGACCCCACAAAATCCACTTGGTAGGTGATAAAAGTTTTAAAATTGGACAATTAGGTATCCCTATCCACTTTATTTTTTTTCCAATTTTTAGAATCATAATATGAGTTGAGATTGGATGTTTCAAAGCATAAAGATGGCTAAAAACCACTAAAATAGGGTACTGATGTCTACAAGTCAGTGATCAAAATGTTAATTTGCATCCCATTTTGATGATCTTGGAATATGCTATCAAGTTAATTTATTATAGTAGTTAAATTTATTTTTCAAGGTAATAAATCATGAGATAAGGTGAATTCCAATGTTTTAAACCCAAACACATACTCCTCTATCTGCACACATGATTGTGAGGAGCCACCTATAGGAAAAGAGGTAAAGGTTTGTGAAATAAGCATTATAATGGATGAGGTTAAGGAAAATTTCATAGTTTTTAGGAAAAAAAACACCTTCATTACATAAATTCCACTATGAACAAGCCCATATTGATCTAGAAAGCATGTACAAGCTAAATGAAAGGAAAAATGGTCTCCTATAATTGAGCAGACTATGGAGTAAGGTGATGGACCTTGTACGAGTCTTGAGGCACTTTAAGGTGATGGGATAAAAGAGATATAAATGACAAACATAATTATTTTGGGAACCTAAATAAGTTTATAAAACACAAATAAAATACCAAATTCATGTCATTCTCATCCCAAATCACCTACATGTAGGGTACTAAGACTATCTCAGTTCCAGAGGATAATGAGAAATTGAAAGGCCTAAAAAAGAACCAAGATGATAGGTTTAGAGTCAAAACTCAAATTTTAATAATTATTTGAGTCAAAATATTTTATATAATTCATTTAAACCCTCATTATAACCTTCAAATAAAGGTGTATAAAATAAAGATCCCCTGTTCACTGTCATAGTTAGATAGGGTCTTAAACAAGATAAGAGTATGAGAGAGTTTGATGCCCAAGGAGGAAAAGAGAAGTTTTAAAAAGTATAATGTGGAATAAAAATGATAAAATTAAGGATATTACATTCCCAAGACATTATAAATCCACCAAATATACTTTTAGCATAAGCAAGATTGGCTCAGTTCATACAGGTAGGGTTGGAAAAACTTTGTTCCAAGAGACGATTTGGGGATTCCACTTAGGAGATAAATTTTGAGCGGATAAATAGGTTAAAAAATAATTAAATAAAGGTAATAAAAATTTATTAACAAATTATATTCATCAAATAGTGTTGGAAAGAGCATTCATGAGGAGGTTTGAACAAGAGCATGCAAAAACAAGGTTTTTACCTCTTTTTTGAAGAAATTGGGATGGTTGGACCCCATAAACATGGAATTGGAAAAAATAATTTATTAAAATTAATAATTATGAAATTTTTTATCTTATAAATTTTACCAAATAAATATGCCTAATACTCACTATTTTGTCTTAGAGCAGGGGCAGTCCCTTCATGCACAAGAATGACTATTTTAGGGGAAAATGAAGGATGGTGAACCAAATATCAATTAGATTAGTCAATAAGGTTTTAATAGTTTTTGGACATATTTAAGAACATAATAAACCTTAATATAAGTCTTGAGAGAAAAAAATCACCCTACACAATAAAGGTTGCAGTTAAGTGTAAAGGAAAGCCTTAGGGCTAGAAGCCAATTTGGAGGTCATATGCATTTTAAACCTAATATATGATTTAAAATTAATAAATACATGTTTTTAGAAGTATATTGGGTGTGTTAAATATATAAAATTGTAAATATAACCATTGGAGGGTTAAGAGGAGCTCAAGCAGGAAGGCATGCCTATTGGCAAGGCTTAGGCCTAAACTCAAACAGGGGTCAATTTAAATTTAAAGCTTTTGGAAATACATTATAATTGTTGGAGGAGGTTTTTAGAGTATATATAGAGATTATAAAATATTTATTTTGCAAATAAAGTCCCTAGGAAGCCATTTTTGGCTTAGAAATCATTCAAACCCCTCAAGAAGCAAAAATGAGCTTGAATGTCAACTTCAAGTGCTTAGAACTTATACCAAGATTTTCATGCGTGTTGGAGGTGTTTGGATAAGTTAAGGGGGGTATCATACAATCAATTTTTGAGATTATTTTTCATTTTTAACGTCACAACTTCATGAACCATCCTTAAGAGGGCTATAAACCTTCAAACCCTCCTAAGAAGCCTATAATGACCTATTTGGAGAAATTGAGTTAGTAAGGTGCCAAGATGAAATAATTATGAAAAGGGTCTAAAATTAAAGTTTTATAAGACATTCTCAATTTTTTTAAATGTGATTTTATTGTATAGATTATAAATGGATAGTTAAAAAGGTAATTTTTAGCATAAAATTGGTGTTTCCTAAATGTTACTGAAGGAGTTAAGTGATGAAAATCACTTTGATAGAAAGATTAAGACCTGAATAAACTCATCAAGTCATTTTTGTAACTCATAAATTGTCTTAAGTGCCTCTACTAGCTCTCTCTTTTTAGCCTATATAAATTGGCATCTAGAATGACATAGTGGACAAAGTGGAAACTCAAGTTTGGTGGCTTTTTATGATGTTTTTGATGAATACAAGCATATTAAGTGGCTATACAAGTGTCATAACACCTCTTGTATGGATCAATTAAGAAAGATGATTTTTTTTCTAGTGCCAACTGTCAAAACAAGCCTAATAGAGGGTGATTATGATTGCAAGGTGATGATGAGCTTATGTAAGAGATTCTCATGATGAAGGAAAATCCCAATGTAAGTGGAATAATTTTTGTAACTCCTTCTCCTCATCATACATGAGAAATTTGTCCATAACATTCCTTAGAGTGCTCTTGAAAGCCCATCACAAGGGCAGTTTCACAAGAAAGATGATTAACAAGATTGCTATACCACATTTGGAAAAGAAGCTTATTTGGGAATAAAATTATTTTTAAATTAGTTATATAACTCCATTTTATATCTCATCCACATGAATTGTAATTTATTTTCACCTTTTGAGACTTGTCCTTGTGCCTCTTCAACTTTTCTCCTCTCTCTTCTTCCAAGTTCTATAAATAAAGCCAGTTGGGATATTGTAGATATACATAGTTGGTATGGTTAAGCCCTACTAATATAACATTAAAATTTATCTTTGAAAATTGAATACAAGGTCAATTATAAGGTTTGGAACTTTTTTTCTAAGTATGTGAGTGATGTATAGTGGAGATAAGTGATAGTATCATCCTTACTCCCTTTATCCTTCATGTTTAAGAAAGAGTTATAATTTTAACAGGTCATGTGAAGTGTATGAAGGTAATAATCTCTATTGCAGTTATGCAATTGTCTCTATTGTGTGAAATATTCCCCTAGGTCAAGTATCTTGTTGATTTTCCCAAGTATGCTACCTTCACATTGAAACACTATTTTAGGATCCTTTAATGCATGGGATTGGTCTTGAAAAGTATTGTTGCTTAATAGAAGTATGATGGTCTATGGAATATATCTTGGTGGATCACCTCTTTAGTATAGTTTTCATTTTATGCAAACTCTTAAATATTTTCATAAACAAACATTAGGTTAGGTGATAGACACTTAGAGAAGAATTCAAGGAGCTAGCCCTTTTCAATCCTAGAGATTCATCTCTCTTACAAGTTCACACAAACTTGAGAGATGATTCAATTTTGCATCAAATTGAGGTAACTTCATAGATTGTCCTAGGGTACAAAATTTGATGACAAAAATAACCATGCCTAAGTATTATATATATAGGAGGTAGTGGTTAGTATTTTATCATCATATCTTGCATTTTTGTGTAGGTTTTCCCTTGAAGTGGTTTAGTCATAATGTTCAAGTATTCTACTCTTTCACTAATTATTATTTTGGATATAATTATTATATTATTAATTCTATGATATATAATTCTATTTTTGTGGATCATCTAAGTAATATCATTGCAAGTGGTATCATAACTTCAATTTGGGAAAGTTTCTATGGCATAATTTTTTTCAGATCTAGCATTCTGAGCACTATAAGTCCAAAAAACATAAATTATGATGTGGGATGAATTGAATTTTTCATCACCATAATTTTATTCATGATTTTTTTTACAAAAATAAAAAAAATACAAGTGTGTGTGTGTGTGCGTAAGTCTATAATTTTTTTACAAAGATGACATGGAGTCAGGAACTTATGATCTGAGTATTTCAAAGACATTTCAACAAATTAAGTTAGAGTTAAAGGGCATGGTGTATAAATATGATTTTGATGCAATTGAAGAGGACCTCATGGGGATAAGAGTGGACCTTAATATCTTGTGATATAAATTATAATAAATCATTAGGTAATTGGCCTAATTTTTCAGCTTAGCAATTGAAAAATAAACCTCCACTACTCCAATTTTGTTTTCCTCCTCAAAATAATCACAATGTCAACCATGGTAAAAATCCATTATTTCCACAAGTGGACCTATGCAAGTTTGATTATAATGATCCACTCACATGGATTATTTAAATTAATATACATTAGAATCCCTTTTCACAAAAGATGATCATGGCCTCTTTATTTCTAGAACCTTAGTAGTTCGTTTGGTATCAATGGTTGCATGTTCAAAATAAAAATAAGTGTATCATAGTTGCATGGTTATTATTTTATAAATAAGTTTAACTCCACTATTGAAATAATGTCTCTAAAAACTACTTTAGCTAACTATCCAAGTTGTTCCAAATTAGGACTGTAAATGATTACATTCATCAATTTTAGAATGTTTCCTTACGTGTGGTAGACATCACTAAGGAAAATATGACTAACATTTTTTGGTTGGCCTAAAATATAGCATCCAATTGAAGGTTCACATGTTTCATCCTAGTGATGTATCTAAATCCATACCAAGGGCATGTTTGATTGATGAACAAAAGCTGATCAAATGAAGACCTTTCACTAATGCTCATGAATACACCTTATCAACATCATCATTTCTGTATCCTACCCAATTGACACCTTATAAAATTGAATAAAATTGTGAAAAAGGTGTGTTTTTTGGATATGATAACAAATAGATAAAAATACATTGATGTACTAAAAATAAGTTATTTTAAATTGAAGGCACCAATGAGGAGGAAGAAGATGATGAGGATTTAGGGGAAGGTTTAGAAGAACCTAAGGATGAATCTAAAGATTATCAACATACTATTTATTATGGAATTAGTAATCAAACTCTTAAGGTGTTGGGTATCATAAATAAATATAAGGTGATTATGTTAATTGACTATGGGAGTACACATAACTTCATAAATAGTAAATTGGCTAGTCATTTTAACTATTTTTTAACCTAGCTCTATAATTTTAGGTCATGATTTTAGATGGTGGTACCATAAACTATTATAAAAAATGTCATAGCATTAATCTTGTTATGGGAGACTACTTTTAAGATTATCCCTATGTTTTTTATTCCCATTGGAGGACCTGACATTATTTTTCAAGTGTAGTGGCTCACCACTTTGGGCACTATTGAGATGAATTTATGAGAACTATTTATGAGGTTTAATTTAGAAGGAATGACCTTTGAATAGTGTGGATCAGAGGCTAAATATCCACAACTAAATAGTTCCCATAAGATGACAAATATTCTCAAAAATGATGTTGATGGATTTGTTGCATATTTATTTTCCATAGAGGTTCAACCAATTGAGGAGTATACACATCCTAATTTGTAAAGGGTGGTGGATGACCATTATGTTGTTTTTGGTGACATGCAAAAAGGATTTCTTATAATCCATGCACATTATCATGCCATCAGGGTCATTTTGAGAAGTAAACAACCCAACATTAGACCATGCAGGTATCCCTATGCCCAGAAGAGTGAGATTTAAAATATGGTACAAGAGATGTTGAAGGCAAGAATCATCAGACATAGTTAAAGTGAATATTCCTCCCTTGTGGTCATGGTGTGAATAAGGATGACACTTGGAGGATTTGCCTATACTATAGATAAATCAATAAGTAAATAATCAAATATAAGTTTCCTATTCTAGTAATTGATGAATTACATGGGTTTGTTTATTTTAAAAAGTTATACCTTCATTTTGGGTATCATAAAATTCATATCCACAATGAGGACATACCTAAAACAACTTTTATAACTCATGAAGGCCATTATGAATTTATGGTCATGCCTTTTGGCCTCACAAATGCACCATCTCCATTTCTAAGTTTGATGAATACTATTTTAAGGCCATTTTAAAGAATGTTTGTATTGGTGTTTTTTGATGATATCCTCATATATGTATAAAATTGGGATGACCGTTTGAATCATGCGAAACATGTAGTTTTACAACTATAACAATATCAGCTTTATGACAAACCTTCCAAATTTTCTTTTGGTGTCTAAGAGGTGGAGTACTCGGGTTATATTGTTTTACATGAAGGAGTTAAATTTTATCCTAAAAAAATACAAGCAATGAGGGAGTGGTAGGTTCCCAAGACCCTAAAGAAAGTTTGAGGATTTATAGGGATAACTAATTATTATAATAGGTTTATACAAAACTATGGTAGCATTGTAACTCCACTCACCTCTTTTTTGAATAAATTCTCCTTCCAGTGGACTGATTTAGCTACCAAGGTGTTTAAATAATTGAAAATGGATATGTAAACAACTCTATTTTTGGCTACTCCATAATTTTCAAAAACTTGTATTATGGAGTGTGATGCATTGGGATATGGCATGAGAGTTTTATTTATGTACAAAGGTATACCATTAGAATTCAAAAGTTTCCAACTGAAGGGAAAAAATAGGCTCAAACCAATAGATGAGAAAGATATGATGGATATTCTACATGTAGTCAAGTAATGGAGACCTTATCTTATGACTCTTCACTTTCAGGTAAAGACTAATCATGATAGCCTCAATATTTTTTGGACTAATGATTGTCATTTGAAGAACAATAAAAATGTGTTACTAAAATGTTAGGGTATGATTTTGAAATAGTCTATGAGAAATGAAAATATAATTTGGTGGTAGATCCACTACCTAGAGGTATGAATCATTTGAGGAATTATTGTGTAATGACTATTTGGTAGCATATTGGCTAGAGTAAGCAATATCAGAATGAGAGAATGATAATGATACCCATGATTTGATTAAAAATCTTTAGCAGAGTTCTTGGGGAGCTAAAAAAATTACATGGAAGGGTAACACATTATGTTATAAAGACATATTATATCTTTGTAAGCATTCTCTCCTTAAAAATGAAATCCTTGAAAAACTTCATGCATCTCTACTAGGAGGTCATTCAATATTTTTGAAAACATATCATAGAATCAATCAAGATTTTTTTGGGAAGGAATCAAGGGGGATGTCCAAAAATATGTATCTGAATGCATGATATGTCAATAGAACAAAGGTGAAACCATTAAGACCCTAGGTCTTTTAGAACTTTTATCCATCCCTAGCCAGCATTGGGAGATGGTTTTCATGGATTTTATTATTGGGTTACCATGATCTAAGGGTAAAATTTTATCATGGTAGTTGTCGATCAACTCACCAAGTATGCTTATTTTTGTTCCTAATCACAACCATTTTTTTCATTACAGTAGTTTATGCTTTTCTCAATATAATTTAGAAATTCATGGTACTCCAAATATCATTATGAGTGATCAAGATCTCATATGTACTAATAATTTTTGGAATAAATTATTTGCATGTTTGGGCACCTAGTTGCTTATATCTCATCTTATCATCCTTAATATGTGGACAAATAAAGGTAGTCAACAAATTTATAGAATTATATATTCATTATTTTGTTTCTAATAAATAGAACAAATGGGTTCATTGGCTACCACTTACCAAATGGTGGTATCATTTATTTTCACACTTATTCTAAAATGTCTCCCTTTATGGAATTGTATGGGTATCAAACCCCATCCATCACTTATTCCTTGGTGGTGTATCCTAAGGTTTGAGCCTTTAATTAACACATTTACCATTAATAGGAGGTACTAGTGAGTTTTCTAGAGAATTTAGTAATGACACAAAATAGAATGAAACAATAATTAGATCAACATTGTAGTGAGAGGAAGCTTTACAAAGGTGATTGGGTCCTTGTGTGTTTTAATCCATATTTTTAGATGTTTCTAAAGCAATATAAAAAGGATAAGTTGTCACCTAAGTATTATGGCCCTTATCAAATCTTGTATAAAATTGGTAGTGTGGCTTAAAAAATGGAATTGACCCCATTCACTCACATACATTTGATTTTCCATGTATCTTGCCTAAATAATGTAATTAGACATAGAGTCTCCACCCAAATTGGGTTAATAGAATTGGATGAAGAGGGCTAAGTCATTCTAGAGCCTGAATAGGTCCTTCACATATATACTAAGCAATTATGGACTAGAGAAATTAAGGAATATTTGATCAAATGGAAGAACCTACATTTTGAAGATGCAATATGGGAGGATGAATCTTTCCTATGTAAAAATTATAGTTTGATTCAACATTGAGGATAATGTTTTTTTGAAGGGGAATGACATGCTACTCCCTTAACCTATAGTGCATCTAGGGATATGTGTGGCCAATTTGTCATTTACATACCTTCATAAATTATCATATTATATTTCTCAATGTTCTTAATATGGTTGGCCTATGAAATAACCATGGACAAGTAGAGTATATATAGGAGGTAGGGGTTATTATTTTGTCATCATATTTCAAGTTTTGTTCTTATTGCATTATGTGGAGGTTTCCCCCTTGAATTGAATTAGTCACAATATTCAATTATTATGTTTTTTTACCAATTGTTATTGTGGATATGAATATTTTATTATTAAGTAAATGATATATAATTATATTTTTGTGAATCATATAAGTAATTTCATTACATTGAAGGATGAATACTACCTTATCTGTCACTTTTAGGATGAATACACCAAGCTCCAAAAATTGCACCAGTGTAAGGACCAGTCAGTGGAATACTACACCAACACATTCCATAACTAATTTATGCACTTGTGAGAGAAATTGGGTGAACAACATAATGTGTTGAAGTACATCAATAGACTCTCACATTATATCCATGAAAATATGAAATTATTTACTTATAACACTCTAGTGACTTCCTATCATAATGCCACCAAGATCAAGTCCAAAGAGAAGATGAAGCATCATCTCATCTCTTCATCTAACACCACATGAAATGGAAAGACATCTTATAATTACTTATTGTATACTTCTATGAAAAATTATATCTCTTCTAACAAAGCAGAGCATCCCAATATGACTATTTATAACTCGAAGGATCATATGTCTTCTGCTCCAGACAAAGGAAAAAGGAATTTTGGTGAATAGTGGTGCCATCACCATCACTTTCACACCCATCACCACTATCATCAATGATTCTAAGGAACATGGATATATTTTCCACATAAATATATGGGTGAACTTTCAACCTCTTTAGGTCATAATTTATAGTGTCTTTTAGAATAAAATCATTGCGCAATCCATAACACAATGCCTTGTCCTTGCCACTATTTCACATCCCAAACCATATTCACTTTGGTGTCTTCAATAGGGGAATGATATATAGGTCTATTGATAATTCACCTTACAATATAAATTCAAGCATATGGAGGACAACATCACTTATGAAATCATACATTTAGATGTATGTGATATTTAGCTAAGATAACTATATTTTTATGAACATGAAGCTACATATCAATCCAAACCAAAATGTTGGACTAATCATGCATAATATTTATCCTAAAACCTATTTTAATCATCACCCATGACCAAAGTCACTTTGATATATATTTAACAATGCCAAAAACTCATCTTGTATGTGTGTAAGTTCATGTTGCTCATGGTTCACCTTGACACACCTATGTAGAATACAAAATAAGATTTGGCACTAGTGTGCACCACATGATCAACATCACAACATAAAAATATTTACTATCAATAAAGTATCATGATGAAGTATTCACATAGCCTAAAGTCCTTCCAACACACTGTAAGTAATGAATCACATCAATTTGGTTCTTTGATCACCTATTCTAAATAATCCACTATATTTTAGATCATTTTGGGAGAATGATGAAGTCCAATGCCAAATACATGAGTTTATTAATCAATTCAATATCAAGCCTATATATTATCCTTGTAGGAGTTTGATAATACTCACACTAAAAAAATATGGGTCTTTTTGTCTTTACATATACTATCACACACTCAAAAATACTACAATGAAGAATCAATATCCTCTGACTTGCATTGATAGCCTCTTAGATCATATTTGAGGCACACAATACCTAATATAGATCAAATTGAAGTCAAGTCACCATTAGGTACCATTACATACTAAATACATATCGAATATAGCCTTAAATACACATGAAAGATTGTATGAATGGTTGGTCATTCCATTTGGCCTAACCAATGTGCCAACCACATTTATGCACTTTATGTATGATCTACTCAACCCTTTTATCAACTCCTTTATCATAATAAACTTATATGAGATTATCATATTAAAAAATACTTAAGAGTAGGATATGGAACATATCACACACATATTAGACACCTTGCATCAACACAAGTTTTAGGCCAATTAATAAAATTTTACATTTGGTGTTGTATAAATTGATTACTTGGGATATGTCATTGACCATGTAGGGATTCATTTATAACTATATAAGATAAAAGTGATCTAATATTTACCTAATATACATAATCTCATATAATTGAGGATTTTTATTGGACTTGCTAACTTTTACTGCATGCTCATGCTTGTTTTTTCATACCTCTCTTGGCCTCTCAACCATATAACACATGAAAAATCTAAGTTTGATAGGACTCATGTGTGACAATTTATTTTTAGGTAATCAATAAATTCCTTTGTACAATGCCTACTCTTGTAATTCCTAACATTATACACTCCTTCAATATTCACACAGATATATCTAATTATGTGATTGGCATAGTACTCATGCAATATAGACATATGGTTTCCTATCATTCAAATACATTCAATGACATGGTGCAAAGGTACTCCACCTATGATAAATAGTTGTATGTTATTATGTAAGTAATTAATCAATGGAGAAACTACATCTTATGGAATGAGATAACTAATTATTTATATCATAATCCACTTCAGTTCCTATAGACTCAAAGAAAGCTATAGAATTCATATCACATGAAATGGATGACTTGATTACAGTAGTTACATATCATGATCAAGCACAAAAATAGAAGGAAAATAATGTATTATATTACCTTACTCAACCAATGGTTCACATGCTTATCATATTATTAGACATGTCAAAACACAACTTCACACATTGGGTATCACTCTACTGAGATGCCTATGACTTCATAGACACATGCTAGCCTTGTGAAAGGTAATCAAGCTTGGTAATTCTACTTGTCATACCAACTAATCTAAAAGCTTAGGTATCTTTGTGTTCTTAGTGGTTCACCTCACTAATGAATCATCTTGGAGGTGCCCTATGAAAAGATCTTGGGACATTTTAGAGTATCAAAGACTCTAGCCACATTGTAGTCACAATTATACTAGCCACACATACACTCATATATGGTGTGACACATTAATTATTGAATTAATCGTTACATTTCCAATCCCACTAATAGGAAGATAGTACTTTTAAAAACTATATCAATTCCATCCAAATCACGGGAATCTATTAGCATGGATTTATTGATTAGGTTACCTAGACTAAACACTAACATGTTTATGTGTTTGTCATAGTGGATAGGTTTTCAAAGATGGATATCAAGGTATTTTTTAAGAAATATATTGATCCAATTGGTATTATGTAATCCTTCTTTAATCATGTTTAGGTTCATTTTGGACTCCCAACTGCCATCATTTCTAACTGATATCCTCACTTTATATGTCAATTTTAGAAAGTACTATGGGAATTGATAGGAATCTAGTTGGATAGGTCAATAACATTTCATCTACAAATAAGTGGACAAACTAAAATTGTCAATATCATAATTTTTCATCTTTTTCATATGTACAACCATTGTATGTTTGCACCTAGGATGAAAATATTCTATACATTCAACATGACTACAATATATAACTTCATATCCCTATAGGACAATCCATTCTACATATGTCTTGGGATTAATCCTTTATCACCTCTTGATATCTCTTACGTCACACTAGTTAACACTGAGTCATAAACACTAGTATGAGAAATAGACAAAGCCAATATTTTTTAATGACACATATAATCTATTAATCAATAGGCTCATCATATTCTCTCTTACACACAATTAAAGTAGAAATAACACCATGACTCATATCACACACCTCATGCATTATGAGTTTGAGATAAAGTATAGTTACATATTTAGAAGGAGAACTTCAAATTTTTAGATATGAATATAAAGAACCTACATTATGGTCCTTACACTATTATGTGTGTAGCTAGGAATAATTGATTTACCCTTTTACCTGGGCATACACTCAATATTTATTATGGAGCTTCTTCACCCATACACTCTCCCACTTCTTGATCCAAAATTTATGTAATATCTATATGATTTTGATCTTGAAAACTTATATCCCATCGAAAAGGATCAAATTATTGAAGTGAAAGATACGCACACATTGATGTTGTGGCATACATAAACTTTTTTAAATGATTAAATTTGGGTAGTATGTTGATCAAGATAAGTGGTAAAAATTAAAAAATTCATGTGTAGTACTTGAAACCACACCTAATTTTAATGGAAACCATTTCTATTCAATAAAGGGTAGATTATCCATATGTAGATCATATACAACATACTTCTCTCCTTTGAATTTCTATTACACACTCATACCTATTTTGTATTCATGAACACTATTCTATGTTGATATTACTCTCAAATTCACATTTCACATGATAATTTCATTATTTCTCACATAATTTCATACCCTAATCACACCAGATCATAGCGTATACCTTCCCATTATACACTAGTAAGTCATAGTCTTGCATGCCTCACTAGCACTTGCTCACTGACGCATACATATATACTTTTATTTAATCTAACACATCCATGTGTTGGACTAGTTTGAGTAGGTGGATTATTAGGTGGAACCTTCTAGTTGATAATATTTCAATTGAACCATTAGTCACCCCTAATTAGGAAGCTTATCTATCACTTAGCGAGAAAGATGAAATGACTTGTAACCATCTTCTTTATAACTCATAGTAATTTTAAATGCTCATTTATATAAACATGTAATATATGAATCCAACCAAGGGTTTTTTCCATACACAAATGTAACAAATAAAACATTCTCTACATGTCTAATCTGTAACACATATATTTTAGCACATTATAACATCCCCTATTTTTTCTCATTGAATAGAATTTACATTTCCTACAAGCATAAAAGTTATGCTTCATTGAATGTATGTTATTTATTCTTTATAAATAATTTTTGTGCATTAACTCTACACAACCATACACATTACCATTAAAACATTATTTTCCTCTGTGTGCATGGTCTTAGGCCCCCATAACATGGATCATCTTGAAGTGCTTAAAAGATAATTTAGAAAGAATAGGGAAATTTTGTCTTTTGTGTACTTGTGTAAATAAGCTCTTATAATAAGATTGATAAGCTTACCAAGATGTTTCTAATGAATGAATTTATTATTATTTTATAGTGGTTCAAGTGGGAAAAAGACCCATTGGAGAGTTCATAAATCTTAAGGTCAGCCTTTAGGATACCATACTTTTTGAAATTTTTATTATTTATATGGAAGGACATGATTGACAAACATGACAGGAATGTTAGGCATTCATGTCTTATTGGGCGTTCATGTCCCTTCATGAAAGATGTTGATTTTTATGTCTAATTCAAAGTATACAAGGGCATAATGGTGTTTTTAGTAGTAATATTTTTTTATATTCAATATCTCATTTATCCTAGGTGAAACTATTGGGTTAGGTTCACTAAATGAGCTTGGGTAATGATTAGGGGACTTGAATCCTCTCATTTTAGGTTCATTGTAGAGACAATAAAAGGCACAATATATAGGAATTTAGATCCATTAAATATCCTTATTATAATAGATCTCTAAGAGATTCAATAGTACCACCATAGGTCAAATACCGATTTTATCATTGATTCATATAAATTATCCACTTCTAGTTAAACCAATTACTACATATTAAAATTTAGAGCCCTTCCTTACTTCACATCATAATTTTTAAAGGAAGGGAAGGATACTTTTTTCAAAAATAAACATCAAAAGAGAGAGGGTAAGGTAGAAAAAAATATTGATAAAAGGGAGACAACAAAAGCTTCTAAAACCCAAAACATGTCCAACTACATTTTCACCACTGTATGCTAAGTTTCATGATGGCTCAGGCTCTAGTCACATAAAGAGATGGTTTGAGGAAAAAGGTTAAATATTTAATTTCAATACTCTTTTAATGAATAAACTATAAATATGTCTATAGTTAACTACACATAGTTCCTATCATCTTTCAAATAAAACAAAAATAATCATATAACTTAATTAGAACAACAAAAGTTTGATCTAATTAATGTGTGAATCTTGAATAAAAACACAAATTATAGTCCTATAAAATTGGTTTTTATCCCTTAAATCAGAAAAAGAGTGGAATAAATTTAAGATAACCAAACATATTTACATATAAAAGTCATTTTTTTATTAATCTAACAATGTCTATTTTCAAATAAAGTCAATACATACAAAATATTACATATCTATATATAGAAGAAGAGTGGGTCTCATTTCCTAATATCATGAGTCCACACTCTAGGCCAGCATGGACTGAGGTGGTTGAAACTAAATTATACCAAAGGATCCCATATTCTAAAATAATTAAATAGGACTCCTAGGGTCCGCCAAGAGAGAATCAAGAGGATGTTTGAGGTGGACCACCCCCAACTACCTAAGACATGTTTCAGCTACCAGCACGGTTACCACCAAGTCACATTAATAGTACAAAATATTGAGGTTTATGTTAAGCTCTTAAAAGACCACCTCATCTTGGGAAAACATTCAATTATGAACTTGGCATGACATCAAGGTAGACCCTTCCTCAAAAACCTAGTTAATGCATGTTGTTGACTAGGTTTTTATCTCTAGAATCACCTTGACCTCATGTTTATTGGTTTTTTACACCTTTCTTAGTATAACCTAGTTGAATCGAACCAAATGAACCTTGAATTCCCCTATGTATAGAAAGATGTCATATAGGTGGAAAATTGAAATTATGTTGAACTCTTTAAAATAGGTCAATATCTTCTCCCTTATATTTTCTAGAGGATTGATCACTATTTAAACCAGGGTTAACCATTCCTCGATTGAATCCCTCATGTTCCTAGCATAAGTTTGGTAGAGTTTTAGATCCAATAGAGGCATAATCTTAAGCTCCAATAACATACCTTTTTGAATGAACACCATGATATTTTTTCATTTGTTTTCCATGCATGTAACTCTCTCCAAGTACAATTAAGTGCATTGAATGTGCTCTCTACTCATGTCTAGGGCTCTAGTTACTTATTTAAGAACTACAAATAGTTGCAAAAGGGCCTCATAAACTTGACCAATCATATCTACTGGGAAAGTGATCCTCACATGTGATCCAAGTGCTCTAAATTGATTCCTCATATATTTCATGAGCTTCTTGACAAGTTCATTAGTGGTTTGGAGCATCTACATAGGGTCTTTGGCCACTTTCTCCTTTCCACCATATGTCCTCACTTTGGTGATGGAGAAGATGTAATATTAGGTGCTCCACACCATTGGTTCTCTTTATTAAGTAAAAATATATGTGAGAAAAATCTTCACACTCCTAATTGCTCTATACAATTCACATTGGACATTTAGATAACCTTGATATACCATTATTGGTCTATTTTATTTAATAGGGGATAAGGACTTGAGATAGCTTGGAATAGTGATAATTCCCAAGGTGGTGAAAGGGGATGAAGGTGGGATGGTAAAGGAATATGTATATGGAGGAGATCTATGAGGAGGAGAAGTGGATGAAGGGGAAGGAAACAAGAAAATAAGAGTGGAGGAGGAAGGGGTATAGGATTAAAAAGAGGAAGGATGAATGGGCATCCCCATGGGAATAATTAGGCATGTCATTGGTTAGGGGTCATGTTAACATATGGACCAATGACACCCAAGATCAAGGTGTTAAATAAAAAATAAAGAAATAAATTGATTAAAGTTGAATCCTTAAAGGCCTAGGGTCATAAAAAAGGAGGAATGGGAGGAGTGAGATTAATAAAAGGCCAAGAGTGGGTTACATTTTGTCACTTATTAGGTATATCATCTAGATCAATTGGATCCATTATCATTGTTTAATGGGTCATTGAGGTGGATGGAACTTGTGTTGGGAGAACTACAAAAGTTTCCTTCTTCCTCTTTTGAGGCATCATGCTCAGACTAACATGTGCAATAGTCTAAGGAGTTTTGGTGTCAATTATTATTAGATAAATTTACATCATTAGGGGATTAGTTTTAATAACTATAAATATAAGGACACTATAATTGTTCATAGGGTGCACTCATTTTTAAGGTGGACATTAGGGTAGTTAAAGTGGGGACACTGGTAAGTTTATACACTAGATGAGAAATGCTAGAGCTATTGATGAGGTAACCATGGTGTATGTTGGAACTATAAATATGGGAGACATCAAAATTTTGGCCCTCCTTATAGAAGTAGGAACTACTCTAACTAAACCAATCACTTTCGAAGATGAGGGCCATGTAATTGAAACTATTGGATATCTCAAGTAGGCTATAGGGATTCTTATATATGAAATGGGATAATTGAAGGATAATTTTGAATTGAATATATTGCACATGGATGGATCCAAGGGGACTTAGGTGAATTTGGGTTTTTTGTGATTAAAATTAGGTATGGCCTCACTAAAAAAGTCCTATTGGGAGTAGGGGATCCTAGAGGTGGTTTAATGGGTTCTAATGGGATGGTGGTCATGGGGGAAATAATATATAGGGTCACCACTTGTTAGTTCTAAATCAATCTCACCTCAAGGCTATTATTGACATAAAAGTACAAAAATTATGTTGTTGGTAGTGGAGTGGACCATGGAAGTGGAGGTAGAAGATACAAAACTAAGACTAGGGGAGGTGAAGCTCAAGGGGGAGAGTATTGGGACCCCTTGTATGATCCTTCAATAAATATGCATGATAGTTTCTTTAATATCCTCCCTGGGCTAAGTTGGAGGAGCCTTTAGAGGTGATACTAGTATTTCCTTAGTGATTAGCTTAGCTTGGGCCCACTTCCATTTCTTAATTATCACCTCCATTCTCATGAGTACCTCAACATCACTAGCTAGATTTAGATAAATCTCATCATCCTCATGAGGTTCATGGTCGTACATGATGTTGAGATGGGACATATACTATAATAAAAGGGTGTTTATGATGCCTCATGGGTCCCATTATCTATTATTATCCCTCCCTAAGGTGTATAAATTTATTTTTATCACCATATTTCATAATGAAGGTATATTCTTGTACTTATGGTAGCATATGAAGATTGTAAAATCTAGGCACACCTTTTACTGATAATCGAATGAGTAACCCAATACACCTTTAACCAAATAATAATAAATTTATTTCTCAATGAGGTGTTGTGAGACTTTATAGGGTAAGAGGGATGATATTTTCATTTGCCTTCCACCCAAATGATGGTGTGGTCTTGTTAGTACTAATAGTCTCCTATGGGTAGGATCATCTTCCTAATTTTATCTAAAATCCATAGCATGGGCCTCTCATAATGGACATGTAGACCACTTGGTAGAAGGAATCACAAATATCCCAGATGTGGTTCTTTTAATGATGTGTGTATAGTTTGTATAAAAACACATGGACCACAGAGATGGTAGGGGTCCATGGTGGGAATATAGAAGAATTGAATGTGAGGGTGGTTTAAACCACATACACAAGATAACTTAGCATGTATAATATTTTTCCCCCTCATACCTCACTGACACCCTTGAAAAAATTTAAGTTGATGAGGCTCCCAAGGTCCAAGACTCCCTTTCCCTTAAGTATGATTCTCATTAGAGGCACCCAGAGGATGTTAATGTGTATGACATCTTTTTATGCAAACAAATAATTAAACAATATCATCCCTATGTCAACTCCCTCCCAAAATAGATGAATGGGTTATGCATTGATGTCTTTATTTTTTATCCATTGGTATAGATTGATGGAAAAATCCAAAAAAACCATGTATAATTCATGCATATCATTCCATGTGTCCAGCACATTCTAGTTGTAAACTATGGTGTACTATGAGAGATTGTAATACTACTTAAAATCATTCCTATATATATATATATATATAAATATAATTTTTCTTTAAGACCCCACATAGTATACCATGTCTTGCATGGTAACATGAACACACACAGAGATCCATATCATGTTGTCAAAGAGATCGACATATGGTAACACTTTTGGCTTGGCATTGGCCTTATTTAATCCTTAATCCCATAGAGTATAAAACTAATCGATGAATTAGGTTTCATCCACATAATCATCTAAGGTGGGATTTTATTCATGCTCAATTGCTTAGAACATTTTATTGTAGTGCTCAAAGTAGGCTAGGTCTAATGAAAATGTGGTATCTTTGTATTCAACCTCAAGCATAGGATTGAATATGACATGACTATGGCTAAGAGTTGGGGATTAATTTGGAATTTAATTATAAATCTTAGGGAAGTAATGGAAGCTTAGGAAGGATCTAAAAGTAAGGATACTTGGGAGTTAGGAGTGGTAATAGTAAAATAAACTGCTCTGAGAACTTATATGGTTACAAAATTATCTCTTATATTAATGTAGTTTAAGGTTCATATTTCATGAGTTTAATTTTAATTTGGTGGCATAATTCACTTGGTTATTTCCCAATTTGGAATTTGCTCAAATAATTTTGAAAATGTGCACTCAATTTAGATTTGGTGATGATGAAGGGATGTCTATAAGCCATTAAATCAAATCTTAGTTACCCAAATTTATTAATGCAAGGGTTTGGTAGGCACAAAATTATTTTATCCCTAATGGTTCCTTGATTATCCTCCAATTGATACATGTGTCCTTTATTCATTGGGTACCTCTATGTAGGCTATGTTAACTAGGCACAGTTGGAGTGCCACAATTTTATATTTATATGCATTATAGTTAGTTGTTTAGACCTTAAAGTGAATTTAGGGATCTATTATTGTATCATCATCCAACCTATATCTTTCCTTTCCTTACCCATACCAATTTGATACACTCTACCCTTTAGTGTATAGGAGTTGTTGGCTAATTTTGGCCCACATATGAATCTCTTACATGGTTTGATAAAGTAGTTGATCAAAAGGATTTGGGATAGGTTTGAAATGTTTAAAAGACCATATGTAATGTTAAGATTGCTTGTAATGACTTATAAGTGCTTAACATTCATTTGGTCCTTTATTGTGTTCATCTTGACATTTTGGGTCAAGTGGTAGAAATTATGAGTGGGCATATTGATGAGGCCATATCTCACATATGTGGTAGTTTAAAAAGAAAAAAATCATGTGGGTTTATTTATTTTTGTCCCTAGTTACTATGTGATAAATTTCATATCATTCACTAAAGGGCAGTAAAAGTTATATGCAATCATAAATGCATCATGTCTATAAATCAATCCTAGTTTAGAGAAGATAGAGCATACCTACACTTTCGATTGGGAATAAATTTGTTAAGTGGGAGCATGACCAATATGGAGATCCATTGAACCTAATTAGGGAATCACTTGTCACAATACACCATGCTAGGAAGGGTTCCAAAGGCTATAATATAAAATAATAATGCAATAACCCTAAAAGAGTCCTAGGTTTAATGTTCACTTTATTCTAATAAATAAGAAAGTAAATCTAATCTAGTGCATACAAAATCTTATGGCACAATGTGGGGGTTAGAAAAAAACTAAACTAAACTAAACATATATAGAAGACATATACTTGCATCAATGTATAGATAATCCTAATGCATGGAAGAGAAACACAACTACATTATCTATTTACTCTTACAATGGAAAAATAAAGTTAGGAATACTTACCTTTGAAGATAAAACCACTGAGCCTCAATATCTCCCTTAGCCAAGATGATTCACAAGATATTGTTGTGGTATGTAAGGATAATAAATACAAATTATCTCTAGGCTACACAACCTATCTATGCATCTAAAATACTTATCCATAAGACAAGATCTATATCTCGAAAGAAAGTATGGAACCCTAAGCTTTATTCCTCAACTAGAATGGCCAATAAGCAGATGTTCATTCACACTTATTCTTCATTGCTTCTCTCTTTTAAAATGGTGGAAATGAAATTGTATATATAGGTGGATATTTCCATAAATCATTCTAAATATGTTAGTTATATGGGGTTGATCCAATCAACCTTATATGTTTTTGGGAGATAAATCACTAGGTCTCAAGCTGGGTTGACCAAAGGGCTAACAAAACACCAAGTGAAAAATATCCATAAATAGTATAAGGTTGACCTAATCAACCCTATATAGTAATCAAAGGATAAAAAATATACAGGGTTGACCCAGTTGACCTAGTACAATCAATTGGTGAAAGGGGGCCAAGGTAAGAGAAAAGAGGATAAAACCTAACAAATGACTAGAATGGGTAAAACTAAGAAAAATAAGATTAGGGTAAATGGTTTTAGGATACAAGTGTGTAGATGGAAAGTGGTAAAAGGGAAAATAATCTTATGAAGCACTAATGGTCTTTCCACCCCTTTCCTAATGCACCCCTTAAAGCATACACTCAGAGAGATTGAGACTCGATGGGTTCTTTTAAGATAACAAGTGTTAGTAATCAATAAAAGTTTGAAGATATTATGTGTATACATATGACCTACTTGATCACATGTCATGTAAGTGTAACATGGGATGGTTATTTGAGATAGAACATGATAACACACAATGTTAATGCTAAGTGTAGCAAGCAACAAATAAGATGAATGAAAGGATAAAATTGAAAAACACATACCTTTACCTACCTTAATGTTATAGATAAAAGAAGTAGACTATAAGAGAAATTGAAGGTATCTAATGTGAAAAACATTAGGTGAACCTATAAACGTTAGTGCAAAAGAAAGCCAAAAATTGAATTTTTTGGAAAATAGGCATATTATAGTGTAAAATATTCTCTACATCATCAACAATCCAATGCATTTTATGGTTTTAAAAATGGATGATTAGAAATAAAGAGAAGTCTTATGGTTAATTTATACTTGTGAAAGAGAGAAGAAGAGATCTGGAAACTAAGTGAGCTAGGATGGTGAGGAGATGATAGGATAGATGAGGGGGAGCTCCAAGAGAAACAATGAATTCACTATAGGTATGCAACTATGAATCTTAAGCTATTTTTGGAGAAATTTTAATGAATTAAGTGTATTTTTAGTTTTTTTTTTCTTTTTTTTTTTTACCATTTATAGATGTTATAATGAAGCCAAATTAGATTTTATAGGTAAGAAAATCCAAGATATGGAATGGGTTTGAAGGAACTAGGGAGAAAACTAAAAAAGGAACTTTTTGAAGAAAATGCAAGGGGTCAACAATGAAAAACAACTAGGTCAACCTAGTTGACCTAGTAGGCTAAAAAGGAGGAAAATCCACACTACCAACCTAATAGGTATGTGTCGACCCTATATGTTTTATAAACTACTAACCTAGTAAAATTTTGGAAACTAATCCAAAAAGTACATAATGATAACATAGTACTAGGGAGGGGAAAATAAGAGGGTTGAATTAGATTTTTAAGTCAACTAGGTCAAAAATAGGGAAATTTTGGTCAAACTAGGTTGACCAAAGAACTAGAATGGTATAGAAATGCATGTAAAAGGCTGAAAGAAGGCTAGAATGGCTCAAAATGTCCAAGTAAGGGCAAAAAGGACCAAGTAGGCTAAAAATAGGTAAAAATGAATGAATCAAATCAATTTAATCTTGTTTTTGATTTAAATTGTAAAAAGAATGTCTTATGATTATACATGACATAGAGGATCTAATACGTCTTTTATTGTTTCTTAGTTGTAGGGATGACCCAGATTCTAGAGATTGGTATATGTTTCTTGGATAATAGATCTACTAGAGTATCTAACAATAAGAGATAGAGCTAGGCTAGTTTTTATAGGCCTAAGAGGGATAACTGATATGTGTAGGATTCTACTGAGTGTGGATCTATTAGTCATGTTCTTTGGATGTTGGGAATGATTGACTAACACTTTTAGATGGGAGGTGGATGGGGATGTGGTAGAGGTAGATATCACTCTAGAGGATCTACATGTAATCCTAGGACTACCGGTATCAAGAACATCAGTGACTTAAAGTATACTAGATAACATGGAGAAGAAGAGAGCCTTAGTCATGTGGGCTATAGGATCAAATATGATATTGGAAGGCAAGAGAGTTAGTATGTATGAGGTATATACATTAAAGGTTTTAGATATCTAGAAGGTTATGATAGGAATTGTGACACAGTGAGTAGCATGTCATAAGTTAGATGATAAGGTACCACTATTCATGGTAACCTTGAGCAGGGTGATCTTAGAGGAGGAAGTACTATATGATCTTGAATCTATCATTTAGGTCTAACTTATGAATGATATGTATGAGGTTCTAGTTAGAGGGTAAAATTTGATAGGATCAATCATATTACTAATGACTTAGATATATAAGAGGTTTACCATGTATTGGTTAGCTAGGTTATCCCATGTGGTCAATGATATGTCACCTTGAGTGTAAAGATGGAGAAAAGACTAGGTAGCATGAGTCATGCCCCACATGCCAATATTATAGATAGTGAGATGCATTGACATAGTGTGGTAGCCATATGTGTACATAATGACTACATGGCTAAACTGGGACATAGTTACACCAACTATAGTGAGGATAGAGGTGGTTGAACACTACACCTAGTTGAGAGAGCCACATATGATATCATGGGTACTAGGATAGATGTTATTGCCTCATCTAATGACACCAATATTGATGCCTGAGTAGTGAGCTCAACATGTGAGAGAGCTATGAGGGATGAGGGGACTAGGGCCACTAGTGATGAGGCCAATAATTGGACCACATCATGAAGACCATGAATTGGGAAAGCACAATAAGTAATAGAGTAAGAAGAGATAGGTGCAAAGGTAGTGGCACCAGAGATACCACTACTAATTCTATAACAAGATGAACTATGACCATTGAGGACATGGTATCGATAGAAGAAAGAGGAACAAGAAAGAGTGGAGACTATCACCATACTTGATGTTCCAATAGGTGAGCCATAGGATATTTAGATGATAAAGATGCCACTAAAGCATAGGATAAAGTGGATGAAAACCATGAAAACTAGATTTAAGCTTAGGAGACAACCTATAAAGGAGGTATTAGGAGGTTGCATAGATGGGGAGACTATGTTAGGTGGTCATAAAGATGGTGAGACCATAATGGTTGAGACACAAATAGGTAATAAATATGATTAAATTATTGCTTAATTTTTTTATTTTAAAGTAGATACTAGAGATAGATAGATAGATATTGTGAGATATAACAGTGATCTAATATCTATCTAGTTTGCTTTTGTAGGCATAGATGAGGATGGGTAAGAGAGATGGGGGTCCCTTGTGAGGGGTGAAATTTATGACATCCTATATGAGAATATACAATTGTATGACCCTACTACATTAGAGGACCCTATTGTACCATTTACCCCACCTAAGGTGAGCTAGTTTAGATTAGCAGGGGAGGTAGTAATGCAAATACGAGCATAAAAAGAGAGGATGTAGACACCATCATAGATGGGTGAAAGCAAGATAAAATCATGGTAGGCCTTGGTAGAGAAGAGTTATATGCATATATATATAGTGATGTAGATGACACAGGCACATACAATTACCCTAACTCATATAACATAGGTGCAGGAGTAGGAGAGAGTGACACACATGGTGACCTTAGCCTAGTTGGCATAGGTACAAGCATAGGTGGCACATATAGAGGGATAATTAGATGAATTGAGATCTTATAATACCTCTTTATAGTTTAATATTTAGAAGAGTCAAACCAAGGCCTTGGTAGGTAGCATGGCTAGACCATGAGATAGACAAGATGGAACCCAACCATAGAGCTAGAGCATTATATATGGTTGTACTAGTTGTATCAAAAATTCATGATATATATATATATATATATATATATATATATATATATATATATATATATATATATATATATATGATGTATCATTTTTGTATATTGATGTTGATTGTGTATGTTGTTATTATCATGGTTGTGGTTGTGGATGCTTTGGATATATTTCTTTCTAGCACATGTATTTACCTATTTTTTGTATATGCTATAGGAAATATATGAGATGTGGTTTATTTTATAGCATTATGTAGGACACATACATGGTTAAAAATAAACAAACAAAAGGACTTGGTAAAATATAATCAATCAAAGATGTAGTACACACTATTTCAAGTTGGGAAATATGTAATAACAAAAAAATGACTAAGTATAAAGAACCAAGGGATGGTAAAACAAGATGGTAAAAAGGAATTTGTTTTTAAAACCAAAGTGAAAGATTTTTCCACCAAATTAAAATAAGTAAAATTCTACTAAATCGCATTGGGAAGTATGAAAATAATGTAATGAAATGGAAGGTATCCAAGAGGGAAAAAATGGTATAAAAATAAATGAATTAAGTAAATCAATCATACTAAATCATGTTGGGAAGTATAAAAGAAAAAAAATGGAAAAAATATCGGTCTTAAATTGATGACACTAATTCAAGTTAGGAAGTATGAAAAAATCAAGAAATGGTTGTATTTTGACATGCACTCAAAAAATAAGAAGATAAAAGTGAAAGAGAAATTAAATAAGCATAAAACACACTAAGTCAAGATAGGAATCATATCAATGATGTGTAACTTCATAATCAATCACATCTAATCTCATATTTGATAAATGTAATTTTGTTTATGACTTGTATTATTAGAAAATTTTATGAGGAATGTTGGGTCCTATCTATGGTCTTATGAATAAACTCAAAAATAGAGTACCATTGGAGTGGAATTAATATGAAAAATCAGGTAATAAAGGATATGGATAATAGGAAGGGAAAATGTGGTAATTTGTGAGGAACATCATGTCCTATCCATGGTTTTACAAAGCAACTCATAAATGAGATCCCAAGGGGAGTGATCAGTAGACAAAATAATATTTATCAAGAGTAAATATGAGGGATATAGGGATGAAGAAGGGAGTGTAAAAATTAAGACTTAGTCATCTTATGAGAAGACCTGAGGAGAGAAGAGGCATACTAAGGACATGAGTAAACACTAAGTGATTAGTGACATCAATGTGAAAACGAAACCTATTCACTATAGACACAAAGATTTGTAGGCATATAAACATGCTACTAAGATCAACTCATGAAGGTAGATTAGCACAAAAAAGGGTAAAATGGACCTACCTTCCCATGATGTGTTCCCCATTCCTTAGGACCCCTTATAGAGCTATCAGTCTACTATGAAGATTGGGTACTTACATGAGAAAGTAGGTAGAACTAAAAGATTTTTTAATTCTCCTTTTATAATCTACTGGACTACTGCACCCCAAAGGACCTTGGATCTATTATGAGGCAAATTGTGGAGTTTTAACTTTGAATATAAGAAGGATACGTGCTCTTAATCACATCTTTTAGTTTTATTTGACTTTTAAAAATATTTTTTCCTTTTATATCATTACCTTTTGTAAAATTATTTGGATTTTAAATTTTTATGGATTTTAAAGATTCCTCCTCCACATGTATTTGGAATGACCAATCATGAGAGATGTAGTGATACACATGAATGAAATTTAAGTGAAGGCTGAAGGAAGCTAAGTAACCAAAGACAAAGAATAAATAGGACACTTAAGCTTAATAATGAATAAGCATGTGATCTCAAGTCTAAACCATGTATATGTTTAATTTATGACAAAAGAAGAAGGGAAAAAGGAGATCCAAAGGTGGAGCAATATACGGAAAGTATAATGAGATACATTATTTTCTAACTGATCACATGGTAAAAGGAGACATAAACAAAGGGAATAGGGTTTGTATAACCAAGTCAAAATGATAATTATCTATGAAAAATATAGATAAGAGAGTAAACAATCATGAAGAAACAAGAAGAGAGATTTGAGAAAAAATCAAAAAAGAAAGAGAAAACAATGATAAAAAAAATACAATCATATGCAAATATAAATGATTATATAATTAAGATTTAGTACAAAAGGTAAAATCACTATATATAAGAAAAATATGAATGTGACAGTGTCAAATGATATAACAGATAGATAAAAATAAAATTAGAGCACACGTCCAATCAAGATGTAAATAAAAATGCAACATGAATGTGATCATAAGTATTGATAAATATGCCCACACACATTATCCAAGACATTAGATAAATCTCTATGAAGATAGATACAAACTGATGCTAGTGTCTCATCAATCTTCAATGAAAACTAGGAAAAGACTTCTATTTTAATCTCCTTAACTAAAAAAGTAGGAATTCTCAAGGGATCATGTTGAGGAGGAAAATAAGGAAAGGGATGATCAAGAGAATGCATAAGATTGGGATCTATGGAATATGTAGGAATCACTAGTGGAGAAGGATCCATAGGTGAAGGACTCATGAGTAGAGAAGGATCCATAGGTGAGGGAAGGTCCATAAGTGAAGGAATCATGAGTGAAGGCATAGAAGGTGATGAAAGGACCACATGAGGGGATGGAACCACTAAAGGTAGAGACATGGGAGAAGAAGGAGCTTCCTTATTATGGGTATGAATTATGGGAGGAATAGAATAAGGTTTATGAATAACTATAAGGTGATCCTTAAGGTATTATTGAAGGATGTGGAAATGATCAATGTGATGGGTACCACATTGGTACCACAGACAATAAATATCACCATACTTAGGTATATATTTAGGTAGAACCTTTAAAGGAGGTATGGATTTATCTAAAGAGAAGAAGGATGAAAAGTGTTAATATATTATCATAGCTTGTGATAATGGGTAGAAGAATGATTATCTATCTCATAGAAGCAACATATATGCTTGTGAGTGGTCTTAGGAGAAACACTCATAGAAGGAGGTGTAACAAGAGTGGAAGAAGATAGATAAGACTCATCAACCCATTTTTTGGGTAATGGATCCATCTAATGCAAGGGAAGAAAACCATCGCCAAGGGAAGGTGATGATGGAGGAGGAATGGAACTAGGTTCAACAAGAGCAAGAGTGGGAATGGGCTCTGATAAGGGATATACTAAGGGAGAATCAGGATCTCTAGAAGGTCTAAGAAGGGTCACACCAATATTAGGAGTAAACCAAATATGGTGATAATAATACCTATAAAAATGGTAAGGCTCGATCATAGCATGATCTATGAGCATACTCCTACGAGGCTCCTTAGAAACTAAAGGTGTTGGCATCATCTATACCCTATGATAAAGAGGGAAAATAATAAAATTAGGAACTATAAATTAAGGAAGATATGTGAAAAGACTCAAGTAAATAAGAATGATAATGGACAATCTTAACATCATGGGCATGTACAAGACTACCTAAGAATGGATCATCTAAAGAATAACCATCATCATAATTGGGGTGTGAATATCAATGACATAAGTAGGGATGACTTTGTCATCCAAGGATGTGTTATGAATATAATGATGAGTCTTGGTCAAGACTATGGTAATATCATCATAAGGAGGCTTGCAAGAAAAAGTTTGTAAAGAAGTAGGAAGTTGTGAAATGAGGTGAGGTGAGAGATCATAAGTTTTAATATTTAGGTTGATCTCATTAGGCTTATCATCATCAAAATATAATAGGTTAGGGGGAATTTTACTAATGAGTTTAGTATTCCCATTTTAACCTTGAGTTGAATTAATGGGAAAGTTAAGACACTTAGACTCATGGAATGAAATGTTAGGCAAAGGTTCAAGAGTAGGAATCTTGAAAACATCACGGTCTTGGAATTATTTGAAATTATAAGGGTTAGTGTCACCTTGAATACTATAAATGCCTCCATTATGAGGGAATTTAATGCATTGGTAGGTGGAAGAATAAATGACTATCATACAATGAGTCCAAGGCCTATCAATCAAGATGTTATAAGAAAGAGGAAATTTAAAGATCATCACCTTCACATGGACAATGACATGTGGGATATTAATTGGAATCCACACACAACCTAGAGGAGGAATTTTACTTATATCATATCCTTAGCAACTATTTCATGTATAATTGAGATTGGATTTTGAATATCCAAGGGTTTTAATGAAGTTGAGAGAGATAATGCAGTTTCCAAAACTCTCATCAATCAAGTCATGCTTAACTTGGATATCACCTATTTGATCACTAGTGAATAAGGGAGGATCATACACATGAAGTAGAATCTTGTCAGGAATCATAAAATCTATAAAAATTTTTAGAAAAGACAAGTGTCCATAATTTCATCAATGTTGATAAACATCTCTTCACATAATTATATTATACTATCCTCAAATATAAATAAGGCTACCTCCCATTCCTTCTAGGGGAGGATGAGGGACATTCATCTTGAATAATATAAGATGGTTTCAATGATGTGGAGAAGTCCTCATAAGCTAAAGGAATAGAATTTGTGATGGGATATTAGTGAGTTTTACAATGGGATCCCACTCATCATAACCCATAATAATGTTGTTAGATATAGGTGTATAATGATTAAGAAGGTCCTTAAAAGGAGTGGAAGTACATTGGAATTTATGTTGGTAATAAGTAAAAGTCTTAAAATAAGGTTTTAAATCATGTTGTGATGATGAAGTAGCTAGTTCAAGTTGATTTTGAGAATTTGTATAAGATGTGTTAGTATAATTTTGAGTATCATTAGTTTTAGAAGATGGTGGAAGAGTGGTAGAAATAGAATAGGAAATGTTATTCAATGGATAATCAAAAATTGAATCATTAAAAGTAATAAGGTCATCTTTCCTCAACTCATTTAAATTATTTGGAGAATAATCCTGGATAACATGATATGTTCTATATGAAGGAGTGTAGATAGGTTTGGAATAAATAAAAGTAACCACCATTCACATATTAGTCATGTTAACCACATTATCTTATAAAGTGGGTCAATAAGACTTTATACATTATTGGTAGAAGGGATGGCTTTATCTTGATTGTCTTGTATAGGTTGATGATTAGGAAGAGGGTCTTTGTAGATATCCAAATGAGCATTAGCTTGGCTCAAGGCTTGAGATTTTATCATGTGATTTATGTTCCTTAAAATAAATTTCATAAGCTTATTAACCCTTTCAAATGATGGAATTGTGATCAAAATTAGGACCAAGAAGAAAGTCCATAGCTAAATTATGAAGTTGTCAATAGGTCTCATGAGAATGACCCTAACTAGAGTAAAACCAACAAAACTTGTTAGGATCATACCATGATTTCATAGGATAGGTAGGGTCAATTTCTTATGGGAGAGGACTAGGTAGACATTTAATAAATTCAACTAAGGATAGAGGTTTATGAACATTAATGTTGTTTGATAAAGATAAGTGAGGATTGATATATTATCGAGAAGGGGGAGATGGTTCTGATGAAGGGATAGGAATGATAGCTTGAACATTGTGAATGGTGTCATAATAATCGGTAACACCATCATTGGTAACATTATGATTTTTGTTCTTAAGTAAGAGATGAGGACCTATAGAAGGTTTGGGTGGCTCAAATTTATGCATAAGTAAATCTTGTCATTTATCTTGGTCAATATCTTCCTCCAATGTACATGGAGAGAGAGTGAAGACTCACTATTGAATTTTAGGAAAAAGGACATTGATAAAGATATGGAAAATATTATCACCATCCATGTTATGTTCACATTTATTTGACAAAGTTTTCCATCTTTTAACAAAGGTTTTAGTGGTTTTGTTTTTGAGTTGTTTTCAATTTATGAAGTGGGCCAAAGTGTTTTCAGCAAGATCACTAGTTTGGAATTCCTGAACTAAAGTATTCACTAAATCCTCCAAACTAGAAATGGAATGAGTTCTAAGTTGGTTGTACCAATCCAGGGCATCACCTATGAAATTTTTGGCTAAGAGTTTCATAGCGGTAAAGGTGTTCAATTTGACCTAATCCTTATAAAGATTTCCAAATGTTTTAAGATGAAGCGTGGGATCAGTTGATCCATTAAAATAAATTGTATGTGTGATACCTCCTATATCAATATTAGAAATTTTAGTAGAGAGAGGTTCATTTTGGAGATGCTTAATATTTTTGTTGACCAAAGGAGGTTGAGGAAAGAGATTACCTTGCGAATATCAAAAAGGATGAGGAGGAACATTTTGGTTATATATCCCCTAAGCCATTGGTTAGGGATGAGATTAAAGATGAAGAAGGTGGTTTTGCATTCTCATCATCTGATTTATATTATGAGCTTGAAAAGTATTCATTTGATTGAGTGTTTGTAACAATAGTTGATGTTTTTGATTAACATTATTAAAATCCTTAGAGTTGGTGTTAGTGGCTTGGGTATCACTACTGGTGTTGATAGGATCTTGAGAGGAATTATGAGAATGTGAGGCACTCGTGGAAAAATTTGCTTATGTAGCAAAAGATGGACTAGTGAATGGTTGAGAAGAAGAAGCACTAGTATCATTATTACCTTGAGTATAAAATGATGCACTAGTGTAAGGATTAAGGATAATGGATCTTATGAGATGCCCATTAGATGTACAACATGCCATGTTAGTGGATCTACTAGGCATAAAGATGGAAGAAGTTAGAGAAGAAGAGGTCATGATATGATAAGGGGTAAAAATTGAAGAAGAGGTCATGATATGATAAGGGGTCAAAATTGAAGTAAGAGGCTAAGAATAAAAGAAATTGGCACCCCCAAATCTAGTTGAGAATGTAGGAGTACGTGAATGAAGCTCTTCAGATTGACCACTAATCATAAGACTTTAAATATTACAAGGATCTTTTTCTTGATGTTGAAGAAATTTAGAGATAAAGAAGAGAATTTTAGGTGTATACTCTAATTTATGTTGGTATTCTAATGATAAAATAGTATTATGCTATGAAGAGGTATTAGGAAGGATCTCGTAGTTCATTGTGCAAGCGGAAATATGAACATTAATAGCATCCAAGAGAGGAGCCTTACTCTATCTATGGGATACCCTATGAGGGTTGGTAAAATTCATCATGTCTATTGACTACAAATAAATGTTTTCATCAAGCGAAAATTCCATGATGAAGGGAAAGAAGGATATATGAGAAAGAAAGGAAACATGAAATGATAAAAATAGTACAGGGTCTACTGGGTTGACCTATCACAAAAATATGGTCTAAAAATAGTATAGGGTTTATTAGGTTAATTTAGTACAATAAACATAGACTAAAAAAAGAGAAGATAGGGTCTATAAATATTATAGAGTTGACTGGGTTGATCTAATATAGTGAACAGGGGCTAGAAAAAGGTACAAGGTTGACTAGGTCAATCTAGTATAGTAGAAAAAGAAAATTAGAAAATCTATAATAGATTTGTGAATTAAAACAATATAAAATTTTTCAAGTAATTTGAGAATAAATAATAGAAGGGAAACAAATAGTCAATTAGATTAATGCTAGCCAATCCAATTGAAGCATACAACACAAAACCTTTCACCAATGCTGGCTAATGCAAGTTTTTTAAATACAAAATTTAATTGAGCAAAGATAAGCAAATCAACTTAAAAATTAAAGAGCTAAAAAATTGGTCAACTTGAATATTGATTAGATTTATTAGATATGATTTTAAATGTGATGGAAAGTTGGCTATAAGTAAGGAACTAGAATGGAAATCTAAGGATGGTTTTAGGTAGTTTGGGCTAAAAGGGATCTATAGTGGTAATGATACAGGCTTGGTATTAGGGCCTCACCCCTCACTTCACAAACCATAGTGATAAGGGTCTCGAGTGCTTAGATACAATATACCAGTAACCATACTTTATACTTGATCAAAGCATCAAGTCAACTTCTTCCTTGGTGATGAAATACAAGTAGGTTGGCCTTAGGTAAACAAATGTTAAAATTCTTGTTTAGATTTTATGATTTGGTCTTGTTTGCATAAAATATAAAATAGTGAAACTAAATGATTAAATGAAAACCACCTAATTAAGCTATGTGATATATTCTAACCATGAAAATAATAAGAAATCAAAGTGTGAATTTATGACTAGCATATAAGGTTAATTCCAACTTTGAAATAAGGTATAATGTTGATATAGTCAATAGTGTATGCAAAAAATATAGAAAAGGGTCAGTAGGGTCAAACATGTATTATAAAAGCAAGGTCTAAAAATGAACAGGGTTAATAGACTCAACTTAGTTATCCAAAAAATACATAGAATACAAAATTGGGTTAGTAGGGTGATCTAGATGACTATGCAGGGGCAGTTTCAAAGACTACAAATTGTAAAAGGAAAGATTGTAAAGAAAGAGATAGAGAGATATAAAGGAACCTTGGTGGATCAAAAATGCAAAAAATAAAGATTATTGTTCAAGAACCTTGATGTATGCTTTCAAATTATGCTAACTAAGTTGACTAAGTTGATCAAGTTTTATTAAAAACTTGATGCTAAAAGTCTGAAAATGTACAGGGTCAATTGGGTTAACCTAGTAGTCTGGACTATGATGACAATTAGGGCAAATTATGCAATAAATCAACTCATGCACTGTAAGATTGAGTTAAACACATAGAGAGTTATTTAAACATAAAATATTTAGCATAATCTGATTAATTATCATTCAAATCATAATACAAATATACATGAGACTCCTCTCCTAAAATATAGGGGAGTTACAAACAACTTAACCCAAATATATGAGTTGGTTTATCAATACCAATCATGTATAACAATATAATATGCTAAAATATATTCATAATATTGTTTATAACAATATTCCAAGTACTAAATATTACCAATTACAATTTACCTCTTGGTAAATAGCTCAAAACTAACACCACATGAATACTATCCTCAACATTCACCTCCTAATGTGAACATGGGGAGAATGTATCCCTATATTGTAACTAACCCATACTCATGATCCCTCATAAATTTTTTCAATGTGGTAAACCTAAAAACATAATAATAGATGGTTTTTAATGTGGTGAACCATCAACCATGACTACAAATGGTTTTAAATGTGGTTAACCACCAACCATAGCTATAAATGGTTTTCCAATGGATAACTAGCAGCCATAACTACAAATGGTTTTCAATGTGGTTAACCACCAAACACAAAATCATGAAGTTACAATATTTATTTTATCCTCATCAAAAAAATGATACAAGAGTGAATACAAGGATATAAGTTCACATTTTACACTCTTTGAACAAACATGTATCACCAGTTCTTATTTTGGAAATATGCACAATGGAAATGAAAAAACACACCATACTATATATGTTACCAAAAAATTGGTATGGATCCATCATTGGAAATTAATGAGAGGTCATTGAAATAATTCTATCCTCCATGGGTCCTCTATCCTCCATGCCTCCTCCTCCAATATATGAAATTGCTTACTCAGTCAATGAAGATTTAAAGCTCAAATGAGGAGAAACTCCTCCATAATTTGGATGTTGCATACAATCAAAAATGCATCCATTACTCTTTTTTTGAATTTTTTTTATTTTTTATTTTTTATTTTATTTTTTCACAATAGACCTTAAAAAAATGAACACTTTGGATTTTGGATAAAATACAAAACATTAAAATACCAAAAGATATTTGATACTATTCAAACTTTTGAAACATATGATTATAATATAACTTTTTACAAAATCCAAATACTAAATAATGACCATTTTATTGATTATTTTAACACATTAAAATAATATAATCATCTAAACCTAAATAAGACCATGCAACTTTGACATATTTTTGACAAAAAAAAACATACTTATAAATACTATACCTTAAAAAATGATTTATGACTTCCAATGATATACATAAGACTATTAACTTCCAAATTAAAGTTTTATATGACGTAAAGACATAACAGATGGACTAATCAATAAATATATGATAATCCTAAATAAGTACTTTAACTTTAAAAATGCTTAATAAACTTCTTGATACAAATAAACTCGATGTAGAACCACTTAGTGAACATTGAACCAAAATAATAGCCTCAAAATATGGAAGTACCACATAATTGATCACCTTATTTTGTGAACAAAATGGAAAAATAGGGGGCAAGATTAAAGTTGTGAACAAGATCTAAAAATGAATGCAAGCATGAATAACATATTTAAAAATAATTGTGAAAAGGTCTATAAGGAGCTGATAATGCATATGGATTGAACCTGAATGAATGACATTGGAGAAGTTTATTAGTTCACCATGATAAACTAAATACATCTATGAAGATTCAAAATGTTGTCGATGCAAAAATTGTATTCTTTTTTTTCCAGCCCAAATATGGAGGAATGTTTTAACTATTAGATTTTCTTGATTTTCACCAAACACTTCTTTACCAACACCAGGCCTTGCTAAATTATATTTTCCAATGCATAAGTTGATACTAGCATGTAGATCGATAAATAAATTTAATATGTGAAGATAAATTACTATGAATGACCAAATTATCATGAAGTTAGGATTTCATGGTGCAATGTGAGATTTATACAATAATATTTAATTCACACAATGAAATATGATCATATGAAATTTTCACTCAAGTCCAAATAGAGCTGATCTAAATGGAATTAGTTGGCAACTATAATTTCACATAGAAAACATACAATAGGTAGACCACTATTGTCATTATTTGAGGTAGTATAATAGAGTTTAATTACTATAAATGACTCAATACTGATGTATATGTACATAATCCATAAAAAACAAATCATGAGTAATGAACAATAGTTGAGTAGAGCCTCTCATGTTACTCCCACCATGGTCTAAAGCTTGTTTTGATACTAATGATGATAATTGGGGTAAATTATGAAATGAATCAACTCATGCACTATAAGATTGATCTAAACACATAGAGAGTTATTTAAATATAAAATATTTAGCATACTCTAATTAATTATCATTCAAATCATAATCAAAGTATATAGGAGACTCCTATCCTAAAATATAGGGGATTTAAAAACAACTCAACCCAAATACATGAGTTGGTTTATCAACACCAATCACGTATAACAATATGATATGCTAAAATATATTCATAATATTATTTATAACAATATTATAAATACTACATATTACCAATTATTATTTACCTCTCGATAAATATCTCAAAACTAACACCATGTGAATAATATCCTCAATAGACTAGATGTTTAAAAAACTGAAAACCTATACTAGGTTGACAGGGTCGATCCAGTAGCCTATACTTAACATTCTATGAATAAAATTTAGATACTAGGTTGACAGAGTCAATTCAGTATGGTAAATATATGATAAAAACAATGATGAAAGAAATGAAATAAGGTAAATCAATCCTACAAGGGTTACTTCACATCAGGTTTACCAAAATTTATGTAGTTAGAAATGCATCATCTCTATAAATCAATCCTAGCTCAGAGAAGATAGAGCATACCTCCACTTTCAATTGGGAATACATTTGTGAAGTAGGAGCATGACCAATATGGGAATTCACTAAACCTAATTAGGGTATGACTTGTCATAATACACCATGCTAGGAAGAGTTATAAAGCCTACAATCTAACACAATCATGAAACAACCCTATAAGAGTCCTGGGTTTAATGTTCACTCTATTCTAATAAACAATAAAGTAAATCTAATCTAGTGCACACTAAATATTGTACCAAAAAGTGGGGTCTATAAATAAAACAAACTAAACTAAACATGAATACAAGACATATACTCATGTCAATGTATATGGAATCCTAATGTATGGAAGAGAAGCACAACTACATTATCTATCTAATCTTATAAAGGAGAAATAAAGTTAGGAATACTTACCTTTGAAAATGAACCCATCAAGCCTCAATCTCTCCCTTGGTTAAGGTTCTTTGCAATATATTGTTTTGGTATGTAAGGATAACAAAGACAAATCATCTCTAGGCTACATAACCTATCTATACATCCAAAATACTTCTCCGTAAGACATGATCTGTATGTCCAAAGAAAGTATGGAACCCTAATATTTATTACCCAAGTAGAATAGTCAATAAGCATATGTTCATTCTCACTTATTCTTCTTAGATTATCTCTTTTCAAATGGTTGTAAATGAAATTATATATATACATGGATCTTGTCCTAAATCCTTCCGAATATGTCAACTATATGGGGTTAACCCTATATGTTTTTGGGAGATAAATCACTAGGTCTCAAGCTAGTTCAATCAAAGGGATAAAAAAAATCCAAGTGAAAAATACCCCTAAATAGTATAGGGTCAACCCATTCGACCCTATATAGTAATCCGAGTTTGAAAATTGTACAGGTTTGACCCAGTCGACATAGTATAGTCAACTATTGAAAGGGGGTCAAGGCAAAAGCAAGGATGATAAAGCATGCCAAATGACTAAAATGGGTACATCTAAGAATAATTATATTAGGGTAAATGGTTTTAGGAGACAAATGTGTAGATGATAAGTAAAAAAAGGGATAAAAATCTTATGAAGCACCAATGGTCTACCCACCCCTTTTTTGGTGTACCCTTTAAGGTGCATACTTAGATAAATTGAGCTCAACAAGTTCTTGTAAGATATAAAGTGTCAGTAATTGATAAAAGTTTTAAAATATTATGTGTATACATAAGTTATGCATATTGAAATTTTTATCCTTAGTCATATTTTACTAAGTCTCCCATACTTAGCTGAATGAACTAGAGTGTCGTTAGGATGTCATGTAGGAATGAATGGACTAGTCAACTTGATCATGTTTGTAGACACACTTAGAAATATCTCAAGACCATTAGATCAAATGGGTTTATCCCTTCTAGTCTAAATAACATCTCCTAAAAATTTGGTGACTCCATGACTTTTGTTCTTCAAGTTATACGCCTTCAAAAATAGACTTGCAATGTAAGACGTTCATGCTAACATCAATTTTAAGACACTAAAATATCTATCTATGCCTAAATTTGATATTCTATAGGGTGTAAAATACATTCTATGAGATTTTAAATATTGACTAAAATATGTTAATTTTAATCTCTGTAAACTAACTATTATGGTTTAAATAATGGGTCCCATTTGATTTAATAGTTTGTGTTTAACTGCTCATATAGATCTAACAACAAGTGAAGGTCAAAGGGGTTAGTTAATCTCAAAAGAAAATGTGTGCATGATAATTTTCAATAATGTGTTCAATTGGTAGAGGATCAAAAAAACATGGACATTCATATAGATTGAAATCAATGGAGTGAGATAAGTCAATATGTCAACAAGCCTAGTTAGATTTAGACAACTAATTAGAAAAAGGTGAGATTAGGATTTTTTTCAAAGGTTGAGAATCCATTTTTGACCATGGAAAATGAGGATTTTTAGGTTCATCTTATGACCATTAAAACTCATTAAAATTCTATGGAGCAGTTAAAGGGATGCAGTCAAGTATAAGGAATATAAAGGACCTCCAATGGATATTAATATAGACCTTTGGTTTGACATTTTATGGCTTACAAGGTTAGTTCTTGTGACTATATTTTCCATTTTTAAAGAAGGACCTAGGAACAATGAACTCTTATTTCTTTTAGAGATATAGTGGGTCTATTTAGACCTATTATGATCAAGAAAAAAGGTTAAATGGTCTATAGGTCTAAAATAATATGGAAAATTATAGGAAAAACCAATAATATTAGATTCATTTTCCACCTATAGATGGACTTATGATCCAAACATGAAGATAAAGTAGAGATGTGATTAATTCAAAGAGGTCTTCATCCTTCAACATGGACATAGTCTCAATAATTAACTACCTAAAAGCACAAATCCATGATTCAATAAGATCCATGAGCATGAGGTTTTGTCCTAAAGTGAGATATGACATGAATGGTCAAAGAAAAAGGTCTAGTGTTGATAACTATATTTAGGAGCATTCAACTCATCTTCAGAACCTTTGGGGACTTTCTCACTCAATAAACCATGAATAATGTCCTAATTGATCAAAAAGGTTATAAGGATTTAATTGGATAAGGAGCAAAGGGTGGTGGCTTAGGTTCAATTAATGACCTAGGAAAAAGTTTTCTTTTTTTGATGGTGTGATCCCACATCCTTTCTTTCTATTTCTCTCTTCTCCTATATATCCTAGTCTCATTCCCATTGAAGGAGTTCTCATATTTTAGATTTTTTTATCTTTTTGGGAAACATGGATACTCTTTGGGATAATTTAAAGTATTCTTATCTTGATTAGGATCGACCCTATCAATCATTTGTAATTGATACAATATGATGATTTTTTCCCTACCTCTTGCCTTGGATATATTTTGGTAAGTTGTGCATGATGGCATTGTGTGAAGGAGAATCTTCCTCATCTATGGTCCTTCTTTTTGAATTTGTTTAGGGATTTTTCAATTATGATTTTAGTTTTAAATTAGTGTTATAATATAAACCTCTTCTATGAAATACTTATGTAAGTGGCTTGATCTTGAGGTTGTGTCAGCTAGTACTATCTCCTGTAGATCTAGTGTGGGTTCAAGCTTATGGGAGCTTACCTTTTAAATTTGGTGCAACACTTGGTTGGATTTATTAATATCCCTTATCCCATTTATAAACCTTTTCATATGAATCTTATTTTAGCTTTAGTTTTAGGTGAGCATCAAAGAGAAAGCTAGCCTACTCCAGAGGTTCAACCTCAACACAGGTTACCCATAGTCTGGGGTTGTCCTAATATTGTGACTTAATTTTAGAGAGATTAAAGAACCCTATACAAGGGTCCATGTTAAATTCATAACAAGAGTGATTCATGGTATTTTTTGATTGGATTTGGGTTATTATTATGCATTATTTTTAAATTAACTAGGACACCCTAGGTCCTTTTTGTCATTTTGTATGGAAGTATCATATCACAACCTATGGTTTATCGAGCTCAAGGGACTAATGAATATGATAGGATCCATGAAATAAATTCCCATTCATTTATCTTTCTTATTTTTTAAACATCTTTAACACCTTTGATAGACTGACAACTCTAAAAGGTTCCACATGTAAGCATCCCACTCATTAGGCTCTCCTAGGGTTCTGACATCTTTGACACCCCTAATAGACTAAAAAACTTGATAGGACCATGTGGTAGTTTCCCACTTATTAAGATCTTCTGAGGTTATAAAATATTTGACACCCCTAGGATACTGACAACTCAAATAAGCTCCATGTGACATCTTCTCACTCATTAGGCTCTCTTAGAGATCTAACATCTATGACACCCCTATGAGACTGACAATTCTAATAGGATCCATGTAGGTGAGTAGAATTGTACCACATGGAATGATGTAAGTTATCCTAAGACCTAAATAATTTTTAAAACTATGTCTCTATTCAAATTATCTAAATGAATACTATTATAACACATGTATGGTCCATACTTATCTAGATAATTGGATTACTTCATGAATTGTGTTTCACTACTTTTAAATTGAGGAATGAGATAGAGACATGTGAAATGATACCTATTATTTGGATACTTGGGGAGTTTTTTCCTTATTCCTTTTGGTTAATACACTCAAGTAAATTGGATGAAAACATATGGCCCAATCCTATGGCTTAGGACTTAGTCATTGGAATTCAAACTACATTTCCACTCTTAGATTTGACGGTTTACCTTAGTTCAAAGAGACGTGTGATGATGATCTATCTAGGAAACTTATACAAAATGACTAAGTATAAAAAAGTCACTCATACTATTGAGTATCCTTATGTTCTAGATCAAGTGAAATTTTATCAAGGTTGCTAAGTTTAGTGTGAATAATCTTGAAAATATCACACAAATAGGCAACTTTAATTAGCCAAGTTAGTTTATAAATCAAATGAAAACCTAAATTTTATGAACATCATAGAGATAAAATCCAAATAGATGCATTAAATAATTTTAATAAAAATGTACATTTAGATCTTTAGACTCAAATATCAATCAATTGGTAAAGAAACTTGGGAAATGCTCAGTCATCTTGGTGAGTTCAGAATTAAATCAAGACCTCATTCTACTAAATCTCAAATTTACAAGTTAAGGGCCTATGCCAATAATTTTGTAATGACCTCAATTTTGACCTAGAATTTAAGGTAATTATTTTTAACTTTATCATGGACTAATTTATTTCATAACAAGGCATAAATATATAATTTTGAATCTCAAAATGGGTCCTCATTTGAGATTTTAAAAATGGGTATGTTGGTCCCAATAACATCATTTTTGTAGATGATAATGGATGACCTAAGAGTGAAAAAATGTCTTCTCTTATGCTTAGGATAAACCAAATTGGTGAAATAAGTGTCAATTAAGTTCATATGTCAATTAATGGTAAAATAGGATAAAAAATGCTTGATCAAGTATTCATTACCAAATTTAGGTTACTATAGGAGCCTAGAATTATATTTTTATGTAAAATATAACTCTAGTCTATATATACATAATATTTTTTAAAAAATTATCATTTACTAACATTTTATCTCTTGAAAATTCCTATCAAATTTTAATTTTTATGAGTTCACACCTTAAAAGGTGCACCAAGAAAGGCATTGATAGACCATTGGTGTTTCACAACATTATTGTCTAAATCTATCATGCCTATATCACTACAAATTCCCACGTACTTAATATAATAAGTAATATTCATCAATGGATCTTAACTAATCGAAGACCTATATTTTATAAATATATTGGCCTAGGTCAATGTAGTATTCATACTTCCTAAGAAAATCAAACTAGGTCAACCTGAGTCGATGTAGTTACAAAAGTCACATTGCATGCTTCATAAATAGGTTGACCTAGGCTAACTTAGTTTGAGGGTAAATGGTAAATTTTAAACTAAATTCATGTGGGTGATATTATTGGTTATAATTTCATAAGGGATTATGTTTAACTCATCATTCTAAATAAAATTCTAATTTCAATATCTCTTAGAGGAACATTAATTTTCACACTATTATTGCTCAAAATTTTGCTTTTAGTCTACACTTGGGAGAATCCATTCTTAGATCTTGTTTTAGATGGAAATACCATGTATTTTATAATATTGGATGAAATAGAATTAGTTTAATCCTATATTTTATTTCAACCATTATGATCTTTAAAACTATAACAAGCTCTTGAAAATCACCACTGGTAAATGGAGAGATTGAAGCTCAATGGGTTTTATTCAAGGTAAGTATTTTTAAATTTATTTATTTATTTTATTTAATGGATATATATTTCATAATTAATAATTTTGAATGTATAACTCATTTTTTAATGTCATTTGCCATTTTCCACCCTAGATAACCTAGGCCTCTATTAGAATGGGCCATAATAGAGGATTAACTAGAGAGGGTCAAATGCATGAGGCTAAATCTATATGGAGTAGTTAAATTTTAAGAACAATGTATAAGAGGAAAAAACATGTCTTCATAACAAAGAGTTGCATTAATGATCATTGGATAAAAAGTACATAAAAAGGTACATTATATAGTGATAATTTATGTCACCTAAAAAGGTATATATCTCAACTCAAAATTAGAAAATGGCTTAAATTACATTTCCCATAATGACGTATTATTAACCTAAGCAATATAATAGACCATGTAGGTAAAACCACATAGTGTGAAAAAACCTACACTAACACCCCCTTAATCATAGCTTAGGTGGGTAGAATAATTGGGTTCCAACATATATTCATGATGAGGTATTCAAGTACATAGATGTGATCCCCCATAGGATAAAGAAGATAGAGTTGGATGATCCCTAAAAAGAGTCTATAAATGAATATACTTGATCTCAATGAAGGGTTTGGTGAATATATCATCAACCATTATTTAGCTGTAGTAGAGATCAATGAATTGATCATGGATGATCTCATAAATTAAATGCATGTGAATCTCAATATGATTGGTTCATTTATGGAGGACTAGATTCCTACAAATTTTTATTGTGCTTTGGTTGTTATAGAAGATGATTGTTGGTCATTGAAAATATATGCCAGACTTTGTGAGAATTCACTAAATCTAAATAATCTTAGTGGTAGAATTAAATTATCCTCTATGTTCTACCTCAGTAGAAGATAAAGTAATAGAATTATAATTCTTGGTTGACCAACTAATTAGACCTAAACTAAGGGAGAAATTGTATCCTAAAGTAGACGTATGATTCTAAATATTTATAATCTAGTTTAAATCTATATAACCAATTAAGTCAATGTTAATGCCTACTCCATAATGAATCTAAAACTTATAAGTAACCCTAAAAGTAGTGGAGAATCCACTTAGCTACTTTCCAATGTATCTCATGTGGTTCTTGAATGAATCTAGAGACCATGTCTACTATATATGAAATATCAAGTCTAGTGTGCATATGGTAGATGAGACTGCTAACAAGTTATCGATATGAGGTAGTAACAACCAAATTATATGTACAATCAACCTCAAAATTCATAGTAGATAGAACATGAGTCAAATTTGTCTTATAATTTTCCATGTTAAATCATATAAGTAAATTAAGAGCATATTTGGATTGTGTAATAGTGATCATAGATTTAGATTGATAAATTTTAATCTCAAGGAAGTAATGCCACAATCCCAAGTCAATCATTGAAAACCTATCAAACAGAGTATTTTTCACTATTATGATGGTGGATGAAGAACTCCCTATGATCAATAGGTCATCCACATAGATAAATAAAATCGGTATTGAATCATCCTACCACAAAATTAATAATTTAGATCAAAATGGTATTTGGTGAACCCAACCCAAAGAAGAAAGGAGTCCATCTTGTAATACCAAGTTTGAGGAACTTATTTGAGCCCATAGAAATATTTATGAAGTTTAAAAACTAAGGAAGAATCTTCCATAAATCCTTTTGGTTAATCTAGGTATATTTACTCTTTGAGGTCACTATCAATAAAGACACTCTTCACATCCATCTGAAGAATGTCCCAATGATGTGTTAAGATAATGGTGAGAGTGAGTCAGATTGAGTTCATTTTAGAAATTAGGGTAAATGTCTTGGTATATTCAATGTCAGGTACCCAATAAAAATAATTTTCTACCAAATGTGATTTGAAATTATTTATGGACCCATCTGATACAAAGTTTATTTATTATATCCACCTACATTAAACAAATTTCTTCCCTTTGGAAAAGGGACTAAATCCTAAGTGTTATTCCTTAGTAAGGAACCATATTCCTATTCTATAGTAATATCCCACTTAGGAGTGCCTGATGCCTCATGAAATTATTATGGATTAGAATTAGGTATAATGAAAACATGTGGGGAATTCTAGAATTATGAACAAGTTTGTCTGGTGTCTAATGGATCTATAACCCATTGGCCAAAAATTTTTAGTATCTATCTAGACTAAAGAGGACCAGTGATTGAAGAGTTAGAAGGAGATTCCCATATAAAGATATTATGGGAGAAATAGGAAGGGAATATTCATCATTACTCTCATAATCAAAACTAGAAGAATAATTTTGATCATCAGAAAGTTATTTTGGTGGATCTAAATCATCATAAATATCATAAAATGCGAATGTGTCCAAAGAAGAGGGAGGAGTGTCATGTGTATATTCTTGAGGACCATTTTTAAAATGAGCACTTCTCTTAATGAAATACTCATGAGTGGTGGGATGGAGAAGTATGTATCCCTTAACACCCTTAGGATATCCAAAGAAGATGCAAGGTTGACTCTGAAGTTCCATTACCTTATGTTTATTCTTTAGAATGTAGACCATAATAGGAGATCCAAACATGTAGAAATGATTCACTGTGGGTTTTTTAATACTCCAAGATTCAAAAGGAATGACTTAAGTTATTTAGGAGGAACTTGGTTTTAGATTAACACACATAGTTGATGGCATCGGCCCAATATTGAGGTGTAATATACTTGGAGTGTAGCATAATATTGGTCATTTATTTAAATGACTTATTCTTGTGCTCTAAAACACTATTATATTGAGGACTATATGTAACTATACATGGTAATTCAATCCCATTTGATATATATAATTTCTCAAAATTATTACTGACATACTCACCACCATTTTCATTGCATAAAATATTGATGGCTTAACCTAACTATTTTTGTACAAGCACCTTGAAGTCCTAAAAATGATCAAGCACATTTTATTTTTGCTTAAGAAAATACACCCAAGTATGATTTAAAAATTCTTTGATGAAAGTAAGCATGTACTTTGTATTATTGAATGAATATTTTAGAAATGGGATAGTAATGTCACTATGGACAATCTCTAATATTTTCTCAGATCTATATGATTTTTTATTTTCATACTTCTCATTAAGATGTTTACCAAGTATACAACCCTAAAAAACTCTATTATAAAACTTGACTTGTGATAACCTTAAAACCATGTCTTGATGACTGAGTTACTCTAGGTAGTGATAGTTGATATTACTAAATCACTTATGTCATAATTTACTCACCTTATAATAATGAGTAAGGAGTGCAGTAGAGGTTTGATCAGGAGGAAAATGTGAGAAAGTATAAAATATATAATGGTGATCTACTTTACCAAATGTAACAATGGAGTCACTCTCTACTCCCCTAATAACCACTAAATTAGGTGTGAACTCAACTTTCTTACCTAAAATAATGTGAGTGATCTGATAACTAGATAGGATATTGGTGGATAAAGAGGGAACACATAAAACATCATGACATGTCCCATCATTCACTTCAATATATTTTATCCCTATAAATTTTATGGAAGTATCATCACCCAAAAATATGGAAGGAATAGAATAAGGCTCCAAGGATGAGAACATATCTTGTAATGAATTTAAGTGATGTGATGTACTAGAGTCAATAACCCATGTGTAATTCTAGGATGCAACTGAAACAAGTGATTTACCCTTATATTTTCCCTTCTTATTTTATTTTGGCTTATAAGGATCTTGTGTTGATGAACTCTAATTGAAAGACTTAAGGACACTAACATTATGCTTCTCAATCATTTTTTTCAGTTGGTCAATCTACTTCTTCATGCATATCGATTCATCATGCCAAAATTTATTATAGTAGTTATATGTGAGTTGCTCTTTCTTGGGTTTCCCATCTAAAGAGGACTCTTTTGATGATTTTTACTTAACATCATATTTTTTACCCTTCTTTACTCTAGTTATTTCTTTTTATATTTCTTCTTCTTACTTTTAGAATCTTTTGTTTATCATGACTCATACTTTAGGCATGTGATTTAAATGAATTTAGTGAACCCATTTGAATGATATTGTCTTGCTCTCAAGTCAACTTAAAAATAATGTCATACAAGGATGGTATGGTCCATGTAGCTCCAAGGGCACATTTGGTGGCATGAAAGGTAGAAACCAATACAAAATAGTCAGATCTAAACTTGGAAAGGATGGAAAGAATCAATTAATCACCCTTCTTTAAATGCCTCATAGTTTGAATTACAACATAAGTAATTTGAACTTTGTGAATAAGTATTATACCATATCAAAATTTCTTGGGCTCAAACTAATGAGCTCATTCTCAAACTAATGACCTCTCATTATGTCTTGTTTCTAAAAGATTTTTTCCAATATGGTCTAGACTTCATTAGGAGTAGTAGCAAATTTAATATGAAAGAGTAGGTTAGGAGACATAGATAGGCATAGGAGACCATAGGGTTCATCACTTTTATTGTACCAATTTAACTTCTCCACCTTAGATTTTAGTTATTTTTATATACCCATCATGATTTGATATAAGTCTTTGCTCCTCAACATGATTTTCACTTTGACTTTCCACTCATAATAGTTGAATAGTGTAAAAATTGGAATAGATCTCAAATGTATGGTGTAGAAAGGAAGTGTGTTAAATTATATGTGCTAAAAGACTAGGAATATGCAACCCCATCTGAATCTATAGAGGTTAAAATTTACAAGGCACAAGGATATTACCAATACATATAACTCAAAAAAATCATACTTTAAAAAAAAATAGCAACTTAAAAGGAGAAAAAGGATAAATTTTATGTGTGTTTGAAGTTATAAATGGCAAGGGAAATCTCCAATTTGAAAAATTTAAAACATTTTGGGTGTGCAAAATTTTGTTGATTTTTTTTAAGAATCAACTTTTTAAAAAAACTTATGCCTTTTTAGAGAAGAAGTTAAACAATTTTGGGTTAGAAGTGACTAGGGGATTACCTCCCATGTGATTAAAGGATAAGACCTATTTTGGGTGGAAAAGGTGGGCATAACTCAAGTTTTTTTTAGGTGCCAGAGCTTGAGGGGTGTTCAGGTATTCTATGGAACCTAGAGTGTGTCTATGTATGTGGCAGAGTTGGGATGTGCACATGTAGGTGGGAAATTAATAGGCATGTGAAATTAAATGGTATATTTTATGATATGAATGAATAGGTGGAAGAGTTTGATATGTGCATGAGAAGGGGGAAGAGTTTGAGGTGTGTATGGAAAGTGGTAGAGGTTAGCATGTGCTCAAGTAGGGGGAGGAGTTTGATAGGTGTAGAATTAGGGGCAAATGTCTATCGAGGTGTTTTTTTCACTATGGGAAGTCTACCATCTATCAAACTTGCTTGTGAGGGGTCAAAATCATAATGAGCTGAATCAACCTCTAAAAATGTAGATTCTATAAAATATAACAAAGACCCACTTGGATTATTGATAAACCTATAAAAACCTAGAAATGATTTTTCCTTAAAGTCACTAAAATTACAAAATTTGTTAAAATTAAAAAACTAGCCTTGAAACCCTCTAAAAAAGGTTAAAAAGGGATTATCAAAAAACTAAGTCATTTTCACATCCATTCTTAGGGTTTTACACATTAGAAATCTAATGGTGTTGTATATTTTTCACTTAAAAAGTTTGGGTAAGAAGATTTGCATGGATTTATGAGAAACCCCACCAAACCTTAGAAAGATAAAATCAATGAAAATTTATAACAAACAATAATGCAAGATATCATAATAGAATCAGTGGATTCATTTACCACCATAACTCTAATACTATGCTAGAGTGGGCCATAATTGATGATCAGTTGACTAGTGTTAAATGTTTGAGGGTGAAGCTATATCGATTAGTGAAAATTTAAAGAACAAATCACAAAAGGAAAAAGCTTGTCTTCATAATAAAAAGTTACATTAATGAGCATTTGACAAAAAGGTAATTATATAATGAAGAATTAGGTCACCCAAAAAGATAATTAAATCAACTCAAAAGTATAAAATGACTTAAAGTACATTCCCTCTAATGACTTATTATTAATATAACCAAGATAATAAACTATGTAGGTAAAACCACATGGTGGGAGAAATCCTACACTAATAGCCTCACTTATCCTACCATGGTTCCTTACCCCTTTTATAGTTGTTTTAACCATCCCCCTTAATTTTCTATAACCTTTGGTAAAACTAGATTATATTAATTCCATTATTATTATTAGATATCTAGTTAGGTTTATTACATTATATTTATTGTCTAGAGGCTTTGGAACCCTCTCCATTGATGTTGTGTGATAAATGCTTCTCTAGGTAGGTTTAACATATCTAATTGGTCATGCCCCGATATAACTAAGTATCTAGAATATTTTAGTTAATTTACCTTATCTGAGGCTAGATCTATTATGCATGATAAGTTTTAGGTCTATCTTCATTATTTACATACATTCTAGTGAACCCAACATGAACTACCCATTATTTTTTTCTCAATCAGAAAATTATATCAACATGGGTTGATATAGTTTTGTTTATCTATTTTTTTGTGAACTATATTGATGTGGGTCGATTGAGTACAACCTCTATCTTTTTATAAAATAAATATCTTAGCATGAGTCATTCACATTTCAATTCTTTGTGTTTATTTTCAATAGACTAAATTGATACATGTCATATTTTCAACAGACTAAATTGATACATGTCAATCTAGTTTAATTTTATACATGTTTCAGACAACAAACTCTATTAGGTAAGCTCAATATAGTTATATTTCTCTAATTTATTTTTTTGTGTTTTTTATATTTTATGGAAACTACATCAACCTAGGTCATGTCAGAGTGGACACAACTAAGGATTAGGATTGGATAAGATTGAATGCATGAAGAAAACCTTTTATATTGTAATGAAATCCAAAAATAACTCAAAAAGAAAAATCTTGTCTTTAACAATCAAGAAATTGTATTAGTATCATTAGCATTTTAGGTTAATTAGACAAAATTACATATGAAAGATACATATATATGTGGATGATAGACATATCCCCAAATCCTCTTGAATGTGGGATTATCTTTTCCATTGACCTTTATTAAACACCTAAGTGACACCTAATCAAGCCAACTCGACTATGCAAGTAAAATCACATAGTGGAAAAAAACCTACACAAACACCCCCCTTAAGTGTAGCTTAGGTGAGTAGTATAATTGGGTCCTAATAAAGAGGCCTAATGAGGTACCTAAGTACATAGAAAATAGATAATCCTATAAGGCACCCCACATAATGTTAAATTTATCTATAATAGATCTTGAAAAATGACCAAGGCTAATGATGAGATCCTTTGCCTAAAGACTGAAGAAGATCTATTTACATTGAATACTGTTTATTCCCTTTGAAAGAGGAAGAACATGATGAGTGTACTTAAATTATACCCATTTTATAATGGAATATGAATGCAACTATATGGAGATCTCTGAGTATGATCTAAAATGGAAGTGTGGCATAGGTATGGTAAGATCATGTACAAGGACTGAATGTAATTCTAGTTAAGTAGACCTAACAGAAGGACATGCAACATTTGGTAAAATAATGTCCATGTGAAAAGGAGAGAATGGATACATAACCCTCAAAATTGAAGTTTAGACTATAGATGAAGCATATATATCTACAAAATGAATATCCATAGGAACATATGAGTCATTGAAGCTCTCAAAATTTATAATCTCACTAAAAGCAATAGATTCATCCTCTAATGTCTAATTATGTGATAGATATAGAATAAAAACATACTATATAAGAATAAATTTATAATATAAAATAGGATAGCTAAGGTCTAGTAGAATCTCATCCTATAGTGGTGGTTCGATAGAAGGAATAGTATTATCCATCAGGAATGTTTCATCACAAGAAATATAATCAGGAAGAGATAGTACAATAGTCTCCCAAAAGATAATATGAAGATGAGGAGGAGTGATAAAAATATTAGTAGGATCTCTAAAAAGAGTCTAAAGGCTATTATAAATAGTATAGGGACACATTATGTGCTCCACATGGTGGTGTAGATATCATGAAATGTGCATTAAAAAGTGATTGTAAATAGTCATAAGAGTTGGCCTAGTCATTGTATTAAATTTGGTAAGTGGGGACAAGAATCTATCCATATAGGAATGGAATAAGGTCATGTTATATGATAAAGTGTTTCATATACATTTATGATGGGTGTCATTATTACCCCTTCATTTAATCAATCTGTGTTGGTGTCAATTCTTACTAGGGCTAGTGTCCAAGGTTATTTGAAGTAAGATATTTATTGGTTTTAGATAATAGTGTTGTTTTGGGTTTTTGGTGTTGTTATAACCTAAGTGTCTACTCCTAAAGTCTAAAATAATACTAAAAATAAACACACTTACTTGAAATGTAAACACACCAAACTATTGAATTGAATACTCTAAAAGCAATCACATAATGCTATAAAATTAACACACTAAAATCAAATCTCAAATCCACACTTTCTAAGATAAATTGTAGAATAAAGTTTTTGGAATTAAATGACTAATAAATGCTTATTAAAATATGAAAACACACACATTAATATTTCTATTCTGACCTACAAGTTATTAATATAATCACATAGATCATTTATAATAATTTCAATTAAAAAATAAAAAATAAACTTATAAATATTGAAAAGTAATGTCTCTTGTCTCCTTAGGGAGTGGCCCCTTGCTCACCTTTGGATTTAGGGTTAAATAAACTTCAATATTTAAAACATTATCTTAATGCATAGAATGAAAGAGTAATATGCTATGAAGTCTTCTTGTATTGAAAATAACAAAACTTAAAATATATTTTTGTACTTTGTAGATCGAGAATGGATCTTCCTTTTATTGGATGCAAAATAAACTATATTAGAAACCATGTAATGACTCAAATATATTAGAAGAATATATTTAGAGAGATTGGTTGGTATATTCAAAATAAAGAAGAACATTACAACAAAATCCACATGAGATTAGAAAAATATTCATGGGATTTACAACTGCTAATCCTAGCCATATCTAAGCACCAAAACTTACATACAATATATCCATATCCTCTAATTATATATTTTTAGCCTATGTCAACAAACTTCCATAAATTAAAAGTTATACAGAAATAGAAATCTATATATAGATATGTATAAAAATAGAAAGTATCAAGAGAGGTCCTAGATCATCATGGAATAGTTGTAAGAGATTCTAGAATGCCTTAAAACATACTATGGAAAAATTTGTAGAGTGATGTGAGAATTCAAATAATGACTATTGTAATCCATATCTAAATGTTGTAATCCATAGTTTAATGTTATAATCCATAGCTATCTGACAGAATCTAGAGTTGCACTCAAATGATTAATTCTTGGTCAAGGCACTTCCTTCTCTCCATGATATCCTAGAAAAAATATTATTATATGTTATCATACCTATAAATATCAAAATATGGAAGACTAAACATGAAAATTGTTAGAACATCATGCAAATAATGCTAACTTAGACTCATATAAACTTATAAATATAAAAACATCCATTTTATACCCTAGGCTAGTTATAAAACCTAAGACTACATGAAATTCTCAACTCAAATGCATGTTTATAGATATAAAGGATGATATATCATGGAAATAATGAGTCATAATGTGAACTCATCATTTATTCTACACCTTACCTTTTGAAAGTACCTTTACAAACTAACTCCTCATATCTTCATAAGTGTGAAACCTTTACTCTAGCTTAAGACTGAGATCATATATGCAGTATAAATCTTGAAATATTCTCTCATGAGGAGGAGAAAATCCAGTATCTATTTTAACAAAATGAATAAAAATATCAAAGATAGGCAGCTACCATTATATTATGGCCCTATATCCTACCATGGAGACATAGGAGAGAGTAATAAAGGTGGTCTGAATCTCATCCTAATCCACAGTTTATTTCCTTCTTGAAGTACATCAGTAATTATCTGGGTGATGGCCTTAGCTATTCTAAGGGTCCATCTGATGGTGGTAGGAGACAAAACTTCTCTTTACTTTAAAGGGATTGGTAACAAATTCCAACATTGTATATAGGCAATCACTACTTGATCAAAGAAATTCCAAACAAATAATTCAAAATTGATAATGCCATCTTATAGAGCATAAAGATAAAGATCATGGATTTTAGACCATTGATAATAGAAATTTTGGAAATTTTCCTATATCTATTGTGCGTTATGGAACTAAGGTCTAATTAATATACCAACTTCCCTTGTAGTGTTTATATGATCATCATATGTTTCCTACCATGCTATTTGATTCTTATATGTAGAGATAAGATCCCTCAATCATAATTCTCCAACAAAAAAATTGACCAATAAATTATTTGTGTTCCCCAAAATGATATTACATAGATAAAATTCATAGAACAAAGCTTGTTTATCAAGGGTAATATTCTGATAGAATTGATAATGCCATCTTGTAGAGCATAAAGATAATGATCATGGATTTTAGACCATTAATAATACAAATTTTGGAATTTTTCCAATATCTATTGTGCATTATGGAACTAAGGTCTAATTCATATACCAACTTCCATTGCAGTGTTTATATGATCATCATATATTTCCTACCATGATATTTTATTCTTGTATGTAGAGAGAAGATCCATCAATTGTAAATCTCCAACAAACAAATTAACTAATTAATTACTTGTGTTCCCCAAAATGATATCACATAGATAAAATTCATAGAATAAATCTTGTTTATCAGGGGTACTATTTTGATATACTGTCAAAAATTCCTCACTTGTATTAATCTCATGGGGAAAACCAAAATAAATATGGAGTAATTACCATCTAAAAATTTCTCATGTAATAATATACTATATGAAGGGGAAGGTCTCCTAAAAGCTAAAAACTTTTCACCAAGTTGATAGGTGAACTATATGGTTTTTCTAGCTTGTTATTCCTTATATTATGCATGTGCTAAGTTTTCTTGCAATTTCGTCTCTCCTTCCCAAGAAGTTTGTTTTGTCTATTTAACTCTCCAAGCTTAGAACAAACTTGCTCCTAGTGGTTTCTAACATTAGGTTAGGATAGAGTGGTTTGGCAACTCTAATCTATCATGGGTTTGGGAGACACATTATAAGAGCTAGAAGCTATTTGAGATTTTAATATGGCATTCTCTTATTCAAATTTTAGAATATTCTCTCTTAAAAATATATTATCTTCTTTAAGTGTTTTGGTGTAACTCAAAAAATCAATAATGTCATTTTTTGATTCATCTAATTTCTTAAGGGATTGAGTTTGAATGATTTTTATTTATTTCAACAAAAGAGAGATGAAAAAATCCTTACTCTAGGCTGAAGATATTAGATCAACAATGTCTTTTACATTCTGCTTAATTGTGGCTTCCAACTAGGATAATGCCAAATCATGCTTAAATTCTACATCATTTATTTCTTTCGAGGGTTGAGATTATTCATCAATCATTAGAGCTTTACCTTTTTTAATAGATATCTATGAGGAGGTAGTAGGAATAATTTCAAGAATAGTCTTTATGCAACCATTTTATGGAAAAGGATTTTCCCTTTCCTCTTTATTTTGAGATATAATGGTAGTGGTAGTGGGTTTCTATCTAAGGCTATCAAGAGTTTCTACATCTATTATTTCATCATCATCAATGGCTAGAATCAATTTTATCCTTCTCTTTTGAGGAACATGAATAATTTATTCATGTTAGGATTCTCAAGGTACAAGAGGTAAAATAAGGTCTATTGATGGTTCATATTCTATGATTTGAATGGGTTTTATGCAAAAGTAATTTGGGAAGATTTCTTAGGGTTTCTTGTAGAAGACCCAAGTCTTAATTTTTTGCTTAGCTCTGAAGGTGTAATTACATTAAGGGGACTTAGAGGGTTAAGTGTATCATATCTAAGAGTTGATCTTATACTTATAACTAACTTAAGATTAACCATTTTGGATGAATAAATCCTTGGTAGAGCCCTATAGATTAAGGCAAGAGGATCTCATAGTGTTTTCTTAGCATTTTTGAGGTATTTCCTCTTTTTCCCTTCATGAAAATCAATCTAGGATTTTATGCCCTAATATTTATACAAAAAATGATTCTATATTATCAATTAAATGAGTCCATGATGGTGGATAACATATGGTTTATTAGGGTATATCATCGTCATGAATTGAATGTGTTGTCCCCAAAAATGTCAACTCATTTTTGAGACAACATATGAAATTTTCTAGTTCAACAAACCAAAATCCTCTCTTCCATTTTTAAAAATTGTTCTAAGCATTCAAATTCTCCATTTTTCAAGCTTTTTCCAGTTCTATGAACTCATTTCTATGGACTATGTAGGATTAAATATACAAACTTTGTAGATATGTTTCTACAGACTCAACATCCTTAAAATCAATAGGTTCAAAGGCTTCTATAGGTGAGTTCAATCAAAATAAAATTTTTATAACACTTGGTCATTTTCAGGATTGGTTCAATGCCTTGGTTCAACAAAAAGAGTTCATCGGCAAGCTTCTATGTAGTGTTTGAACCATTGAACCATTGAACCTTGAACCAAAAAGGTTCAAGGGTTCAATGGGTTCAAAGTTTCAACATCATCAACAAGAGTTAAGCACATTTGTCAAGGTTCAAAGTTCAACCACTTTAAAACACTTATCAAAGAGAAGAAGGCTTGAATTGTTGAACCATTGAACCAAAGTTGGTTCAATTGATTGATTCAATCGATTGGTTCAAGGGGCTACCCTAAAGCCAAAGGAAAAAGTGCCTTTGCAGAGGGAAGTGAACCAAGCTGAGTGCCCTTGTAGAGGGAAATGAGTAAAGGTGGACATAGGGATTACTTTGAAAAAGTCCCTGTGGCAAAGTTGTTAAGGACCATTTCCTTCAGACAAAATGTCTAAAGGAATTCACCCAAGAAGAAAGTCTGAAAGCAAGAACCTGGTGGAAAATTGACTAATGCAAAGTGAAGGAAGATTTACTTTAGACAAATTGTCTTAAGGAATTCCTTCAGACTTTTTGTCTAAAGGAAAAGAGCAGCAAAAGCCTACTGAGAAAAATAAATCTCGAAGGCCATCCCAAGACCGCCTGAAGGGTAGATACCCTTGTGGGAGGCTCTCGTCAAAGAAAGTGGACCATTTCTCAAAACCTCAAAGGGCAAGTTCCCTCTGAGAAAGATCAAACCTCAAAGTGCAATGAAAGCTACCATGTGTCCCTTATAAAGTCAAAGTAGAAGCTACCAAGTGTCGTCTACTAGGACATAGTTTCTAGTAACTCTTAAAGTAGTAGAACATGCCATGTGTCATCTACAAAGCTCGACGGAGGCTGCCAAGTGGAAAAATCTATAGCTTCTTCCTTTTATTGAGTAATGACTATGGTGGGTCCCAGGTGAGGTGCTAAGGTCAAGTGGAGTGTGACAAATTTTTACATCTGCATGGATCCAAAAGAGTCCCGAATGTTTCTATAATGCTTCTATAAGCTCAACGAAAGCCATGATGTGTCATCCTCTACATGACTCTCAAAAGACATCTAAAGCCTCTATAAGTTAAGTAGATGTTGCCATGTGTCCTCACCTATTTCACAGTGGAACATGCCACGTGTCACTTATTGAGATCAATGGAAAACAACCAGAGCAAATGGGAAAGACATGAAGGAATTACTGAGGATGACGGGCCCACAGTTGTCAAATTCAGGGTAACCAAGTAGCCATTGGCTTTTAAACAATGACAGACTTGAAGATGTAAAATTTGTAGCAATGAAATAATTGTTGATCTTTACAGACTTAAGCATAGACCCCATGAACAAATTCAATGACTAGCCAAAGAGATAGCCTGAGAGCTCAGAGTGCATAGAAAAGGGCAAAATACAACCAGGAAAGGGGAAATGATGAAGAAGGATAAAAAATATCCATACATAGGAGATGTTTATAGAAGGTAAAGTAGTCCACTAGGTGGACATCAAAAATCACAAATATTCAATGGTGTGACCTATTTTTCTACATTGAGTAGAGAGACCAACTGTGCACACATCAAGAAACACATCAGGTGGCCCATATTAAAAACCAATGCTCGATTCTAGCATAGCCCATGAATAGAATTTAAAATGCATTAAAGGCATTGAATGTATCATAAGCCATTTTTGTGAAATAAAATGCCCAAGTCTTTCTTAGAGCACTATATATTGGAATCTCTCTTATTGTTTAAGGGGGATCTCTTTCTCTGTTATCAAAAAACAAAACTCTGCCTAAATTGAAAGGCATTACTGAGACTTTGAACTCAGATTGTTGATCATATTTTGTTATTTGAATAAGAAAACAAGTGACTTTATAGAATTTGTGCTGGAATAGCTTGGTTGTTGGGGAAATTGTTCTTATGTCTATTTCCTTAATATATTTTTTGTCCATTTAATTTAATAAGCATAAAGGTGTCCTGAAGCCAACTGTGGAGAGACTTTGTGCCCCCACAATTGCCTTCAGTGTGTTTTCTTTCTATTCCTATGTAAAGGATCTTGGGATGACTTTGTGCCCTCATTATCCTTTATATTTCACTCTTTGGTAGTTGAGGTGGAGACTTTGTGCTACATTTCATCCTACTATGTTACTGCGCCCTGTTACATTTACTTTTCACCACCTGAAAGGTTCCTTTTATTTTCTAAATGTCACTTCTAAAAGAAGAAGAGTGTCCTCTATCATTTCATCAAGATTTCTCCTTTGATTTATGAAAATCATCTCTAAAAAAATAGAGATGGATGGTTTATCCTACCCCTGAGTGTTATTTTTTGCTTATTTATATAGTATATAGCTCCTGCATATTTACAAGGAACCTCCCCTTGATGAGAGGATAGATTTGTTCCCTTTTAATGTAGTAAACCTACACATCTGGCCAACCAATTTCTCTATGTTATGGTTGAAGAGACCTATTTTTCTCATCAGTTAGCTGATTGACAAAATATTCAGCCAATAATTTTTGGTGGCTCCACTGGGGATACAATTATTTTTGTGTAATTTGGAGCCTCAAGCTTCAGATTGAAACACCAACCTATGTCTTACCCATTATCATTATATCCTTATCCATTTATCCCACTATGGAAGAATGCACAATTTGAATCCTTAAGCTTCAAACTAAAGTAGTGCCAGTTCTTTTTCATTTTTATTTTTACACTCTTGTAGATCCAAAGTATACATGAAGCCAAAGGGCTAAAGGTGTTATTGACCCTATATTCGAGTTGGTACAAAAAAGTAATTTTGATCTGTTTCCTTCACCATCTCACATCCAATGAACTAGGAGCTTTCCTCCTACTAAAGTCAAGTCTCCATTACTAGACAAAGCCTCCATTTTTGCTATTAATAAAGCTTTGTCAATACTTACCCCTCTGAGATTTGTTATCCCACCTTTCCATAGTCATGCAATGGTGGTTTAAGGTCCTTGGGGTAACTCTTTTGGCCTACTCAATTTAACTCCACCTCTACATGAGCTACCATGTAGTTCAAGGAAAAATTTCCCCAAGTTTTATGGTGATGGGAAGGTTCATCCTGATGAACACATCACAGCCTTCAACATAGCTTATGGCATAATAAGTGTGGAGTATGAGGATGTAGCAGTCAGGCTATTCATGGAAACTTTACAAGGTGCTGCTACATACTAGTTTTATCATCTATAAGCCCAGACTGTGACTGATTGAAACACTCTCAAAGCAAAATTTGAAGTTATATTAAAGCCTACAAAAGATGCGCATGTCTTGCTAGCTCAACTCACACAAATGAAGAAGGAGCCTCATGAGCCTATGAGGGATTTCATAGCCAAGTTTGACAAATTGAGGAACAAGATTCTTGCAATTACTCAGCCAACACCTGAAAACCTCAAATGTTTCATTATCAACTCTCAGCTACTTAAAGTGAGTTTTTTGTTGAGATGTGCTGGCCAAATAGACCTTGATACAGCTCAAGATTTGGTCACTGAGGTGGAAGATGACCTTATCTTGGTAGAAAAGATAAGGAAAGACCCTAACAAAGGTAAATGTTCTTCATCTTCTGAATATCCATCTACAAGGACCACTGATCCAATGGTGTAGAAGATAGTAAATGAGTTGCTAGCTCTCAAGAAGTAAATGGTGCAAGGGATATCTTCATCTCTTTCATACAGAGATATGACAAGAAGGACATTCCCCAATCAACTATACCAAGGCAATGCTGCTAGAAATCAAGGACAGCCAAATCATCTTCCTCCTCCATAGGAGAAACTTGCCATTGAAGCACCCCTAACCAATTCATTAGTTGGATATCTTGAAATAGAATCAGATTTCTCTTTCCAACCTAAATTGAACCAAGAAAATGATGTTGATATCCTTGTAGAAAGCCAAGAAGAATTAGCTGGTGACTCCAACATTGGTTTCCTAAATTACCAGGATGAACCTAGAGGTAAAGGAGAAGCAGTTGATGGATCATATGCTGTATTCACCCAGTCCCAAAACTAGTTAGCCCAACAAGCTGATAAAGGAAAAATAGAGGACAGTTCTCAGCCTATAATCTCAATTGCCAAATGAGGAACTTATTTGCCTTTCCAACCAAAGGACCCAATGAGTAATAAAAAGGTAAGTATATCAAACATCTCTGCACCTTCTACTTCAACTTCACAGATCAGTCCTCCCCCTCATAAAAACTAGAAAGATGAACTCCCTTCCTCTATTCTAAGTCTATTTCAATCATTTGACATAATCGACCATGTCAAGAAGACCAAAATTCAAATGTTTGAAATTGAATTCTTGGAAGCCAATCATGAGCAGTTGGATAGGTTAGTTCAGTGTGTGAATAATAAAGCTGTCCTTGAGGACAAGATGTTAAAAAGGTAACTCATGATCCCCCAAGGAACATGCCCATCCCAAAAAATATTGTCATTAGTCCTCCAATTGCCCCTTGAAAAATAAAGCCTTTTTATGTTTCCCTATTGATAAATGGTAACAAACTGAGCAATTACATCATAGACTCAGGTGCATCTGACGACATCATGCCAACTAAAGTGGCAAAATCTCTTGGACTCACACTGAACAAAACCTTTGGGAGATGTTTCTCCATGGAGAAAAAATAAGTACCTCTACTGGGATAAATCAAAGACACCCAATTTGCATTTGTAGCATTCCTAGATAAAAGAATCAAAATGACAGTCCTGGTGGTTGATGTCCCAGCCTCATACAACATTCTTCTTAGATGAAATTTCTACAAAGACATTAGAGGAGAATTGAGCATGGACCTGTCTGAAGCAAGAATCCCTATCAAAGGCATCATGAAGAAGCTGCTTCCTAAAAAGGAATAAAAATATGTTGTCACTCAGACATCAGCCCCTAAAGCTCAAATTATGTTTGAATCTTTAGGCATGGGTAATTACTTATTAACCATAGAAGATATTCATGTTTTAGTAGATAAAAGTCTTGTAGGTGGTGATCTAGGAATTGACTCAGATGAGACATCAGAAGAATTGGTAGTGTGCAGTACAGATGAAAAAGGATCTTCATTATCTAATGAAGGAAAATCTAATAGAAGATCAATTTCTGATGATGTTTGGATCTTGGAATTTGATGGTAGCAATTCTTCTACCGGCTCAAGAGCTGGGATTGTGTTGATATCTCCTTAAGGAGATATTTTTCCTTCTTCATACAAGTTGTAGTTTAGCAACCCCAATAACACAAATAAGTATGAATCTCTATTTCTTGGATTGAAGGCTACTTGAGAGAAAGGCATCAAACTCCTTCATACCAAAGGAGATGCTGAACTGGTGGTTTGTTAGGTAAGGAACCTGTATCAAACAAAAAACAAGAGATTATGCCACTACCGTAATTTAGTTTGGGACCAACTTGAAAGCTTTGATGCTTTCAGCATCTCTACCATACCTAGGGAATTCAATGACTGAACTGATGCACTGGCTATTTTAGTAACCCTCTTAGTTCCTCATCTAGACTGCAAAGGAAATAGGTACACTATCAAATTGGTCTTTAGACCAAGTGTGCTTGATAATGCTAATCATTGGCAAGTGTTCAATGGTGACAACCAAATCATCACCTTTTTGGAATAAAAAGATAGCTTTGAATATCTTCACTTCGAAGGCAGTAAGTTCTAGAAACTTGAATCAGCTCTTGAAATGAATTCAAATGCATGTTAAGAATTCCTGTATCTAAAAGGGAATAAAATTCCCAGAGGACTGGTTTCTCTTGAGAAACTATTTGATAAGTACGACAGGTTCATCAAATAGCAACAAATGGATTCAAGCTCCCCCTAGGGGTTTGATCAAATAAATTTGAGTACCAAGGAAAATCCCAAAATGGTGAACATTGGGAAGTGCTATACTCTGGAGGAGAAACTCAAATTTACTAACTTGCTTTGCATTTACATGGATGTCTTGGCATACTCTTATGATGATCTGAAGTCATTCAGGCTTGAGGAAACTCACCATAAAATTCCTCTCAAGAATGATTCAGTGCCTTACAAGCAAAAATCTTGGCAGTATAATCTAAAGATATTAGGTACTATTCTATTTGAGATACAAAAAATGTTGAATGTTAGGATAATTTTCTCAATCCATCATTCCACATGGATTGCCAACATAGTCCCTGTGAGGAAGAAGAATGGCAAAATTCGTATTTATGTAGATTTCAAGAATCTAAATCAGTCATCTTTAAAGGATAACTATCATTTGCCCATCATGGATCAAGTGCTTCAGATAGTGACCATCTTAAAGATGTTATCAATGCTAGATGACTTGTCAAGATACAATCAAGTTGAAGTTAGTGAAGCAGACTAACACAAGATGACCTTCACCACACCTTGGGGCACGTTTCCATATAGAAGGATGCCTTTTGGCTTGATAAATATTGGCACCACCTTTCAAAGAGAAATGGACCTTGCTTTCAAGGATGAGATGGGTAAGTTCATTGTATTTTATCTTGATGACTTGACCATCTTTTCTAAGCATCGCCTAGATCATATACGCCACTTGCAATAAGTGCTGGAGCGCTACTGCTAGAATGGTATTTCCTTGAGCCCTCAATTTTTGGATTGATAGAGGAGAAACTTCTCAAACACATTATGTCCAAAGTAGGCATGAATATTGACTCAGATAGAGTCAAGTCTATCTAAGAGCTTACCTTGCCTACAATTAAGATTGTTGTTCATTCTTTCTTCAAAAAGTGAATTTTTTACGAAGATTCATTCATGAGTTAGCTGAGAAGACTCATCATATTGTGAACATGATGAAGGGAAATGCCACCTTTAGCTGGACTGAAGAAGGCAAGTTGGCATTTGAGGATATCAAGACTGCCATTGCCCATTCCTTCTAGTTTGTCTAGACTTCAACAAAGAGTTCATCATATACAATTATGCTTTTAAACACACACTTTCAACAATTCTAGTTCAATAGAATAAAAAAGGTATGGAATCTCTAATTTATTTTATGAGCTACCCTCTCAAATCTCATGATCTAAAGTAATCAAATATGGAGAAGCATGCTTATGTAGTGGTGAAGGCAGTCAAGCATTTCTGCTTCTACATCTTAAATTCTCACATGACTGCCTTGGTTCTTGATACCATGGTCAAATCCATACTAACTCAATAGGAGTTTGGAAAAAAAAGAGGTAATTGGATTGTAAAGTTATATGAGTTTGATCTAGTCATCAAGCCAAAAAAGCTGGTATGGGGAAAAGGCATATGCCAATTAATTACTGATAATAAACTAGAATAAATAGAGCATGAAGAAGCAGAGGTGGAAGACACACTAATAGTCCTCTTTGTCTCCACCATGAATAAGTGGTATTCAAGTATTGCTCATTTTTTTACCTACGATGAGTGTCATATCCACCTATCTCATAAAGAAAGGAGGACTGTTAAATTAAAAGTTGCCAATTTTGTCATTTGGGACAATAGTCTGTACAAGAGGAGCCTTGATGGAGTGTTCCTTCGCTGTGTGGACAAGGAGAAGTAAAGCCAAATTTTGAAATCTTTCCACAATCTAGCTTGTGGAGGACATTTTTCTACTCTTGTGACTACCCATAAAATTCTGTGAGCTAGGTATTACTGGCTGACTCTTTTCCAAGATGCATACAAGTGGGTAAGGAAATGTGAACTATGCCAATAGTTTGTTGGGAGACCCAAGTTAGCCACCTTGCCTCTCAAGCCAATGGTCATAGAAGAACCATTATATCAATGGGGAATTAATTTTATTAGATCTATAAACTCATCTTCAAGTGTTGGACATGATTATGTTCTTACATCAACTGACTACTTTACCAAGTGGGTAGAAGCTATCCCAACCAAGCATGCTACTTTAGTAGTGTGCAATTTCCTCAAGGAGAATATCATTTCTAGGTTTGGGGTCCCAACCAAGATTTTCATAGACAACACATCTTGTTTCACTTCCCAAGAGATTACTCAATTCTATTTTTACTATGGGATCACCCTCTCCCACTCTTTTGATTACTTTCCACAAGGGAATAAACAAGCTAAATCAAGTAACAAGAACCTGATGACTATCATCAAGAAGCTAGTGGATGACAACTAAAGGACATGGCATAAAGCATTGGTTGATGCTTTGTGGACAGATAAAATTACACCAAAAATGGCAATTGGTATGTCTCCTTTCTAACTTCTTTATGGGCTCAATGCTGAGATACCAATCACCCTGGAATTACCAACATTAAAATTGGCTAAGGCAATTGAGGATCAGACATATGAAAGCCCCCTTGATAAGATAATCATGTTATTGACTGAGATGGATGAGTAGAGAACTATGGTGGTGGGCCAAATTTCTACCCATCAAAGTTTGGTGAAGAAGCTCTTCGACCAGAAGGCAAAAAACCATGATTTCCAGGTTGGATATCAAGTCTTGCTGTGGGACAAGAGAAGAGAACCAAAGGGGATGCATGGGAAGTTTGATTCTCTTTAGAGAGGTCTATTTATTATCCATCAGGTCAATGGTGAGAACAACTTCCTATTGAAATATCAATATGGCACACTCTTTTCTCTACCTTACAATGGGTAGCATCTGAAGCACTTCAATTTATGAAGTATCAGATAAGATTAGCTTGTACATATGTATATTTGTATAGTCTTTAGTTCTATTTTTTTGTTTTCATTTTTTTTTGTTGCCTTTATTTTTAGGTAGCATGACTCCTTGGCCCAATGGCATACTTTAAGGCACTGGAGATTCTATTTTCTACTCTCCTCAGCTGTTCCAAGTTTTCAACTGAAGGAAGTTCCCCAATTGGAGCCAGCTATTGTCCCCAAAAATGTCATCTCATTTTTGAGACAACATATGAAATTTTCTAGTTCAACATACCAAAATCCTCTCTTCCATTTTTAAAAATTGTTCTGAGCATTCAAATTCTCCATTTTTCAAGCTTTTTCTAGTTCTACGGACTCTGTAGGCTTAAATATATGAACTCTATAGATATGTTTCTATAGACTCAACATGCTTGAAATAAAAAAGTTTAAAGGCTTCTACAAGTGATTTCAATCAAAAGAACAAGTTTCCAACACTTATTCATTTTCAAGATTGGTTCAATGCCTTGGTTCAACAAAAAAAGTTCATCGTCAAGCTTCTATGCAGTGTTTGAACCATTGAACCTTGAACCAAAAATCTTCAAAGGTTCAATGGGTTCAAAGGTTCAACATCATTAGCAAGAGTTAAGTGCATTTGTTAAGGTTAAAAGTTCAACCGCTTCTAGGTTTAATGGCTTCAAAACACTTATCAAAGAGAAGAAGGCTTGAACCGTTGAACTGTTGAACTAAAGTTGGTTTAATTAGTCAGTTCAATCAACAGGTTCAAGGGGCTGCCCCAAAGCCAAAGGAAAATGTGCCCTTGTAGAGGGTAGTGAACCAAGCTAAGTGCCCTTATGGAGGGTAATGAGCAAAGGTGGACACAGGGAATTCCTTTAAAAAGGTTCCTGTGGAAAAGTTGTTAAGGACCATTTCCTTTGGACAAAATGTCTAAAGGAATTCACCTGAGAAAAAAGCCTGAAATCAAGAACTTGGCAAAAAATTGACTAAGGCAAAGAGAAGGAAGATTTCATTCAGACAAATTGTCTGAAGGAATTCCTTCACACTTTCTTTTCGAAGGAAAAGAGTAGTAAAATCCCACTGAGAAAATTAAAGCCCGAAGGCCATCCCAAGACTGCCTGAAGGGTAGATACCCTTGTGGGAGGCTCTCACCAAAGAAAGTGGACCATTTCTCAAAACCCTAAAGGTAAAGTTCCCTCTGAGAAAGATCAAACCTCAAAGTGCAATGGAAGCTGCCACATGTCCCTTATAAAGTCAAAGTAGAAGCTACCAAGTGTCATCTACTGGGACACAGTTTCTAGTAACTCTTAAAGTAGTGGAACATGCCACATGTCATCTACAAAGCTCGGTGGAGGCTGCCAAGTGACAACATTTGTAGCTTCTTCCTTTTATTGAGTAAGGACTATGGTAAGTTCTGAGTGAGGTGCTAAGGTCAAGTGGAGCATGACAAATGTCTGTATCCACATGGATCCAAAAGAGTCCCAAATGTTTTTATAGTGCTTCTTTAAGCTCAGCAGAAGTTGCCACGTGTCATCCTCTACAGGACTCTCAAAAGACATCTAAAGCATCTATAAGTTAAGCAGATGATACCATGTGTCACTTATTGAGATCAACATAAAATGGCCAGAGCAAATGGGAAAGACATAAATGAATTACTAAGGAGGATGATGGGCCTGCAACCGTCAAATTTAGGGTAACCAAGTAGCTATTGGATTTAAAATGATGATAGACCTGAAGACATAAAATTTGTGGCAATGAAATAACTATTGATCTTTATAGACTTAAGCATAGACCCCATGAACAAATTCAATGACCAGCCAAAGAGATAGCTTGAGAGCTCAGAGTGCACAGAAAAGTGAAAAATATAGCCAAGAAAGGGGGAACAATGAAGAAGGATCAAAAATATCTATGCATAGGAGATGTTTATAGAAGGTAAAGTGTCCACCAGGTAGACATTGAAAAGTGAAAATATTCAATGGCGTGGCCTATTTTTTTACATTGAGTAGAGCGAATAGCTATGCACACATCAAGAAACACATCAGGCAACCCATATTAAATACTGATGCTCGATTCCAACATAGCCCATGGATAGAATTTAAAATGCATTACAGGCATTGAATGTATCATAAGCCATTTTTGTGAAACAAAATGCCCAAGTCTTTCTTGGAGCACTATATATTGGACTCTCTCTTATTATTTTAAGGGGGGTCTCTTTTTTTGTTATCAAAAAACAAAACTCTACCCAAATTGAAAGGCATGACTGAGACTTTGAGCTCATATTATTGATCATATTTTATTATTTGAATAAAAAAACAAGTGACTTTTTAGACTTTATGCTGGAATAGCTTGGTTGTTGGGGAAATTTTTCTTATGTCTATTTCCTTAATGCATTTTTTGTCCATTTAATTGAATAAGTAGAATTAGTGAAAATAATCAGAAAGGTGTCTTGAAGCCAAATGTGGAGAGACTTTGTGCCCCCACAATTTCCTTTAGTGTGTTTTCTTTTTATTCCTATGTAAAGGATCTTGGGATGACTTTATGCCCTCATTATCCTTCGTATTTCACTCTTTGGAAGTTGAGGTGGAGACTTTGTGCTAAAATTCATCCTGTTGTGTTGCTATGCCCTGTTACATTTACTTTTCACCACCTGAAAGGTTCCTTTTGTCTATTGAACATCACTTCTAAAAGAAGAGGAGTGCCTTCTATCATTTCATCAGGATTTCTCCTTTGATTTGTGAACATCATCTCTGAAAAAAGAGAGATGGATAGTTTATCCTACCCCTGAGTGTTATTTTTTGCTTATATATATAATATATAGCTCCTACATATTTATAGGGAACCTCCCCTTGATGAGAGGAGAGATTTGTCCCCTTTTGATGTAGTAAACCTACACATTTGGCTGACCAATTTCCCTATGCTGTGGTTGAAGAGACCTATTTTGCTCATTAGTTAGCTAATTGACAAAATATTCAACCAACAGATTGGACCCTAAGAAAAATGAGGGTAAGTTGATTCGATGTTGGAGTTATTGCATGACATACCTTAGATGAATCAAAATTCTCATCATAATGCAACTTAAAACACTACATTGACCCTCACAATTTAGGTATTTGATAAGTCAAAAAGATAAAAACCTCTAAGGTTTAAATAAGGAATTTATATTGATACCTTTGATTTTACCCTTGACATCTTGAACATACACCAACACTAGTTTTCCCTTGACATTGAAGATATGAATGAGGTCATTGAAGGATGATCTTCTTATAATTCTAGCCCCTTCATCTAGAATTCTAGATAACTCACTAATAACCTAGATGGAGAATGGAATTTTCACACCTCTAATAGTGGAAAAGACTATATTTAGATGGAGGATGAACTCTGTAATAAGGGTTTCATCAAAACCCTAGAATTTCATGAAAAAATTAAGCCAACCTAATGTTGAAAACACTTGCTTTGCTTATTCATCTCTTAAGATACCATCTATAGATTTAGGTTTGTATTTTTTATTTTATCCCATTTTAAATTCTTTTTATTTCTACACAAGACACAATGAATCTACAACTTTTCTCAAGAAGGAAATGATACTTCACTAGAAAGTAATGGATTATGACAGCAATGGTATCCCTTTTATTTCAATTTTACATACACAAATTGAAGATTCTAAGCATGTTGAGTGATGATGACAATGCCAATTGCTCATGTCACAAAGTGCTAATGATTACTAAATTTTTCCTTTTCATTTATTCAAAATCATTACACCACCACTTCTCTATCAGTTTCTTGTCCACATGAGTTGTAATAAGATGATAAAGACAAGTCATCATGGAAGTGTTTTATAACTTGATAGGACAAAGTAAATAGCATGTAGTCAACTTTTTAAAAGGTGACTTTTTGAAAAGATTCCCTACTAACATGGGAATATCCTTCATATAGATTTTTATGGAAACTTTGCCAAATATTTTAGCATATACATACAGATTCATAAATTAAAAAACTAACCCTTAGTAGAAGATTAAACACTATACCTTACAAACCTATGATGTTGTACTTATTTGACCTTATTCACCTATTATAACAAAAGAGATTGCATGAATTAGTATAAGTAATGGTAAAAAATAAGATAACATCAATATTTATTGCTTTGGAATAACGAGAATCAATCATTAATCTTGAATTTTTGAACTCACTTTTTATGATTTTTTTTTTTAGTTTTTTCCCTTGACCAGCCATTTACTAGTTTTATGATTATGGCTCATCTTGAAATACATGAGCAACTAACAAGATGGTTTTTTGGTCATGACAATTGACAACGTCCCTAAGGATTTTCATTATTGATTTTTTTTTACTTTTTTTTGTATTTTTAGAGAAGAGGTGGATCCTCTTCATTTATTAAGGCCATCTTGTCTTCATGGATTAGTAGCCATGGAAAATTTTAATTCCTTCATGGGGCCAAAATCATTTTGTACCAATTGGATGAATTCTTATTTACTGGAAGGCTTTTAGTATAGCTTCAACTGATGTTCATTAACTATGAGTGTCTTTTGATTATCATCTATAGGTAGTAATTGAACTAAAATATTATAAAAATTATTCTTTATCGGAATTAGTCCTATCCATATAGTTATTAATTGAAGTGTTGATAATTCGAATCATACAAAAGTGGTCAATCTCCTTCTTTGAACTATATTTGATTTACAAATCATGACATTATTTCCTTTGGTATTTTATCATATTTATTTACTACAAAGATTTTGTTATCATTTCATCCAACTCATTCAACTGTAAAATTCTCTCTCTATACTTCATCCAAGTCAATTCCTTTTTCTAATGCAATCGTTAAAGTTTGCATTTCAAATTCAATTGAAAGAAGAGGTTTCTTACTAAATACCAATTCATATGGTGAAAAATAAGTAGTGGTCTTCCACATGGTGTTGTATGCCCATACATCTTCTATAATTTTGGTTTCATAATTATTTTTGATACTACTGACTATCTTGGTAAGGATATTATCTAATTATCTATTGGTAACCTTTACTTGTCCATTTTCTTAAGGGTGATATGGAGTAAACTTTCTATGGTTGACTTGGTAGATCTTTGTGAATGATAAGAAATCTAATAAATCTACCTTGGAATATAAGAAATCTACTACTTCCTCTTCTCTTACAAATTAAAGATCTTGTATTTCAACCCATTTGGTCACATAATATGTACATACCAACAAGTGTTCCTTGCCTTGAGAAGGTGGATCTATGGGCCCACAAAAGTGCATGCCTCACTTTTCAAAAGGTCCTAGAACTAATTGAGGATGGAGAGGAATTTTAGAAAATGGTGGGAGTTTACCCATTCTCTAACATGGATCACATTATGAAATGTATCTCTTGACCTACTTATAAAGAGTTGGCCAGTAATATCCAACTCTAAGGATCTTGTGTATTGTCCTTTTAACTGAGTAGTATCCTCCACTAGGCTCATCATGACAAGCATGGATGATGTCATACATTTCATTCTCTTTTAAACACCTTTAAAAAAATGATTAGATATAAGTTTAAATAATATACCATTAATCCATTTATAACAAGAACTAGCTCTAATTAGACATTTCTTTTCTTTTTTGGTAAACTAAAAATGAAACTTCTCTATAGCCAATTTTTTTTCTATATAAGCAAACCAAGGTGATTATGCTAAAAAAAGAAAGAGTTATTTGTCTAGGAAACTATCTTATATAATTTCTTTATCTATATTTTTAAATCTAGAAAGAAAATTGGCAACCAAATTGAACTTACTAGGTTTAACAATAATTTTTATATCCAATTCTTGTAATAGTAATAACCATCTGATAATTCTTCCTCCTACAATTGGTTTATTCATCAAATATCTGACAGCTATATGATCAATGTATATAAATATTTTGTAACTAGTAATATAGTGTCTAAACTTGTTTATGTAAATCATAGCAAGGAATTCTTTCTCAGTGGTTGTTTAGTTTATCTCAATTGGATTCAATTTCTTGTTATTGTAGTATATGACATACATTTGTCCATCTTTATCTTTTTATCCTAGAATAATTCCCATAGATTGATTAGATTCATCAATATAAATATGGAAGGGTTGTGATGAATTAGGTCCCCTTAGGATTGGAGCAGAACTCAATTTTTTCTTAATGGTCTCAAATTCTTGTTGGCAATATGGACTCCAAACAAACTCACTCTCTATTGTCAACAAAGCAAACATTGGAGCAAAACTTTTTTCTAAAATCTTATATAAACCTTATATAATATATTTCATGGCATAAGAGGATTTTTATATTATTATAATTTTGATGGATAGGTAGGTTTGAAATGACCTCAATTTTATTTGGATCCAATTGGATTCTTTTTACAAAAATATGACATCCTAAAACTATTCTTTCCTCTACCATGATCAAAGATTTTTCATGTCTTAAGGATAGATGGTGTTTTTCACATGTTTTCATTAATTTTATTAGATTTTTTAGACTTTCATCAAAGGTCTCTCCATTAATAGTAAAATCATCCATGTAAACTTCCACAAAATCATTGTTTAAATCTAAAAATATGGCTAAGACTCCTCGTTGGAAGGTAGTAGGTGAATTGCACAAACCAACAGGTAATACCTTATATGTAGATGTACACCATGGATAAGTGAAGGTTGTTTTATCTTATTATTTTGATGACATTTTTATCTAGTTGTACCCACTAAATCCATATAAGAAATAAAATTATTTTTTCACTACCAAGTTGTCAAGTACTTGGTCAACAAAGGGTAAAGGAAATTAATTTCTCATGGTTGATTTGTTCAATTCCTTGTAGTATACATATGCTCTCCATTTAAAAATTTTATTAGGAATAATAACCAAGGGAGAGACCCGTTAACTATCAAAAATAGGATAAATAAATCCCACTACTAGAAACTTTTCTATTTTAGTTTTTACAATGTCTATTAAGATAGGATTAATTCTTCTTTGAGGTTTCCTTACTAGTTTAATGTTTTCTATATAGATATGGTGGGTGAATATACTTGGGTGTATTCTATTCATGTATTGATAATCTCAAGAAAAATATTGAGTATGTTCTCTAAGTACATCAAATAATTTTACTTCTTGATCATCTATCAACCAACTATTTATGTTGAGTAACTTCCCTAGTGCAACTATGATTTGCTTAGTGCCTGTATGGGAAGAATCTATTTGTTTGAATTCACTCAAAAAATATTTTAAAGTAAATCTTTGTGTAAAAATCATATGTAATGTGATAATATCTTTGGCAACTTTATCTCTTCTAGAAATCACTCTGGCTAAAGGATAATGGAAGGGTGTTAAGAATGAATTTTGACCTTCATGTGCCCATTACATAACACTGTGTTGAATGTATTTATGGTCATAAAACATGTTGGAAGATGTGTGAAAGGATGGGACTTTATAATTATAGGAAATATTTCATTATAGGACCCTTTAACAAAATTTTTACTTGGACTAACAAGATATGTAGTTGGATTGTCAAGATCTATAACTGGACTATCAAGATCCATAAAAGTTCTAATACTTCTTGATAAATCATCCTCTACTTCTTCCACATGATTCATGATTATGAACATAGATAGAGAGGAGACACTATCATGTTTCTCTTCATTTTTATCTAGCCATAACTTTTTTACAAGATTTATTGATGGTTGTGTAGGTGGATATAAATAAATGCATTTTTCTTTAAGACCATTTAAGATGGTCATATCCCTTAAAATATAATCAATCAATGTTACCACTATTGATAACCAAGGCCTTCATAGAATCAATGGGTATCCAATTTGTTTATTTTTAGGATGGAGAATAATAAAATTAATGGGGTATTCCCATGATTCTATAATCAACATTATATCATCAATGACACTTTTGGTTTTGTAGTGGAATGATCTACCATCTGCAAGAATATGATAGTGGGTTGCATATCTATTAGAGAGAGATTTTGCATGGTGTTTATAGTCATTACATTAATGGCATCTCCCAATTCCACCAATACATTTGGTATCTCCTTTTTTACAATCTTGATAGAAATGATAGGACTCCCTGGGTCTCCATATTTGGGTAGAAGTAGCTTACTTGCTAATAAATCAACAAGCTTGCCAACTACCTATATAGTCTTGGGATATTATCTTTTCATACCAAGTGTCTTAATACATATATTTTTGATCACCTGATTGAGTTCTAGAATGTCCCTAATGGATTGTAATAATGGAATTTCTATATTGATTTTGCTAAGTTATTGAATCAACTCAAAGTCCTTTTTATCTTCCACTTCATTCAATTATTATATAAAAATAATAGATGGAGGAGTTATTGTGACTTCCTCTATTTTTCCAATTTTCTCTTCTAAGTATTATTTTTTCTCTAGTTGAGTTTTTGACTTTATTTTCATGAGGCATTTATGTGATGATGATCTGAGGTTCTTGTAATGTCTTTCATGACCTAAGATGTATGTTTACACATTTAATAACACCTACCCCTATGGTTTCACCTTGTTCATTTAAATAAACCTATCTATTATTTATATTTACTACTAGTTAGGTAGGTAGCTAAGGTTGGCTTATTTTATTTGTATGGGGTTCTTAATTTCCTTGAGGAGCCATCAATGATTTTTATTTTGGAAACCTTATTTATTATTGCTTATAGTTTGGATTAGGATTCCAATGTTGATTTACCCATGGTTACTGATGTCCTTAGGGTATCCAAGTTTGTTGAAATGGTTCGAGAATCATCCATTATTTTTTAATCCATTCTTGGGTACTCCACTATGGCGGTACTACCAAAAATTATTGAGGTACATGCCATTATAGAAAAGGAATACTTGAGCCAAACTATTGTGGTTAATTTTGTTGGAAGGTATTTCCTTATATTTAAACATATTTTATTTCCTCTATGCTTTGTTTATTCTATTTGAACTAGTTATTAAGATTAAGAAGGTGACTAAAATTTCTTGTGTCATGATCCTAAGCATCACATATTCCATAAATTTCTATTTTGTTTAGAGGACATTCTCTAAGTGCATGTTTTAATTTGCACTTTGGACAATATATTTCTAGTGGTTCAGTGTTAGATTTAGCATTATCTTTAAATCCATATAATGTTGTGTTTATTTGACCCAATATATCTATTTTAAAATTTTATAATTCCTCCATGAGTTGTCTTACATCACTAGATTTCCATAGTTTCCCTCTCCTACTGCTAGGTTTTATCTTAGAGTAGTTGGTACATAAATGTGTAATCTCTTGGAAGTCTAGTTTGGTAATATCTCCCTTCCCCATGATATTAAAATAATCCCTAGAGGAATCATCTAATAATTTAAGGAAAATAATTTTGATCACTTCTTCAGATAACTCATCCACACCTATTATGGGCAAAAGCAATTAAGTCTAGGTAATCTTCAAGGTTTTCAACTTCATTTTGCTAACTTTTGAAAAATTCTTCTTTTATATCCTTGACCCTATAGTAATATTTGTATTTATTTAGGAATACTATTTCTATTTCTCTGCAAGTGTTGATATAGTTTCCTGCTAATCCCATAAACCACCTCATTGTTACTTCCTTAAAAGTAGAAAGAAAGAGCTTCAAATTTTGATTATCTAAAGTGTAATAATAGGTTTGACAAATAAATTTGAACTCAAAAAAGAATTAATCTGGGTATTTAATGGATAGACCTATAAAGGTAGGTAGACAAGATGAGGAAATATTGTTCATTATTGTTTGATCATTATTCTCAAAGATAATAGGATAAGAGAAAGTACTCTTAGAATGATTCTTGTGAGGATTTTATACATGGATTATATTTTTTCCCATTGTAAATAGAGTTATATAGAGAGGAGGAGATCCTTAAAAATCCTCTAGATGTTTAGTGTTTGAAAGTTCAACTTTTGTAGAGGAAGATTCCTCTAGATCTTGGGATGTACTTCTAAAAGACTCACTTATTTCTTTTTGTAATCTTTCTATCTTTTATGAAATTACTTTGATTCTATCTCCTAAAGGATAAATATATTTTAGAACAAACCTTATTTTTGAATCCATTTTCCTACTCATATACTTCTATTTGACAAGAGAGTAATTTATTCTATATTTTTTTAAGGTTTTTACTATTAGTTTGAGTGTTTACCTTAATAATACTTATTAAAAATTCCCTGGAAATGGCACCAAAAATTATGGGTGTTGTTACCCATTCATTTAACCAATTTATGTTGGTATCAATTCTTAACAAGGCTAGTATCTAAGGTTGTTTGTAGTAATATATTTATAGGTTTCAACTAACAGTGTTGTTTGAGGTTTTTGGTGTGGGTCTAACCTAAATGTCTACTCCTAAAGTCTAAACTAATGCTGAAAATAAACACACTTAATTGAAATGTAAACACACTAAACTACTGAATTGAATACTCTGAAAGCAATCACACAATGCTATAAAATGAACACACTAAAAGCAAATCCCAAATTCACACTTTCTAAGATAATTTATAGAATAAAGGTTGTTGAAATTAAAATATTAATAAATTCTTATTCAAATTTGAAAGAACACACATTAATAGTTTTATTCTAACCTACATGTTATTGATCTAATCGCATAGAACATTTATAGTAATTCCAATTTAAAATAAATAATAAATAAACTTATAAATAAAAAAAAGTAACGTCTCTTATTTATTTGGGGAGTGGGTCCTCTTTCACCCTTGGATTTAGGGTTAAATCAACTTCAGTATTTAAAACACCATCTTAACACATATAATTAAAGAGTAATTTGTAAAAAGTCTTCTTGTATTCAAAATAACAAAACTTACAATATATTTTTATACTCTATAGATCAAGCATGGATATTCCTTTTATTAGATGAAAAATAAACTATCTTAGAAACTAGGTAACAACTCAACTATCTTAGAACAAAAAGATATTTAGAGAGATTGGTTGGTATAGCCAAAATAGATAAGATCATTGAAATAGGATCCACATAGGATTATAAATATCCTTGTGGGATTTGAAAATTCTAATCCTAGCCATATCTGAGCACCAAATCTTATATACAATATATCCATATCCTTCAATTCTAGAGTTTTAGCCTATATTAACAAACTTTCATAAATGGAATATTCTATATATATATATATATATATATGTATGTATGTATAAAATATAAAGTATCAATAGAGGTCTTAGATCATCATGGAATAGCTGGAATATCTTCTAGAATTATGTAGAACATGCTATAGACAAATCCATAACAAGCTATGAGAATATGGAGCATGATTATTGTAATCCATAGCTAACTGTCATACTCCATAGCTAACTGTTATAATCCATAGTTGTCTGATAGAATCTAGAGCTACATTCAAATGATTAGTTCTTTGTCAAGGCACTTCCTTATCTCCATGAGATCCTAGAAAAACTCTTATTATATTCTATCATACATGTACATATCAAAATATGGAAGTCTAAATATGTAAATGGTTAGAACATCATGAAAATAATGCTAACTTCGACTCACATAAGCTTATAGAAATAAAATAATCCATTTTCTACCTTAAGCTAGTTATAAACCCTAAGACTACATGTAATTATCAACTCAAATGGCATGTTTATGGCTATGAAGGATGATACATCATGAAAATAATGAGTCATAGTGTGGACTCATCAATCTACCATAAAGCATACCTGGTCTTTCCAAGAAGAACTACTAGAGTAAAATTAGCTATCCTCATCTATTATATCCCATTTAGAGATAGGTGAGTTAAAATGAACATAAATAACCATGCATGCTCAATGTGATGGCCATCAAACTCGGCTAAAACTACATCCAAATGAGTAAAATGTGTAATTTCACCAAATTCCCTCAATAATTCATAGGTTGGCACTTTTTTTTTTGAGTATGTATATAATCAACACACACACACACACACATATATATATATAAGTAACACAAGTGTGAAAAATATAATAAGAAATACAACTATCTAAAATTATATAAGAATATTTTTAGAAGGCTCTATAATAACATAAATTCATAGATCTCAAATAAATATGTGCTTTCAAAAAAGAATGGTGCCTAAAAAGGAGCTAGGTTGAAAATTATGTGAGTTTAAAACTCTTAAAAAAACTTCACCTTGTAAAATGAATATTTTATGATTACAAAATAATTGACTCAAATTTTCATAGAAATTTTAAGCCCCCTTGACTTGGTTATGACCAATAGATAAAATCTCATATGGCCATGAGATAATGGTGATGATGAGTGTTCCCCCCTTAATGATATCACTTAACATTGTGATGTGTCTCAATGTGTGATGTCACTCTCCAGTTGCCTCCAAAATATAAATTAATAGTGCTACACCCTTTATGTTTAAGTTTTACACTCTCATGCACATAATTGAGCGCAAATACAAATATAGAATAAATTACAATGGGATAAAACAAAGGGAAGAGTCCCCCTATTTTGCATGTATGGGTATAAAAGTCTACCTAGGCTATATGTAGAGGGGTTATATTCCAACTAGGGTGCTTGAAAGGGTGTTATATTCCATCATCGATGAAAGCAAGGATGCCAAATTCCACATTTATTTTAAGTAATAATGTTAAATCCCACCATGTGTGCATGCAGGGGTTATGGAGTTCAAATTTTATGCAAGCAGGGGTCATGGTGTTTGGTGGATATGCAAACAAGGGTTGTAAATCTTGAAAGCTATGCAAGTAAGGGTCATGGAGTCTATGGGTGTAGGAATAGGTTTTATATTCTTATAGGTGAAAGAGTAGGGTAAAATGTATGACAAGGTTTAAATGTCTATCTAATACTAAAATCACACCAAAGGAGGCTAAAATGTGTTTGTAAGGGTGAAAATGTTTGTTGAGGGGTAGAAACCCACCAAAGTGTTTACAAGGGGTAGAAATTTATTTAAAGATAAAAGCACTCATATCTATAGATTTTATAAAAATTAAACACACAAAAAGGACATACCTAGTTTTTTTGACAAACTCAAAAATGGTTTTCCCTTTGAGCACTAGATTGTATGGATTTTTTAGAATTAAAAAAAATATCTTTCAAATCCCCCAAAATAGTAAAAAATTGACTATCACAAAACTAGGTCTAGTTTCTTATTTACAGTCATTCCTAGATTTTCAAAACTTTCATAATTCAATGGAACTATCAAATTTTCATTTAGAGATTTAAAAGGTACATATTTTCATGGATTTTCTAGAAATGCCACCAAACCCCTGAAAACTAAAATCAATGAAAAAACACCAAACAAGTTAGAATGCTAGATCTCATAATAGAGGGTATGGTATTAGGCTACCATAAAAAATATGATACCATGTTAGAGTATGCCATAATTAAAGATAAATAATACATAGGATAAAATGCATGAATAAAACCCTATGTGTAGTAGTGAAATCTGAAAACAACTCAAGAGGAAGAAGCTTGTCTTCAATAATCAAGAAATTGTATTAGCATCAGTAGCATTCCAAGTTGATTAGACAAAAGTACATAGGAAAGGTACATATATAGGTAGAATATAGACATGTCCTCACATCCTCATGAATGTGGGATTATATTCCCCACTGACCATTATTAAACACCTAAGTGACACCTAAGAAAGCTAACTAGATTATGTAGGTAAAACCACATAGTGGGAAAAATAATACACTTATAGGTTGATCCAGTCTAATTATTATGTGTTTTAAAATAAAAATGCATTGACATAGGTTGATAAAATGTTAATTATATGTTTTTATAGTAGGCTACCATGATGTAGGATGATCCAATTTTTTCACTCAGATCTTAATTATCTCTAGTCAACCAATTGCATCAACCCAATATGATATAGCTTTATCTTTAATATATTTTTATACCAAATTTATAGACCCAGACTGATAAAGTTTTATTCATATTTATAGTCAATTTCATTAATCAATTAGTTTATATTTTTACTTCAAAATTTTACATTCTATGAAAAAATAATTTTTCATAGAAAATTATATTGACCCAGGCCAATATAGTCATAATTTTGTTTATTAAAACTATATCAACCCTAGTTGATATTTATTTATTTTCACATTTCTTATTAGTAAAATACATCTACCTAGTCTGATCTAGCTCACTAAAACTCTTTTTACATAGACTATATTGACCTGTATCAATACAATTTTTTATTGTCTAAATAACTACGTCAACCTGTGTCGATATAATTTTGTATGTTTTCATTTTCAGCATAAACAAGGAAAATTAATTTTTATTTTTATTAATTAATCAAAAATTCACTTTCAAATTGAATACACATTTATTTCCATTTAATAAAATATAAAAATTGATTTTCAACATTGATTTTTTTCTTTGATTAGTTTTTTTTGTAAACTACATTCCCACAATTTTAAAACTACTTAGCTACTATTTTGAAGGGATACATGGTTTTATATTTACAATCATTGTCAATTATTTACTGACATCCTAACATGATGGGATTCCATATCCATAGTAAAAATCTAAACATAAGTTTTATTTTCAATGTACCTCATGTTATTTTGGAAACACTTAGGATTCTCTTTTGTATTGAATCTTAAGAAGCTAACCATCTGTCTAATTATATAATGCATTAGTTAGTTATTAGAACTGAGAATTTACTCTCATCTTACCTTTGAAATGAGGTTTAGTGAACTATTATAATATTTATTCCTCCATAGTTAGTGCTATGAAATATTGGGCTGACACTATCTAATAAAAAAACATGTATCTTTGAGAGCCTACAATTCACTCACATCTTTTTAGCACATCTTCTCGATATTCATTTTCTATAAATAGTTAGTTAGTAAAAATAGTTTAATTTATAATTTAATGCTTGCTATTTTATTTTATATTTCATGCTAAATCGATGAGTGTTGATATAGTTCTATGTTGTGTGTTCCAACTACATTGACCAACACTAATATAGTTTTTTGTGTGTGAATAGACTACATCAACCAGGTTTGATATAGTCTTTTGAGTTTTAATTCAGTCTACTTATCAGAATCTATCAATTAGGACCAATATATTATATTTATAATACTTTTAAAAAATTTCTTGGATCTAACTAAATCAACCAAGCTTGATATAGTATATTTATTATTTTGTTAAATTTTCTACACCTGATTACATCAACTTGACTCGATACAATGTATTATTTTACCTTATACCTATGTAAGTTTCTATGTGGTTTTAGTGCACACCCTATAATGAGGTAGCTTCTAACATTTTAGGATCTCTATGGAATGAAGTTCCACTCCACGACACAAGTTGTAGGTATAAAATTAAAATAACTAGGTGGTAGAATAATAGGTTGAGCTTTTAGATTGTTTAACCAGGTTTGTGGATGGATGTGTGAAATGTAATATAAATCAAACACTAAGTGAGTTGGATGGATGGATAATTACTCTATGGTAGGTAAATTTCAAAGAAACTCAAAAGAGGGGAAATGTAAGGCAGAAAAGAAGGCTCTGTATTCTTGAAAGGTCACTTCTAACACTATTTATTTAGTGGACAAGTATCTCCAAGACAAACATTTATTATTTGTATCTATTTAAAACTCATAAAAAAAATGATTAGTATTCTGGAAAAATAAGTATAGGAAGCTTAGTTATCTCAACTAAATATTTCTCTCCTCAAGGTTGTTGTTGTACACCCTTTTTGAGAGGTTACAACTCAAACCATAAATTTGTCTATGTTGGAAACATGATGACTGAGAAGGGGTGGGTAAATTATTCTCTTATATATTTCTTTCAATTCCTCCTTAACATACATGAACCATTACATCAACATTACATCAACATATATATTAAGTAATATATAAGCAATCAACCATACAAGCATGAAACAAGATTACATAAGACAACACATCATATATATGGGAAATCCTCAAAGGAAATAAAAACCACTAATAAATATAAATGTAATATAGTCTTATAAGTCAAAATATCAAAATTCATTGAAGCACCAATTCCATATGGAGCACCAACCCTAACTAACTAAGTAACAACCCAACTAGGCTATAGAAAACACCAAATTGTAAGGAGGCATCAACCCCCTAGATGTCTCAACACTAAATTATCCACCTAAGACCTTTAATCACATTCATAAAACCTTGTTTTTCATACAATATATGATGATCACCTTCTTTATCTCTTCTCTCTCTTCTACCCTCTCAAACTATCTTCTAGGCTTCTTCACTTAACTAGCCCTCTCCTTGAATAGGTCATATGACCTTGATTCTCATACAAAAAACCTATATAAATTATTCATCACATTTTATATACACTCTTTATATGGTTTACAATACCTCCTTTTGATTACCAATGTACTATTTCATTTGCTTGCACTCTCTACTTCTCTAACTAGCCAATTAGGCCTATTATGCCTTGCTCTTATACAATTCTCTAGATCACACACCTATTTGTCAGCCATAAAAACTTGTAAACTTAAATTACCATTATAATAGGTCTTATAAAATGTTTCATACATGAATCAATCATTAAAATAGGTTATCTATAACGTAAAATACTAAAACCTATTTTAGGCCTTAAGGAGACCTAATTCATATAGGCCTTCATTAGTACACATTACCCTTTAATCTTCTTGAAAAACTTTAAAACTCCACACATGCATGGAAAAATTCATATAACACTCATATATACCCCCACTAATGTCTTTTAAGTCTCAACAATATATTTTGAAACAAATCACTACTTGAAACCCCTCATTAGTACTCAGTCCTATTAGGCATGTGTAAACTAAAAATATACATTTCAATACTGAAGCTCAAAATTACTTAATCCACTCAAAAATGATAAAAAAAATGAACATAAATAGTTTTTATGACCTTTAGGGTCATAAAAAAATTATTGAAACACTTCAAATTAGGGTAAAAAGGCTTAAACTCATCTCATCAGTATGCTCACTAAGAACTACCAGGACTATCAAAAGCCAGTCATGAAAATACTTGACATACAACACCTTAAAGGAAAATTTAAATTTTTATAAATAAATTAAAAATATTTTATAAAATATTTATATAAACCTCAATCATAAAAATCATAAGCTCTAATATCAAACATCGATCTTGCATATCAATCTCCTGACCTTATCTCACACATTCTTGTTTGAACTGGACAGGCCATTTTGAAATTAACTTTTCAATGTCTTAAAATAACTTAAAAGATTCAAAAAAGAATTAAAAAGACTATAAAGTTGCAAAAAAAAAACACCATATGCATTATATACTTCAAATTAGGGCATAAAGCCTCAAAAACACCTCTACAACTCATTCACTCAGAATAGCTAGTTTTCCTAAAAGACCAGTCATGATGACTCAGAACTCAAACAATTGTATATAAATTTTGAATGAATATTTATAAATTTAAATTGAAATATGAAATATCTATATTATATTCAAATACAAACATCATATGTTCTAGTGGAAACTATTGGTCTTACAGACCAATTTCTTGACCTCACTACATAGAGACCTCACTGAGTTAGACAAGCCATTTTGGCTTCATCATTTTACCACTATACATGATTTAAAATATTTATAAAAAGAGTTAATAGGACATAATATTATAAAAAATCATTTCCATGCACTTTGTTTCTACATTATATCATTATAACACATTTTTATTCATCTTCTCATTATTGTTTAGGTTTCTCACTATTTGCATTATTTGGCCTATTAGTGATTGGTCTACTTGGAACAAAAAATTTGAACACATAAATACTATAACCTATATATAAACCTTAATGTAAATAAAAGATATGTCTCAACCTTCATCCTCCATCCATTTTCATACTTTGACTTGATCAACTCTGACTACTACAATAAATATTTGAGAAATTAACACTTTTCTATAGGGTCTACTCACACACTTAACAAATAATTCACACTTGGAGGTGAATAAGATATTTAAATACAACCTAAAGTAATTATATATCCATACCAATCCACCTTGAGTATTCTATATAAAAATTTCCAACATCAGGTCTTCATTAGGGTTCTAAGAGGGTTTAAACTTATTTCTACTCTTAACAATCATTCATGAATTATATCCCCTCAATCCAAAATATAATGCCTATAATTTTGATCTATGACCCTTTCTCATATACCATGAATACATAAATTTCCCATGCAAAGGGTTGACAAGATAATGATCATAACAAAATCCTTCTCACCACTCAAGAGACTTCTAAACATATTTTTATGACTTTTTATATAAACCATGACCCAAAAATTTGTAAAAATAGATAAAAAAACATTAATCACCTCTAAAATTACTTACATAAGATAAAACACTCTGAAATTTGATCATGACCCCTCATTAGGCCATATTATCTCTCTTTGCTCGCTTAAACCTTGACCTACAAACCACATTAGGTATTAAAATTGACCTTCATGACTCTTTACATGCACAATCCACCTCAATCACATAATAAATAAAAATATATCATGATTTATCACTACCATAAATCCTTCACATGCCTTGATAACTTATCATGATACCTCATTAGGCTAGGCAGGGTCTAGAAGTGGTCTAGATGTAAACTTGGTCTGAAGGTCCTAACCCTATAGGATCACCCTGAGACTCTCATGAGTGATTAAATGATGAATATACATTATTAATCAACATAATACAACCACTCATTCTTGTGTGCACTCGTATCACCAAGACACCAAGCTCATATCTTCTCAAAAGGTATCTTCATGCCATGACTAGGCTTCTTAATCACTTGAAACTTGATAACTGAACTTAAAACACTTTTAAAAGTATATAAACTTTACTTACATGATCACATAATTAAAAAAAATGGTCTCAAAATATTTTTCTCACTTACTTCACCAAAATTTACTATGCACATCTTCTCATAGGGTCTAGACTTTGCTTCTCAAGACACCTTGTACTCAAGAACTAGTACTCAAACATGATTACCTCAATGATGTCAAAAAAGAAAACTCTTCAGAAAAACTCTCACACCATTGAAAAAATATCTTTTTTATCAACATTCTCTCATGACCTCATATAGAACTAGAGCCTCATAACCATGCTTCAGTGCTCACTTGAGCATCATACCTCTTTATGACAACATTGACAACTTGAAGTTGACCTAAAACTTGATGTCAATTGATAAAAGAGACATTAGTTTCCTTCAAATCCTCTCTTACTTTCAGATTCTATTTTTTCACATAACTTCCTTGTCATATCAAGCACACAAGCTCATACCTCAAAGAGCCCTCACCGTGCATATTCACTAGATGCACCTTGACATCAATGATATCAATATTGACATCAATGGCAACACTTCTACACAAACTCCCCCTTTTTTATTGATGGAAAAATATTATTTAATGTGATCACTCTAATCTCCCCCAATTTTTTCAATTTCCCTTCTTGAACTCTCTTTCCCTTTGATATTAATGACAAAGGGTCATACATACTACAAATTATGAAACCACTCATTCTCCCTCTTTAGAAACTATTCTTAGAAACTAAAAAATAACTCAGAGATACCAAGCTCCCCCTTATAAGAAGCATAGTCTTTAAATAAACTCTGAACCTCAAGATTACTTATCAAGCTACCAAACTCTTGATATCAACTAAAAAAATAGTATCTCCCCCTTTGTCTCTTATATGCTTATCAATAACTACACTTGGAGCTTATGAACAACCTAAATATATACCCCTCAAATCAAGCATCTACCATGATTGTGCTAACTAAAGAGTGTCTATGAAGCCTAATGAAGTCACCCCTTTCCATAGGGTACTAAAACTACACAAACTTATGAGATTCCCAAATCTCCATACTCTCAAAAAACTAAATATCTTTTAGGATCCTTTTAGGCTTGTTTGACACATTAGGCTTGACCTCTTTATCAACTCTTTGATCAACAATATGAGTTGATAAAAGATATTCTTGACTTGATTTCACATTTTAAGTATGATTTACCATAGTAAATAATTGACTTGATCTTTTAGACTGATCATGACTCACCTTTACTATATTTGGTTTCCACACATTCATTTGCCTTCTCTATTGCACTCTAGGGGATTCAAACCTCTTGTTTTGACTTGATGACCTTCTAACTCTATTAGGACATAATATTGAAATGTGTCCCAAATTATGAAAACTATAGAAAATAACCTCATTTATACCTCTTAACTGATGATTCCTTTCATAATCACATGAATATTCATTTCTTGAGGGTCTTCTATACTCTCTTTCTCTATTACCAAACTGATTTCAAGCAAAATAGAAAACATTGAATGGATTAGTATACCTCATAATGTTAGGCTATTTGATTGGTCTTTTCATGTTTAACTTGTTATCATCACCATGATGTTCATCATGTTTTTAATTATGATCCATCTTATCCTTTTTAGGACACTTAGATGAAAAGTGACAAATATTACCACAATTGAAACATTTGAAATGCAATTTACCTTTGTACTTACCAGATCCAAACCTCAATTTCCTAGCAAACATGGATATCAGTTATTCATCATCAAAATTTGAACATAAATCATCATTGAACTTCTTGGATTTTTAATTATTCTTAGATTTTAATGCTTCTATCCTTTTGGGAGGTCTTCCTTTATTTATTCTCATCTCATAGGCAGTCAAGATGTCATGAAGCCCATCCATCTTCTGCTTGTCCAAATCTTGTATCTCTTCTACTGCAAATACCTTAGAATAAAAATTAGGAGTTAGTGACATCAGTAAATTTTTAACAACTATAAACTCTTTTACTTATTATCCTAATATTATAATGGCATTGACCACTTCATCAACACTTAATAGGTAAGATGCAATGGTTTCATCTTCATTCATCTTCAAACTTTCAAACTATCTCTAGTGGGTTTATAAATTGGCCATCTTCACCATGGTGTCTCTTTCATAGATAGCATTGAATTTTACCATATATCTCTATCTGAAACACAATGCATCACCTTTACAAATTATACCTCTAATAGGCCACAAAGAATGGCATTCATTTCCTTGGAATTGCTTTCACTTTCCTTCTTACCTGCTACATTAGTTGGTAGTGTAAGAGGTGGAATATATCCATCCAAAATTGAATACCATATTTCATGGCCAATTTAAATTATATATGAAGTCATTATTATGATCGAAAATTCATAATTATTCCTATTTAATAATGGATCCTTACTAGTAGAGAAACCTCTTTGAACTAGACTACTAGCCATCTTTGCTTGTAGGATCTCCTTTAGGTTGTTAGGCCTACTTAAATGGACCTAATATAATAAATTTTTTTGGAAAAATAATTATTGAGGTGGGGGAGGGTGAATCAATATCTTAAAAAAATTTATTTAAATTCCTCCTTAGCATACATGAACCATCACATCAACATATAGATCAAGCAATGTATAAGCAATCAACCATACAAACATGAAACAAGATTACAGAAGACAACACATCATATATGTGGGAATCCATAAAGATTAAAAAAACCCACTTATCCCTAAAAATATATTTTTTATATAAGTAAAAATATCACAATTTAGTGAAGTACCAACGCAAACTAGCTAAGCACCAACCCAACTAGGCTTTAACAAACACCAACTTGCAATAAGGTACCAACCCCCTAGATGACGCAACACCAACTCAAAAAAATAAATAATTTTATCACCTTTATAACACCTTTTTTTTAATAAAAAATATGATGATCACCTTCTTAATACCTTCTCTCTCTTCTTCCCCTCTCAAACTATCTTCTAGGCTTATTCGCTCAACTAGCCCTCTTCTTGACTTGATTAGGTCATATGACCTTGATTTTCATACATATAACCTATGTAAAATATTAATAAAAATTTATATAAACTATTTATATGGTCTAAATTTCCTCTTTATACTTACCAATGTGATATTTCATTCTCTTACACTCTTTACTTTTCTGGCTATCTAATTAGGCCTATTAGACCTTGTTCTTATACAATCTTATAGATCACACACCTCTTGGTCAGACATACACACTTGAAAAATTATATTAAAACTAAAATAGGTCTTATAACATGTTTCATACATTAATAAGTCATTTTAATAGGTTGGACATAAATTAAAAGACCAAAACCTCAGTTAGGCCTTTAGGAGTCCTAATTCAATTAGGCCTTCATTATTACACATTACCATTTGATCTCATTAGAAAAACTTAAAACTACAAAAATGGAATAAAAATTTAATATACCACTAAAATATACCCCCAATTATGTATTATATTCTCTTTTTTTTTACAAAAAATCACTACTTGAAACTCCTCATTAATACTCAGTCCTATTAGGCTTGTGTACACCAAAAATTTACCTTTCAATATTAAAGATCAAATTTACTTTAATACAATAAAAAATGATCAAAAAATTAAATATAAAGATTTTTAATGACTCCATTTTTATATCCATATGATTTAAACACTTCAACTCAGGGAAAAATGCTTAAACTCATCTCTTTAGTATGCTCACTCAGACTGTCAGAACTGTCAAAAACCAATCATGAAATTAATTGAAATAAAACACCTAAAAGGAAAATTTAAATTTTATAAATAAATTTAAAATATTATATAACAACTTAAATCATAAAAATCATAAGATATAATATCAAACATTGGTCTTATAGACCAATCTCCTAACCTTATCTCACACAGTTTTGCATGAACTAGACAAGCCATTTTGACTTCAAATTTTAAACCTCTTACACTAAATTATAAGATTTATAAAATAATAAAAATGAATTTAAATTAATAAAAAAACACCATATGCATTATATACTTCAAGTTATGATATATATCTTCAAAAACACCTTTATAACTCACTCACTTAGAACTACTAGTTTTCCTCAAAGGCTGGTCATGGTGATTCAAACCTCCAACACCTGTATAAAAATTTTAAATTAATATTTATACATGTATAATAACATATGAAATATATATAAAATATTAAAATATAAACATCATATGGTCTAGTGGAAATTATTGGTCTTATAGACCAATTTATTGACCTCACTACACACAGACCTCATTGAGTCAAACAAGCCATTTTGGCTTCATCATTTTTACCACTATACCTAAATTTAAAGATTTACACAAAGAATTAATAGGATACACAAGTCTCAAAAACTATTTTAATTCACTTGGTTTCTATATTCTATCATGATAACACATTCCTATTCATCTTTTCATTATTGCCTGCATTTGTGACAGTTTGCACTATTTGGCCTGTTAGTGATTGGTCTACTTAGAACACAAAATTTTCACACCTAAGTCATGAAATATATACAAAAATATTGATGTATATAATATATATGTCTCAATCTTCATCCTCCATCCATTTTCATACTTTGACTTGGTCAACTTTGACTGCTAAAATAAATCTTTGATAAATTAACACTTTATTTTAGGGTCTACTCAAAAACTTAACAAATAAATCACATATAAAGGTGAATAAAAGAGTTTAATACAACCTGTAATAACTTATATAGCCATAAAAATCCATCCTAAACACTCTAGATAAAAATTTCCAACATCGGGTCTTCATTATGTTCTAAGAGGGTTTGAACCTATTACCACTCTTAACAATCTTTCATAAAGCATAACCCCTAAATAAAAAAACATAATGAATATAATTTTGAGATATGACCCTTACCCATCTACCATGAATATATTAGTATCCCATGCAAATATTTGATGAGTTAATAAGCACAATAAAATCCTTCTTAGTTTGAGAACCCTTCATTCTAAGCACTTGAGAGACCTCCAAACATATTTTCATGACTTTTTCTACAAAACATGACCTAAAACTTGGTAAAAATACCTAAAAAAACATTATTAACCTATAAAAAATTATTATATAATCTAAAACACTATAAAATTTGATCATGACCCCCCATTAGTCCACATTCTCTGTCTTTGCTCGCTTAAACCTTGACCTACAAACCACATTAGATCTTAAATATGAACTTAATGCCTATTTACATGCATTTTTCACCTCAATCACATACTCAAAAAACCTATCTCATGATTTATCACTACCATACATCATTCACATTTCTTGATAATAGATTATGATACCTCATTAGGCTAGGTAGGGTCTTAAAGTGGTCTAGGTGTAGACTTGGTCTGAAGGTACTATCCCTATAAGATCACCTTGAGAATATAATGAGTGATAAAATTCCTCACATACATGATAAATAAACATAATTCAACCACTCATGCTTATGTGTACTCATCTCACCAAGCCGTCAAGCTCATATCTTCTCATAAGGTCTCTTCATGCCATGACTAGTGTCATGACTAGGCTTCTTAACCACTTAAAACTTGAAAAATAACATTGAAAAAATTATAAAATTATCTAAAATTTACTTAAATGATCACACAATGATAAAAAACCTATCAAAATCTTGTTCTCACTTACTTCACCAAACTTTACTATGCACATCTTCTCATAGGGTCTAGACTAGGCTTCTCAAGACACCTTGTAATCAAGAATTCATACTCAAACATGATTACCTCAATGATGTCAAATAATAAAACTCTTTATAAAACACTCTCACACCACTAAAATAATCTCTTTTAGATCAACATTATCTCATGACCTCATGTAGACCTAGAGCCTCATAAGCATGCTTCAATGCTCACTTCAAACTAACCTAAAACTTGACATAAACATTGACATAAACCAATAGAATAAAAAATATTTTTATTCAAATTATGTTTTTCCTCCAAATTCTCTCTTGTCACATGTCTTCCTTGTCACATCAAGCACACAAACTCAAAAACCACTCACCATGCATATTCACTAGATGCACCTTAACATCAATGATATGAACCTTGACATCAATGGAAACACTTATAAATATTATAGATTTGGTATAACACACTTATAGATGACTATACTAAGATAAATACTCTTACACACCTTGAATTATCAAATCAATCTATATTAATTACTTAAACAAATGAAATTCACCAATCCTCAATATCTATAACACATCTAAAATCAATATTCATCAATTGAAAAAACTAATTTCATCCATATAATTATCAAATTTAAAAATTATTATTATTAAGATGATACAGACAAATAAATTAAAATTTTAATAACATAGATAAGTAAGAATGAAGAACAAACACAGTTGCATAACCATCAATTGCTTGATTTCTTCATGTATATTAATCAAAACTTCAATATTTTGAAAAGAGGGGTTTACATGTATTTAAAGGACTTTGGGAATGGGTCTCATCATCCTAAAATTACATTTTTTTTATTACATCATAATAAGTAGAACATATGTTCTAGTTCAATATAAAAATGCATGTTATAACTTAGAGATTACATTAGAAATGCAATGTGTGTATGCCAGAAAAATAATTTGTTTAATTATAACATGAATTTAACAAGACTTAAATATCTATGAATAATAATTACATGAAAAATTATATAAAATTAGAATTTGAATAAGACTTACTTGGTTCCTGCTTGACACTTCTCATGGTTATGGTTAGAACTGATTTTGTAACTGGAGCTGAGCTGGTGATTGGAGTTGTACTAGTAGTTACAAAATATGTGGAGATTGAAGTTATATCTAAAGAAAAATTGGTAAATTTAAATAAATTTATGATTATATATTAGTAGAGAGGTATAGTTGATGCACTTGCTAAATTGGGAGGGACTAAATTAGTAGGCGATGTTATAACTGGCACATTTAGTGGAGTCTGAACTGTTGAAATAGTAGATGGTGATAAATCTCCCTTCTTCTTGGCCTCCAAATCCTAATATTGTTTATATCATCTATCATGTTATTCTCATACTAATCTCATATCAATAAGTGGAGGTATGTTTACCCTATCTTCTTGTTCTGCTATCTTTTCATGCTTAGTTTTAGTAGTTTAGAAGCCTACTCGAAAGACCTCTACTTTAGTTGTATTCTTCCTCTCCAAAATTAGCTTCACTTTAATATCCTCTAAAGTCAATCCTCATAAATTTTTCTTTAAAATATCTGAATCTTGTTGTATCACTTGGTAAAAAATAGACTTGGCCACTAGCTTCCTAGTGTTATCTCATACTCATGTCAATTACAGCTCATCCAAAATTTACACTATGTACTTTTCTTATTTTATGACCTTATTAACTAAAGAATCAACAATACTTACCCATTCCTAGACTTCTTGGGTCCTTATTATTATTAGATTTAGTGCATTTTTTTCCTCTATGGGAGTCATCAAATTCAAATGGTTGAATTCCTTATTAGGAGTATACAAAACCAATAAATTTAATCTATTCTCATATTCCTTGAGAACCTTAAACAATATTGTTATTGTGATTACATGGGGAACCAATTATTCTCTAAAATAATGAGTGGTATACAAAATCTCATAGAATATTAATGCCAAAATTTTAACATATTTATTTATCCTAAATGGAACATAAATTACCTATTGTTGTTCTCTAAAAGTCTCCACCTCTTCTTCCAATTCTTTTTTTGCCTATTTTGTCCCCTCATGAATGGCCAGTATTGCTCTAGTGTGAGTATCCATGTAGGACTTAAGGTATTAAATTTAGGTGTATTAACCCTTATTTATATCTTGTATTTTTTAAAGAGAGTAAATATCTTCTCTTTCTTATAGAATTAGGCGTCACCCACTACTATCTTATATCTTCATCCTGCATACCCTTTGTATTAAGCTTGTTACCTTATAAAAGAGTGAGATCACTATGGATAGCTTAGTGATCTAAAATTTTGTTGTATTCATACTCATAACTCCATGGCCTAATTTATAAGAGTTATCTTTTATGTCTCTAGTGGTTGTGCCTCTATTAGCGTGTCTTTTTTAGGTTCAGGCTCAAAGGCTAACTTAGACATTGAAGGCCATATTATCTTGGACCAGTCCACATTCCCTATATGTGGCTTGGGATTAATTATTAAACTAGTTTATTATTGGGATATATATTTGTGGCCACCACTGATGTGGTTTTCACTAATATTAATTAGGGTAGTGGTGAACTTAGTAGAATAAGATACCACTTAGGTGATGGGGTGGCTAGTGGTTTTGGAAGAATAAGTGGAAACTGAAGGATCAATGGTTAGCATAATGAAAATATGCCCAGTAGGGAGTGATAACATAGAATTAAAATTAGAGACAACATGTAATGGTAAAGAAGAAACAATTGGTAATGACATAACAAGAGAAAGGCCTAGGGGATCACTAAATAGAGTACCCTTACATGATTGGTCACCAGTACTTTCAACCCTTGTAATATCAGTACCTTTAATTTCAAACCTTGTAATATGAGGGGTGCCTTTACTTTCAACCCTTGTAATATTAGTACCTTGGATTATTTTAGCTCCTCTTTGTCCACATCATGGCTTGGATCACATTTAATTGAAGGTGATTCTTTCTTACTTGGTACATCTGTAGATGGATTCTATGGCCTTTTTACACTAGATTTTATTTTATAATAAATTATTGGCCTATCTATTTGATGAGTAGTCACTTATTGGGTAAGATAGGGAAGATTCATACTTGGGGTTATGGTTAGTAAAATCACCATAGTAGGTGAAATATATTCCTTATTAGAGGAGTCTAGACATATGAATCCCTCTTCCATCCCCATAGTGATGGCCTCCATCTGAATTAATTCTTCAAATATATCTTGTTTTACCTTCCTTAGTTCAATAATATACATCTAAACTTGAGGAGCCTCTTCTTCCTATTACTCTCTAGTAGCTGATGTTTCCCCTACCATTTAATTTTGCTCTTGTTGAGGAGTTGTCATCATATTAGGTAGATGTTGGGGGTCTTAGATTTGGTTTTGTGGATATTGTAAAGGTCTAACACTTTAAATCAAATTATGTCTATCCCCCTGGTGATGGGATCCTAAATTTTGATTTCCCAAATTTAAGGGAGGGATCTACTTGGATTACCCTTAACGAGTCTTCACTTGGACCAACAATCTTAGCTCTTTCCTTTACTTATTCATTATATTTTTCATTAAGTATTAAAAATTAATGATCAAAAGGTTCATGCTTGTAAGGGATGACCAAATTATGAACCTTTTGTTTTATTCTCCCATGGGGGTCCTAATGTTTTATATTTTATGTTGAGTTCTAGTATTTATTTGAGATTTTGGATGGAGACCTGATTTGTGATTTATTTTTTGGAAATTTAAAGAGACACTAGATGTTATGGAGATTATTAGATGTGATATGGTTACTTGATTTATTAGATAAGATATTTATAGTGGACCAGGCACAATTGACTCTCCTTAGGTTCAATAGGATCATGAAGATGTGCTAGATTCCAATGAGCATTAAGTTAGTGGCCATGTAATTAGGATCATGGGAGAGATTGATGGATTCCTTTTGATGGGGGGTAGATGGGGATACTAAGAGGATTCCCATGTGATATTAGTGTTGCCAACCTGGTAGAGTAGCTAAGGCATAAGCCTTCCTTGCATTACTAGACTCTTTAAAGTACTTATGTTATGTGTATTTAATTCTCCCAATTATGAGATGAGAGACATGGAATTCACTATTATTACTCTTAGTAAAGTCCTCCTCTATCCTATTCTATTATTGGAAGGCAATATCCTACTTACCAACTCTAACTAGGAAGAATTTGGGAAGATGAAGAGGGTCAACCTTGTGTCCAACAACCATGATGATAGTATAGTAAGGGAACAACCAATAAACACTAAAATATATGAGTGTATTGGTGATTTTATTAGATTTATTGGATAGAGGTTGGATATGAATTTCCATCTAAACTTGAAGATACAGATCCTTTGTAATTCTATAATTGTTCCTCACATATGTATAAATGTAGACACAAGAGTAGAATTCACATATTATATTATTGATATAGCCAAGTTGGGATTCCATAAAGTTTTATTACGTCTATAAATAGTCCCCATGACTACATCTAAAATATATGACATCATGTAGAAGCTATCACCTTGGGGCCTCTTATATTTGTATAGTATTTATTATTGTAGGTAGCTACTTATAACCTCACCAAATGTATAGGTGAAATTTAAATTGATGAGCAGATCAAGTAGTGGAAACCACTCCAAATGAAGGAAATGAATGCTTTGGTGGATAAATATTCAATTTAAAAATGCCATGACAATATGAAGTCCCATCTAGAGTTAGGTGATGGGCATGAGGTTCTTGGTTGTTTCCTTGAGTGTGAAGGTTTCCCCAAGAAGAAGCCATTTCCTTACTAATTGTTCCAAATTATTATTTTTCTTCCAACCAACCACAATGTGTAAATCAAATGTAGTATTTGGAATGGGAAAACATAAATACCTCATGAATGCATTTCTAGATATATATGTAATAATGGTGTTGTTGTTGACATAATTCAATAAACTTCCATTTATAACTCTCCCTTCAAATAATATGTATCACATTAAGTCAATACATGACATGAATTCTTTTTTAATAGTCACATAATGGAGATCTTGGTGTTTGAAGGGAAATAAGTCAATTACAACTTGTTGTTCTTCTATAGAGACATCTTAATTACAAGAAAATGGGTCTACATTTAGTATGACTTCCCATAGAATTGAGTAATTAGCATGGAGATAAAAATACACTATCACATCAATAATTATATCTAGGTATTATGTTGAATATTTAATAGATAACTTGGATGGTGATGAATCTCCTTTGTATGCCTTGTATGAAGATACCATTGTTGGTTATTAATGCTGGTGTGATTTGAACTATTGAAAATGGTGGCCTATAACTCTATTATGCAAATAGTAGATTATTTTAGATGTAGCTAGGGCTTTTTAAATAATAGAAGGCTATGTGCACTCAATCTCAATGATAATCAAATGATGTGAGCTCATTTAGTGGATCAAAGTTATAGATTTTGGAATTGATTCTAATTCATGCACCATTAATCATCAACATCTATGAGCTCACCTTCATTCAATTTGAACTTGAACACCTAGGCCTTTTGGGCATGCCACATAGGATGCTTACTCATTCAAAGTGCCATGGTGTTACTTATTATTTTTACACTTATCATTATATAGTTTACTCAGGTGTTCAACCTTTACATTTGATCCAAAAAATATGATATGGTGAGTCTAAGGTTTCAAATGAAAGACCTCAAAGACCAAAATGTTCTTCAAAAAGATACATTTAGGAATTTTTTTTGGGGAAAGTCACTGAAGATAAAGTTTTTGATCAAAAGGTTACAAGTGAAAGTCTCCAAAGAGAAAGTTCTTGAAAATCAAGTGTTATTCAAGGAGATTGTCATTTAGGAAGATGTTATCAAAGAGAAAGTTCTCAACCAAAAAATTACTAATGAAAGCTACTGAAATGAAAGTTCTTAAAGAACAAAACCTTTTGAATACTAAATTTTTTGAAGTAAATTTTTCACAAAATAATTTACAAATAAAATGATTCAAAGGAAAGTTGTTGACTGAAAAGCTACCAACCAGAATAAAATCTAAAATAAAGTTCCCGACTGAATAGTTTATAGAGACCAAATTTTTTTGAAGACCAAAATTATTCATAATTATGAATAAGTAAATCTAAATAAAATAACCTAAATAAACAAACTTGAATACCTATCATACATGGCAAACTTCCAAAATTTCTATTAATAGATTAGTCTCAATAAGTCCTTCCAATGGAAAATAGGTTGTAGGAGAAAATAAGTGCACCCAATAATGATTTAATGTTTAAAACATCCAATTTCAATAGATAATAAAACCATTTGAACACAAATTAATATCCAAAATAATAAATAAGTCTTTCAAAAATCAAAAGGGAAGTCCCTACTTTTAAAATAAAATCCAAGGTGGGGTGTGTTGAATACAACAAATGGTGACTCACAGGGGTGAATACTCTTAAGTTTTAAGAACCCAAAATCCATGGTTTTGAAATACCAATATCAATTATGAACCATACTATATAAGATATAATTATATCAAAAATATGAAAGAGACTCCTAATAACTCAATACAACATACTTACTTTACCCATACCTTGGACCAATGCGTATGTAAGTGATATATTTTCTCCTTGTTTATGGATTTTAGCATAGACATGGGATGAGCTATAGGTTTAATTTAGATTAGGTGCTAATATAGAAATTTTTTGGGAATCTTAGACATTGATCTACTACCAGCTAGGCATCCATAGTCCCAACAAAGATACCTTTTATCACCCTTCATTCCTTTCATCTTATACTCCCACGATGCATGATACATTGATATTATTTCAGCATGTAGTATTTTAATTCCTTTGAATTTTCCTTTTAAACTTTTGGATTACACCTTTTTTATTTTTATTTTTAATGGAATAAATAAAGTGACTACCTTGAGCTTGTGTTGGTATATGTGGGTTCATCAGAATGTCCCTATCAACTTTAATCACATCAATGGTTATTACCACAAACAAGTATTATCATTTAATGTTCATTAGATCCAAGGAGATAAGGATATATTTCTAAATTTACATGGAGATATGGGATAATATTTTATATACTTGGTGAAATCATTTGCTTCATAGCATCATCATGATTAACTCTCTCATTGCTTACCTAGATTAGGAATTCTAATGTATAAAGTGTAACACTCACCTATTTAATTTGGATTCAAAATACATAGGATATTTATTTATTATAATAGGATTTATCAATTATATTTTCATGAAATCAAAGGAAAACTATTCTAAAAAGTGAGAAATTACCTAAAAAATCCACTAGCCTAAGTGAAGCAAACTACAAAAAATAAAAATGGCTAATCTAGAAAGCATGAATTATCCTAATGAAAGAAAATGTCTAAAAGTAGTAAAATAAATAAAAAATCAAATATAGACTACCCTTACCTCTATCATAACTTCCATTGTTACTTAGATACCTATCTAGATGGAGTATCCATGAAGTAATGCTTTAAAAACTATCCATTGACTAGATATGTCAATACGTTACCTTAGAGGTCCTTCAAATAGAAAACATTGTTACTTAAGATCTCAGAGATATGATAAGGTCCTATCAATAATAAGGTGAACTTATCATGCATTCTTTTATATTCATGGGCTTCGTCTCACATAAGTATCAGGTCAAAAATATTGAATGCTTTAGATTTTGCTTTCTTATCAAATAATCTTTTGATCATGTCTTGATGTCTACTAAAGTTTTATAATGCTTCATTTCTAATATCCTCTATTTATATTATATATAACAATATAGACTCTATCTTCTCACTGGCCTCCATGTATTCCTGCATAAATTGATATATTGGTAGATTTAGCATGATTGTGAACACTGGCTATTTCCCATAAACTAGTAGATATGAAGAGGCTTTAAGGGCCTACTTTTACTGAGTTTGATCTCTTATACCAAGTTAAATATACCCAAAGAGTATATTTCAATAAGAGATGCCACTCTTTAGGCTTATCTATAGTAGATTTTTTTATAGCATCAATGAGGTTCTTGTTGGTCAATTCAGCTAATCCATTCCCTTATGGGTAGTGATTGGAGGATGATCTAATTGTCATTTGATTAGCATGGGCCCATTCTATAAACTCAATTGATTGAAATGTTGGACCATTGTCACAAACTAAAAGAATAGGTGTGCCAAACCTAGTCATGATATGCTCTTGAAGGAAACTAATCACATCTTATGTTCTTAATTTATTGGTGGATACTTCTTCAGTCCATCTAATGTAATAATCTTTAGTAATGTGCACAATCTTGTGCCTAGCCAAAGAATTTAGGTTTATGACACCAATGAAATCTAATCCCCATTGGGTGAATGACTTGCCTTCAATCATAAGATTTAGGGGCATTATCACGTACACTTCTATTTTCACCAAGACCTAACATTCATGGCACATCCTTACATGTAAGTGACCATCCTTAAATATCATTGGAAAATAATATCTCATTATGAGTATTTTATGGGTTATAGTATTACAAATTTTTTGAATTAGATTTTCCATAATATCCTAGGCTTATTCACATGACACACATCTTACATAGATACCTTCATAGTTATTCCTATAGAGTATGCCATTATTGATCATGTAATGAGTAGCTTTGAGACTTAATTCTATCTTTTTATCTCTCTTGAGTTCTTGGGGACTTGTTTCATTGAGTAAGAACTAAATAACACCTAAATACCAATCCTCTTAGGAAACCTGTGATTGGTAGACTTATTCAATAGTGATGCATGGGTATGCTCCAATCATAAACTAGATAATACCTTATCCTATAATGATATCTATATGTTTAATATCAATATCAAACTCCTATAATTTATCCATCCATTTTTCCTTATGATCTCCAAACTTGTTTTGTCCCAACATAAGCTTGACAATAAGATCTGGTACAATAGATATGGTCTTATTCTAGAGGATGCAGTGCCTATACTTATTAACTAATTTGAAAAGGGATAAGATCTATTTTTCAATTAGGTAGTATCTAAGCTCTACATATTTTAAGTTAGTTCTCATAAAAGTGATAGGGTTTTCACTTTATTCCCTCTTCTATGTAATTACATGGGGAATGGTATGCTATGAAGTGAATAAGTATATGAAAAAGTCCCTAGTAAAGTACATGCTTATTGGCATTGGGGCCTATGATATAGCCTTATTAATGTCTTAGAAGGAATTATTATCTTCAAGTGTACATTCCAAAATAACATCCTATTTTAGCATTGTGTTCAAGGGTCTAACAAGTTCTACAAATATTGATATGAATCTTCTTACAAAAGTAATCTCCCTAAAGAAAGACTTCAACTCTTTTTTGTCATTTGGAAACATTATTTTTGAAATTCCCTAAATTGTTTATAGATCAATTTCAATCCCATATTTAGTGATAATGTCTCCCATCAACTTACCTTCATTAATTCTAAATATACTCTTCTTAGGATTTAGTGAGACACCAAACTTCCTGCACCTTTCAAAAATGGACTAGAGATGGTCTATATGATTATCCTTATTTTTAGATAAAATAGTGAGATCATCCATGTAAATAATTATGCACTTACCTATCATTATTTGGAGTTAATTATCCATGGATCTCTAAAAAGTATCTTTGGTGTTGATCAACCCAAATGGCATTCACTTATATGCATAAGTTCACCATTTTATGGTAAATGCAGTTTTCATTCTATACTCTAATTCCACTAATACTTGATTATATCCTAAAAATTTGTCTAAGAAATAAATAATTCAAGAACCACTAAAATTTTATATCACCTCATCTAAGGAGGTTAAGGGATAATTGTCTTTCTCAAAATCTTTATTTAGGTTCCTGAAGTTAACACACAATATAATTTCATCACTCTTCTTCCTGACTAGAACTAGATTAGCCACCTAATTTGAATGCCTGATAAGAAGAAATATTTGGGAACTTATTAGATTATATACTTATTTTTTGATTAATGATTCGAGGATAAGATTAACTAGTCTTTATCTTTGGCTAAATGTTTAATGATCAAGATTGAGTAGAATTATATGGGTGATGACTTTAGGATTAAATATCCTTAAGTCATCATAGGTCTATGAAATTACATCTTTATAGCTAATAATCAATTCTTTGACCTTTTTCCTTTTTTGGGATTGTATCTCAATCTAATATTAACAAGGTGTGCATTATTTTCATCACCCATGTTTTTTAAGATAATATTAGATTCATTAACCTTGAGCTATCTTTACTGCTATGCAGGAGGGTCCACTTCAAAGGCCCTTTCCAAGGTGACCCTACCAAGTGGGAGATGATTTTACTTCATTTGGATGACATATTCTTCATCTAATACTTTTTGTCACTCATGGATCCTTTTCTCATCATCAATTATCTAAGACTCAAACTGTCTTGAATTAGTCAAAAACTAGATGATTTATGCATCATCATCAAACACTAGAAAATTTTCAACATTGTTTGGCAATAAAGGATAAGGTACTAATTCAATGGAGAACTTATGAAATTTTGACTCCTATATGGGTGATAAATTTACTACTAAAGTGACTAGTGAATTAATGGCTTGGTTTTGTTCTCTTAGAATAACCACTATATTAAAAGCCTTAAATAAATCAATTAAATACCAAGATATATGTTTGTAATTCTTTAAATATGACAATGTTCATTGATTCTTATTCCTAACCTAGTTTATCATAATTTTTAAGTCTATATACTAGAAGTTCCTTAACATTGTTTTTAGGGCAATCTAAAATCTTAGAATTGGGGCCTCATACTCTATTTTATTATTGGTTCATGGAAACTGGAGCCTGTACACTGCTAAGTATTTATATCCTTGTGGATCAACCTATTTGATACCAATACATAATCCTTGATTGGATCTTGCTTTGTCAAAATGGAAGGTCCATAACTAGGAAGGGACTTACACTTCTTTTTTGCATTTCATGCTTCATAGTAAATGTATAAATTCCAAGAATATGAGATTTATAACTTACTTCTTCATTAGCAGTGTTGTACTCCATAATAGGGTGTTTCATCTTTGGATCCTAATCGATCATAATTTGGTTTGAAGTGCCTCTCTATGGTAGCTAAATATGACAAAAGTCCATGGAAACATATCCATTTAACATATTCAACCAATATCTACATAATAGTATCACATATCCCCTAGGAATATCTACTACCAATATGTCTATATTCATATGTACTCAAGGTTATGATGAAACCTATATTCTTACATCCTTGAGTTCCCTTATCATAAATACCACTATTTTATCTAGCTGTGAAATAGTCCTCTTAGATGGGCGTGGGGTTAAACCAAGGTTCTAGTAAATAGAAGTCAGCATCACATTAGCTAAAGATTTGGAATCTATCAAATTATTATGTATGTTCTTTCCAAACACTCAAATGGTTAGCAAGAGAGGAAGGACCTCAGACTTGATTTTGTATATAACATTTATGTTAGATATTTTAGACTTTTCTACAATAAATTTTCATGTGATAGACTTCTATAAGAGTTCCTTCTACTTTGTGATTTATGCCAAATCATGAATAGTGATATTAGCCTTGATCTTTTTTATATCCTCAAAAATGTTATATCATCCCTTGCTGTGTTCTTCTCTATGTTTAGGTTGATCATTCCTTTTTGTGGGAGGATTATTATTATCAACTTTATGATTTGGGGGACTAATTGTATTATTGGGAGGAGTAGAATTAGTGAGAGGATGCATGTTACTTAGATTATAATTATTGATTTTAAACTATTGGAATGCTTGTAATTCATCAAAATTATCCTCTAGGATGTTGGCATATTCATTGGGTAAGGGAAACTCATAAGTTTCAAAGACCATATCTAAACTTGAGGGGATATATTCATGAAGGAGATCTAGAGGATTCATCATTTGATCCTATTTGATCATTTCACTATGAAATATTTTGAAGGCTACACATAACTCTACACGAACAATCCACCATGATGTGATGTGTTGTGAACCCTAAACCAATTAGAGAAAGTTATTTTCATGATATTAATTTTTGGTAGCTTATTAGAGTGTTATTGTTCTACATTATTGGTGGGCCTATTAAAAGTCCTATTTTATCTTATAAATATTGAATTATTGTTATAATTTTGATTGGTGGTATTACCCATCTTTTTATCCATATTTAAGAAGTCAATGCTAAAATTTTGGACCTTTATTTGTATAAAATACAATTCAAATTTTGTGGAGTCAACACCCTAAGAGATTACTATATTGGTGTGATCTAAGTGTTGATTTTATTGGTTTTGATGAGGGAATTTACTTTATGCTTGATTATTTAGGAACCCATAATTTTTATTTGTTGTTTGTTACATAATTGGAGGCAAAGTACACAACTAATTCTAGTTGAATATAGGGGCATTCTGATTAGCATATGGGAATCCATTATTGAACATTTGAACTCTAGAATTTTGAGGGTTGAACTACGTATTCAGATTATTTTTGATATTAATAGCTTCTTGATATGCCAAAGCTAAAGTATTGGTTATGGTAGCTCTTCATAAAAATATTGTAGTAATGGGATCCAAAATATTCTTGTATATTTCAAGTTCTAAATTTGCATATGGATTATGATCAATATTCAATCGAGTGTACATTTTTTGAATTATTACATTGAAGGCCTACATTAACTTATTGGGATCCCTCTTCATGCTGGTGAAATGTTGATACACAAGTATTAGATTAGTCACTTACCCAAATTGTGCAAGAAATGTATTTTAGAATTCATTCCATGAGGTGATAGAGATTTTTTACAAATTAAGATACCAATCATAAGAATAATCATCTAGAGTAAATGGGAATGACCTGCATGAAACATCATCATGGGTGATATTAATTAATCTGATATCAACCTTAAAATATTTGATATGTTTTTATGCCATACTTCCATTTGAGGTGGATAAGGTGGGAAAGTACTTCTTCAAGTTCCTTGGAAGATCATGTTGGTCTCTAAGGCTAGCAATAATAGATCTGACTAACCAAATTTGAGCCATAAGAGGTTTGATAATTCAAACATTTCTTATAAGGGAAGGTGTCCTAGATCAGTGTATCTAAGGGAAAATAGATATTGGTCTAGGCCTCCTATGATTTGACAAAGGTGAAACTAAAAGGTTATCTTGGTTTATAGACCATGTTACTCTGTTATGTGTCTCCAATGCAACTCTATGTACTGACTAACCTTTACTTTTAAGAAAACACATAAGTTGTCCCTCCTAATGACAAAATTTTTCTTATTGATGTAGGTTTTATGCATACCCTAGAAGAATGAACAAGGTAACCTTTAAAATTTTAAGATCTCTATGCAGTAAATTTTTGAATTTGGGGCATGAGTTGTAGGTATGTAGATAAAATAACTAGGTGATCGAATATCATGTTATGATTGTGGATTATTTAACCAAGTTTATGGATGGATGTGTAAGATCTAATAGATAGAAAAAACTAAGTGAGTTGGATGGGTGGATAATTACTCTATGGTGAGTAGATTTCAAAGAAAATCAAAATAGGGGAAAGGAAAGGTAGAAAATAAGGCTCTATGTTCCTAAAAAATCACTTGTAAGACTATTTATTTGTTGGACAAGTATCTCCATGATCAATGTTTGTTTCTTTTAGCTATTGCACACTCACAAACAAACATGATTAGTAGTCTAAGAAAATAATTATAGGAAGCTTAGTGACCTCAATTGAATATTTTTCTCCTTGAGGTTATTGTTGCACACCCTTATTTGAGAGGTTACATCTTAGACTAAAAAGTTGTCTAGAGTAGCTATAACACACTTCTAGATGACTACACTAAGGGAAATACTCCTACACACCTTGGATTATCAATGAAATGTATAATAATTGGTTAAACTAATGAAATTCCCCAATACCCAATAGTTATTGCACATCTAAGATAAATATTCATCAATTGAAACAATCAAATTCATCTTTAGCATTATCACACTTCAAAATTATTGAGTTGATATAGAAAAAGAAACTAAAATTTCAATAACATAGATACGGAAGAAGAAAGAAGAAAGAACAAACACAGTTGCATGACCATCAATCACTTGATATAATCTTGTATATTGATCAAAACATCAACCCTTTAAAAATAGTGTTTTACATGTATTAAAAGGACTTGTGTAAGGGGTTACCTCATCCTAAAAGCATAACACAACTTTGGAATAAATCAAAATAAATATAACATAAATTATAGTTTAATACAAAACTACATGTTATAACTTAGAGATTACATCAAACATGTAACATGTGCATGTTGGTAAAATGATTTGTTTAATTATAACATAAATGTATCAAGATATAACTATCCATGAATAATAAATACATGATTTTTTTACAAAAATAGCCTTAGAATAAGGCTAAATTGGATCCTTCTTGACACTTTTCATAGTTGTGGTTGAAATTGAAGTTGTAACTAGAGCTGAATTGGTGACTGGAGTTATACTAGTAGTTGTAGCAGATATGAAAACTAAAGTGGTAAATAGAGATAAAATGGTAGCTTAAAAATAAATATATGACTGGAGCTAAGATGCGAGGTAGATTTTATGCACTTGGTGAGATAGGAGGGATTGAATTAGTAGGCATTGTTATAACTAACAATTATGTAGAGTCTAAGTTGTTATACTAGTAGATGGTGTTGAAGCTCCCTTCTTCTTGGTCTCCAAATCCTGATAGCGTTTATATCCTCTAGCATGTTATGACCATACTAATCTAAAATAAATAATAGGAGGTCTATTTACCCTATCTATTTTTTCTAATATCTTTGCATTCTTAGTTTTGGTAGCTTAGAAACCCACCCAAAATACCTCCACTTCAGTTACCTTATTCCTTGCCAAACTCAGCTTCACTTTAATATCCTATAAATTCAACCTTGTAAAATTTGGTTTAAATTATCCAAATATTATTTTACTATTTGGTAAAAAATGGACCTATCTATTAGCTTCCCAATGTTATCTTGTGCTTGTGTCAATTCTAGCTCATTCAAAATTTGTACTATGTACTTATCTTATTTTTTGATCTTCATAACTAAAGCATCAACATTACTTACCCATTCCTAGGCTTCTTGGGTCCTTATGACTACTAGGTTTATTTCATTTGTTATCTCTAGGGGATTCATCAAATTTAAATGGTTTAATTCCTTATTAGGAGTATATAAAACAATGAAATTTTATCCATTCTCATCTTCTGTGAGAACCTTAAACAATTTTGTTATTGGGGTTACATGGGGAGACAATTGTGCTCTCAAAAAATGAATGGTATAAAAAATATCATATAATTTTAATTTTGAACTTTATACATCTTACTCTATCCTAAAGGGAATACAAATTGCCTAAAACTATTCACTAAGAGTATCTAGCTCTTGTTCCAATTCTTTTCTTTCCTATTCTATCCCCTAATGAATGGCTAGTATTACTTCAGTGTGGGTCTCCATATATGACTTAAGGTCCTCAAGATAGGGGGCCTGACCCTTATTTCTATCTTGTATTTTCAAAAGAGAGTAAATATCTTCTATTTATTTTAGAATTAGGCCTTATCCACTAATATATTCTATCTTCCTCTTTGTTACCCTTTATACTAAGGTTGTTGCCTTCTCAAAGAGTGATCTCATGATGGGTATCTTGGTGATATTAAATTTTAGCCTCTTAGAATTTGATGATCCTAACTCCTTGGCCCAATATAAAAGATTAAAATTTGAGGGCTTTAGTGGATGTTCCTCTATTATTATGTCTTTTTCAAGTTTAGGCTCAGGGGCTAGCTTAGGAATTAAAGGCCATATTATCTTGAAACAGTCTATATTCCCTAGATGTGGCATGGGATGAACTATGTAGAGTGGTTTCTTCTTAGGAGATATATTTATGGACACCAATATTATGGTATTTACTACTCCTAATGAGGGTAGTGGTGAACTCAGTTGAGTAGAATAAGCTACCATGTGGGTGATTGGGTAGCTAGTGGTTATGGAAGTAGAGATGAATACTGAAGCAGGAGTGGTTGGAGTAGTGGTTATAATAATTAAAATAATCCTATTATGGAATGATAATTTTGAATCCTAAAACTCTCACTCTAGGTTAAATAACCTATATGGGAAGCTTTATAGGTGTTGGACTGAATTATGGTTTGTAAAGCAACCTCTAGGATTTTAGAAGCTGGATCTTCAATTTGATCTTGGGGGGTGAAAAGGGGAAGGAAGGAAACATAAATAATACTAAAATAAAACTAAGGTGATGTGTCAAGGTCTTTAAAATATTAACACGTGATTTCATGAAATAACTTGAATTCTTGAATACTATATAATATTAAAGGAGAATAAAGCATGGATTAAAGTATATGATGTAGATAGAATCAATAATATAGGAGTAGAAAAGGGAAATAACAAACAACAAGAATTATTCACTCAGTTTAACATAGAACACCACTTCCTCCTCATAGTTAGGTATATAATAGAATACAAAAGTCCTCAAGGGTCATAATACAAAATGTTTAATACTACCCATGAGGGGCACATGTTAAGGTTGTAGAATGACAAATACTAGCTACTGCTACCTCTACCCTAAAGCTATTACCAAAAAAAGGTTTGTTCTCCAAAATAAAAAATACAAAATAAATGATAACCCCCTTTTTTAAAAGGGATGATCCTCAAATATATAGGTGCAGTATCTTTCCATGGGAGTGACACCTAAAAATCTCAATATCGTGCCAATGATGAGACTATTACAATTGGAAGGAGAACTCTAGATCATGATTGTAGTTGGTCTTCAGATCCAAGATATGGTGTAACTACATCATCTTTTGATGGCCTCAAGGGGCATAATACAAAATGTTCAAGGGGCATAATACAAAATGTTCAATAGTTAGGTAGAGAAAAGAATACAAAAGGCCTCAAGGGGCATAATACAAAATGTTCAATACTACCCATGAGGGGCACATATTAAGGTTGTAGAATGAAAAATACTAGCTACTACTACCTCTATCCTAAAGCTATTACCAAAAAAAGATCTCTTCTCTAAAATAACAAATACAAAATAAATTATAACTCTCTTTTTCAAAAGGGATGAGCCTAGAATATATAGATATTACAGCTTTCCATGGGAGTGACACATAAAAATCTTAGTATCATGCCAATGATGAGACTATTACAATTAGAAGGAGAACTTTAGATCGTGATTGCAGTTGGTCTTTAGATCTAGGAGATCATACAACTACATCATCATCTAATGGCCATGAAAATTATGAAGAGCATCATACTACCACACATTCATTTCTAGAGATACTTATATTATGCCATTGGAGATGAAGATCCACTTACCCAAGCTAATGGCATAACTCCTAACCATGATAGTAAAACTTTACCTCTTATAAGAACCATGGTGCCACATGGAAAGGTTCATTTCCTCCTTGTTATAACCACATGGTGGGTCCCTTTCCTTATCTTCACTAGCTAATGGAACCACCCAAAGGTCTAATAGATTAAAACCACTATTGGATGAGCACTTGAATGATGCATGTTGAGTAGATGCTTCTTTGGGGAAAGCTGGGCACTTCCTTGCAAAAATGAGATAAGGTCACCATATGGAGATCCTATGGTCACGTTCTTAACTATTTGATGGGTTTTACCCATTATGTTGTTAGTGAATGGTGTTACTCAAAGTTATAAACAAAGGGAATTGGGTTTGAATAACATTGGGTCACCACGTATCAAGTTGGTGCTACACCAAAGTGAATCAAGAGCCTGTTAGTGCTAAACAAGCACTTGGCTACCACATGGAGGAAGTGAGACAGAGCTGATACTTAGGCAAAAAATTTAAAAGGGGCCTTGGGAAAGGATGGTCAAAGTTAGAAGTGTTGAATGTGTTAAGTGATTTTGGGACCAAACATGACCTATTACAAAATAATAAAAGGTGGATCTTGATCCACAGTTCTTGGAGACTCATAGGGGTGTCCACCTATAGTTGAGATAACCCAAAAAATCTGGTACATGGATTAGTTGAGTAAACAAATTTAGAATAGGAGGACGTTATGTGAAATTACAATTTTTTAATAGCTACCTACAAAGGTGCCCACTCTTCCTCCTTGGGTTGGGCCTTATTCTTGAGAGCCTCAAAGTCTTTGTCTAGATCAATAATCTCCTTGATGTAGATGTTCCCTAGACCTTAAACAACAACTAGCATTTGGAACTCTAGTTGGGAAAGTGGTTACAATATCTTCTCCACTTCATAAATACCAAGTGATGGACTAAGAGTCATGAACATGGTCTGGTCATTCTATTTTTGCTCTAGCAACACTTTGATTTGGTCATCTTGAAGGACACTATTATCTTCTAAGAATGGGGAGGAGAGTCCTAATTAGACTAATTTTTTAATGTACCCCTACCTATCTTGAACCACATTTTCTAAGGCATTAAGGAATTCCTTAAACTTGGTGGCTACCTTGTTATAGCCTATAAATTCATTGAATTTTGCTACTACTTACCTTCATTCAACCATCCTTGTTGCCTGTAGTGTCTCATCCAAAGTGTTTTAAATATTTTAGATGAGAAGATATGAATCTATGACCTTAGGGGACATGAATATAATGACTTGGTCAATGGACATGCTTACCTTAGAGCTCAACTTATATGAGTTTATGATGAACTTGAGCACTAGATTTAGATTTATGGTCATGCCTTTGATTCTCTCCCAATAGGATGCATATAACTATTGAACCATAGGGAGGATCTCTGTAGTATGTAGATAGGTGTTAAGGTCTTTTTTTGGATATATAATTTACTGGTCCTTAACCAAGGATTCCTTCTATGCCTTATGTTTTAATTATTAAAAATCCCAATTAGACTCTGAGAGCTTTTGATGGGTCTGTGCCAGTTTAGTCTCTTTCTCCTATATCTTGGTCTCTATAGTCACCCTTGGATTAGCTTCTGCATGGAAACTCTCATTATAGACGTGGATCTTAAGGTTAGACCTCACTTTATTAAGATCTACATATTTATATTTAGCCTCAATGTTGAGGTGGTCAATTGTAGCCTTCACCTTGGTGAGTTTTAGGTTGGTCTTCTCTAACTATCATGTCACTTTAATATAGTCTATAGTCACAGACTTCTATATTTCCTCCATTAGCTCAACTTGATTAGTGGGTTTGGTCTGACTGAGATTGAGGCTAACAACTTGTATTACATAGTCCCCCAACTTCATTTAATCTTGGGTCTTGACTACCTGAGGGGCCATATGCACAATCATGAGGGATTGCTTTGAAAGGTCAAAGAATGAATTCATGTGAGTCACCTCCAAGTATTTGGCCTATTTCCCTTTCCTCTTCTCTATCCAAGCCTCTCAATTCCTTCTCATCTTATTCATTTATTGATGGTATTACTCTGGTGACTAAATGTTTTTCCCTATGAAGAGAAGTCCTTAAGGTAGCATGAATGGAATGGTCACTTATTGTTGTGAAGTAACAGATCATATTTTTATAGAGGTGAGTGGATGAAGGGTTAAGATGGAAGGAGTGAAAGGTGGGAGCCTATAGAGTAGGGTGTAGCGAGATTATTCCATTAGGGAAGATGATGAAGGTAGAGGGGTAAGGAAAGGTGCAAGGAAAGTGATCAAGATCATGAAGGAAAGTGATGCAAGATCAGTGGTAGGTTGATTGGATGAAGAGGAGAGTGGTGCTAGGGAAGTAATTAGCTGGGTAGTGGGGAGTGCTACAACCTAACATGAACCTATGGATGGAGATGAGGGAGTAAAATGGGAGGAGGATGTGGAAATAAGGGGTCATGAAAAGTGTACCTTCTTTAAAGGGGGTGATAGAAAAGGGTTGGATAATGGTACCTCAAGTTACTTGGGCTGAGGTGACCCAGCTTTAAGATGCCTTGAAGAAGCTTATTTCTATTACAAGGTATTGGGGTATGGGTACAAAGGAGGTGGCTATATTGATGGATTTGGGACCTCCACAACTTCTGCTTCCTTTTTCAAAGACACATCCCCCACCTCTTCCCTAGGGATATCCTCTTCTTATTTTTCTTCATCTTCCTCTTCCTTGGTAGAGAATCCTCCTTCTATTAGGTCATCTTCTAAATGATGCTCATCCTAGAGATTTACAAAAGTTTCATCAATTTCTTCATCCTCAAAATTAGAGTACAACTTATCAATCTCTTTCCTATATTTTGAATAGTGGCTATTTTTTCTTAGCTCCAATCTCTTCTAGTGAGCTATGTTCTTAGCCCCCTTTGCTAATTTTTTGGAGGGGTCAAATGTTTGAACCACATCATAGAAATAGTCCTATGGCTTTTAGGTGTCTAATAAAATTTGGGATAGATCTATGAAATGTTTGAGGTCATCCTCCATAAGTGACCTCCATTATTTGAGGTATGGTCAGGGATAGTGATTGGGAAGGTTATCGATCTTCAAAGAGGTTATGTAACCATCTGGATCATAACTCCATCTATTATAAATTAGATCAAGGCCTAACTCCATAAGTTTAGATGTGATTAGGCATTCTTATTACCTCTTCACCATCATGATACCTTCTATTGTGAAGGTGACATGTTTTATTATTTTTGGGAATTAGATGTTTAATTCCTAAGAAAATAAAGGTTTGAGTAAATATAAATCAATAAATAAATGTGAAAGAATTAACTTACTAATTTTTTTAAATAGAGTGTACTTTTTCCTTTTTGAAGAATAGTAAGAAGTGTAGATAAATCAAACTTAGCTTATTCTAGGCTAAAAAAGATGATACAAGGTTTGAAAATTGTTGTGCAAGGATGGAAGACTATCATAAATAGGACCCAAAACTCTATTTCTAGATTGGACAAGAGTGCCAAAATTAGGGCACCCTAATACTTGGCACTGTAGTCCACTTTCTAACACTATTGTCCATTTTCAGTGTCGTTGTCCACTTTTGATTTTGTTGTCCTAAGGCTAAAATTTTTCTAGGTTTTGTTTGCCTACTTAGTGTGACCTATTTACCAAATTTTAGGTCTTGATTATTGACAAAACTCCCTATAGATTTGGTTATTCATGTGGCTATGTCTTCTATGAAATTTTAGGAAACTTTAGTAATTGAGAAAAGGGGTTAGTGTGTAAATTATATGCTAGATTCACTTCACACCCTATGTGTGGGCACACTGCCTACATACCAATACTCCAAAGAGGATCAATCTAATATAGTTCTCATATTTGAAGTTATTGGTGAAATTATGTGATGTATGTAACTATAATGTGAAATTATAATATAATTTGGATGACTAAGGAATGGTATGAGTGATTAAATAGGCTTGAATTGGTTTTGGAAGGTTATATGTAGAGAATAGGGAAGAGTGCTTGAGTGTACTTGCTTGTATTCTTGCATCTTTCTTGTGAATGAGTGCCAACCCTTATAAATAGACTTTGAATGGTCTTATATAAGGAAACTAATGATTTTGGGTTAAATGAACTTGTATTAGGTTGATAGATAAAAAGATAAGTATTTAAGAAAATATGACCATTAGAGGTAAATATAAACTTGGACAATAGCACCAAAAATAAAACACCCCTAAATTTTGGTGCTCCTATCCAAATTGGGTTCTATTGTCCCATGAGTATGACCCCTAAGGGGATGGATATGGGTATAGGAGGGTTACCTAGGTCCTAAAAAGATAAGTTTTATAAGTTATGAGTGGCTGGGAATCAATGAAAGTCTAGTCAAGAAAGTTTGAGTGAATAAGAAAGAGGACCTATAGGTTGGGTGCTATTAGCCATGCCTAAGTTATTCAATTTTACATTTTATATGATTACATCCCCCCTCCCTCACTTTATTATAGTGATGAAATAAAGTGAAATACTAGGATAAATAAAAAATAGAAATCATACTTGAACTTACTTGTAAGGGAAAAGCTCATGAAGTTGTGTGATGATGGATGTGCATAGAGAGAACACACTTTGATGTGTGAATCTACCAATAAAAACATGAAGTATATCAGTTCTTACTAGATCCACTATATCTAAAATAATAATGTATAAAATTTGAGTAAAGGAAGAGGTGAATACACCTTCTAGGTACATGAACCAATACAAAAGCTATTATGATACTAGATTATGCTGAGTATGTACTGAATCAAGAGTAATATCATGAATGGAGTTGAGTGCTCAATTCCTTGGAATGTAGCTCAAGAATGCAAAGGTTATCCCTTTGGCTCCATCATTTCCAACTAAGTGAATTTAATGAATCATGCATATGATAATCAATGTCTAAACTATATGCCCAATCCCTATAAATAGGTGGCTCAAGAATGCAAAGGCTAGACTTTTGGCTCCATCATTTCCCCATAAAGCTATGAAGTGATACCGGTATATAATTTATGTCATATGAGATGGCTCGTAGATCCCATGAATATACTATGAATATGACATTGTGGCATGGATTGTTGAATGTGTAATGGAAACTAGGCTACTCTTGGCCATTTTGAAAGATGGAGATTAGGCTTGTATGAAAGCCACTCCAAAATTGATGTACTAGAATTATATGAAATCTAACTCAAGAACTCAAAAATACAAACTTGTATGAAATTTTGAATTAAATGTGATGCAAACCACCTATAGATAAAGTAAGGCACATAACTTCTAAGAATTCTTGGAATAAACTAAACTCAAAAACAAAAGAAGATCAATGTGCCATGCACATTGTCCCCAATCACTAATGTTTAGAACATGGATTCTGATCTAGAAGTTATGTCAACTACCCAATCTGAACTAAAAGTGAGAAACATCATGCCACACATGATAACCACATGTATCTGAGAAAACTGTGTTGACTATTATGAATGCTACTATTTTGATTACTAAGAGGTTTTATATTTATGACAAAGCCCTTTTTTGATGCCCCCTCTTATGAGGGTATGAATTATGAACTTGAAATGACTACCCTCAGAAGAAAAGAGTCCTAAAAGTATGTTAATTTTGAAAAGATATATTATATAACATTTGATGTTTGACAATATGTTTCAAGATATAGCAATGTTTGTACTGAGATATTGTTAGATCAACAGGGGTATACCTAGATAGATATAAAAATGTGAAAGCATGTACAATGTACTAAACTAAAACTAGAAATGTTAATTATTAGTTGTTAGTTGTTAGTTGGAAGGATGGAGAAAAATGTGCATCATGGCATCCAAAAAAGCAAAGAAAATGCATGATATGGATCATGGCATTGCATACATTTGACAATCAACAAGAAAATAAGTAAGAATCAAGAAGCATACTAGATAGGCCAAGGGGTCATGAAAATAAGAAACATGGGAAAATGTCACTAAAACTAGAAACAAGCATGGAAGGCATGTTCAAATGCCTCATACACATACAAGTGAAATAAGCAAAATTGGCACATAGGCCACAAGAACATATAGGAGTACAAATAAAGGACATTAGAAAATGTCCTAAGGCACACATATGAAAAAGAAGCAAATATCATTGGTAAATGTCCTAAGGCACAAGCAAGAGTAAAACAAGATCTAGAAAATGCAATCACACAAGCTTTTCTAAGTAAGCATAGAAAACATGTAATAGCTAAAAGGATACAAGCACATCTAACTAATCACAACAAATGTGAAAGTATGAAAAACATGTTTAGTAAAAGACTAGATATATGCTAAGAGATACAAAAGTGCTAAATGATAGTATAATGTCAATATAATATTCTATGTAATGTGTAAAGTAATGTACATCAACATGATAACTTAGAGTGTGTAGTGTATGAATGACATAACCTAGATGGTGTAGTCATGTAGAAGATGTCCCCTATGGGTGTGTATAACAATGTATGTCTCGAATGTAGAAGTAATAATGCCCCCTTTATGGGTAGAATAAAGCAATCAAGTAGTTGGATATCACTGCACACACTCAAAGAAGATCAAGTAAAGCATGTTAATGTAGAAAATCAACATACAATAGCATGAAATAGCAAATGTAAGTCCTAACATGATAGTAGTGATGTAAAGCATGGATGATGCATACAATCAAAATATATTTAGTATTTTTGATATATTTGAATGTTTTTGTGTTTTGAAGTTTTGTATTTTATTGATATAAGCAATGTATAAGAAATACTAGGAATAAATGAAACTAATCGATGAGTCTCAGATGAGACTCCCTATCATGTTATACTATATCAAGGAGTGGAATCATGCATGAATGTGAAGCATGATGTAAATGATGAGACTATGGATCTAAAAGTTGTATATGTTGTAAATGCTCTGAAATATCTATAGTAGAACCAATTATGGGGTCACCTTGTAACTTTGAGAAGTGTATGCAACTATAGAGATCTTAGGGACCCATATGGAAGCAGGAGAAGATCTTTAAACATGTGCTCTATGTGTAGATGCATGAGATCTCAATGAGACTTCCCTAGGTGTGAATATGGTAGCTAAAAGATATCTAGAATCTTGAAGTTGTGTAGGTGTATGAACTCTCTGTGCTAGTGATGAAGGTCTCAACTGTCACTAAATATAGACTAGAGGAAGAACTATAATAGGTGGATGAGCTAAAACTAGATCAAAAGAGGTGTTAATGTGAGTGATAAAGTTATAACCATGGGTGGAATCAACCTACCTATCTTTGTAAACTTGGGCGATAGAATGTACCACATAACATACTATAGGCATAGAGCTGGTAGTAGGTGCGAGATAAAAGCTAGATGAACCATGTTTGAAGAGAGGAGAGATAGATATAACCACTAGTGTTTGTTTGTATCTAGTAGTGATAGGAATATACTTAAAATTATCCAAATAATTAGATACATATAAGTAGAAACCATGTATATCAATATGTCTATAAAGAACATTCCACATGATATATAAGAAATAAGGGATAAAGAGCATGGAAATGTGCATTAATGCATAAAAGACTTTGACTTGAATCATGAAATTTCTAATGTGTTTAGCATGATAAACATGAAAATTTTTCCACATGAGAGATAGAAAGTAATTGATATAAATCATGAATTTGTACATGTATACATAAATAGTTTTGACATGTGATATAACATTTCGAATGTGTATAGCACGAGAAGCTTGAAAAAATTTCTATGTGAAAGATAGAAAGAAAAGGGTTGAGAGAATGGATTTGTGCAATAATGCATAGATATATTTGACATGTATTATGACATTTGTAATGTGTTTATCATGATAAGATTTAAATTTTTTCCATATGAGAGATAGAGAATATGCAAAAGAAATATTGAAATCTTGTGCAAGTTTAGCAATAAATTTTGTAATATCATCCCTTATTATGAAAATTAAACATGAAAGGGAGAGAATGGAACTTTGAAATAGAATATGATAAACTTCATCATTCATATACATGATAGGGCCCATTATGGTTTCTTTGTTATTTGCCAAAAATGCAATAAAAGTTTGTAAATAACTGGGCATCTTTTTTGTAATTTGGCTATAGATGTAAGGTGATACCTAAAGAATCAGATTAGGACCTAGTATATTCAACTAAGGATTTTTCAAAAATATTATTTGAAAAATACTATGAAATTTTGAATTTGAAATTTATTTTTTGAGTTATATTTTCAACTAAAATGCAGAAAATGATTGGAAAATACTTGGAAAAATAACTAGGAACTAGTTGATGCAACTAGGGCTTGAAAAGAATTTTTTTTTCAAAATTAATATGATAATTTTAAAAAAATTCTATGAATTTTTATAATTTAGCTTGAAAAATTTAGGAAAAATCTGAAAATATCTCTAAAATTATGAGTATATTTTTCCAAGTGGTTTGAAAGTGTTTGTATGCAAATAGGACCTAGTATGTGCAAACTAGGGTTTGAAAAGATTTTTTTTTAAAATTAGTATAATAATTTGAAAATTTTGTTATGAATTTATATAATTTATCTTGAAAAATTTAGGAAAAATCTAAAAATATTTCTAAAATTAGCAATATATTTTTCCTAGTGGTTTGAAGGTGTTTGTATGCAAATAGAACCTAGTATGTGAAAACTAGGGTTTGAGAGAATTTATTGAAAATATTTCAATTAATTTTTAGTTTTATGATTTTTAAATTTATGAAAAATTAGGAAAAATATTTCAAAAAATTAGAGATAATTAACCCTAGGGTTTCTAGGGTTTTTGTGTAAAAATTCAAAGTCAGGTACACCAAATGTTTTATTATTTTTTAGAAATTAGGTGTTTAATTCCTAAGAAAATAAAGGTATGAGTAAATGTAAATTAGTAAATAAATGTGCAATAATTAACCTACTAATTTTTTAAAATAGATTATACTTTTTCCTTTTCTAAAAATAGCAGGAAGTGTAGAGAAATCAAACTTAGCTTATTCTGGGCTGAAATGAATGATACAGGGTCTGGAAATTGTTATGTACGGATGGAAGACTATCATAAATAGGACACAAAACTCTATTTTTATATTGTATAGGAGCACCAAAATTGGGATACATTTATACTTGGTGTTTTAGTCTACTGTTTGGCACTATTATCCACTTTCAGTGTTGTCCACTTTTAGTGTTTTTGTTATGAGGCTAAAAGTTTTATGGGTTTTGTTTGCCTACTTAGTATGACCTTGTGTACCAAATTTAAGGTCCTAAATATGGACATAACTCCTTGTAGATATGTTTATTAATTTTATTTTGTCTTTTATGAAATTTTAGGAAACTTCAACAAATGTGAAAAGGGGTTAGTGTGTAAAGGATACATTGGTCACACTTTACACCCCATGTGTGGGCACACTACCTACATACCAATACTCTGAAGAGGGATAAAGCTAATGTAATTCTCCCATTTTAAGTGTTTGGTGCAATTATTTAATGTATGAAACTATGATGTAAAACTAGAATGTACTTTAGATGATTAAGGACTGGTATGAGTACTTAAATAGGCTATAATAGGTTTTGGAAAGTTGTATGTAGAGATATGGAAGAATGCTTGAGTGTACTTGCTTATATTCTTGCCTCTCTCCTATGAATGAGTACCAAGCATTCTAAATGGACTTTGAATGGGATTTTATAAATAAAATAATTATTATTAGTTAAATGAACTTGTATTAGACTAACAGGGAAAAAGATAAGGATTTGGGAAAATCTGACTATTAGATGTAAAGATAAACTTGGAAAATAACACCACAAATATGTCACCCATAAATTATAATGCTCCTATCTAAATTAGGTGAAATTATCCTAGGAGAATAAACCTTGATGGGATATATCTAGGTATGGGAGGGTTGCTTGGGTCCTAAAAAGCTAAGTCTGGGAAGCTACTGGTGACTGAGAATGAGTGAAAGTCTAGTTGAGAAAGGTCGAGTAAATAAGAAAGAGGACCTATAGGTTGGGTACTATTATCCATGCCTAAGTCATCAAATTTTGAATTTTATATGATTACAGGACATCATAAATGGCCTTCTTCTTGCATCCTATGCCATACATTACGTCAACTATATCAAGATGGTGAGCCAAATATATGGCCAGGGTCCTATCTATGAGTAATTATAAGAGCTAGAAGAGATCACCTATGAATCTATGTGCCTAAATTAATGTTAAATGGATCCCAAAGAACCAATCAACCAAAACCTTTCTATTGGTGATCCATGACTAATGTGAGTCTATTATCTTAAATGTAATGGCCTCTCGATTGAGGTTGATGAGGATTGGAGACAAAAAGTAATCCAAGAAATCATAGTAGTCTTCTCTGATTGATAGGATGTAGGTCCATACTATGATTGGGGTCACTATTTTAGGTAAAATTACCATCTCAGAGGAGTTGAGATTGAGGTAAGTGAAGAAGAATTGGGAGTGATGGAATAGAATGAGATGTAAGAGAAAAGAGGAATACCGAAAGGTATCCCACGTTGAAAAGTTTGATAGCTCATCTTTTATGGTGGTAGTGATGGCATCTAAAAAATACATCTTGTATACCTCCCTTTTGTTCACCATAGTTAGGAGGAAGATAAACCTTAACTAAAAATTAGTGACATTAACATATGAGTCCATCCCAAAGATGAAAGCCAACATGGATAAGGCATCCTTCAGGTACTTCATGGGGAAGCTTGTCAGGGGGATGGGTAGAGGAGGCACTTTCATGTAGCTACTTTAAAGTAAGAAGTTGAGGAAGTGCACTTTGTCATAGACCTAGGTGTCCTAGACATCCTAAAGGCTCTCCATGATATATATTTTAGCCTTGGGGTCACTTGGGAGTTGGAACATATCTCTTATGGTGTCTACACTAATTTTCACCCTTAAATGGGTGTTGATCATAATTATGCTAGTATTGGTATCATACTTATTTGCATATAGGGTGATGATTTTTGGGCATGGGTGAATATAGGGCACCATGAATCAAGCTAGTGTGTAGTCCTACATTCAACATCCAAATAAGTCATAATCATTCCTCTAGATCTTCTCAATCATTCAAGCATGAGTCCCCTCCCAAAAAATCTTAGGATTTTTGTCCAACCTAGGATCAAAGATATCATCCACAAAATCAGTGACCAATGCTTAGTCTCTATAATGCCCTTTGCCTATTTTATTGATGTTCAACACTTTCTCCTTTACTTGAGTCGGGGTAGAAGCATAGGATTTTCTCACCACATATTGAAGGGGGGAATTTCCTTAGATACTCAACCCATGGGTTATATGTTTTATTGGATGCTTCTCACCTCCCAATGAATATGTATAAGTTTCCATCTTGAGAATTCTTATTCAAAATCACTCTCTATCATAAATAAGATATTGGGTTAACAAATTCTACTCATAAGGTCTCATAATTCTTTGTTCAGCTCTCTCTTATTTTTATAATTTGCTCAGTTACTCAATGCTCTAAGAAATCTCAATGCATCTAAGTTTTTGGCTAGATGAGGAGAGGGTTATTTTTACATCGACACTATTAGGAATGATCATCATGAATTTTTTGAATTTAGAGCACTCCATAAATGTTAAGGGTAACACACATGCTCTAGGAGTAACTCATAAGAGATTTATGATTATATTTATGGGGGATCATGAAATATGTAACATCTGACATTAATGGTAGGAGAGGTGATTAGATAACTATATTTCAAAGAATGTTTTAAATTTTAGGAGGGCTAGGGTGGGGATACATGGAAACAAGAGGAGCCACTTATGCTAATGACACTTATTCAATGGAAACAAAAACATAAATGGAAAAAAACTAAGGGAAACAAAAAATAAGAAGGGAAAGACACAAGAAAAAGGGGAAACTAACTAACTATTTACAAAGGGGAGGTAGGTAAGCTAGCTGAAATGTTTCAAGTCGATCTCATTAATAAGGATATCCAATGCATTGCCCTCTTCATATTCTAATTAAAAATTATTTCCATGTATATTACTAATGATTTAAAATGATCCTATCCATAAAGAATCAAACTTTTCATGCTAACTTCAAACTTTGCATGCTATCCCAGCTTTGTGGCCCTTTGATTGTAATTGAGGACCAAATCTTTGGGTTTGGATCTTAGGTCTAACATTTTATTATTGAACAACCATTTTATTGCTTACTAGCAGGTAATTTTTACATCATTTTCCTACTCTCTTGATTATTTGAGGCTAAGTATCTTTTCAATCCTAGCCTCCATCACTCAATTTTCCATAATCTCAACAACTTTCAAAAGTTGTACAGTGGGGATTTTTGATGACATAGGTATGACTACCTCCTTCCTATTTACAAGTTCATATGGGGAAGTCATTAGGATCTTATTGGGAGTGATGAAATATACCCATAGGGTTATTTTCATGTACATATGCCACTCCCTTTACAATCAACACCCATCCTTTTTGTTATATTTATAAGGTTTTTGTTTAATTATTCCACGTAGGGTAGTAATTGGATGAATTCTTTAAGAAGATACCATTTTAGAATGTGAACTTAGAAATCTTGGACCCAAGGAAGGATTTTTAATTTTCAAATATGATCATCTTGGGTGGGCCAAACCTTTCTATGAGATCATCCAAGAAGCTATGGATTATATTCTTGGTTGCCTCCCTCAGACGGATGGCTTCGGTCTACCTAGTGAAGTAGTTAGTGGTCATAAGTATCCACTTGTGACCAGTGTTATAGATGAGATTGATCATTTTGATGAAATCTAAACCTCATTATGTGAAGGGTTCATTAGTAATAATTGGGTTTAGAGGCATGGCTAAGTTGTTCCTCTTCCCTATAAAGAACTAGCATTTTTGTAATTTTTAAACTCCCTAATGGTAGTCCACAAACATGGTCAACTAGTAGTATCTCATGTGCATGATCTTGGTCATGGTGTTTTTTACTAAGAACTATACACTTGGGTGGGTGAAATACATATATTGGAGGATTTTCTTGGCTTGGTTTTTTTCAACATATCAAAGTAGATCCCCATCAAATTTTCTTTTGAATAGGACTCTCTTGACTAGTGTGTAACTAGCCCCTTATAATTAGTAGAAACACATTTTATGTGCAAGGATACCCTCAAGATACTAACCAGTTTGCATGAAGTGTATCTTGTCGATGACCCAAGACTCATTGATCTCATATTGGTTTAATAAAACCACCTCTTATGTGTCTTATTCCTCTTATAGGACATTTACACATTAGGCTAAGTATTCACAGATTCCTCTTCCTCTAATCACCTTAGGCAGCATAACTTAAATATCATACTCTAGGATTTTGGTGATCTAATTGGCCAATTTATACATGATTTCTCCTTCCATTATGTATTCATAGATGTTGGAGTGTGCCACACCATTATTTTATTTCCTACCACAAGGCTCCTAAAATTTGTAAGGCCCTTGACAATGGTAAAAGCCTATTTCTCTATAAAGGTTGTATTTGAATTAGTACCCACGTAATGTTCTTGAGTAGAATGTAATTGGGTGTTTATTTCCTTATTCCTCTTCCTTTTGAGTTAACACAGCCTTTAGGCTATGTTTATTATGTCTATGAAATCCTTGGAAAATCTAGGGTTGACTAGTATAGGAAAAATGGATATCACATCCTTGATTTTATTGATTGATACTCTCCCTTTAGGTGTAAAATTGAAGGCCTAGTCCTTATTTAACATTAGTATGATTAGCCTCACTAATCTTAAGAATTTAGATATGAATCTGTTGACAAAGTTAATCTCCCTGAGGAAAGACTAGACCTCTTTCTTGTTCACTGGTAGAGCTAAGTCTTTTATGGCTTGTACTCTTTATGGATCGATGATGATCCCTTATTTGGATACTACATTTCCAAGAATTTTGACTTTAGGGACTCTGAAGACACTTTTTTTGGGGTTAAGAGACACCCCAAAATTTTGTCACCTTTAAAAAACCTTCTCTAAATAATTAAAGTGGTCTTCATTCTTCTTTAAGAACATAGTGAGGTCATCCAAATAGATGAGGATGATCCTATTGATTAGTCCCTTAAAAGCCACATCCATAGCTCTCTGGAATGTATCCCTATCATTAGGAAGGCTAAAAGGTATCTTCAAATATGTGAAGGTTCCCCACTTTGTGTTTCAGTTAATTTTCACTCATTTTTTTGTTTAGAAGCAAAGTAATAAAACTAGTAATAGGATGTGTAGAAGAATACCTGGTAAAGTACATGCGTGAATCTAGATGATAGTGGGAACTCCTCTTTAGCTAGGAAAGAATAACCTATAGATAATAAAAATAGTTGAAAAGGGGTTTTTTAGATGGATGGTTGAGTGGATTGTCTAACATGAACTAGATCCAAGAAGTGTAGTGCTTACTGGGAGGCTATCAATCCACTGTTATGACAATTAAAATGATAAAAATGAAAAGAAAGGATACTTACATTTAATGATATGAAAGGAAATACATATAAGAAAAAGAAATAAAATGACTATTTACAAAAAATAACTAAAAATATCAAACAAGAAAAAGAAATAAAATGATTATTTACAAAAAATAAATAAAAATATCAAAAGAGGGTCAATAACTATGCTAAAATGGTCGAGGTCTAGTTTAAAAAACTAGAAAGGTTACTATTATCAAGAAAAAGTAGAGAAAAGTGGGTTTATTTAAGGGTAAGGGGCTCAAAATAACTTGCTAGATTTTTGTGCCATAATGACTAGTGGCAGTCAAGTTAACCAGCTATAAATGGTACAACCAATGATGGTTGGGTAACCGACAATGATTGAGGTAATCATCAATAGCTAGGCTCACCATCTATGATTGTGTATGTGTTCTAGGAGGATATTGAAGTGGAGTTATAGAATTATGAATAAGCAAGTAAGGGTTTTGATATAGGTTTTTGGGAGAGAAAATAAGATGTCAAGAGGTTAAATTGGGGTATGGAGGTTAGAAATAAGATGAATCAATGAAAACAAGCACAAGATACTTGTAACTTGATGGTGGAGGGCTGAGGTAATTTGGCCAGAGTGATGGTAATTTATCCTTTTAAAAAGATGTAAATAGAGGTTTGGGTCTCTAATGTTATTGCTTGCTTGCTAAAGGGATGCTAGATACTTCCACAAGAAAATATAATAGCCTAGACATGAATTCATTTTTGGATCCATTTCTCTTCCTCTTCTTCTCTTTTTATAAGATGAAGTTTCTAATTAGGATGGAAGAAGTTACTAATTTGATAGGGGGATAAAGTTGCATGTTCAAGAGGTTTTAAAAGCAATTTTCCATTTAGGGAGATGATGATCTAACTTAAGGTTGTCATTTAAATCAATACTTTAAAATAGGTTTAGGGACCTAACCATTGTTGGCTAGGCCAACTAGTGATGGTTAGGCCAACCATCAGTGGTTGAGGGGTTAGATGAGAATAGGTTAAAGCAATTTGAATTAAATGGATGCATTAAACATGCTAAGTTAGGGGTCAAGTTAGTAAGTGAGTCTAGTTGACTAAGCAGTCCACTAAATGCAAGGTCAAATGAGGGTTAAAGAGGTATTTTGACATCAAAATCTATCATGTTTAGTTTTCAAGTGTCTACATTTTTCCCCTTTTTGTTGTGTATCTTTGATTTACAAGTTGTAGAACAAAAATAGATAGCTAGTTAAGGTCTAGTTGCCTTGAGTATGAGAGGGGGTGTTCCCCCTCAAATTGAGAGTTGATGAAGTGAATTCAAAATTGGGGTAGGGTTTGATAAAAGGTGAATTAGTAATCATGAGGTGGGTGATATGAAAATGTTGGGCTATTAAGATGAAATCATGTGTAAAAAATGTGATGAAAATTGATAGTCAAGATTACGTAAAGACCAAAGTTGCCAATGTTGGTGAAAATAAGGTTGATCCAATAAGGGCACATAAAAAGGTTACTCAATCCATAGTATTGGTCATATATGATTAGATTAGGCCTATCAAACCATTTAGATAGGGTCAGTGTTGGTCACAAGTATCCATGGTATGAAGTTCTCCCATAAAATGACATAATATGTCAGGTTGTGCATGAGGTGGTGTAAATTTAAAAAGTGTAACATGGTAAGGTTAGTTGGTGTGATCAAAAGGACCAACACAAATTTATCACAAAACATGCAAATTATTAAGGTAAAAATATACCAACATCAAGGTAGACATGGTGAAAGTGTGGGTTGATTAGGTATGGGTTAGAAGGGGATAGCTAAGTTGACTCTAGATACTTTAGGCAAGTAGACACTACCTACATAGTTTCATCGACAAGAATCCAAAAATTACTTCAGGCCAGATGTAGTTCTTCCAAAAAAAAATAGATTTTAATTAGGGTTAGGTTGTTGAAAAATAATAAGAGACCCCAACCAATGATGGTTAGGAGTGTTCCCAGGGTTGACCATCGATGGTTACCCTAACTATCAATGTTTAGTGAAAACCCTAAAAAGTGAAGATGTAAAAAGGAAAGTGGTAAGTCTTTTTTACCATTTGACTTTTTGTTTTGAGTGATTTTATCTAGTGGTGATTTGGCATAGATTTTACTAAGGTGTAGAAATGTGAGTAGGTGATGATGATGGGTTTGGGTGATTTGAGTTGTGATGAGATGGAGGGTGAATGAGGGTGTGGTTGAGTGGTGGCACAAGGACTCTACCCATGTTAGTGATCATAGAAAAAGGTAGGGTTTGTTTTAAAATTGATATTATAGGTAAATTTAGGGATGTAAAACTATATTAGGTAGTTGAGAATAGTGGGGAAAGGTGTGTGAAAATGTCCTTAGGCCATGATGCCCTAGTTTTTTGGGGTGGATAAAATTAGTCTATTTGAGCTAAGTATAGTGGGGAAATAAGGGGTGGTATTGGTAATGGAATGTAAAATAATATTAGGTGGGTTAATTTTTCCATTAGGTGAGTTTAGTGGTGTTAGGGAGGAAGAAGGTGATAGGGTTTCATCATCGGTAATAACACACAGTGACTGACAGTGGTTTGACCTAACCATCACTGGTAGATCTAGGGGTAAAAGGGTCTTAAAGAAATTTTGATGGTTCAAAGAACCATTGGTGGTTTAAGTATTAAAGGGGTAAATGTGGGTAAAAAGAGAATGAAATGAAAGGTCTTGGAAAAGTTTTGAAATGTTGAATGTGAAATATCAAAATGTGTTAATGTAGTGGTAAATTTTTGTAAAGGGGTAGGTGAATGGTTGTAAAGTGTTTAAAAGAGATGGGTCTAGTGAAAAAAAGGTAAAACTTAGTTTTGATAAGATGAGATGCTGAAAAGTGATGGTAGGTAGAGTGAGTTGAAAAGACCTGTCAGGCGGTGAAAAAGAATGTGTTTGGGTAGAGGTAGGTAGTGATAGAATGACTTAGGTGTTTAAAAAGTTGTATAGATAAGGGTAAAGGTTTGTGTTGAGTGTAATATAGGTTGAAAATGGTATATGTAGGTTGATATGAGGAAAACCAAATGTTCATGTGAATATGATTATTATGTAGGCCTACAATCAAATTTAGATGAGGGATTGAATTCTTAGGATCTTTACAAAGGTTTGAGATAGGTTGAAAATAGAGGAGTGGAGGCACATGGAAAAGGTTAGCCTAGGGGCTATGATACATTATAATAACCTATCATGGGATGTGGATATGATCATCACACTCATTGAGAGATGGGACCTAGTGATGAACACCTTTATGTTGTCAATTGGTGAGATGACCATATTGTTAGAGGATGTGACAAGGATCACATCGCTACCCATTTTATGGGAACCCATTTATCATATAGAGAGTGAGCATAAAGACTATTATATGGATCTTATATATAGATTTGATTGGGATCATGTTTGGTGTCATGTAGTTGTGTTCAGGATTAGGCCAATGTACTAAAGGGACATAGAGGATATATGCCTTCTAATAATGATGATGATGATGGTAGTGATGTGTTTAAGTTTACCAAATTTGAGAAATAGATATTTTCCATACCTTCTATTGGGTGTATTGGTGGAGATGCTACTTGGGAGGACCATATTTGGATGGGCCCCAATGTTATTAGTCTAGATCTATAGGGAGATCTAGGCCTTTGGGCACACAAATGATATGGTATTAGTATTAGTTTCATGCTACACTAATGGGAATTTGATCACATTTGTGTTGTGAGATAATTAAGGGTACTATGGTAGCGATTCACTCAGGTAGCCTTTCTAGTGGGTTTCATGTGATGGAGATATATTGATGTATTGACAGGTGCTGATGGAGGAGATAAAGATATTTATTGGTCTAGGGATGTTTTTTAGGTCTTGGTGGTAAGTGATATTATATGGAGGCCATATGTATATTGGACTATTTGGATTGGACATAGGTACCACACATTATCACTCCAAACTTGGTGCTAGATATATCTAGATATATGTGAGATGGGATGGGGAGACTGAGCTGATCCCATTTGACTAAGTGCAAAGATAGTTTGGACTAGTGTAGGGGATCCCCCTTGATTTTACACAATACAGGAGAGAGGATATAGATTTCCCACTCCTAGAGTCATATCCACAAGAGGTTATCTTGGATTTTGAGGAGCTCTCATTAAGGTTAGCCATATGTGGTGTAGGGATTATCAATAGTTATGTAGCGTGATTCTAGGCTAGGTATGCAACAATAGATTTTGGATGGGGTGATAGGTAGTAGTAGTCGATGGAAATGAATCTTATAAGGGTGCCTACATAGGATGATGGACTAGATAGATAGGCACTGGAAGAAACTTAGTCCTAGATTATAGGGTTACAAGTGTAGGTGGCCATGTTACAAGAACAAGTTGTCACCTTATAGGGATAGCTTGTGTTGGTTATATTTTATGTACAACTTAAAACCTAGGTAGTCATGAGATTAATATCCTTCATTTAAAGGTGAAGCTCCCATTTGTTTTATTTATCTACTCTTTATTACTCTATATTTGAAACCTATTAAATTAAATTTAAATTACTTTACCTTGGGGGTATTACTTTAATCTCTTCATTCATTAACCATAACAAAAGAGATTATACAAGTAAGCAGTTGGTTTTGAGAATTTTGAAAGAAGATGGATAATAAGAAAATAATTATAGTATTTGAGGAAATAGAGTTTGAATTTCAAAATAGATAGCTTTTGCAGAGTCTATTATATCCATTGTGTTGGTTATATTTTATGCACAACTTAAAACCTAGGTAGTCATGAGATAAATATCCTTCATTTAAAGGTGAAGCTCCCATTTGTTTTATTTATCTACTCTTTATTAATCTATATTTGAAACCTATTAAATTAAATTTAAATTACTTTACCTTGGGGGTATTACTTTAATCTCTTCATTCATTAACCATAACAAAAGAGATTATACAAGTAAGCAGTTGGTTTTGAGAATTTTGAAAGAAGATGGATAATAAGAAAATAATTATAGTATTTGAGGAAACAGAGTTTGAATTTCAAAATAGATAGCTTTTGAAGAGTCTATTATATCCATGTAAGTAGATAAACACTTTAAAGAGAACTTTTTAGCAAATAACTTAAGAAAACTATGAATTCAATTCAGATTTAAGGGCAATACAAAGTTTACCATTTTATCTTCATAAAACACATGAAATAATTCCCCTTAGACACAAAGTTCTTCAAAAAATCCAATTGTCTTCTTATTCAATTCTAGTACAACTCATACAAGAAAATCTTATTATCTCAAACATAAGTTTTAGATTTCTTAAACTGACTTCTATAATTTTCTATCTTTTCTTCTTTGCCAAAAATTTGTCATCCCTTGGCATGCAAGCTAGCATTCATATTTATACAAAACTAAAACTAGAATCTAAATAGGAAATCAAAAGTTTGTAATACATTCTTTAATTGTTGATCAATGTTATCACTGATCATTTTTGCCCAATTAATCTTATAAGAACTCTGGGTTACATTAATGGTTCTGATGTAAGCACACATCCATGGTGAAAACCATTTAGCATTCTTTTGTCCATTTATTCTACATAGTAGTTGAATAATATCGTCTACTTCTTGAATGAAATTAGACCTACTAAGGTTTTTGGGAAACCTTGAGGGTTGTTTTACCTTTTTCAAGTAGTAAGTATTTTTAATCTTGATGCATTTAGGCATCTTGGTTTCCCATTACTTCTCAGTTGTCTCTATTGAAATGTCAATTACCTTTGGTGATGTTGGGATTTTTAAGAAATAGTTAAAATATTAAACATCATGCCTTATAAATACATTCCCAATAGTATCCCTTAATACTCTAGACAAGGAATCTTAATATTTTTTACATGCAAGTACAAACTCAGGAAGCTGAGCTAAGCTGGGGAAAGATATAACTTATATAACTCCATTATGGCAATGGCATTTAGAAGTGGAGTCTTTACAATAGCCTTAGATATTTTTAAGAGCTCAGTAATAGACACATGCTCCATGTCTGTGTCACTTATCTCAATGAGCTTTGATGAAATGGATGATTCAATAGGATGCCCTTTATATTCATACTTCATTATGGGTTCTTGGATTGTTTCTTTCTTCACCTTTGCTTCTCTCTTACCCTTCTTGATCAATTCAAGAATTTCTTCAAGTACTAATTTTTGGACCTATTCAATGACTTTACTTTATGCTTCTACTTTTGCTACTTTCCCCTCTGACCTTCCTAATGCTTTTGACCCAAACATTTTCTCCTTTGAATTTTGAAGAATGCTTGGTAAATGTTTTGAGATACTCATTGAATACTTCAAAGGATTGTTAAATCTAGGAATGATATTATCTTAGATACTTTTTAACTCTTAATAATTTCCAAAAAAAATGTTTAAGAGAACAAGAATTTCCAAAAACTTAAGTAACTTGATTTTAAGCTAAAAGTCTTAACACATTTAGGTTGCTCTTTCAAGTTAATAAATTTTGGGTTTATAGTAGTAGGAGATAACTTTAAATTTGAAATGTTATAAGACCTTAGGTTTTCAACATTACAAGACTTTAGGTTCTTTCTAGTAGAAGACTTCAGGTTTACCAAGGCATAAGACTTTAGGTTCTTCAAGGGGTAAGACTTTAAGTTCTCCAAGGTGTAAGACATTGGGTTATTTCTAGCAGAAGACTTTGGGTTTACAAAGATTGATTACTTATATCTTTAGAAACAAGTAATAAGTAATAAAAAACTTGATTAGACTAGTCTTTAGGACTTGGGTTTCTCAAGACAAGTTATTAGTAAGTATAAACCTAAAACAAGTTAAGGTGACTGATAAACCTGATTTGGTCTAAGAAATTAGGGCATCCTTGGAATTTTTTTGATTCTCTAACTTTTGACATGGAAAATACATTCTAGGGTCTTCAATTATAGTTTTTTGACTGAAAATGATGATTTTAACAATGAAAATGAAAAATATGATGGGTACGTAAACCCTAATAAAGGATAAAATAAATAGAACAAAAAGAAAAACAAAGGCAAAACCAAATCTTAAAAAGAAGAAAATAATGAAATTAAATAGTCTACCTACCTCAACTATAAGTAGGTCATAAAAGGAAATGCTTGAAATTGCTCTAAGGATAAAAATGCTTAGGTTAGGGTTCACAAAGGTAATCACTTAGTTTTAATGACTTGGAGTGAGGTGGAAATGAGGTATAAATTCTAATTTTATATATTTGCCAACACATTAATTATAAGTGTGCCAATGCCACATCAACTTGCCTTGTTGATCTAGTTTTTCAAATTACTTTACTTATTTTAGGCTTTTATAATCAAAGCAATGTTATAATCCTGATCTGGTCTTGGTTTATAAGTAAATCAGGTTTGTAAACCTAAAAATATTTTACTTATAAAATTTATAAGTAAAGTAGTCCTGAGAACCAATAAGGTCTTGGTAGTGTTGATCAGGTTTCATGACCTACTTAACTGATTTAATTTTTATAAGAAAAGTTCCTTGATACACCTAATTTGGTCTGGGAAGTGTGAGTCAAGATTTTAGGATAGCTTAAATTATTTTTAAGGAACTAAAGTACCTCAGAGAACCCAATTTTCATTAGAAAATGAGTTGAGTTACCTTTAGGCTATAAAAATGGATGGATGGAAGATATGGGTGATGCTTTTAAGCTAGTCTTTTCAATCTTCTAGAGAGAATTAAAGCAATTGAGAAGATAATAAAAAAAGAAAAGCAAACATAAGTAGGACCCAAATCCTTTATTCTAAATATTGAATTCAAACAACATAACTGACATACACAAACTATTAAGATGTAAATTTTTTAAGAAGGGGTATCTCCCAAAATCTTGAAGTATCAAATTTTGGGGACACTAGTTGGCTCCAATTGGGGAGAACCTTATTTCTATCATAAGAAAAAAAACAAGGGTGAGATCTCAGTATCTCTAGTTTTTATTTCAATTCATTTGTTATGGATTAATTGTAGAGGCTTAGTCATAAAAAATACTATACTAACTAGAACATAAAGACTTTAAATAAAACAAAAGAAAAGACAAAGTTTAATAATGTACAAGAATGAGATACCCTACTGCTCAATTTTTGTAGAGATTCAAGTGATACCCATTGAAAGGTAAAGGCAGTGCAATCCCATCTTGATGAGCTAGGAAGAAACTATCTTTCCTATCAATATTCTATATAGTAAAGGGTCCTTTCCACAAGGAATCAAACTTCCCATGCTTTTCTTTCTATTCATTTTTCTTATCTCATAGAAGAACTAAATCTCCCACTTCAAATTGTCTATCTCTAGCTCCTTTTTCAAATATATTCTTAACTTTTAATTGATGATCCATTAGTTGATTAACAAATTCATCATGAATTTCTTATAGTTCATTAAGAAACATGATTCTCTTATCAAGTGAATCTTGATAAGTGATGTATTCAATTGCTTTTACCAATTACAAAGCAAACAATTCAAGGTTTATTGGCATTTCAACATTTGCTCCATATAATAATTGAAATGGAGACATACATAATGCCTTCTTTGGATTAATTCTATCATCCCACAATGCATCAAACAACTTCTTATTCTAGGTCTTTTAATTTTGATCCACTAGTTTTCAAATGATATTCATCAAATTCTTATTGCTCGGCTCAGCTTGTCCATTACCTTGAGGATAATGATTTGAAGCATGAACTAGGTTTATCCCATAGGATTGACAAAATTTAGTAAGTTCCATAGAAGATAAGTTGGTTGCATTATCTATCATAATTTTAAGTGGTAAAATGAATCTGACAAAAATATTTTCTTTTATAAAATCACACACTACTTCTGATGTAGCTTGCTTGACTAGGATAGCCTTAACCCATTTGATGAAATAATCAATATCTATCAAAATGTAGTGATGTATAACACTTGATGGAGGATTCAACAAACCAATGAAATACATTCCCCATTGTTGGAAAGGCTCATTAATAATTACTAGTTTTAGTCGTAAAACAGGTAATTTAACTCTTCTTATAAAAATTTAACATGCTTGACACTTATCAACCCATTCAGATGCATATTTAAATAAATTAGGCCAAAAATACCTTTCCCATAATATTTTATGTGTAGTGACTCTAGCTAAAAAATGACCTCCACATGCTTTGTCATGAAATAAGTCAAATAATAAGTAATCTTTTTGTACCATTCATTAACCAGATCAACAAAAAACACCATGGGTAATTATTCTTCAGCTTTTCCTTGATTTAGATATGTTTTAGCTTTAATATTTCTTTCATTCATCAATTGGTACAATCCTCTACCTCTCACTAAATTTTTTGGTCTGATGTCAAGATCAAATTCTTTTACTTTAGCTACCCAGGTGCCCCTGAGTAGCCCTACCTCCTCCTGAGTTCGAATAGACTTAACTGTAGAATTTGGAATGCATACCAAAGTGTGAGAAGACAAAATATAACACCTAAAAACTTTACATGATCTCACTACTATGTATGCATGCTTCTCCATTTTAGAGTATTTCAACTCTGAGATTTTTAGTTGTTGACTCATAAAGGCTATAGGTTATTCAACTCCTTCATCATTATTTTGCATGAATATGGTTGACATTGTATTTTTTGAAGAATAATAGTAAATAATAAATTCCTTACTAAAATTTGGAGAAACTAACACTGGAACTTCATCTATTACTGCTTTGATTCTTTCAAATTCTAATTTTCCTTCATCATTCCATTTAAAATCTAGATTTTTCTTCATCATATCTGATATGTGGAATGATAACTTAGTAAAATCTAGGATAAACCTTCTTATAAAATTAAATTTTCCAAAGATAAATGTACACCTTTCTTAGATATAGGCATAGACAAACTTTGAATAGCTTTTATTCATTCTAGATCAATTCTAATCCCTTCACTTGATACCAAATGACCAAGAAACTTACCTTCGATTACAAAAAATATGGATTTCTTAGGATTTAAGGAAATCCCATGTATCCTACATTGGATCAAGACTTATTCAAGGTTAGCTAAGTGATTACCTCTTTGTTTTGAAAACATAGTCAAATAATCTAGATATACCACACTACTCTTGTTGCTCAAATGAGTGAATGCTAAATCCATAGCTCATTGAAAAGTTACACTAGCATTGATTATCCCAAAAGGCATTTTTTGATAAACAAAATTCCCCCATGGTGTTGTGAAATTTGTTTTGTATTGATCTTATTTAACTACCTTTATTTGAGTGTATCCTGAGAATCCATTTAACATGGATAACATTTCAGACCCTATAACCACCTATAAAATTTGATCCATGATAAGTAATGGATAGTTATCTTTTAAAAAATCCTAATTTAGGTTATGAAAATCAACACATAAATGTATCTTTCCATTTTTATTTCTTATTGGGATAATGTTTGCTAACCATTTTGAATGATGGATTAGATAAATAATCTTTGTGTCCAAGAGTTTCTGAATCTTAGCATGAATTATGCCTAAAATGGTAGGATTATGATGTCTTAACTTTTTATTGAATGGATTTATACCTGGTTGAAGTGGAATGAAGTACTGTACTTCTTCTAACTAAAAGGACTTGAGACCTTTATATGACCAAGAAAATACATCAATATATTCTTTAATAAGTTTAGTAAAAGCTTCTTTTTCCCCTTGTGATTAGCTCTTACCAATGTTAACCATCTTAGGCTCTTCAATGATACCTAAATTAATTTGTTCTATTTCTATATAAGAAGTCTCCCCATATTCCTTTTTCTTCTTTAGGAACTTGTCATGCTTGTCAAAAATCTTTTCTAAAGAAAGTAAGCCTTTAAGAATCTTATTCCCTTTAAGTTGAATTATGGCTTGATCTTTATAAAGTTTAGAATTAATAGTACCTATTGTTGTTTCATGAGAATATGAATTGGTTCCTTCAAAATGTAATCCTTCAAAATTATCTTGTTGTTCCAAGAAAGATGTTAATTGTTTATCATCATTAAAACTTTCTAGTGTTCAGGATTATCAGGGACCATTGGGTAATAAACCATTTCCATTTTTTAATCACATTCTTTGAATATTTTAGGTCTATGATAAACCCTAATCAAGGATGTTACAACAAGTGAATCAGCTCTAGAGTTATGATCATGAGATACTAAATTAATTGAGAAATCATAAAAATCCATTATAGCACTCAAAACTCTATCAAAGTAATGTTTTAGCTTATCTTTCTTCACTTGACATTGTCCTCTAATTTTCCCAACTATAATTTCAACATCTCCTTAAAATATAAATAATTTTATTCCCCACTCTTTTTCTCTCTCAAGTCCTAACAAGAGAGCTTCATATTCAGTTGTGTTATTAGTGTTTTCAAACATGAGCTTAAATGAATAAGGAAAAACTTATCCAATTAGAGAAATCAACATCACTCCTAAATTTGAACCAAGAAAACTATAACTACCATTATATTCCATAATCCATAACTCCTTTTCATATTTTTCTTTTTCTTTTTTAGTTTCTTTACTTGTTTCAAGAAAATAAATTCTATGACCTAAATCTTCAAAGAGGATCTTGGATCTTGGATCTTTGGATTTGGAAACTATGTATTTTGATTTCTTCTCTAGTTCCAAATTATAATTTACTCCTTTAATAGGAATATGTGCACATAACAAGTCCATTTTAACTTCTCTTCCCAACTCTTTATACAAAAATTTGTTGAGAAACATTCTAAATGAGACTGGGATATCTACTACCAAGATCATCATTTTAAGCCTTTTATCTGGGAAGGCTACTAGAACAACTTGAGAATATGTAATCTGTTTAATAAGGGGATCTTGTCTTTCCATTGAGTAACATTTTTCTATAGACTTAGTCAAAGAAAGACCTAAGGTATCAACTACCTTTGTTAGCATTACATTAGTAGAGGCTACTGAGTCAAGAATGCAATTACTTACCTAATATTCATTGATTAATAGAGATATATATAATGGTTCTATCCTATCTAAAATAGGAGAGGATGAGTATGTAGCATTAATAAAGTTATTCTGGGAAGGGGTTAACCTAGGAAAGGGTAGAATACCCTTAAAAGAATTGGATGTATTATTTGACTCCTTACTCTTAACATACTTCACTAATCTATTTAGCTAATCTAGGTAAGACCTTAGATATTTAGCTTCTGACATTTGGATTTTAGTTTTCTTTATGTGCTCAATAATGTCAAAAGAAGTAATGGGTATAGGAGATAAAGAACTAACTTTAGTTACATGAGTGTTTGACTTCAAAGTTTGGGAAGTGGAGAGACTATACATCTCTTTAGGAATAAAATAAGGAGGTATAGAACTACCTCTCTTAAGGATACTTAATTCAGCAACAGGTTGATTATTCCCTTTTTCTTATTCTTTTGATGACTTATCAATAACTTCTTGAGTTTGAGACCTTATAAAAATTACAAAAGATTAACTATGATCTTCATGAAATGCTTCATCATAGTCAGTTTTTGATTCATATTCTAGGTAACAGTTGGAGTTGCTATCAAGATCTACAAAATCATCTTCTTTAGCAACAAAATGATCAACACCATTAGCTATTGAGTCTTATTCATTCATCTCAATATGGTTTCTCGAGACATATTCAATTGCTAGTCTTTATTGAGGACCAACAGTCCAATTTCTATTTTAATTGTTAAAATTATGTATAGGAGCATTCCTGGTTGGAGTTGTATGAGTTCCTTGAGCAATTTGCCTCTTAACTTATAGTAAGTCATTGGAAAGTTTTTGAAATAAAGGATCTACAATCTAAGGTGTAACAAAAATAGATGATTCTCCTCTAGATATAGTCTTTTTAATCTTACTAGCCATTATTAAATCATCCTCAACCTCTATCGCAATATTTTAAGTAGTAGCAAGATTAGTTAAATGTGCCCTCCGTAATTGATAGCTGACTTCTAGAAGTTGAGTATTGACAAAGAAACATTTTTTATTATTTTTTTTAGGAAACATAGCTTGTGGAATCTTGTAAAAGAGTCTATTGAATTTGGTAATGAAATCATGCATATATTCATGTAATTCCTTCTTCAATTGGGTTAATTATGTGAGCAAAATGTGGGTGTCCTCTGTAGCTTTAAATATTTTTTGAAATTACTCATGCATAGTAGCCTAGTTGGTCATAGTACCCAGAGCTAAATGATAAAACCATTCTACTACCAAGTCATGTAAGGTTTCAATGAAGATTCTAATAGAGACATATTCATGCTCTACACTAATTACTCTGCATGATATAAAGAAAGAGGCTAAATGTTCATCAAGATTTTGCTTACCATCACCAGTAAACTTAGGAAAGTTATTTCTTGAGATTTTTGGTAGGTCATGCAAATGATTTGTCAAATTTAGTGGACCAATAGCTGGTCCCTATGGAACAAGATGTAATAATGCCATGCTTCTAGAGACTAAAAATTGGGAACTAGTTGATTGAAGAATTTTAGACAAATTATGATGAAATTGATACATAATAGGATTTATTCACCTAATAGGTGAAAGACTAGCTCTTTTGGTTCTAGCTTGAACAGGGAAACTAAAATTAAATTGCTCTTGTATCTCAAAGAAATGATTTATTTGCTCTTGTGCTCTTCTTGCTCTAGTGAAAGGTTGATTGGCCAATTTTAAAAACATAAAAATCCTATAAAGAAAGAAAATTTTATAGCTTATTATGATGGGATGAAATGAATTTGAAACAAAGTAGACTAGGAGCAAACTGAAGTTCCACATTGACTTGCAGGTGACTTACTAGCAGGAACATTTAGTTCAAAATAGAGTAATTAATTTTAAAGGTATTTTTAAGATGGATCGACATGTTATTTCAAGAATGCAAATTTATATTGAGCACTTAAAATAAATTAAAATTGAGGATAGCCTTTAGACTTGATGTGGAGTTAATCACTTAGAGATTCTGGTTAGGTTTGTTCCCCAACAAAGTCACCAAAAACTAATGGCTAGATTTTATGCACAACTTAAAACCTAGGCAGTCATGAGATAAATATCCTTCATTTAATGGTGAAGCTCCTATTTTTTATTGATATAATCTTGATTACTATATATATAAAACCTATTAAATTAAATTTAAATAATTTTACCTTGGGTTATTACTTTAATCTCTTCATTCATGAACCATAACAAAGAGATTCTGTAGCAAGTAAGTAACTAGTTTTGAGAATTTTGAAAGAAGATGGTTAATAAGAAAAGAATTATAGTATTTGAGAAAATAGAGTTTGCATTTCACAAAAGATAAATTTTTTAGAGTTTATTATATCCATGCAAGTAGATAAACACTTTAAATAGATAACTTTTTAGCAAATGACTTAAGAAAACTATGAATTTAATTCAAATTTAAGGGTAACACAAAGTTTACCATTTTATTTTCATAGAACACATGAAATAATTCCCCTTAGACAGAAAGTTATTCAAAACATCCAATTGTCTTCTTATTCAATTCTAGTACAACTCATACAATAAAATTCAATGATCTCAAACATAAGTTTTAGATTTCTTAAATTGACTTATATAATTTGCTATCTTTTCTTCTTTGCCAAAAATTTGTCATCCCATGGAACATAGGATAGCATTAATATTTATACAAAACTAAAACTAAAATCCAAATAGGAAATAATTTATTCAATTTTTCATGTGATGTAAAACCATTGAGTAACAACTTCCTTAAAACTCTCCTTTGTGTCATGTAGTGATCAGTGCCAAGCAACCTTCTTTGTGTTTCTTATTTGAATTGAATACAAATTATTTGCATGCAGTGAAAAACTAGATGAAGTATTTTACTTTCAAGAAAAGACTTTAAGTAAAGATACTTGAATAAAAATCAGAGAAGGAAAGTGAAAGAAAAGATAAAATTTGCTTCAATATTTAGATAGCATTAATCCAATTCTTGAACTTGATCTTTGCATTTTTTTCTATACTTGATGTTTTAGGAAAGTATTGATTGTATGACTCCTTCATATAGTTTCATAATTATTTTCCTCTTTGTATCAAATCTTACTATTTCCCTTTCAATAATTTTACTTTGACCTTTTGCTTTCTTAATCCTTGAACTTATCCTTTTCAACTTTGTTTGACAATTCATCAACACTTTGATGGACTTAATTATAAAAGGAGTCATGACTATGTCTATTCTTCACTTTAACTATTCTATCAACTTTCAATTATTCTTGGGAATATAGTTATCCATATACCTATGATTCCAAAGAAGCAATCTTTAAGATTAGCATTGAAATCATGTGACTCTTCTTCTACCATATTCATTTCATCAGCTATATTTGGAAGGATGCTTAAAAAAAAAGAAAGGAGATAATCTTCTTGCTTTATTTTCTTTAAAGAAGAAGTAATTTATTCCACAACTACAATTTTATCATCTAATTTTAAAATCTCTTCAAAACTTTGTTGTTGGAGTTTAAAAATACCATTTTCATTTTCTAATTCAATTCTTATTGTGCTCATTTATGCTATCTTTCCCAGAAGATCACTTTGAGTATCTTTACTAAGTGGAAAGAATTTTTTCGCTTTTTATCTCATCTTTTCAATCAACCTATAAATGGCCCTAGATTTATCTCTATTTTCTTCTACTTCAGTAATTACTTGCTGAGTAATCACAATATCTAGGAACAAAGCTTGTTGAGGGATAGACTTCACCACTTTTACATTTATTTGGCATAACTAATCATTCTATTCCTTTAACTTATTTTTAGCAACCTTCTCTTCATCTAGATTTTTAAAGAGATTATTAATAAATGTCTGAGTATCTTATTTAAGTCCATCCATTGTAACTTATCCAAGGGATACTCTTGTGATTGATAAGTTCTCATTAGTCACTTTTCCTTTGTTGACTCTAGGTGGTGGAGTTGCTATTTCAACAAATTTCTACCTTAAGGACTCAATTATCAATTTTGAGGTCACCTTTGCTTGCTTAGATTTCTTCCCTCTTTTCTCTAAACTCTTTAACAACTTCAGATCCACTTCTTTAAGATTTATTACTTCTTTGGTCCTTGAAACTATTTACAAATCTAGCCAAGATGAAAAATTTATACTGATGGAAATAATCGGATGTGTGGTTATTTCATGTTGTTCACTTCTAGTTACCAACTCCTATGAAGAAGTTTTTTGTACATGATGTTCCTTTTCCATTTCCACTTTATATATAAATTTTTCAATATCTTATTTTTGAGGTCTTGTCTCTTGATCCTTTTCTTTTACTGATACTTCCTTTTATGATGCTAGAGTCTCCTCAACATTTTCCTTGATGAGTTATTCTTCAGTATGAGATGGTTCATCTAAAGGAGGGGGCTCATTAAAGCTTTTGGAGAAGAAGGAAGAGGAGAAGGAGTCACTTATTTTTTAGAATGATTTTCTAAGGATTTCATTCCATAATCCTTAGGAGATGAAGGAGAAATTGAAATAACTTGAATGGAAGTAGTAGATGGAATAACAATTAGAATACTTAGAGGAATAGGGGTAGGTGAAATCAATGGTGAAATGGCAACATTAGATTAGATTGGATCCTTGTATTTCACTACTAATAAAGCATCATCTACATTCTTCTTAATCCTTAACTTCTTTATGGGACCTTAACTGCTTTCTCCTCGATTTACTTCTTTTCTTTTCTATCTCACAGGTGTAGTTTCACTTAAGAATCCTTTCATGTAATATCCCTTATTTAAAATCCAATTAGAATTAATTGCTAAAACATTTGATTTTCTCTCTATAATTTTCTTATCATGATCATTACCCAAGATAATTTTTAGAAGTGGGGCCCTATCTCCACCTGCTACCCAGAAATCATCACTAACACTCATGCCATTATCCTAAAAATCCTCTAGAATAGTTGCTAAATCAAATGCTCAAATTTGCTCTATAATTAACTTTTTATTATCTCAAACTCATTTCTTAAATATATCTATAAATCCTTGAGTTTTGGGACATGAATACACTCGAGAAAATATATTTTGAGAAACACCTCTACAATCAAAATTTTCTCTAGCCTTAAAATGAACTTGAGTATAATGATGATATATTTAATTCTACACATTCCTAACTTTGAAGATGCTAGGACACTGATATTGACCAATAACAATTAGAGAATTAATACCTTCCTTATGTGTTTTGGATTTTGAACCATGCAACTCAACTAATTGTCTACTCATCTCCATTAGGATCCACTTGTGACTTGAGTACCTTGGTAGTTTGAGTGGTGATCTTGAGAATCATCCTATTCTGAGATAAGTGAAGTCATGAATTGGATAAAAATACATCCGTATAAAGCCACTACATTCCATGCTTCATTTGACACCCTTTTATGCTTCAAATGTTTTTCTAACTTGCAAATAAGCTCATACAAGAAACTATCATTCACCATGATTTAATATTTGTAATACCTTTTAAGGACTAGTTGAGGATATAATTCATAGATTGGTACTATTGATAAAGTACCAATAGTCCTTAATCTTAAAAATCCCTAGTGGAATCTACTGCATATACCAAATATGATGTCATCTTGAAATCAAAAGTTTGTAATACATTATTTAATTATTGATTAATGTTATCACTGATCATTTTTTCCCAATCAATCTTAGAAGAATTTTGTGTTACATCAATGGTTTTGATGTAAGCATACATCCAAGGTGAAAACCATTTAACATTATTTTATCCATTGATTCTACATAGTAGTTGAATAATATCATCTACTTCTTAAATGAAATCAAACCTAACAAGGTGATTGGGAAACCTTGAGGGTTGCTTGACCTTTTTCAAATAGTAAGTATTTGTAATCTTGATGCATTTAGGTATCTTGGTTTCTAATTACTTCTCAGTTGTCTTCATTGAAATTCTAATTACCTTTGGTGATGTTGGGATTTTTAAGTAATATTTAAAATATTAAACATCAAGCCTTATTAATGCATTCCTAATAGTATACCTTAATACTCTAGACAAGGAATCATGATATTTTGCACATGAAAGTATAAAATTAGGAAAATTAGTTAATCTGGGGAAAGATGTTGCTTGTATAATTCCACTCTTGGTCATGGCATTCATAAGTGGAGTCTTTGCAGTATCCTTGGATCTTTCTAAGAGCTCATTAATATACACATGCCCCATGTCTATGTAACTTATCTCAATGAGCTTTGATGAAATATATTATTCAATAGGATACCCTTTATATTCATACTTCATTATGGGTTCTTAGATTGTTACTTTCTTTACCTTTACTTTTATTTTACCCTTCTTGATTAATTCAAGAATTTCTTCAAGTACTGATCCTAGGACCTCTTCAATGACTTTACTTTGTGCTTATACTTTTGTTACATTCCCCTCTGACCTTCTTGATGCTTCCAACTTAGACATTTACTCCTTTGAATTTTGAAGAACTCTTGGTAAATGTTTTGAGATACTCACTAAATACTTCAAAGGATTATGAAATCTATGAATGAGATTATCTTAGATACTTTTTAACTCTTAGCAAGTTCCAATAAAATACTTTTAAAAGAACAAGTGTTTCCAAAAACTTAAGTAACTTGCTTTTAAGCTAAAATTCTTAACACATTTAGGTTCCTCTTTCAAGTTAATCAATTTTGGGTTTACAATAGTAGGAGATAACTTTAAATTTACAATGTTACAAGACCTCAGGTTTTTAACATTACAAGACTTTGGGTTGTTGCTAGTAGAAGACTTCAAGTTTACCAAGGCATAAGACTTCAATTTTTCCAAGGTGTAAGATTTCAGGTTCTCCAAGGCATAAGACTTTAGGTTATTTCTAGCAGAAGACTTTAGGTTTACAAATATTGATAACTTATATCTTTAGAAATAAGTAATAGAAAACCTAATTGGATTAGTCCTTAGGACTTAGTTTTCTCAAGACAAGTTAATAGTAAGTATAAACCTAAAATAAGTTAAGGTGACTGATAAACTTGATTTGGTGTAAGAAATTAGGGAATCCTTAGAAGTTTTTTGATTCTCTAACTTTTGACATGGAAAACACATAACAGGGTTTGTAACTATAGTTTTTAATCAAAAATGATGATTTTAACAATGAAAATGAAAAGGAAGATGAGTACACAAACCCTAATAGAGGAAAAAATGAATGGAATAAAAAGAAAAATAGAGGAAAAACCAAATCTTAAAAAGAAACAAATAAGAAGAAAATAATGAAATTAAAACAGTCTACCTACCTCAATTGGAAGTGGGTCACAAAAGGAAACACTCAAAATTGTTTCGAATTGCTCTAAGGATAAAAAACACTTAGCTCAGGGTTCGTAGAGGTAATCACTTAGTTTCAATGACTTAGAGTGAGGTGGAAATGAGGTAGAAATTCTGATTTTATATATTTGCCAATGCATTAATTACAAGTGTGCTAATGCCACGTCAACTTACCTTATTGATCAGGTTTTTTAAGTTACTTTACTTATTTTAGGATTTTATAAGCAAAGTAGTCTCGTAATCTTGATTGGGTCTTATTTTATAAGAAAATTAGGTTGGTAAACCTAAAAATATTTTACTTATAAACTTTATAAGTAAAGTAGTCTCGAGAACCTGATAAGGTCTTGGTAGTGTTAATCAGGTTTCATGACCTACTTAAATTATTTAATTTTTATAAGAAAAGTTCCTTGATAAACTTGATTTGATTTGGGAAGTGTGAGTCAGGTTTTCAGGAATACTTAATTTATTTTTAAGGAAGTGAAGTAACTTAGAGAACCCAATTTGCATTAGAAAATGAGTTGAGTTACCTTCAAGCTATAAAAATGGATGGATGAAGGATATGGGTGATGATTTTAAGATAATGTTTTTAATCTTTTGGAGAGACCTAAAGCAATTGAGAAGATAATAAAAAAAGAAAAACAAACATAAGTAGGACCCAAATCCTCAATTTTTAAGACTGACTTCAAACAACACAACTGATATACACATACTATTAAGATGCAAATTTTTAAAAAAGGGGTGTCTCCCAAAATCTTGAAATATCAAGTTTTAAGTACACCAAGCTGTGACTTTGATATGTGAGCATGATTAGGCATGGGTCACTCTGAGGTTAGTGACTAAGTATAGAGACTCATTAAGATAGAGAGCAGGGGTAGCTATAGTAATGCGATCATGGTACCTAGCCACTTTTGAGGAGCTTAGATATTATGAGGTGATAGTAATAGTGTAGATACTTTTGAAGATGAGATATGGGGAGTATAGGGCTAGTTTAGTAGGTGAGCCATCTATAACTACTCTAGAGTAGTGGGCTTTGATAGTGGGATAGGTAGGGTTGTTAGGGGGGCCACCACCAAATGTTAGTGTAGGTCTAGGTGTAGATGGTGTAGGTGGTAGTGGTTTTGGTGCCCTAGGAGCTTGACAAAATAGAGGTGTGATATGTACATGATTTGTATTTTGATACCAACCTATGTGTCGATGATGTGAGATCTATATGAGAGACTGACTAACTAATATATTATGACATGAATTGCCTTATTGATGTATATGATGATTAGTTTTTTATTATGCTAATTATATTATGTTCATGATGTTTCATGGATGATATATTGATGTATTATTTTTATGATTTAATGATGGGCATGAATAGGGATGATACACATGATTTTGCATTTTTAATAAGGTTATTTTTTTATGGATATGATTATGATTATTTATGTATATGATGATGTATTTGGTTTCTATTGAGATATTTTTTGTTATATAGTTTAGGTTGCACATGAGTGTGAACATTTGATATATAGATTTTGATGATGTTGTTTATGAGTGACTAAGAAATTATGGTTAGGTAGGATCATGATAATGTTTTTGATAGATATAATGATATTTATTTGTAAGGATGATGTTGATAATGATCTAATAATGTTTTAGATTAAGGTAAAAATAGGTTTTGAAGGGACCCCAAAACCCTGAACAAAAGGAGAAAGATAAAACAGTAACATCCATAGGCAAAGCCTAAAACCTACTTCACCAAAGTAACAAAACCAAGTTACAAAGACCAGAAGCTAACAAATGAAAAATCAAAGATAGACCCCAAGTTTTACAGAGACCTGGAAACTCCATAGTAAAAAGAGTTCAAAAAACTAGGTACCAAGACTAGATATCACAGCCAACTAACAGAACCAACTAAAAGAACCAGGAACTATTCTTCTAGTTCCAATATCATCTTCACTGCTTCCTTCCCTTTCACAACAGTGTCCTAGATGGCAGTAGTCACCTGCGTAGATCCCTCTTGCATTGCTTTCTTTCTTGAGCTTTGTCTAGTTCTCTTGTTAGGCCCCTCCAAAGTTTTGATTTCCTCATTTGCTCTTTTTCCAATGTTTACAACAGCATCACAAATGCTAGAGGTTACCTCCTCCATCTTTGTTCTGCTTTCCTTTATGAGTTCCCTTAGGTTGTTCTCATAATCTTTGAGTTTTATGGAAATATCCCTCATCTGCTTTTCCATGTTATTGATTTTGTTCCAAACTGCCTCCTGTTTACCCTCCATTATTTCCATTTTCCTATTGATTTCCATTATCTCCTTATACATCCATAAATCAAATTGAAGAGTAGAAATAGCTTTGCAATAGGCCAATCTAGTAGGTGGGTACCTTTCATCATTCTGCCTTTTGTCACTCCAGTCTTCTATGTTCTTTCTAGGACTACTTACAACTTCTTCAATATAGTCCTTCATTTCCATTCGTTTCAATTCCTTTGTTTCAGCAGGGCTTACATTTTGGTTACTTACTTCCTTTACTTGAGCTCCCATTTCCAATATTTGGTTAGCGACCTGAACTAGATTTTCCTTTTCATTAATTGGATCAGGGTCCACAGTAGGATCATCTAGATCTTTATCGATTTCCTCAAACACTTGTTGGTTTTCCTCAGACTCATGGTTGCTATTTTCAGACTGTTCCTCTATAGTGACTCCTTTCTCATTCTTATCTTGCACTTCTTCTTCCTCACTGGAACTTGAATGCCCACTTTTTGTTCCTCCCTCTTCCTCCAAACTCTCCTCCCCAGTGTTTTCATAACTTTCCCACTCTATTTCCTCATCAGCAGTTTGGTTATTGAAGCTTGGGAGTTTGAATTTAGCTTTTTCATTCCCTTTTACTATTTCTTTCTTGTTACTCCGTAGGTCCTTGTTTTTTCCTGAATAAGGATTCTTTACTATGGCCTTATTCTTGGAATGCCCTTCAATTATAAGAATTAACCCCTCATGTAGGACGGGATGAGATTCTTTTTTCCTATGAGCGAACAGACTTTGGAGCAAGGAAAAATGCAAATAAAAAGGAAAGGAGATTCTTACTTTGTGTCTGAAGTGATTGAGAAATACAAAGTGAAATTTGTGGACTCTTTTGCTTCTTCCATCAAATATGAAGTACTCACGGATGCAACATAAGATGTCCTTCCAGATGCCCTTAATCTGCTCTAATTCAAAAAAATCTCCACTTTTTTCCAGCTGTTGCTCCTCAGCATCTGTTTTAGGGAATTTGCAAAAAGCCTCATTAGAAATACTGGTCTACTTTGAGAATTTTATTCCCTCCATTGGAAGCCCCATCACCTCCGCTATGAATTCCTCAATTAGATTCACCATATTGCCATGCAGGGTAACCCTATCATCAATCCAATTTTTGAAAAAAGCCGTTGTAATATGGGGTTTTGAGCCATGAAGCCATTCCATGTAACTCACAACCTTTCCTCTCTGAAGGATCTTCCAGACATCTTCTTTCTCTTTCCACTCTTCGCAATATTTGGGTTCCTGCTTCCTTGGTTCTCCTTTCCTTTTATGAGCCATACGAATCTCCTTTAATGCTTGAACCCTGTCAGCTAAACAATGAACCTAAATATTACCAATTTGGAATAGAACTCACCTATTTTTTGGCACATTTTGAATCCTCCTCGTGTACTCTAGAACATTTCTATTTAATGAGTGTAAACCTTCCTCCGTGGATCCACTCCCCTAAATCATTAGTTTTTTATTCCAGTCTGATCTCTCCCTCCTTAGCATGAATTGCATCATGATGAATGAGCACTCTAAGATCCACGTTCTTATTTAATGTCTCCTGCCAACTCACCTTGTGTCCTGCTCAAACTGCATAATTTGCTATTCAATCAGCGATTCCGTTTGCTTCACAATAAGTATGGGTAATAGTGACTTTCTCAAAAAATTTAATTAAAGTTTTCATTTCCATCACCATAGCCTCTATTGACCATGGGACATAATTTTTATTATTTAAGATATTTATGATATTCAAGGAGTCCCCTTCCAACCATAATTTAGAATATCTTGATTCAACAACTAGCTTAATGGTTTGGAGGGCAGCACAAGCTTCAGCAATATGGCAGTTCGACTTACCAATGGGAATTGTAATAGCATTGATTACGTTTCCCATATGGTTTCTCAAGACTCCTCCACATCCTACATTCCCCGGGTTCCCTTTAGCATCTCCATCAAAGTTCCCTTTGATCCACCCATGAGGAGGGACATTCCAAGTTACACCAAGTCTAGGATTTTCATTTTTTACATTAGACTTTTCTGATCTTAAAGGATTATCAATTTGAAAGGTAGGATTAGGATCCCTTTGCAATGAGAAATTATCCTTGATAGCTCTAATGATGTTCTGCCCGACGACCCATCCTGGAAGTTCTTTACTTCTGAAAATTTGGTTATTTCTTTTTTTCCATATTCCCCACCAAATATGGGGAAGAGTTAGTTTCCATAAAAAAAGAACATCAGGATTCTTAGAGGGACAATACCAACTTTTAAAAGATAGATCCACACTTTTATGTTGAATCCATGTAATACCCCAAAGATTGAGGATTTCTTTCCAAACTAGCTGCATAAAGGAACAGTTCACAAACAAGTGATCTCTATCTTCAAAACCTTTTTTGCAAAGAATACACCTGTTTACTATATTTATTCCTCTTTTTTCTAAGTTATCAAGAGTCAATATTTTATTTTGGAGAAGGGTCTAGAAGAATATTTTGATTTTAGGGATGAGTCCCTTGATCTAGGCCTATGTCCACAATGGTTGGTTGCCGTTTCCCTTTGAAGTAAAAGTGGTAGAAACTTTAAATTGTCCACTAGGCTTGTCATGCCAAACAATCTTATCTTCAAGATTAGAATAGGGGGAAATAGCATTGAGGGATATTTGAATATTATTGAAATCTTGATCAATATCATTAAAGTTCACCCATGAATTGTTCTGCCAGTATTGATTAACCATTATTCCATATCTTTGCTTACATCGGTCAATTACTTCTTTATCTTGAAATTCTTCTATCAAAGGGATTTCTTTTAACCAAGCATTCTTCCAAAAATTCACCTTTTTTCCATTACCTACTTTCTAGGAGCTTCCTTTTTCTAAGATTTGTTTAGTACCCTGAACTGCCCCCCATATGGAAGATGGACGGGTTACGTCAGGGTAGAAAAAGAAATCAGAGAGGGATTTTGCATTAAATAAATACTTATTCTTCCATATTTTACTCCATTCTTTATTTTCCTAATACACCCTCCATCCCTATTTTGCTAATAGAGCTAAGTTCATGCTTCTGATTTTCCTTATTCCTAAACCTCCTTCCCTGAAGGGTTTACAAATGTTGTCCCAGGCAATTAACGACATTCTCCTTTTTTCCTCAGTACCTGTCCATAGAAAATTTCTCTAGATTTTTTCAATAGCTTCAGCAAATTTGTTAGGAATTCTGAAGAGACTTAAAGCATAAGTAGGTATGCTTTGAAGACTTGCTTTGAGGAGGGTTAACTTTCCTGCCTAACTTAGAAGATTTACTTTCCATCCCACAAGTTTCTTGTTGAATTTGTTAATGAGTTCTTCCCAAAAGGCTTCAGGGACTTTTATCCCAAGAGGGAGACCCAGGTAGGTAGAGGGGAGAGAACCTATTGAGCATTCAAGGATTTTATCTATTTTATTCTGTCTCTAAATTGGGGTGTTAGTGAAGAACACAACACTTTTGTTCCAATTTATCAACTGTCCAGAGGTAGATGAATATAGATTTATAGCTTGCTTCAAATTTCTTGCTTCTTTAACTTCCGATTGCCCCATAAAGATAGTATCATCAATGAATTGTCCATGGGAGCATATAAGCAGATGAGAAGAGGGTTTAAGACCCTTAAATAAACCTTTATAGACTAAGTCCCCTATATATCTTACCATACAGTCAGACATAATTACAAACAGAATGGGGGATATGGGGTCCCCTTGTCTCAATCCCCTTGACGGGTAAAAGAAATGGGATGAGCTCCCATTTACCATTATATCAATTGAGGTGGTAGATATCAACTAATAAATAATATCAACCACCTTTTTTTCAAAGCTAAAAGCTTTTAGACTATTTGACAGGAATAACCAGTCCACCCTGTCATATGCTTTCGTGATATCCACTTTCATTATGAAACCTTCATTGTTTGAACTGAACAACGAATGAATATTCTCATGAACAGTAATTATAGAATTAAGGATTTGTCTACCTGGGATAAAACCATTTTTCTATTCAACAATAATCGAAGGGATCACTTAAATAAGTCTGGAAGTAAGCACTTTGGATATGATCTTATAGAAAGAGTTACACAAGCTTATCAGCTTGAACTGATCAGGTGAGTCAGCTCCAATCTTTTTAGGAATCAGACACAAAAAAGTAGAATTAACTTCCTTTAGCATCTATTTGGCTCCAAATAATTCCTTCACTGCATTACTTACGTCTTTACCAACAAATTTCCATAGTTTTTGAAAAAAGAACATGGGAAATCTATCTGGTCCTGGTGCTTTATCTCCTCCTAAAGAACAGACTGCTTTGAGGATTTCCTCATCCTTTGGTATAAAACATAACATTTTGTTCTATTCTTTCGAGACCAAAGGCGGAACCACACGTAGGATATCAGCTTGGCTTTCCAAATTAATGTTTAAATCAGCCTTCATTAGGGAAGAAAAAAAGGATAGCATTTCCTCCTTGATTTTTTGTTCCTTTAGAATCTTTTGATCTCCTTTTTTTAGGTATTGAATATGAGTTTTGGATCTGTGCTTCAGAGTGGAGAGATGGAAGAACTTTGTGTTTTTTTCTCCTTATTTCAACCATAACAACCTAGATCTTTGTCTCCAATAGATTTCTTCCATAGTTATTATATCTTGATATTGAGTCAACTGTTGACTTTCTTCTGACAGGAGGTCTGAAGTGTATCCATCTTGCTGAATTTTTTCTTGGATTCTACTAATTTCCTCCTTGATAATGTTCTTTTTCTCAAAGATATTTCCAAAACAATACTTATTCCATTTCTTCACTTCCTTTTTAATGTTTTTGAGCTTTGAAACAACTCTAAAGAGGGCCGTACCCTCAATAGGTATATTCCACCACTCTTCCATTTTTCTTTCAAATTGTGGATGCTGCAACCACATATTTTCAAATCTGAAAGGGTGATTCTTTTTCAGATTCATTTTGGCCACTGTGAAAAAAAGAGGCTAATGATTCAAGCCTATTCTATGGCAAGCTTCCAGCTTAAATATATATTCTTTAGTCCAGTCTGGAGTAGGGCCCTATCAAGCTTGGCCTATATACAATCTTTGCCAATTCTCTTATTGCTCCATGTAAACTGGATTCCCTGAAGCTCCATATCCATTAGTCCTTCTTTGTTTATAAACTCCATTAGATCAAGTCTCCCTTCTAATTGAATAGTATTACCTCCCATTTTCTCATGATCATAGAGTGGTACATTAAAATCTCCCATTATGATCCACCGTCCACAATAGTCTTTGCTTTTGAAATTTGAGATAGTCTCCCAAACCTTTTTCCTTTGGATCTTGACATTAGGAGCATAGATATTCACAATATACCAACTTTCCTTCTAGTTAACACTAGTTATTTTAGCAATCATAAGATTTTTACTATCCGTTAAGATAGATCCAGAGTAATGATTCTTCTTCCATAGCATCATAGTACCCCCTGAAGCACCTTCGGAACTACTAGCCCTAATGGTATAATTTTTAAAGTCTTTGATCTATTCTGATTTTTCTTTACTCATCTTGGTTTCTTGGAGTAAAAGGAAATCTGGATTTTGATCTCTGACAAATTTCCTAACTATATCCAGTTTGTTAATACTATTTAACCCCCTAATATTCCAACTTAATATTTTCATTTCTGATTTTTATTGGGTATATTCCGGTAGAGTTGTCTGCCTTCCATCAAAAATATTTTGTTTACTTTCCTTATCCCTAATCTTCCTCAAAGATATTTTTCCAGATTTATTTGGGGAACCAACATCCGGTTTTATCTTGGATTGCGGTTTAATTCCTTTTTCTTCTTTTTTCCAAGAAGGCCCAGGAGGATTCACCTTTGAGCTTCTCATCTCAACATTTTTTATATGTTTCTTTTTCTCATCTTTTTGCTTTTGGTCTTCTGAGTTTTTTCCTTCCTCTTCCATTTCTCCTATGATGGGGACCCCTTCCACTAGTATGTTATTATCATCCTTAGATGACACCTGATTCTCCCCCAACTGGGTGGTAGTCGTCTCTCCTTCCTCTAAAATTTTTCCCCCTTCAAGCATCAATTCTCCTTCCTCTAGCCCATCATTGTCCTTAACATCTTTAGTTTGATCTTCTTTACTTTGGTTATCAGCGATTTGGCTTAATAGGTTTGTCTTTTCCTCTGTTAAATATTCAGACTTTCTATTCTCTGGGTGCATCCCCTATTTTTCATTCTGGGTACTTTCTTTTATTAAAGAAATTTCTTTATCTCCTGTTATATTTATAACATCAGCCTCTTCAATAGAAGATTCTTTATCCCCTTCTATACATAAGTCTGTTAAAACTTCTTGATTTTTTCCTATCTTTCGATAGTCCTCTTTGATTTTCCATATTTTCTTTTCTTGAGTCCTAAAATTTTTCCCATCCTAGACATTTCTCGGATGTGTTTTACCTCTAAAGGGACAGTTCTTGACCCAGTGCCCCTATTTCTTGCACACATAGCAAGAGTTTGGCAAGTCTTCAAAGACAATCTCTTGGGTTTTCTTACCAAGCTTTGATATTAACTCCACTTTTTTTGGGAGGTGATTCAAGTCTACCACTTTTACATAAATTCTAGCACTTTGGAGTTTAGTTCTTGAAGCCGTGGCATTATCCACTACCACTAGTTCACCAAATGAACTAGCTATTCCTTTAAAGATGTCCTCATGCCAAAATTCTAAAGGGAGACTAGGAAGTCTAGCCCAAATAGGGGTAGTTAAGAAAAATGAATCTGATAAGTCCAAATTTGGTTCCCATTTTTTTATTGTAAGAGAGAATTTTCCAAAATACCAAGGCCCTCCACTAAGAACCTTGTTCCAATCTTCCTTATAGTTAAAAATAAAAGAGAAGAAGCCATTCACCATCGGTGCAATGTCAACATCTCCACATATAGTCCATTTCTTTTTTACCATATTTTTGAGAAATTCTATGTTTGGTTTGGGTCCTAGAAATTTTCCCACTAATGTGAGTTCCATAGATGACATTGAGAAATCAAGTAAGGGATCTGGGATGAAAACTTGAAACTCACCTTTCTCCCAACATGATTTAGATGTCACCGATGGAAAAAGGGATTTCATAGTTAGTTTTTTTCCAAACAGCGATGACCAAGTCCTTTGTTCAAGGAGCCCTGTCTATCTCCCAGGTGGTTTTTCCTTTTTATAATCAACATTATCTTCCTCTTTCTCAATATACTATTCTAGCACAATATTCAATGGGGGATTTCTGACCCCACTAGAGGGTTCATAAGCAAGTGGATCCATACCTTTGTCAACGTCAACCAGTGATCCTGACCCTCCATTTTTTACTTCATCCTCTACTGTTCCCCTAGGGTTTATCCCTCCTGCCAGATTCTCCCCGATTCTTTTCCTGCCCTCATGCATTCCAAATGATCTAATAATGTTATAATGACATGTTTTGAATGGTTACAATATTATGGTTCTTAATGTTTTGTTTATGGATAGGATATGTGTTTGGTTTATATTTTCCTTGTTCCTAGTGCATAATGTCATGATTGTGTTAATGGGAATTAAAACACATAAAATATGTATAGACAACAAACTAAATGTGAGACATATGACCACCTGAACTAACAAATAAAGCATAAGAAAAAGGCATGATGTTTCTAGTTGGCAAGGATGTATAAATGAGAAACCATAGTTGGATTGACTTAGTGAACATAAACCTATTGAATACTTTGCAAGAGCATGTTTTGATTGAGAAAGAGGGGGTATTGATCTCTTTTTATCAAGCAATCTCATATTCCATTGAGAAAATGTGTGAAAGGAAAGTAGGTGATAAGTAGATAGTTAAATGGGAAATAGGTGAAATGGTAGCCTGATGTAAGTTAGCTTGCCCCTTATCTAGGTGACCAAAGAGCCATAATAGACAAGTCCAAGCCTTAATATGAGATGTAGATTGATCAATGTGGGAATTTTACCAATGCCATGTATAAGAGCTGATTTCAGAGTAATGGGATAATGTGTAGACTGATTAATGTAGGAAGTCTATGAATGGCACTTATAAGAGCTAATTGCAGCCTACTTTCTTTAATTTTTACATAAGATTGTTTATTGTTTTTTATATTTTTATAAGTTGTTGAAGTTGATTGATTCAAGAAGATTCAAATTATTATTCCATAGCCATCCTTCAAGGGAGTGGTCTAGGATTGGATTTTATAGCTATCCTTTAAGGGAATAGTCTATTTTTAAGAAACTTTTAATTATTGGGTAGCTATTCTTCAAGGGAGCAGTCTATAATGAAAGTGATATTTTGAATGCATGTTAGACATAGACAAGTCTATTTAGGATTCAAAATTTGACCTTTATGGAGGCAAGGCTTGAGAAAAAAAGGTTAACGTTAAATGTGGAAAGTGGTTTGAGAGATAATTGACCATGGGATTCCATCTAATTAAAGACAAAAAGTATCCATGAGAACCATGCCATGGGTAGAGCCATGGTGTCCATGCTTAGAATTAGGCCATGATTTTTTATGAATAATCACATGGATATATGTTGTAATTGATTATTCCCGAAGGAGTTAAGGATGTGAAAGGTAGGGAAAATCTTGTGAACCAAGGGACAAGACTAAGTTAGATATAAAAATGAGTTTGATCCTTATTTTAAAAATATAAAGGATGAAAATATGAAGCATTGAGAGGCTCAAGTTCTGGTTTACCCTCAAGAGAGGATAAACAATAAGTTCATAATCCATACTTATGGGTTATGATGTAGGGTCCAAGCCAATTAAAAGTAAACATGCCCTTTTTTCTTTTCTCCATATTAGTTATATGTTGGTTTTCCTTAAGGACAAGGTCTATGATGTTGATCTCTTACTCTTTCAGGTGTTTTTCCTTTCTTGATAGACATGAAGATGATTAAGGGCTATGAGGCAATGTTTTTCAAGGAGTTTAAGATGTATGAGGCATTATTGATGATAGTCAATTTTGAAAAGGATTTCATGTAAATATATGTGAAGGGATGGAATTTGAACTTTGAGAGGCAAGACTACCTTGGCTCCAAAGATGAGAGAAAAAAGGGTAACACCGATAGAATTTTGAATGCTAGTGCAATAAGCCCATAAATCAAAGGGGATATGCATATGCCAATCCCAACTTGAATCACTTACTAATTTGGTGATCATATTGATGAGAGTTTTGTTCAAGGTTTATACCTATCCATTAGCTTGAGGAAAATAAGGTGAGGAAAATATTAAATTGATGCCAAAATCATTGCAAAGACTTTGGACTTTTTAGTTTTTAAAATATTTTCCATTATTGATGAAGATCTTATGGGGAACACTAAAATGGTAGATGATATGGTGATTGATGAAGTTGATATTTTTTTAGAATTTGGTGGATATAAGGGGGGTGTCATCCACCCATTTGGTGAAATATTCAATGGTGGTAATGGCATATTGATGCCATTATGAAGAGTGGGGGTTAATTTCCCCAATAAGGTTAACACCCCATTGTGAGAAGGGCCAATAATCAGTAGATACTTGAAGGCCATGATGAGGTGCATGATGTAGATTAGCATGTTATTGATAGTTGACACACGTATTTACATCATCATAATATTATTTATTGAGGGTGGGCCAATATTAACCAAGGTGAAGGATACACTTAGCAATAACTAGGTTGCTAAAGTGTCGCCCATGGATTCTATCATGCATTTCTTTAATGACATGGGAAGTTTCTTGGATATGTAGGTAACAGAGAAGGAGGCCATCAAATTTGTGTTTTTAAAGGATCCCCCCTAGTATGGTGTAATGAAAGGTACTCTGAATAAAGTCTCTTCAAGTATTCTTTGAAAGGTTGGGAAGAACAATGCCAAGGTTAAGGTAGTCAAAAGATTGGTCATACCAAATGTTAGAAGAAGATGTCTCCACACTAAAAATGGTAGGGAGATAAAAAATAATATATGATGGTGTGATAAAGTGGTGGATGGTGATTAATAGTTTAGATTCGATAAGTTGTGATGGAATTTGGGAAGCAAGGGAGGCCATCATGTCCACAAATTTGTTGGTGGATCAAGGAATGAACTGGATAATGTAATGATCAAATGATACTAAGAGTATATCCATGAGTTGTTTATAATTTAAGAGGACATCATTTTTACATTGATAAGATCATGTGACCTAGTCGATAACTAGTTAAGATTCTTCCAAGATACTGATAGTTTTGACTCCCAAAGCTAAGGTAGTTTGGAGGCCTATGACTAGGGATTTTTATTTGGCTATATTGTTGGTGAATTTAAAGTCAAGCTTAAAATAAAGGGGAAGAGGTTACCCATTAATTGGAATGATAATAAATTTTCCACCCTCACCATTTTGACATTTAGAACCATCTAAAAACATGGTCATTTGGTAGGTGGGTTCTTCCTAAGAAAGAATTATAATAGACTCATCTATAAAGGAAAGAGGAAAATGTGGATTTTTGGATAGAGGGGATTTATCCAATTGGTCAATGATGACCTACCCTTTAATGGAATTTTATGGAAGGAACTCAAGGTCAAATTCATCTAGGAGAAAAATCCACTTAGCCATACACTGGTTTTGATAAGGCTTAGAGTGCATAAACTTAAGGGGGTCAGTTTTAGTAATAACATAGGTTTTATGATTAAGAAGATAGTGATGGAGTTTGGAGGCCATGAAAACTAAAGTGAGGCAAATATTTTTGAGATGGTTATACCAAGTTTCATACTAGATAAGGGTGTGGATGATGTAAACTATGGCTTTCTCTTTATTTTGTTCATCATGATAAGTGAGCATTGCCCCTAGGGAATGATTAGTGGCAAATATATATAGGTAAAAGGGATGGTATTCCTTAGGAGGGGTGAAGACAAGTGGAGAGATAAGATACTCCTTGATTGAATTGAATGCTTATTGATATTCTTTGGTCCACTTAAAGGAGGTGTATTTATTTATGAGGTGGTGGAAGGGCTGACATTTATCAGATAGCTAGGAGATAAAATGATAGATGGATTAAAGTTTACCCTATAGGATACGAATTTGTATAAGGTTAGTAAGAGGAGACATATCCAAGATTGCTCTAACTTTAGTAGGGTCTATATCAATTCCACATAGAGAGATAGTGAAACCAAGAATATTAATTGATAAGACCCCAATAATGCACTTTTTAGGGTTGAGCCTGATATGATAATGAATTAGGTGGTAAAAGATGATGGTGAGAACATCTAGTTGATCCTTTCAATGTTTGGATTTCCCAAAGAGATCATATACATAATATTCTATGATTTTATGGATGAGATCATGAAAGTTATATGTCATGTCCCATTGATAAGTTGCTCCAACATTTTTTAATCCAAAGGGAATGACTTTTTAATAGAAGATTCCATATGGGGCGATAAAGGAAGTTTTATGTTGATCTTTGGGGCTAATCAAGATCTAGTTATATCATTAAAAACTATCCATGAGAGATAACATTTCATGATTGGTTATAAGATCAACAAGTTGATTGATATTGGGTAGAGGAAATTAAACCTTTGGGAAAGTAAAGTTGAGGTCATAAAAATTGATATAGAGGTGAAGTCCTCCTATAGGCTTGGTGATAGGAATGATTTTAGAACCCATTGTGGGTAGTCAATGGGTTAGATGAAGTTAACAGATAAAATACGTTGAAGCTCTTCTTTGAACAAGAGGGATATGTGAAGATGCATTATATGAAACTTTTACCAAACTATATTTCTTTAATATGAGTGAAAATGTTGTGGAGGGCAATAAAAAGGTCAATCATAGGCATATCCTTATAAGACCATGCAAATTTTATGATACGGTCTTGAAGGAAAGATGAGTAGTCTTATAGCTTGATGAAATTTAAGGATTGGCCAATTTTGATGATATGAGGGTTATATTGAGTACCCAAGTTGACATCAATGGTCAATTAATTCTACATGGTTTGGTTCTCAGGAGGTAGAGACTTATGAATATAAGAATCCCCCACATTGAGGTAAGTGAGAATAGAATCATCATCCTGATCTTGGATAGTGGGAGAGTCGTATTCAATCATTTTGGGATGGATAAGAGGAAATATTTTAGTTTGGCCATCTTTTTGGTAAGTTAGGGGGCTTAAACTAATGATATTGATAAAAAAAGTAAGATGGGATGATGTCAGAGTCCTCATATTTAGAGGGAGATGGGGTTGGAGGTTATTCATCAATAGAGGCAATGGTTTTTGGTGAGGTGGGTTATTTTGTTGGAACAAACCCAATGCCAAATAACTCATGAGTTTTTTGAGTTTTAATTACGGGTAAATTGTGAGGTCCATATTCATAAAGGCCAAGACAAAACCCCTTATAAGTATACTAATAAAGGTAGGTTTTGGTAAAGGTTAGTTTATCCAAGTAGGAAAAATTGGCTATGAATGGTCAAATGAACATGATAGTGGTAGGAGTGAAAAGTGGCTGATCAAGTCTGCCATAAATGATTTTTTTTTAAATTTTTGGGGAGACCAAAAGGGATAATTATTATGATGTTAGGATTATAGGAAGGGACATATTTTAGATTCCCATACTCTTGTAGAGTAAGGAAAACATCTAAGGCTAAAAGTCAATATTCCCCCAAAGAGAGACATTGAAATGTAGATTGCAAAGGGTCTTCAACTAGAATTTGGGATGACAAGATGGTTGAGATAGTTGATGCTTCATCATTTCTATAAGTGTAAGTGTTGATGTTTTGTTTGGTGGGTTGTTTTAATTATAAGTTAGTTTCAAGGTAGATGAAGAGGAATGATAATGGAATTAAGCTGGTATGTCATATTAAGAGGCAAAGGGACTAGGATTATATTTGATGGTAACAACTTATCCCTCATGCTCAAATTTGATACAATAGTGTAAGGTGTAATGGATGCAACCCATAGCACAAATCCAAGGGCATATAAATAACACATTGTATTAGAACTTGCCCTCTATAACATAAAATAGTTTAGGAATGGTATAAGGCCCCAAGTAGATACGGAGGATAATAGTCCCTAAGGTAGTGGCCATGGTATCATTGAAGGAGTGAAGGACTACTGTACTTTCAAACATGATATTTTTGGATAGCTAAAATTGGTTATATGCATAAGAGGAGATAATGTTGATGCTAGTTCCTCCATCAATCATAACCCTTTTGATGCAAGTTTGATTGATGTATATAGTAATAAAGAGGGGAAGATTAGAGTCCTCAAGATTAATGGGTGGTATTTTAGAATCCTAAAAAGTAACAAGGGATAAAATTTAGAGAGCTCCAACTAAGGGTGTAAGAGGTTGAGGATCATCTGACTAAAACTCAATAGATTCTAGAGCCTTAATCAATGCCTAGCGATGGTGGGGAGAAGTTTTAATTAGTTTATAGAGGCTCATTTTCACCAGTGTTTGGTGAAGTTTTTTCAATACTAACCATTGTATGAATACAAAAGGGTTAGAGGGAGAAGGTCCTAAAATGGATACTTTGGGTTTTGGTGGTTGTGAAGGTGAGGGTAGAGCTGCTTAGGTTTGGTTGGTGGTTTGAGGGGTTGATGGAGGTCCATGGAATAGAGGCTTTAGATTTACCTTATCTTTCTATTGGGATTGGGATCAAGTAACCACATGAATAGTATGGATAAGGGGGTTTGCTAGGTTTGATGTTTTCTTCGGTTCTTCCTTCTCATCCTTAGGTAAGAAAGGGAGAATTAGTAAAGGTTGGGTGGGTTGGGTTGATAGAAAGATTGGTAATGGGGGTAATAAGGGTTCATATAATAATAGATCATCCTCATTGTATAGGCTATGAACAAGTTCTTAGAGAGCTTTGTAGTTCTTTATGTTATGTCCTAGTGCCTTATGGTATACACATATCAAGTTATCATTAAACTAGAAGGGTTTAAGGCATGAAGGGTCAAAGGTTTGATTGGAGGTAAGCTGATGGAAGAGGTTTTCAAAAACCTTTACAAAATGGTTGAATAAGATTCAAGAAAAGGTGTTGGAGGTAGTGGATTTATAATTTCAGGAGTGGTAACCTTCTTGGGCATAGCTTTTGGAGTTGGAGGAATGATTTTGGTTGGTCGGTTTGCTTAGTTATGATTGGTTTAGAGGTTGATGACTTGGATGATTAAGGTTTAGTTATATGTGGAAAAGTAGAGGTAGATAATGTGGTTAGAAATGATGGAGAACTAGATGGTTTGATGGGTGTAGGTGGAGAAAAGGTGGGTAGTTTCTTGGATGAAGAATAGGTAACTGATATGGTAGAAGGATGGGGTCCTAAGATGGAAGGTAAGTGAGAAGGAGGTGGTATGGGTCTAGTTTGAGGTAGAGATTTGGGTAACTCTACCTTCTTATGTAGTTTAGTTAGATTTGCCTTTGGTGGAGTAGATGGAGTTAAATCCAACCTCAAAGGGGGATGAGCATGACTAGGTGTGGGGAGAATTCCTAAGTTCGTGATTGGTTTGGTGAAAGAGGCATAAGGTGATTTGGTAATTTTAGATGGGGGTGGTTGGTATGGTTCACTTATGGTCTTGAAAGAAGTATTTAGTGGAGGGATCATGATGGTCTTAAATTTGGATTCAAGTTAAGTTGAGGATTTGGATTTGCCTTGGTAAGGTAGTCTAAGATTATGCCAAAAGGTGGCTCTATCAAAATTAGGTTGGGAAGTGAATTATTGACTTTGGACTAGTCTAGAAAAGGTCTTGTAGATGGGTTTAGTTCCTTGGTTATTGGTTTCAAAGCTTAAGCCCTAAGTGGATAAGAGGAAATTAATCCTTCATTTTTGTCTTTAAGGGAATATTCTAAAATTGGTGGTTGGGTAGATAAGGTAATTTCTATTTTTGGGATAGTTTCCAAAAGGAGAATGGATGGTCCTATGATAAGAGAGGTTAGTGTAGTGTCTTGAATGGGAGGGATGGAGATGGTTTCTTCCTTTGTTTGGGTGTTCAAAGAGATAGAGGGTATTTCTACCACCTGAATGGGTGGAGTAGAGGAAAAAGGGGTAGTTAAATCAATAGTTGACTCCTTTGATGTTTCCACCAAAGGAGAGGTAGTTAAAGACAAGGTGTCATCAAATGAAGAGAGAGGGGTGGTTGATTCTTGAATTTGGGTATCCAAAAGAATAGGTGGTGAGTTTAATATTTCCACTTGGTAGATTGAGTTAATGGTCTCTTCAATAATGGGCTCGTTATTAATGACATTGATTGTATGTGCCTCATAAGAGAGATGATTCAGGTTTATTGTCATGGTTTTAGGTGGAAGGAACATGATTGGGAAAAGGCTTGAAAAAAATTTCAAGGGATTTATTAGGAGGTTTATTGGGATTATAAAATGAAATTTCTCCACTATCAATCAAATTTTGGACAAGACTTTTGAAGTTATTACATCTATTAATGTCATGTCCTACAACATGGTGGAAGGCACAATGGTAATTTTTAGTATACCACCCCAGTATAGGGTGAGAAGAATCAAATTACTAGGGTGGTTTAATTGGTTAAAGTTGGAAGAGGTTGGAATTGACCAATTTATCCAAAACTGATGCATATAATTCTCCAATGGGAGTATATTATCTTAGAGGAGCTCAGTTTTGGTTTCAATTTTGTTGCTTAGGATGGTTCAAATAATTAGTTAGAAGTGGATAGTTAATAGTTAGAGGTGGAGTGGTTTGTAGAAAAATTGAGTTTGTAGATTCTTTTTCCTTGGTATTAGATTGGTTAGTGGTTTTGGTAGAGGAAAGGTCATTGGATTTAAAACTAGAAATTTTGTTATGTAATTTCAATTTCCCCTCATCAATGGCCTAGTTTTCAAGTTTTTGAGCCATGGTGAATGCCTTATCTAAAGTTTGAAAGGTTTGAAATTGAAGAGTGGGGAAAATGTGTTTGTCACAACCCTGAGAGAAGAGTTCAATCAATTCAATTTGGGGTAAGGAAAAATAAAGTTGGTTGATGAGACCTCTCCATCTAGAAATAAAATCAGCAATTGACTCATCATTCAATTGCTTAATGGAATAGAGATTAGTAATAGAAACCCTTTTAGATATGTTTATCAAAAAGTGTTCTAAAAATATTTGGGTCAGTTGAGAGAAAGAAAATATGGAATACATGGAAAGAGCACTATACCAATCAAGGGCGGGTCCAAATAAAGACATAGAGAAGGTTTGAAGAAGGAGAGCATCATTATATGTGATCAAATAATAATAATGATGGCATGCTATCTGTTGGTTGAATATTTTATCGATCAACGTACTGATAAACAAAATAGGTCTGATCAGCCAAAGTAAGAAAACTGGTCATCCAAATGTGTAGTTTTTACCACATCAAAAGGAGATTGATCTCTCCTCTCACAAAGGGAAGGTTCCCTATATATATATATATAAATAGAAAATAATACTCAAGGGTAGGACAAATCATCCATCTCTCTTTCTTCAGAGATGATGCATGTAAATCATAGGAGAAACTCAAGGAAAATGACAGAAATCACTCCTCTTCTTTCAGAAGTACTAATTAGCAAGTCACAAGAATACTCTAGGTAGTAACAGTAAAATGGAGTAAAAGATGTAATAACCAGCAAATCGAGATGCAGCACAAAGTCTTCACCTGAATTGCTCAAGAGTAAGATACAAAGAACAATGAGAGCACAAAGTCTTCTCAAAGTCCTTTACATAGAAATGAAAAGAAGACACACTGAAAGGAAATTATGGGGGGCACAAAGTCTCTCCACAGTTAACTCTTTAGGACACCTTTTTGACTAATTTCACTAATCCTGTTTGTTGAATTAAAGGAATAGAAAATACATCAAGGAAAAGGACATAAGAATAGTTTCCTTAACAACAAAGATATCACAGCACAAAGTTTGAAAAACCATTTGCTTTCTTATTCCAATAACAAAATATGATAAACAAACTGAGGTTAAAGTCTCAAAAGTGCCTTTCAATTTGGGCAGAGGTTTGTTCTGATTGTCAAAAAAGAGATCCATTTACAATAGAAGAGAGTCCCTTATATAGCCATTTCAAGAAGGACTCAAAAATAGTAACACATCATGTTGTGTTGGAATCTGTTAAGAAGACAGGCTAGAACTTTAGGGGCATTTTACCCATTTGATTTTATCAATATAGGGAAACAAGTCATGCTTATTGAAAGTTTTCAACTTTCAATGTCCACCTGGAAATCTGATCTTACCTTCATCATTCCTCCTTTTCTGGTTAATTGAATCGCATCTTGAATTCAATTTGTTGTTCTGTTCCTTTCTCACTTTCTACTGGTCTTGGCCTTGAAGTCTGTGAATGCATTTTGGTTTGTAGGTTCAAAGGATTAACATTTATTTTGTTGTCTTCAATTTGACGTTCACGTGCCCATCACTATGTTTTCAATGACTATTTCACTGTGTTGAATTAGATGTCTTTGGGCACGTCACCCCTTGGTCTTCTTTCAGCTTTCATCTTGGTACTTTTCCAGATTGGACTTGCCCTTTTGGGCTTTAAGAAATGATTTTCTTTGGGTCAGAAAGAGCCCCCCTACAAGGGTATCTACCCTTCAGGTTGTCTTCAAATGGCCTTCGAGCTTCTTTGTTCTGGTGGGTAGCTAAATTCTTCCTTTGGATTTCTTGAAAATGTCCTTCAATTTGGCAGTTGAGAGTCCCCCGCAAGGGCACCTACCCTTTGGGGTCCTTCAGCAGCCTTTTCTTTGGTAGTTTCCGCTGATAATTTCCCCGTGACATTTCCTCAAGATTTTTCTTACGCTTCCTCCCGTGGACATTTCCCATGGACATTTTCCCTGGGGAAAATTCTCGTAGACATTTTCCCTAGGGAAAATTCCTATGGATAAAAAGTCTGGGGAAAATTCCTGTGGACAAAAAGTCTGCAAAATTATTCTGAAGCTTTGTTTCTTTTGGAAATTTATTTTTGGGTTTTTTGCCTGCAAGTATTTTTTGAATTCCTTTGGACAAAAATTCTGAAGGAATTTCTTCTTTGCTTTGGTCTTTTTCAACTATCTTAAACAAAATTTGAAGGAATTTACTTAACTATTTCCTTGAAAATAACCCTTCCAAAGGGTGTTTTTGTTGACCAAATGTCCTCTGCAAGGGCACTTGTCCTTCGGGAAGCCCTTTGAAATTTTGCCTTTTGAACTATTCCTTTGAACCACACCTTTGAACCAATACGTTAAACCAATTAGTTGAACCAAAAATGGTTCAAGCTGATGGTTCAATTAAATGAACCAAGCTGATGAACTAAGCATTGAACCAAACATTGAACTTGCCTTTGAACCATGTCTTTGAACCAACCGTTAAACCAATTGACTTTGAACTAAAGGATGAACCAAACCATTGAACCTTTTCATTAAACCAAGACATTGGACCAACTGTTGAACCAAATTTTGGTTTGATATTTCAAACAAAGCTTTGAACTGACTGATGAACCATTTGATTGAACCCACTGTTGAACCTTGAACCCATTGAAACTTTAAACCAAAGTGGTTCAATGGTTCAATGGTTCAAGCCACCTTAATTTGGCTAAGTGTTTTGAAGTTGATGAACCAATTGAAGCGATTGAACTTTGAACCTTGATGAAGCACTTAACTCTTGCCAAAGATGTTGAACTTGTTGAACCTTGAACTCGTTGAACCTTTGAACCAAAGTGGTTCAATGGTTCAAGCCTCTTTTTGTGCTTAGATGCTTGTCGATGGAGATTTTTGATTGAACCAAGGTGTTGAACCAATCCCAAAAAATGACTAAGTGTTGAAAACTGGTTCTTTTGACTGAAACCACCTATAGAAGCCTTTGAACCTGGAACCTACCTGCAGAGTCTGTAGATTTTTGAAAAGCTTGAAAACTAAAGAATTTGAATGCCTAAGACAAATTTCAGAAAGGGAAGAGACAATTTTGGCTTGTAAGACCAAAATAGTTCAAATGTTGTCCCAAAAATGAGTGATATTTTTGGGGGACAATAGCTGGCTCCAGTTGGGAACTTCTATCAATTACAAAAAGAATTAAAAGGAGTAGAATCCAAAATCTCCAGTGTCTTCATGTATACCATTGGGTTATAGAGTCATGCTACCCAAAAATGAAAGACATCCAAAATGGAAACAAACAAAACAAAATAGAATTAAAAATTGTACAAATATACATATACACAGATGGAATGATCTGACACTTCAAGAGTTGAAATGTTTTAGATGCTACCCATTGTGGGGCAGAGAAAAGAGTGTGCCATCTTGATATTTCAATAGAAATCTATTTTCACCAATGTGCTGATGAATTATAAATGGGCCTCTCCAAATGGAGTCAAACTTTCCATGCATCCCCTTTGGTTCTCTCCTTTTGTCCCACAACAGGACTTGATCCCCAATCTAAAAATCATGATATTTGGCCTTCTGATCAAAGAGTTTCTTTACCAGACTTTGATGAGCAAAAATTATATCCACCACCATGGTTCTCTGTTCCTCCAGCTTAGCCATACACATGATTCTTTTATCAAGAGAACTTTCATATGTCTGATCTTCAATTGCCTTTGCCAATTTCAAGGCTGACAATTCTAAGGTGATTGGTATTTCAGCATTGATACCATAAAGAAGTTGGAAAAGAGACATACCAATTGCCCTCTTTGGTGTGATCTTGTTTGCCCATAGAGCATCAACTGATGCTTTATGCCATGTTCTCTAATTGTCATCTGCTAGCTTCTTGATAATAGTTACCAGATTCTTATTGCTAGATTCAGCTTGTCCATTCCCTTGTGGAAAATAATCAAAAGAGTGAGAAAGTGTAATTCCAAAATGGAAACAAAATTGTGTAATATCTTGAGAGGTGAAACATGCTACATTATCAGTAACAATTTTGATTGGAACTCCAAACCTGGAAATGATATTCTCTTTGAGGAAGTTGCATACAACTTCTAAAGTAGCATGCTTAGTTGGGATTGCTTCTACCCACTTAGTGAAATAATCAGTTGCTATAAGGACATAATCATGTCCAGCACTTGAAGATGGGTTTATTGTCCCAATAAAATCAAGTCCCCATTATTGGAAAGGTTCTTCTATGATCACTGGCTTGAGAGGCATAGTAGCTAACTTAGGTCTTCCAACAAATTGCTAACAGAGTTCACATTTTCTCACCCACTTATGTGCATCTTGGAAAAGAGTTGGCTAGTAATACCTGGCTCACAGAATCTTGTGAGAAGTCATAGGAGCAGAAAAATGTCCTCCATAGGCCAGATTGTGGAAATATTTCAAAAGCTAGGTTTGCTACTCTTTATCTATACAACAAAGGAATACTCCATCTATGCTTCTCTTGTACAGGCCGTTATCCCAAAGGACAAAATTGGCAGCTTTCAACTTGATAGTCCTCCTTTCTTTGTAAGACAAATGAGTAGGACATTCACCATAAGTAAGGAAATGAGTGATACTTGAATACCACTCATTGGTAGTGGAGACAAAAAATACTGTTGGTGTCTTTTCCACTTCAGTTTCTTCACATTGTGTGTCTTCTAGCTTATTGTCAGCAATTAATTGGCATAAGATTTTAACCCTAACCAGCTTTGTCATCTTGATCTCTAGATCAAACTCTTGGATATTTTCAATCCAATTACCTCTTTTCGTGCCAAAATCTTGCTGAGTTAATATAGACTTGATTGTAGTATCAGGCACTAGCACAGTAGTATGTGAATTCAAAATATAGAAGTAGAAATGTTTGACTACTTTTACCAAGGCATAAGCATGCTTCTCTATATTTGAATACTTCATCTCATGGGTTTTGAGAGGGAAACTCATGAAATAGATAGAAGATTCCATACCTTCCTTGTCTTGTTGAACAAGAATCGCTGAAAGAGTGTGTTCAGATGCATAGCTATATATGATGAAATCTTTGTTGTAATCTAGGAAAACCAAGGTATGGGCATGAGCAATGGTAGTTTTGATATCCTGAAATGTTGATGTACCTTCTTTAGTCTAGTTGAAGATGGTCCTCCCTTTCATCATGTTCATAATGTGTCTAGTCTTCTCAGCAAATTTGGAGATGAATCTCTATAAGAAATTCACTTTTTTGAAGAAATAATGAATAACATTCTTACTTGTAGGCAGATTAAGCTCTTGAATAGACTTGAATCTGTCTAAGTCAATCTTTATGCCTTCTTTGGACACAATGTGTCCAAGGAGTTTCCCTTCTATTACTCCAAAAATAGACTTTTTAGGATTTAAGAAAATACCATTTTGGCAGCAGTGCTCTAGCACTTGTTGTAGGTGGCGTATATGATCAAATCAATGTTTTGAAAAGATAGTCAAATCATCAAGGTATACCACTATGAATTTACCAATCTCATCTTTGAAAGCTAGATCCATAGCTCCATAAAAGGTAGCACCAACATTTATTAGACCAAAAGGCATTCTCCTATATGCAAATGTACCCCAAGGCATGGTGAATGCAGTCTTGTGTTGGTCTGCCTCACCAACTTCAACTTGATTATAACCTGAGAAGCCATCCAACATTGATAACATCTCTACACCTATCATTGTTTAAAGCACTTGATCCATAATTGGCAAAGGATAATTATCCTTCAAAGATGCTTGATTCAAATTTTTGAAATCTACACAAATGTAGATTTTGCCATTCTTCTTATTTACAGGCACTATGTTTGCAATCCATGTAGAATGATGAATTAAAAAGATGATTCTAGTATTTAACATCTTTTGTATCTCAAACAGAATAGTACCTGATATTTTCAGATTATACTGTCTGGATTTTTGCTTGTATGGCATTGAGTCGACCTTGAGAGGAATGTTATGGCAGATTTCATCTGGTCTGTGAGACTTCAAGTCTTCATAAGAATATGCTAAGACATCCATGTATTGATAGAGTAAAGAGGTGATGTTGAATCTTTCTTCAGGGGTGCAACATTTACCAATATTAATCATCTTGGGATTTTCTTTAGTAGACAAATTCACTTGATCGAATCCTTGAGAGAAAATCAAGTCTATTTATTATTGTTTAATGAATCTATCATGTTTGTCAAAAGCTTTTCAAGAGAAACTAGGCCTTTGGGAATTTTGTTTCCTTTTAGCTGCAAGAATTCTTCATTTATATCTGGGCTAGATTCAGACATAGATTCATTCTTCTGAGGTTCACTACCTTCAAAACATAGTTGTTCAAAATTATCTTTTCATTTCAGGAAGGCAATGATTTGATGATCATCATTGAATACTTACCAATGATCAACATTGTCAGGAACACTTAGTTTATAGACCAGCTCAATGGTATACCTATCTTCTTTGAAATTTGAATGAGAAACTAAGAGAGTTCTTGAAATAGCAAGTGAATCAGCTCTATCATTAGACTCTCTGGGTATGGCAGAAATGTTGAAAGCATCAAAACTTTCAATTTGGTCCCATACCAAGTTATGGTAGTGGTGTAATATTTCATTCTTAGTTTGGTATAAGTTTCTCACTTGATAAACTACTAATTCAGCATCCCCTTTGGCATGAATAAACTTGATGCCTTTTTCTTGAGCAGCCTTCATGCCCAGTAATAGAGATTTATATTCAGTTGTATTGTTAGTGTTGCTAAACTATAATTTGTAAGATGAAAGGAACATATATCCTCGAGGAGATATCAAAACAATCTTAGCTCCGTAATCGGTAGAGGAACAACTACCATCAAATTCCAAAGTCCATATCTCATTTGATACTAATTTTTCTTTAGACTTTCCTTTATCAGAGATAGAGGATCTTTCTTGGTCTGTACTACAGCCTACTAAATTTTTTGTTGTTCTTGTTGAAATAATTTCTAAGTTAATACTCTCAGGTGTTTTATGCATTTCATCTGTAGACAAAAAATAGTTATCCATACCTATGGATTCAAAAAGGATTTGAGCTTCAAGGGCTGATGTCTAGGTGACTACATACTTTGCTTCTTTTTTAGGGAGCAACCTCTTCATTACACCTTGTACAGGGATCCTTTCCTCAGACAAATCCATGCTTAGTTTTCCTCCCACATCCTTGCAGAAATTTCATCCAAGTAAAATGCCATAGGATGTTGGGACATCAGCCACCAAGATAGTCATCTTGATTCTCTTGTCTGGAAAGGCTGCAAATACAAATTGGGCATCTTTGATTTGCCCTAGCAATGGTACTTGCCTGTTCTCCATGGAGGAACATCTCCCAAATGTTTTGGTTAATGTGAGACCAAGAGACTCAGCTACTTTAGCTGGCATGACATTATCAGATGTATCTAAGTCTATAATACAGTTACTCAGCTTGTGGCCATTAATTAATAGGGAAACATAGAAAGATTCTATTTTTCTAAGAGCAGCTAGGGGAGTAATGACTAGATTATTTGGAATAGGTGTGTTCTTTGGAGAATTAGGAGTTACCTTTTTATCCTTTTGTCCTACAGGGATGGTTTGGTTTTTGACATATTGGACCAACTTATTCAATTGGTCAAGATTGGACTACAAATATTTGAACTCAAACATTTGTATTTTTGTCTTTTTGACATGATCGATTATGTCAAATGGCTAAATCGAGCTAGGTACAGAGAAAGGTACTTCAACTTTCTAAGTTTTATGAAGGATGAGAGGTGGGCTGGTTTGTGAATTTGAATTAGAAGGGGAAGGTGCAATTGATGTATTTGCCTTTTGGGTGATTATGGGATCTTTTGACTGAAAAGGTAGAATGGTTCCACGTTTATCAATCATGACTGTTAGATGTGGTTGTTCTTCTATCTTCTCTTTATTAGCCTACTAGATTGATTGGTTCTTGGACCTAGTAAACACTACATATGATCCATCAAAAGCTTCTCCTTTAATTCTAGGTTCATCCTGGTAATTCAGGAAACCAATATGGGAGTTACTAGCTGATTCTTCTTGATTGTCTTCAAGGAGATCAACATCATTTTCTTGATTCAATTTAGGCTGGAAAGAGAATTTTGATTCTACTTTAAGATATCCCATCGCTGAATTAGTTGGAGGAGCTTTCAAGGCAAGTTTCACTTGTGGGGGAGGAAGGTGATTCTGTTGCCCTTGATTCCTGGCAGCATTACCCTGATAAGACTGATTTGGGAATGTCCTTCTATATGAAGGAGCAAAAGACATTCCTTGAGCCATTTGCTTTTTGAGAGCAAGCAACTCATTTTCTAATTTCTACACCATTAGATCTATGGTGCCTATAGATGCATATTTAGAAGATGATGAAGCTCTATTTCTATTTGGATCTCTTCTTATCTTCCCTGCTAAGATGAGATCATCTTCTACCTCAGTGGCCAAAAGTTGAGCTGCAGCAAGATCTATTTGACTAGCACGTCTCAAGAGAAAACTTACTTCAGGTAGCTGAGAATTAATGAAAAAGCATTTGAGATTCTCAACTGTAGGTCTAGCAATTACAGGGATTCTATTTCTCAGTTTGTCAAATTTGGCTATGAAGTCTTTCATAGGCTCATGAGGCTCTTTCTTCATCTGTGTAAGTTGAGCCATAAGTGTATGTGTATCTTCTGCAAGTTTGAATCTGGCTTCAAACTTAGCTTTGAGAGTATTCCAATCAGTCACTGACTGAGATTATAGATGATAAAACCAATCTGTAGTAGCACCTTGTAATGTCTCCACAAATAGCCTGAATACTATATCTTCAAATTCTACTCTGATTACTCCACAAGATATGCTAAAAGTTGCAATGTGCTCATCAGGGTGAACTTTCCCATCACCATAGAATTTGTGGAAGTTCTTCTTCAAACTACATGGAAGCTCATGTAGAGGTGGAGTAAGATTGAGAGGACCAAAAGCATTACCCCAGGTACCTTGAACTACCATTGTATAAATATGAAAAGGAGGGATAATAAATCTTAGAGGGGTAATTATAGGCACAAATTTATCAACAACAGAAGTAGATACTTTGTCTGGCAATGGAGATCTGACTTTAGTAGGAGGAAAACTCTTGGTTCATTGGAGATGAGATGGTGAAGGAAATAGATCAAAATCACTTTGTTGTACCAACTTGAATACAGGGTCAATGATACCTTTATCTCTTTGGCTTCGTGTATACCTTGAATCTACCAGATTGTGAAACAAAAGTGGAAAAGAATTGACCTTGTTTTAGTTAAAGCTTGAGGCTTTAAACTATGCGTTATTTCTCGATTAATGTGGAGGTGAATGAATAGATTATAAATGGATAATGGATATGATATCCCTAGTGGAGTCACCAAAAATTGTTGGTTGAATATTTTGTCGATTAGTGTACTGATAAACAAAATAGGTCTGATCAGCCAAAGTAGGAAGACTGGTCATCCAAATGTGTAATTTTTACCACATCAAAAGGAGGTTGATCTCTCCTCTCATCAAGGGGAGGTTCCCTATAGGTATGATATATATATATATATTAATAGAAAATAATAGTCAAGGGTAAGACAAATCATCCATCTCTCTTTCTTCAGAGATGATGCGTGTAAATCACAAGAGAAACTCAAGGAAAATGACATAAAGCACTCATCTTCTTTTAGAAGTACTATTCATCAAGTCATAAGAATACTCCAGGTAGTAATAGTAAAATGGAGTAAAAGATGTAATAACTAGCAAATCGAGATGCAACACAAAGTCTTCACCTGAATCGCTCAAGAGAAAGATACAAAGAACAATGAGAGCACAAAGTCTTCTCAAAGTCCTTTACATATAAATGAACACAATGAAAGGCAATTATGGGGGGCAAAAAGTCTCTCCACAATTAACTCTTAAGGACACCTTTTTGACTAATTTCACTAATCTTGTTTGTTGAATTAAAGGAATAAAAAATACATCAAGGAAAAGGACATAAGAATAGTTTCCTTAACAACAAAGATATCACAGCAGAAAGTCTAAAAAACCATTTTCTTTCTTATTCCAATAACAAAATATGATAAACAAACTGAGCTCAAAGTCTCAGAAGTGCCTTTCAATTTGGGTAGAGGTTCATTTTGATTGTCAAAAAAGAGATCCATTTACAATAAAAGAGAGTCCCTTATATAGCCATTTCAAAAAGGACTCAGGAACAGTAACACATCATGTTGTGTTGGAATCTATTAAGAAGACAAGCTAGAACTTTAGGGAAATTTTAACCATTTGATTTTATTAATGCAAGGAAACAAGTCATGCTTATAGAAATTTTGCAACTTTCAATGTCCACCTAGCAATCTGATCTTTCCTTCCTCATTCCTCCTTTTTTGGTTAATTGAATCAGGTCCTAAATTCAATTTGCTATTCTATTCCTTTCTCGCTTTCTACTGGTCTTGGCCTTGAAGTTTGTGAATGCATTATGGTCTGTAGGTTCAAAGGATTAATAGTTATTTTATTGTCTTCAATTTGATGTTCGTGCACCCGTCACTAAGTTTTCAATGGCTAGTTTGTTGTGTTGAATTTTACGTCTTTGGGCACACCACCCCTTGGTCTTCTTTCAACTTTCTACTTGGTACTTTTCTAGATTGGACTTGCCCTTTTGGGCTTTATGAAATGATTTGCCTTGGGTCGGAAGGAGCCCCCCTGCAAGGGTATCTACCCTTCGGGCAGTCTTCAAATGGCCTTCAGGCTTCTTTGTTCTGGTGGGTAGCTAAATTATTCCTTTGGATTTCTTGAAAATGTCCTTCAATTTGGTAGCCCAGAGTCCCCTGCAATGGCACCTACCCTTCGGGGTCCTTTTGCGGCCTTTTCCTTGGTAGTTTCCATGGACAATTTCCCCACGACATTTCCCTGGGCTTTTTCCTATGCTTCCTCCTGTGGATGTTTCCCACAGACATTTTCCTTAGGGAAAATTCTCGTAGACATTTTCCCTAGGGAAAATTCCCATAGACAAAAATTCTAGGGAAAATTCCCATGGACAAAAAGTTCACAAAATTATTCCAAAGCTTTGTTTCTTTTAGAAATTTGTTTTTAGTTTTTTCACCCACAAGTATTTTTCTAAATTCCTTCAGACAAAAAGTCTAAAGGAATTACTTCTTTACCTTGGTCTTTTTCAACTATCTTAAACAAAATCTGAAGGAATTTACTTAACTGTTTCCTTGAAAATGCCCCTTTCAAAGGGTGTTTTTATTGACCAAATGTCCTCTACAAGGGCACTTGTCCTTGAGGAAGCCCTTTGAAATTTTGCCTTTTGAAATGTTCCTTTGAACCATGCCTTTGAACCATTTTGTTGAACCAAGACATTGAACCAATCAGTTGAACCAATTGGTTGAACTAAAAATGGTTCAAGCCGATGGTTCAAGCTGATGGTTCAATTGAACAAACCAAGCTGATGAACTAAGCATTGAACCAAACATTGAACTTGCCTTTGAACCATGTCTTTGAACCAATTGAATTTGAACTGAAGGATGAACCAAAATGTTGAACCTCTTCATTGAACTAAGATGTTAAACCAATCATTGAATCAAGTTTTGGTTCAACAGTTCAAACAAATATTTGAACCAACTGACGAACCATTTGATTGAACCCGTCATTGAACCTTGAACCCGTTGAACCTTTGAACCAACGTGGTTCAATGGTTCAATGGTTCAAGCCACCTTTATTTGGCTAAGTGTTTTGAAGTCGATGAACCAATTAAAGTGATTGAACTTTGAACCTTGATGAAGTGCTTAACTCTTGCCAAAGACGTTGAACCTGTTGAACCTTGAACCTGTTAAACCTTTGAACCAAAGTGGTTTAATGGTTCAATGGTTCAAGCCTCTTTTTGTGCTTAGATGTTTTCCAATGGAGATTTTTGATTGAACCAAGGTGCTGAACCAATCCCAAAAAATGACTAAATGTTGAAAACTAATTCTTTTGACTGAAACCACCTACAAAAGCCTTTGAACTTATAGATGAACCTACCTATAGAGTCCATAGATTTTTGAAAATCTTGAAAACTAAAGAATTTGAATGCCTAAGATAAATTTCAGAAAGGGAAGAGACAATTTTGGCCTATAAGACCAAAATAGTTCAAATGTTGTCCCAAAAATGAGTGATATTTTTGGGGGACAACACTATCAAATTTTGTTAAGGGTCCTCCTTACCTTGAAATTTGGAGAACTTGGAAAATTCCCATTGAGGAGGATAAGCATGGATAGGGATGGATAGATGAATGGGTTTATTACAAATTTGATCATAGGATAAAAGGTTATGAGACCTAGAGATGGATGACTCCAAGTTGGTCATTTTGTCCATTAACATCTTGATCAAGTCTGGTTAGGGTTGGGAAGCTACATAATTAAGGGGCATATTCTATTGAGGTTGGGTGGTAGCTATGTTTGGATAAGTGATAGAAGGTGCTGAAGAAGCCACATATTGGTAAGTGGTCACAAAAGGTTGAGATGGTATCACATAGGGGTTAATTGACATAAATGGTTGGGTGGAGGGTACTATGTACCCTTGTGTATTATAGACATGTTGATAGGTTATCATGAGTACTTATTAAGGAATGGAGGTGGGTTGAGTCAAAGGTATGGTTGAGATGGGGGGTTGAGGTTGAGTGGTGACTTTCGTGCTAATGGGGGGAAGTGTTTGAGGTATAGAAAGCACCAAGTTATGAAATGGGGTAGAAGTTTATGGGTTAGTTGAGACAAGGGTAAGGGTGGAAATAGGGGAAGAAGACAACCCCATGGTAGGTAAAGTATAGGTAAATAGAGGTAAATTTGAACCTATATGTGAAGTTTGGGGTGTGGTAGGAGGTGTTTGGTTGGAGGTTGGAATATTTGATTGGGTTTGTGTAGTGGTAGTAGATGGGACATTGGAGGAAAATTAGGCTTAGGGAAACAAGGGTTAGGTTGAGGTAGTACTCACTATAAGGTAGGGAGGCATACCATAATGATTATTCATAGGAGGAACTAAAATAATAGGGGTAAAATTGGGTAAGTTGTTAAGATAGTTTTGAAGAGTAACTAGGTTATTGTTAAAGAAGGCAATGAAATCCTCATCACCTTCAGAAACAACTAGGATCTTGGTAGGAGGGGGAGAAAAATGAGGTGAACCCTCATCATTAGAATTATATTCCATGGAGGAGGAAGAAGAAGGTGGTGTTTGATTAGTTTGATTTCTCAGCTATTGCCTAGTAAAGACCATGTGAGAAAATAGGAAATATTATAGTGAAACTCAAACCTCAAACAAAGATCAATTGAAAGAAAATAATTCAAGGGAAACAATGCATACACTAAAAGTGTGTTAAATCCTAAAATTATTTTTAGATCATTTTTGGATTATGACTTAGAAAGTGTGAAGAGGGAATTTGGCTTATAGATTAGGTACTAAAGAGGTAATCTAAGGTTGGTTTTAGTTTGTTTAGGTGCTCAAGAGGAAAAACTATGCTGAACTTTAGAAGGTGGCTTAGTATTAGGGCCTACCCCCTCACTTCATGGCCTTGTAGTAGTAAGAGTGTTGGGTGTTTAGATAAAATATAATGAGTTCAGAGTTTATACTCAACCAGAGAGATAAGTTGGTTTTCCCCTTGGTGGTAAAATTTAAGTAGGATAACCAAGATGGGGTAAGGTTGCCGCTAGGTGATGAAATCCTAGTCAAGCCTTGTCTCAGGTATGATTTGATGTTTTATTTATTTTTTGGTTTAGCTTAGTGTGTAATAAGAAGTGTGAAAAATATGATCAACTTGTTTTCTTTCTAAGCTAATAAATGAACTAAAACAAGCAGGCAATCAATGTATGCAAAAGGTTTATTTTAAGCCCAAGATAAATTTTTAGATTTCATTCGATGAGTAAACAATAAGGAAGAAAAGGGTAACTAGGTCCCACTAGGTATGCCAAAATGTTTCAAGTAATTTCTTCTCATTTCTTAGTTTGAATGTAAAGTAATGAAACTAGTAATGGAGTGTCTAAAAGAATACCTAGTAAAGTGTGTGCATGAATCTAGATAATAGTGGGAACTCCTATTTAACTAGGAAGGAATAACTTGTAGATAATAAAAAACACTTTAAAATGGGTTTGTTAGATGGATGGTTGAATGGACTGCCTAGTGTGAGCTAGATCCAAGAAGCATAATGCATATTGGGAGGCTATCAATCCACTGTTATAATAATTAAGCTGATAAAAATGAAAAGAAAGGATACTTGCATTCAAAAATATGAAAGTAAATACATGAAAGAAAGAGAAAGCAAATGCTTTTTTAAATAAAACAATTAAAAATAGTAAAATTGGGTCAATACTTATGCTAAAATGGTTGGGGTCTAGTTTTAAAAATTAGAAAGGTTACTATTATCAGGAAGAAATAGAGAAAAGTGGGTTTGGTTGAGGGTAAGGGGCTCAAAATAGCTTGCTAGATTTTTATGCCACAGTGACCAATGATGGTCAGGTTAATCAAATGAACTTGATGTAATTATCAATAGTTGGGTAATCAGTGATGGTTGAGGTAATCATTGATGGTTAGGATAACTGTTTGTGATTGCTAGTGTGTTTTGGGAGGATATTAAAGTGGAGTTGCAAAATGATGAATAAGTAGGTGGGGGTTTTTATATAGTTCTATGAGAGGGAGAGTAATATGTCAAGAGGTTTGATTGGGGTAAGGAGGTTATAAATAATATGAATCAATAAAAACAAGCAAAAGATACTTATAACTTGATGGTGGAGGGCTAAGGCAATTTGAATAGAGTGACGATACTTTGGCCTTAAAAAGAGATGTGGATAGAGGTTCAGGTCTCCAATGTTATTTCTTTCATTTTGAAGGGATGTTGGATACCTACACAATAAAATACAATAGCTTGAACATGAATTCATTTGTGGATCCATTTCACTTCCTCCTCTTCTCCTTTTGTAGGATGAAGTTGCTAATTGGGATGAAGTTACTAATTTGATATGGGGGATAAATTTTCCTATTCAAGAGGTTTTAAAAGGAAGTTTCCATTTAGGTACATGTTAATCTCGCATAAGTCTTCCATTAATTCAATACTTTAAAATAGGTTTAAGGACCTAACTGTTGATGGTTAGGCCAATCAATGATGGTTAGGCCAACTGTCGACGGTTGAAGGGTCAGAAGAAAATAGGTTAAAACAAGTTGAATTAAATGGATGAATTAAACATGTTAAGTTAGGGGTCAATTTAGTAAGTGAGTCTTGTTGATTGAGTATTCCACTAAACATGAGGTTGAATGAGGATTAAATAGGTAGTTTGACATTGAAAGATATCGTATGCAGTTTTCAAGTGTCTACACTTTGTGGTGAAAGTGGTTTTGTGTTGATCCTCCTTATTTACCCATACCTCATTATATCTAGAGAATTCATCTAGTAGAGAAAACATTTATGCACCTACCACTATCTAAAATATCCATTCTATAGAGGGAAGGGGGTAGTGATATTTTGAAGAATCCTTATTTAAGTTCCAAAAGTCCACACACAACTAGATCTCTCCACTCTTATTTTTCATAGGAACTAAATTGGATACCCAAGTCAAATATTTAATTGGGCATGTGATCTTTGAGTTAATTAGTTTTATTAGCTTCTAAGCTATGAGGGATTTGATTTTTTGGTTTACTGACCTTTGATTTTGTTGAACAGGTTTGGTTCCCTCTACCATGTCTATGGTATGTTGAATTACTTCATAGTTATACCCTTTCAAGTCATCATAGCTTAATGTGAAGACTTTTTAATACTTGTCATAGAAGGAAATGAACTACTTCTTATCCTTTTAGGGAACCTCTTTTCCCACCTTTAGCTTTCTCTCACCTTGACATCAATTTTATAGTAGTCAATCTTGTCTATGATGAATTAATTATTGATTTTGTATCCCAATGGAGAAGTATTATCAACCAAATATATATCTCTTTTCCTCAACTTGATTTGATTGAAATTTTCTCTTAAGCTTGTGCTAAACACATTGCCCCTACTCTATAGGTTCAAATCTTTAGAACTTTTGATGAGGCTTTCACCATGGTACGCAAACTAGAAATTAGAGCCATCTATAAGGGGAAATATAAATTAATAAATAAAAAATCTACCTTAAAATCCAATGACCCTTCCCTATCCAAAAACACCAACCAATCTAACTACCCCAACACCAAACTAAAAGCAACCATGAACACATTTGTCTTTAAAACCACTCCACCTCCAATTTTTAGCCAACCCAACCAAACCAACTCCTCTAATCAACAAACCCAAAATCAAATCTGGACTACCCCAAAATAATACACTCTATTGGGGAGTCATATTCTTTAGTTTTGGACAAGTTTATCAAATCTAACATCATTAAACTTCACCCCCATCAAACCTCCCCAATAATTGGATGCTTCTCACCCTATGCTTAGTTTGTAAAATAAGAATGATTTATGTGCTTTCCAGCATGTCCTTAGACATTATGTTAGTAGGTGTAACACCTCAAAAACCATTGTATAAAACTTTATTGATAAGGGAGAACTTGCATTGGACAATCATAATTCACCCCAAAATCAGTAACTCAACATCTTTTGGCAACCTTTTCCCAATCATGCCCCTTCTACCTACCATGATGACAAAAAACTATAATCATCTCACACTAATGAGGTCCATATGATCAATTTAATTATCAATGAACCTATTATTGAGGAAACCACTACCGCAACCACCTCTTCCTCAACTCCACTTATTGAAGTGGTGGAATTACACCCCATTCCTTTAGATACCCAAACAAAGAAAACAACCATACCATTTATTTCACTTGATGAGGTGATAGAATTACCCACCTCTCCTTTGATATAAAATCCAAAGGAGGAAACCATTTCCATCACACCCTCTTCCCCCATCATGGGATCACCTACTCTCTTTGGAAACCATTCCACAAAAAGAGATCACCTTATCTACTCCTTCCATGGAGGAAACATCCTCTCGAATCTTGGAAACTTTCATCCAAGACAAGTGTGAAGAAACCATTCCCTTACCTCAACCTATAGGCCTAATATTTTAATATAATGACTAAGGAACCATACTGATTTACAAACCCTTCTCTAGACTAGTCCAAAGCCTAGAATTATCTTCTCAACCTAATATGGATTAAGCCACCTTTTGGTACCATCTTTTACTCACCTATCAAAACAAGTAGGAACATTCAACCTCACATTCATCCACCCCATATTCAAATATACCTACCCTTAAACCTATAATCACCTCAACTCCATCAAAAAATGTTTTTCCCAAAACCATGGAAGAACCATCCAAACCATTCCCCATCCAAAATCATCAAATCACCTTACACCCCTATAATAAAACCTATCAAGAACCTAGGGATGCTTCTTAATTTTAGCCTTATACGCTCATATTTTAAGTTGGTCTTAACCTCATCTAATCCACCAAATAAAACCTTAACCAAACAAACCAAGAAGGTGGAGCCACCCAAAATCCCACCTAGAACCAAAACCATACCACCCCCTTCCCTCTTACCTTCTATCTTGGGACCCCATCCTTCTTCCATCCTAGGAGAATACTTATATCAATAAGGATAACCCCCCAAAAACCACCCAAACTAAACTTTCTCATTTTATTCTTACCTTTACCTACCCCCTCTAAAACATCAAACTCCCTATCATTCTTAACCAAATTATCTACCTCTACCTACCCACCTATTTCTAAACCTTCATCATCTCAATCACCCACCTCCAAATCTTTCACCTTAAACATTTCCACCTCAAAAACATCTAATATAAAGAAATCCCAATAAAACTCACCTACCAAAACCATTCTACTACCCAAAAATTCCATGGTGAAGCCTACTTCTAAGAAAGGTCCCACCCCCCAAAAAAAAAGCTCATCACCCTTACCACCTTTTCTCAAATCTTATTTGACCATATTATAAAGAATGTTACAAAATTATTCCTTAAACCTACCATGTATCAAACCATTTTACCCTTCAAGTCCTAAACAATATTGGTTCAATGATAGTTTAATCTTCTCATACCATAAGGCACTTAAACTTGACACAGCTAATTGTAAAGCTCTCTAAGAACTTGTACATAACTTATGGGATGAGAATGATATGTTATTATATAAACCTCCTTAATCCCATTATCAACCCAATGACCAAATGAACCTATCCAACACTTACCCACTCCTACACTCTCATACTAGAGTGAGGAGGAACTGAAATAACCATCTAACCCAATGTGTCCACTCATCCACATTATCTATATGGTTACCTGATCTCAAGCCCAAAAAAAGGATAAAGGAAAGGCCAAAGTGTCCATTCCATGGACATATCCTTCCACCCCTCAACCTTCTAATTAGACTCAAGCACCTCCACCTACACCTTCACCAAAACCCAAAATATCCATTTTTGGAGCCTCTCCCTCTGACCCGTTTAAATATATATATAATGAGTAGTTTTGAAATAACTTTACCAAACACCAGTGAATATGAGCATATACAAATTGATAAACACCTCACCCCATCACCTCTAAGTATTTATAAATGCCTTGTAATCTATATATGTCTAAATTAAAGACCCTCAACCTCTTGCCACCTTTATTGGTGCTCTTCAACTCTCCACCCTTATCACCTTCAAGGATTTATCCAGATCCACCTATTTTCATCACTACATACATCAATCAAACCCACATCGAAAGGGTGATGATTTATAGGGTAGATAGTATTAATATTCTCTCCTATCATGATTAAGACCAACTCTAACTACCAAATAATATTATGTCAAAAACCATAGTATTCCTTCATTCCTTTAATGATACTATAGCTACAAACTTGGGGGTAGTCATCCTCCACATCTTCTTGGGACCTCACATGCTTATATAACTCTTCTACATCATAGAGTATGAGTTCAAATAAATCATATTACTTGGATTCCCTTGGATCCATTCCATGAGTTGTGTCCCATCCACCTTGCCTTGATGTGTCAAGTTTGAACACAAAGGTCAAGTCATCACCATAAAAGCTGACCCTAGTCCCTTCACATATTGAAACATGACATGTCAACCCAATGACATTCTTAATCCTTACTCATCCACCCAACCACTGACCAACAACAACTCCACCCCTACTATTGATGGAGCTTCAACTAGCTCATCTATCTCTTCTTCTCAAATACCCATTAAGGATTTGGTATTTAGTATGCCTTCATAGGTGTACATATAAGGGATTTAGCCTTATCCATTATAAAAATGGATCCCATGAGTTACCTTTTATCAAGAGCAAAAAACCTCATGAGCTATTTGGCTTTGGTTTCATCCCACCATAAGAACCCATTGATTCACCTAAACCCATCACCACCATTGATAAAGATGTTGCATCCTCACCAACCCCATCCATTTTAAAGTTTGAGTATTCCTAAACCATCCCATATAACATTTTTTAGTCAATACCATTAGTTTAGTCCCCCTAACCTATCAAAAGGGTGGTTGAACTAATACCTTTCCTTTGATTCATCCTGAAATGGTAGAAAATAATTTTCCTACCATCCACACCATCCAATGTCAAGATGATAATTCTATTCTCACATATCTTAGGGTAGGGGATATTTCTATACACAAATACCTTCCTCATAAAATACAAACCATGTTAAATTAATCCACTTTCGATGTCAACTTGGGTACTCAAGATAACCCTTGCATTACCAAGATTGGTCAATCCTTAGATTCCTTAGAGTAATATGATTATCCTTCCTTCATTCATGACCAAAGTATATAATTTGCTTGGTGCTATTAATATATACCTAGAATAGACCCTTCCATATCTCTCCATAACATCATCATCCATCCATATGCTAAGATTGTTAGGTAAAATCTTTGTAGGATGCATCCCATATCACCATTCTAGTCAAAGAAGAGCTTCAATGCCTATTATTTGTTTATTTCATCCAACATATTAACTATATCCAATGGGTTTCCAATATCATTCCCATCACCAAGACCATAGGGGTACTTTACCTTTGTGTTGACTATTGTGACCTCAACCTTTATTGTCAAAAGGATGACTTCCCTTTACCTAGCATTAACTAATTTGTTGATCTTACAACTAGCCACAAGATGCTATCTCTCATGGATGGTTTTTCAAGTTATAATCAAATCTTGATTTCCCCCAAGGATCAACATAATACTTCTTTCATCACCCAATGGGGGGCATTATGCTATAGGGTCATTCCATTTGGTCTAAAAAATGCTAGAGCAACCTACCAGTGTGCGATGACCTAAATCTTCCATGATCTCATCCACAAAATCGAGAGGATTACATAGATGATCTCTTTGGGAAATCTAAATATCACAATGATAATCTAGACATTCTTAAAATTATCTTTTAGTGCCTAATCCATTTCCATGTCTGACTCAACCCTAATAAATGTTTTTTTAGGGTCGTATCTATAAATCTTCTTGGCTTTATCATCTCCCTTCAAGGAATCAAATTAGACCCTACCAAATTCAAAGTGATCCTTGACATGCCACCTCTAATCCACCTTAAGTAACTTTACAGCCTATAGGGGAAACTTCAATCCATCTGTCACTTCATCTCTTAGTTATCAAATAGATGTCAATCCTTTCACCATCTTCTCAAGAAAGATACATCTTTTAAGTGGATTAGGGACTATCAACAAGCCTTTGATTTACTCAAAGAGTACCTTCTTTCTCCACCCATTCTTATTCTTCCTAAAGAGGACCAACCCTTATACCTTTATATCTCTACCACTAACAATTCCTTAAGATCAATTCTTACTCACCATAATGATCAAAACAAAGAGAAAGTTGTCTACCACATAATTCAAAAACTTATAGAGTATGAGACTTGATACACCCATACCAAGAAGTTTTGCCTCACCTTAGTCTTTATGGCTTTCAAAATTCATCATGACCTTCTCAATCACAAAAACTTTGTCATCACCAACACTGACCCACTCAAGTATATACACTCTAACCATACCAAAAATAGCATATGGATAAGTGGCTCATGCTCTTAGCTGAGTTTAACCTTAACTTCTTATAGTATAAGTTAATTAAGTGGCAAGTCATTATCGATCAATTGGTCAAATCTCCTGTTTCAAGAAACCAACCACTTCTTCTTGCATTTCCAAATGAGTCCATCACAAATCTTTCTCATGAGGACGTCACCTACCAAATAACCATGTTATTTGATGGCTCAAAGTGACAACATGGTGGGGGTACTATAGTTTATTAGGTAGGGGAGATTTTATAGGCTGATTGTGAGTACCTACCCCTTAATTTACTTTTAATTGGCATATTCGATATAATACTCACTTAAGATTATGACCCTCTTTGCCATGCAAGCCTATAAAGTTATTTTAGAAAGTAGATACTTGAGTGGATATAATTTGGCAATGACAATGGTCTTATTGTTTATTATGTTGTGACATGAATTTAAGGCTATGAAAACCATAGCTAAATAATATTTTTTGATTAGAATATAATTATGATCATAGGTGACCAATATTTGGCTCAAATAATAAATGACATACCCTTTACCATATTTATTATGTTATGCTAAAAGTTCCCTCAAGGCATTTTTAGTCAGTAATAGGTAAAGTAACAATGACTTGTTTGGCATTGGTGGTAATAAAATAGGTGAACTAGCTAGATATTATTTAAGATGGTCAAATGTTTTCTAGAAATATTCATTCCATGAAAAAGTAATTCCCTTATTAATAAGTGTGTAAAATAATGGGATTTTTCATCCAAATATGAAATGAATCATTAGAGTGACTAGATATTTCCCTATAAATCATAGATATGATTCAAGGTGGATGAAAGTGGCATTTTGGTAATGGCTCAAACTTTTGTTGGATCAACTTTAATGGCCCTATGAGAGATAATGAATCTTAAAAAATTTCTAGAAATTACACAAAATACACATTTATATGGATGAACCTAAATTTTTACTCTCAAAGTCTCTCAAATATTCTCTAAAATATGATTGGATGGTTGACATGGGTATTATATTTACCTAAGATGTCATCAACATAGTCTTTGACAATATCATGAAAAATCATTGTCATGGCTCATTAGTAAGTGGCTCCTACATTCTTGAGTCTAAATGGCATCACTATTATCACTCTAGAGAACACCTTATTTGAAGATACGAAGAGCATACCTTCTCTCTAGCTGATACAATTGAATCTTCTCAAAGTGTGGGTGACGTTAAATTGAGAAGAACCTCCAGAGAGGGCTAGTTCCTTTAAGATATAATACTAAAACTAATCTATTTTGATTTCTTGGGATGAAAAGGGAGAAGGAAACCAAAATGGGAAATCATATCTAATGGGGTGAAGCACCTGATTGATTAGTATTATCTGAAATCTTTCTAAAATTGAGTAAGGCACACATATGAATATGAAAGAAAACTCTGCATTCAATCCTGAAGATCAGTGTTTCAATAGAAGGCCTAAAAGAAGTTTGCAAAGTAAATTCAAATCCTAGCTCTTCTAATGACCTATAGAGGATGATATTTTCACTATAGGTGTGTAAAGTACCTATAAAAGGGTAAGTATATGCCACTTGTATGCTGGTACATAGTCAAATTACACTCTATTCTGATCCAAAACCATATGCAAAAAGATCTATTATTTGATAAAATAGTTTCAATTACAATTTATTTTATACCACTTTAAAAAGATAATATATATGTCAAAAATAAATCCAAAATCCAATTTGGTGTTTAAAGGAGATATTAATTAGTCTTGTTTAGTTAACTCAAGACTAACTCATTTTACAATATTAAAACAAATCATCAAAAAACTCTAAACTCCATGAAATTTACATGATCCTCAATCTTGGCATAGGAATAAGGTGGTGGGGACAATTTGAAAACTCAAATCCTTATAATGCATGGAATGTTATTCCAAACCCAAAAGGAACTCCACTTGAAGTGTTTGAAATCTTGAATGACATGTCCACTTAGGAGAGATGCATGATACTTTTGAAAAGTGAACTTGAAGCTTGATTGGTCAACTCAAAACTAACTCCACCTTGCATGAAAATTAACTTTTAATTATTATGTGTGAATTAAATCTCCATGGAACAATAGATATGTAGTGTGGAAACTCAAATTTATCTCCTTAGATAGCCATCCAATACCAATCTTCAACTTGACTATTTGATCAACTAGGCCTATTAGGCCAAAAAGGCCTAAAATCAAATATGTGCACCTAGACACCATGAAACCTAAAAAAATATGACATGAAACATTAAAAAACAATGAAATATACATGGAACAACTTTCCTCATCACAAGATATGTGATTTTGATGAGAAAACACTCACCATTTAGTCAACAGAGTTGACTAGCCTATTTTGCTCCATTTTCCTGTAGACTGTCCATTTTGATTGAGCTAGTAGGAGCACTTATAGGTTGAATTATGATAAAATGAATATTTTAGGACAAATAACAAGTATTAAGAATCTACATCCATTAAACTGCTTTATACTTTTTTTTACATGTTTTTTCCATAAAAAACATGATTTATGCCCTCATTTGTATATATCCATACAAAAAATTGAAATTTATGGATTCCTCTCTAAGTTTAATTATTGTTTGAAAATGTTTAGGGTTTATCCATGGTGATTTTATGGAAGGAAATTATACATTTTTCAAAACTATTTTTTGAGGGTTTAGGAGGGTTTTAAAGTTGAATCTTCAAAATGATGATTCAAGAAGTACATACCTCCAAATATGAAAATATTAAAAATTATGTGTATAAAAATAACCCTACTAATATCCCTAAAAATATAGGCTTCCCATGAATAATATTTGACAAGTTACCACATGGAGGAAATTTACCTAAGAATTTTGACTGCATTCTAGGATGCCTATGCTCTTAATGATTGTTCATAAAGCACAAACCCTCAACTAATCTCAATTATTAATTTATTATAATTAAATATGTTTCATAAAAACATACTAATAATTTTTCATCCAAACTCCACATGTGGTGAAAGATTTGAGCATCTAAACAAGAGGCTTAGAAGGGTGTCTAGAACTAGAAAAAGTGAAAAACTTCACCAAAATGAAAATTAATCTTCCCCTACTTATAAATTAATTAAAAAATAATCATTTTTTATTTACCATTATATCAAAATACTATAAAATCATATTTTTCTTGAAAAGTAAAAAAAACCCTTTTATCCTATATGTCTATTTGCTTGCAAAACCATGTATGAGCATGGTTTACATAAAATTTAGAGTTTTTACACTCTTTAAAGGTATTATTATGATTTCAAAACATCATCCCATGATTTAAAAACTTTTACCTTTGATTATAAATCTCTATGAAACTCTAGAATGATGCCTATTCTAGTGGTGATCTCAAACAAACATACTAAGGTCTGAGACAAAATAGTGAGTATCTCCACTCATCCAATGGCTATAAAACTTTTTTATATATTTATATAAATCCTTATGACCTTGTGTACAAAATTTGGGATCCTGAAACCACATGTAGCTGCCAAAATCTTCAATTTTCCTTCAAATTTAACACTTGTGCATGGACTGTCTGCATGATTAACTATGTTTTTAAGGTGATTTAATGGATTTTTAGAGGTTTTAAATTTCAATAAAATAATAAAATATTATAATATCCCTTTCAATATCTTTAAAACCTCCTCTACCCCTATTTCAAGCATGCTTTAACCTCCAAACAGTGCAATTAGGCCTTCCCAATGGCATATTTCGTACAATGAATATAGGGTTTGATTGCATAGGCATCATCAAAGTACTAAAATTATGTCCATAACTTATTATTTAATGATCATTCATGACTCATTCATAACCATAGACCTTTTATCACTACTAAAGTCTTATCCTCTTCATGCTTGAGAAATGATTTGTTTATCCTTATTGATATGGGTGATATTTTCAAGTTTATAATGTATGATTGATAACATAAATGCTTAGATATTTATTTATTCCTTTAATGGACCTAAAAGCTACATGTTCCCTATGAAACTTACATTTCATCAAGTGATGTCACAACTAGGCCAATATTTGACTTTCTTATTCTCCTTGACTATAGGTTGTGTTTAAGTGGTTGTAGGGTGTCATCAAGTTTATTTTCTTATGTTTATCCTTTTAAAAATACTCATTCTTGAATTACATCTAACCTTTACTTATATATAATTCATCCCTGTAATTAACTTGAAATGCCATCATCTATTTAGCAGTGCTCTTTGAAAAAAAATTTACTTTTATGATTATAGGTGACTTTGTATGTCCCTTGACTCTTCTCAAAGATTAGCCACACCCTCCATATGCCCTATATAGGATCAATTAACTACCATATTACTTATGTATTTGGTGATTTAAACCCTTCAAGTCAAAATTACATATAGAAAATGATTGATGTAGCCCTCAAAAAGGACCTGTAGAGTTTTGCCTCTTTGGTGACTGTAGGTAATATACTAGGTATAGTATAAGTTTGGTCATGTTATAGGATATTACCCTAAGAACATATAAGGCCACTAAATGGTTATCACCTCAATACTTTCATTCACTTGACTCAAAAACCTCCTGAGGTTTCCAAATGTTTAAACAATCAAGTGACAAAACCTTGGGGAAAGTGATCCATACAAGCCTATAGGGGTATTTAAGGCATTGTGTGTTACAAAAGTAACTCTCAATAAAACATATGTCAATAAATCTATGTCTTTAAACCCATTTTAGGTCACTTTTGAAAATACCTTTAAGTTTTACATATTTTTCAAGCCCTTTGACCTTCATATCCTTAAACCAACTATAGATGACTATTTAGACCTATTGTAGGTGACTGTTTAGGGCTCTATAGGTGCATTTACATCATGTTAAAAGTGATATTTTTAGTGAACTCCTCTGACACAAAAACCTATGAACCTTATTTAATGCATTCTTTGAATGTTTGAAACCAAAAAGAACTCTTCATTAGTACTATGTCCTTGCTTGACTATAGTCACCCTATGTGACTGTAGGTAGGGTCCCTATATGATATTATGTTTGAAAATCCCCTGCACCATGAAACTTAAAGAATATTAATTATTTTTAATTTATAAATAACTCTTCTCCACACATCACTATTATCTCACCAATTTTTCTTTTTTCCACATACTCTCCTTTCACTACACTTGATTGTGTATATTACTATGATTGTATAGGCTGGGTTTGTAGGTTTGAGGTGCCTCATGGAAATAGTCAAAGAATTAAATTTCAATGAGTTGACCATTAGCATCATTATTGTTTGATAAATCACATAACACTTTGAAATTTAATATGATTATGTAACCCTCATACATTCATTTCACCAATTTACCTTCTTAACTATATTCTAGCTCCTAAGGTTGCTTGTAGGTGTAAAACTAAGGAGAAAAAGACCAAGAAAGTGAGTTTGATCCCTCAAAAGATGAATTTGACTAAAACAATATGGTAATTCTCATGAAAACCTTACCTTTCCATCATATTATACCTCCTCCTACAAAAGACACTTGATTGTCTTGTATGTGGTGAGTCCTTGCCCTGAGTGTATAGACATAGGACTATAGGTGCATCTTGAATATCATTTTCTCCTATTAATAGCGGATTCCCTAAAATTAACCATGGAACACTTCATGATATTCTCCCTATATAGTAGTTTATTAAGTCCTTAATCTCTTTTTTAGGTCTCTTTACCTCCAAACCCTACTTGGTTGTGGACTCTCATTTGGAGGCTTGAATGTAGATATGCATACAGGCTATAGGTTTTTTTTGTGGTTCTTAAACCCTCCTTTATACTGATATGCCTTTTTCCATTTGAAATAATATTAAACTAATAATATCAATGACACTTATGTTTTTCCAATCAAAACTAGCATTCTTGAACCTCAAATGCCATTCTTAATACCATTAGGATTAATCATAAGGCACATGCTTGTAGGATGCCCTTTTAGGTCATGTAGGGTATCATTTAGCCTTTTGGATAGCTTAGGCTTAAAACATGTTTCAATCTTGATGGGTATTGACAATCAAAGGTCATGAATACTTATCTAAGCTTTGAATAGGCATATTGCTACTGAAGTTTATGCATTTTTAGTTCTACCCTATTAGGCCTATAGGATGTGCTTAGGGTTGCAAGGGACCTTCTTTGAAATGGAACATGTCCTTTCTTTACCATCATGAACCTGATTGAGATCAACCTTACCACTTTACTTCTTGATTTTTCAATTATTATTCCCTTAACCTCTTTGATAGGTTTCATAGGTCATTAAACCCTTACCTAGCTATAGGTCTCCTTTGGCACTATGACACAGACATGTAGGGTCACTTTTATGACTATGTATAACCTTGATAGGTGATATATCATATCAAATCATGATGCTTGTATGAATTCACCCTATTTTATATTCATGATAATAATTTTAGTTGATCCTTCATTATAATTTATGAAGGTTCTCCTTCATCCTTAAAACCTCATTTCAATTTTGAATATACCTGATTATGTGGCACTACTAAAATTATCCTTTAGACTATGTTTTGATGCCTTGATTGCCTATATCCTCCTTTAGTTCATGTATCACCCTTCATTAACCTTTTTCCTTCCTTGGTAATGAAAATATGGAGATGAAGGTGTGGTTTGAGGGTGATAAGAGTGGAAAGATGATGAAGAAAACATGATGGAGGGTGGAAGGAAGGTGAAAACACAGTGATAAGGTTGAGTATGGAAATGAGATGGAGGTGAGTGAGGTATAGGTGGAAAGTGGCATGGTGGAAGTTTTTAAAAACCAAGGTAAGGAGTTTTATGAAACCATATGCACCTAAACATCATACCAAAACAATTTTTAGGTCATGTGATGAGTGTAAGGAGATGAATTTGAAACATGGTTTTTCTCAAAAAACCTTAAAATTCACAAAACTTTCTTAATTTATGATAAATAGGCCCTTTAAATCACTTTGAGAGAATGGATATGGGATTTATTTCTTTGAATATTTTTAAATTATGATTATAAATCATATTAAACATAATATAACCCTATAAACATGACTTTTTTGAACACTTGAAGTTGCCTCCTTCTCCCATGACTGTGCAACCTTCCTTTGCAAGCATGTTATACTGTAGATTGATAAGATGGAAATTTCATGAATAAAAAATTAAAAAGGCCATATAAAGTTATAATAAGTTCCCAAAATTCTAGAAACATTTTTTTCCTTGAAACTCTACCCAGGTGAGGAAAAAATGGAGAAAACTAGTTGCCTTTCTAGTTGCACGGGTGCAAAATTGGGCCTATATTCAATTGGATGGTTCATGAACCTAGATATTCAAATTGATAAACTAATTATACCATCATGAATCCCTCTAAGTCTAGTTTCTTCACCCCAAATTTAAGACCTTCACTCTCCTCCAGTAAACCATATCATTAGAAAACCTATATGTAGCTCTCTTTGTGCCAATAAGCAAAGTATCAATAGAAGGTTGGTTTATGGACTATATGGCCATGAATTATCATGAAAATACTCATGAATCTTTAAAATTCCATGAAAATTATCTCCCCTTCCTTGTATTATATGGAATCCATACTTCTCTTGTAAAATGAAGGAAAATAAGCTCTTTTTGCCCTTTTAAAAGATAGATTTAACTTTACACCACTTGGAATTGAATATTTGAGAAGTATCACATGTTATAAGATGAAAAAACATAATTTTTAACCTTTTACATGATTTAAACTTGAAAATTTGGCATGTGTGGGCTATTTTGGGGGCCTTTTTGGCTAATAAGACATCAAAATAATTTTTCACGACTTGAAACTTTAGACTTAGGATATCTTCAAAATTTTGAACATGTTAAAGGAAAATTGGATAATTCAATGACCGTTTTGAAATTAATTATGTAATTTTTACCAAAATTTTTATTTTTAGGCTATAACTCCCTGGTTTGACTAGTGTTGAAGTGATATTGAACAGTTTCTTGAAAGTTTCAAATGATAGGGGTAGTAATTTAACCTTCACTATTCAAATTACTAACAATCACCTGATAATAAAACATTCCCCATGGAGTGGTAAACATTTTCTTGTGTTATTTTTCTATTGTAATTCTAATTTTGTTATATCCTAAAAAGCCATCCATAAGATAAAGCATTTCATATCCAATCATTGAGTTGAAAATCATGTCAATATTTAGTAGAGGAAAGTCATCCTTTGGGAAATATTTTTTAGATAATTTGATGCCTTCTAGATTATTTCCAAATTTTAAAATGTTATAAATCCATTCTAAATAATCAATCAACCAAATGCATCCTACAACTAGGAATTTCTCCAACTCTTTCTTGACTAAACACAAAAATATGAGGATGTATTTTCTTTGGCTTCTACCTAACTAGTTTAGCATCATGATGTACAATAATATGGTGTACAAACAAGTAAGGTAAAAGTATGGCATATCTAAATAGGCCAAAGTAAATATATCAAAAAACTCCCTCATAAGGGTTATAAATACTTCACGTTCCTCCTTAGTGAGGGATGTGCCTAATTTGATCCATTTTGGGTCCTCTAGAGTCCCAATATTAACCTCAAAAGTGTCATCCATAAGGAGTGTAGAATTATCTTCTAAAAGTGTTGTCAAGGAGGTAAATTATTCATTAAAGGAAAAGTACTCTAGCCAGACTAGCTTATTTAAGTCTCCCAAACATGATGAATCAGAATCTCCTAATGTTGTTAAAGGCCATGTGACAAATACTTCTTGGCATTCTTTTAAAATATAATCAAAATCTTGTCACTCCTTAGTTCTGATTTTAGATTCATATATATTATTAGACTAGTGGTCTCCTATGTTTTATGCAAAGAGGGTTGAACATCCCTATCTAATAACACCTAAAATAGGTTTTTTTACATCTTGATTCCTTGTTAAACAAACTATTTGATTATCCTGGATATTTATACTTGACAAATTTAATTCGACTAAGATTTGAGATATATGTTGTTATGGGATAATTTGATATTGCTTAGGTTACATGATACATTGCTATGAGTTAGTTATAGTGTAAATGTTTACATTATAAACATGTTGATTTATTATTTCAATTATATTTTATGATGTATTTATATCATGATGTTATGATCTAATTACCTACTTTCTATGAGGTTGATGTAGTAAAATGCATCCTTCAGAGCATGATGGAGGGAAGGCATCATCTAAGAGGGTGACGTAGATGGAGATGTCAGAAGATGATAGAGAAATTGGATAGAACCCTAAGCACACCATATTAACTAGCACATGTTAGATGAATAATAAAATGATTAGCCTAGTATGTTTTGGATGTTGCTTGCATTTAGATAGTCATTTGCACATGGGTTGATAGACTAGTTTATTAGTTCTATAGAATTTGTGTTTCCTGATTAGTTGTGTGTGATAACTCAAATTTTTGCTTAGATAAATTAATCTTGTGTGATTATGTTTTGTCATGTAATGTGTTGATGAATATTAACATTTTTGATAATGCAAATTTGGATGACTAGTGTTTGGTACTACTGCATGTAGACCAATTGGTAGGTTTTAGTAATATTGAGGATATAAGCTATTTATCATAGTGATATTTGAAAATAGCACTATCAAGCTTAATGGCCTAATATAGATAAATTATAACTAATAAAATTGTGTTATGAATTATTAAATGTGTTATAATTAGCTATTGAATTTAGAAAAATATATAAAAAATTAAGAAAAACCTCATAAAGGTACTAAAATTAATAAAAACAAAAGAGAGGAAAATTATAAAAATAAATAAAAAAAGAAAATAAATCTATTTTAAAGAAAAATAAAAGGATGACAAGCTTAAAATGCAAGCCTTAAAGTGCCATAGGGAGGGAAAAAGAAAGGAAAATTTAAGATTAAAAAAGATAAAAATCATTCCAAAGTTGTAATTTGGGGATATAGAGGAGTATGGTGTAGAGGAGAAGGGAGTAGAAGAATGAAGAAAAAGGGAAAGAAGGAAATCTATCTAGGTCATGCTTCTTCGATGCTTTGAAAGGTAGGTGTTTTATTAATTTGGTATATTTAGATATTCTTTTGGTTAATCCAAGTGGAAAAAGTATTCTTATAATATATATCCACATAGATAATCTGCTTATTCATATTTAAATGTTGCAATAACTATTATAACAATATGATATGATTATTTTATTTAGCAATTTATGTGGATCAATTTATGTAATATGATATAAATAATTTAAACTAAGCTGAGCATATAATAAATTTATTCACTAAACTAATTTTGTGGCATAATATTTGGTATATTATTCTCATGATGAAGTTCACTTTAAAGTTTCATATACCATAATATTTTGGTAAAGATTGAATATCTATTAAATATATTCAAATATATAGTGACTATATATTTATACTTGTGCAACAAATCCATAAAGGTGAAAATACCAATTTATATTATTTACATCCACTCAAAACTAAGATTTATATTAGCATAATAATAGTATTTATATAACACATATTATGCATCTATTTTAATCCTTATGCAAAAATTTGGTTGGTTACTTCAAGAACTGAATATATACATGCAAATATCTTGAATATATACATATAAATACCCTAGTCAGACTATTTGCAGCACTAAATATATATATATACATTCACTATGTATAGGTGTTAAGTATAAAATATACCTGAGTTGAGTTTTATATATACAAATTAATGTGGTAGTTAGTCTATAGGACAAGTATTTAAATTTATAGACTAGATAAAAATTGAATCATTAAATATAACATTAGTTTACTAACATCTTAGAACTAAGTAAATTGTATTACTGATTCCACATAGAACATTGAGTGAATATAATAAATTAATCTAGATTAGTGATTTAGGGATAAAATAAAAAACTAAATTTCAATAGGACATTGATAAAAAAATTAGGATATACTTAGTGAATCTTTGGTTTGTACATGTACATGTAATGGGTGATTAGGATAGTCTATTACCCATAAAACTATTAGATACTATTAGTCAGTCAATCCCTATGAATCTATCTTGAACTTTAAGGCACTAAGATACTATATATTTGAAGATGTTTGAAGAGTTGTAGTGAATATTATATAAAAATATAGGTTTATTATTTAACATCCATTTTTCAGTGAATAATATAAAGTAAAGTGGTGTGGCATATAACTAGATGATATATATGGATAAAATTCACATATTCATAATATATTCAAAATACAGATATTTATATGATTTTTATGACTCATTAAAGATTATATCAGGATGTATTTATTTGAATATGGTTTGTAATAGTTAATGGATCTTCTCCAAATAAATGGCACAATTTGTTATAAGAACTAGATTATCTTCTTATATAACTAGATAATATATTTGATGATGTTGTATGTGTGAATGTTGTTAACTAGTAATAATGTTATTTGTGTTATAATTGATCTACTATATATAGATATGAGGTAATTTAGATCAAATACTATGTTAAATATCATATTTTGTGTGCCCTCTCTACTTGGTATGCTAAATACAAGACTCTTTATTCATAAGTACACTTATGTCACTAAAAGTTGATCTAGTGGTTAGTGGATTGGTATACACCATGTATGTTCCATTAATAGCTACTATATTTACAAGCTATATGTTTGATGAAAAAAATAAAATATAGTCCACATATACCTATTTTTAATTATTAGTTAGTGTATTATATATTAATTTGTTGTAAACTTGTGTATTATATGTACCATGGGTACATTAATATGCATGAGGGATGTATTAATATATATCTATGTTGGGATGCATGCCTATTGCATATTTTTTTACTAGTATATTATCATGGCTTGAATGATTTATATATCTATTTACTTGATGAAACTATTGTGTATTATCAATTAGTATATTTTCAAATACGTATATGAAACCAAACTACACAAGACTATGTTGCCTTGATAACTTGTGTACAGAGTTAGTAATGTTTTGGATAAGTTAGTTTAAAAATATGTCTAGTTAGGGATAAAAAAATATGAAGTAGTATTAAATTTTAAAATCCCTTATCTTATAAATATCATCAATATATATACCATTGATCTAGTATTTATATACCGTTTGTGTGTTATATAAAATATATTTATACGTGGACTTAATCAACCATATGAAAATATTACATATATAGGTGTATTGGGTCATATGCCTAGATCTATAGTTAAATGGATCATTAAAATGAGTCATAAGGTGTTATAGGGTCTAAAGTATAACCATATTAAAATATTATTGTAGATGTTCATACGAGGTATAACTTGGTTTTGAGTTATCTAACTCTCTAGAAAGGCTATGACTAACTCGTAGTTTAAATATTCAACATTGAATACTTATTTATAGTACATATTATGAAAGTGTTAATATTTAAAAGTGTTTAGACATATATAACATATAATAGTGCATTGTGATGTGTGCCTATAAGTTATATTAGTATGTAGTTTAGTAATAGGGTATACCTAAGTCATATAAACTCATACTTGCTAGATTATTATTTATGATTACGGGTCATTTATTTCTTGGAATTATATGACTGATTATGAAAAATTAGTAGTTATGTCTTAGAACACTAGACTATGATAATATGGGTTATCATAGGGTGTAGTATATTTGGAAAATACTTATAGTAATTATAAACTATAGTTAAATCTATATTTTACTTGGATGGTATAGACTGTAGTCATTATTTCTATTATGGGATAGATAATAATGTGAGGTTCATTCATATGATTGATGTAATAAGTGTATGTTGTTAGATTATCCTATGCTTATCATGTTATATGATATGATTACTAGTAGGATGTAAATTATATGAATCTTTTGGTTATATTACATTGGCCAATATTGCATTACTAATACTAAGTAGTGAGACGAACTTCCTTGGCTTACTAGCATCATGATGTCAGATGAAGACAATCTGATTAAGTGATTTGTATGAATTTTGAATGATCTATAAATCACTATTTTTTAATATTTGAAAACTTTTTCAAAAGTAATGTTTGGTGAGAAATTTTCATTTCATGAGTAAGATTTATATTTTTGTGAAATATATTGCAATAAAGTGAGTTTCTATAATACATTGTATGTTTAGTTTTAAAAATCATACAACACATGGGTAATAGCTTGTCTCTATGGATTCCCACACCATCACTATCTACTCATCCATGAAGGGAGGGTAATTATTTGATGGGATTAGTGTGGGGGATCATTGGTCTAGGTTTTTGCATGTGGTATCAGAGCTATGACTCAAACTCTAGGATGCAATGAGTCCATTATCATTTTCATATCCTTTTGTTATAGAAAGTAGAATAGTGAAATGTGTATGGTACATTAAGTGTGTAACTTAGGAGCATTCATACCCTCTTAGAGTTGTTAAAGGGTTAGTTTATTAATTGTCTTAATGGTGATGGTTATATACGATGTTTGGGTAGGTAAGTACATAGTATAGTTATTGAGTCATAAATAAGAGATTCCTATAATAGTTTGATCACTTAGATTGAACAACTTGAGTATGATTACATCTTTCTTGGTAATAGAGTCACCTTCACCATTGGTGTTTTATGTTGTGAGTGTTTAAAAAATCATGGGATGATTCTCACTTAGGTATATGTGCATTATTTTTGTGTCTTATATTCACTAATGCTAGGAGTGGGAATCCTATAAGACTGTTTTAGATTGGCACCACCAAATGCAGTGGGAATTATCCTTTTAGTAGAGTGTAGTTATCTAGTAGAGAATTCTTATGTGTTAGGAGTTTGCTTATGTATTGACACCCCATATATTTGTGTAGACTTGGGAAAATTTTTCATCTCTCATAGCTAGCATAGAGGTGAGTTTTTATTCTTTCACCCTCTTTTGACATCATTATAAGACCACTGAGAGGTTGCATATTTTCATGATGTTGATTTAGTGTTCCCTTAAATGGAAACTTGTTTCTGAAATATTGTTTTGACCATATTTACTTGAGTTCATGGTATAATGTCTTCTACTTATTATTAACATAGATATTATAGGATTGGATGAGTTGATGCATCTTTATGGATTAGTATTTTCCTTCTGATTGTGGAAACAAGTTATGATACTAATTTTACAAGTTTGGTATGTAGGTAGGGATTATGGCAACTTGGGTTGTGATGTTATATTTATACCATTTGAGGGTATTTAAGAGATTTTTTGTTGAGATGTTAGCTCTCTACTTTCCACTTGTGATTTTTTACAGTCACTACTTTATCTAACATGTGAACCTAGACCATGCGGAGTGGAAAACCTTGAATTTATATTGATTCTAGATTAAGAACTATAAATTGATTATAATTGTTATATTATTATATACCCTTGATTGGATTGATATTATTATTTGTTTGCTTAAATCTTGTTGTTTTTAAGAGATATTTATGTACCTTTCACTGGGAGTGAGTAGGGTATAGGATGTTTGGAACATCTTGTTAGTCTAAAAGGGTTGAGATAAAATTTTAACTTGTTGTGTACTAGCTGAGCAATTAGGGAGACATTATCTCACTTGTTACCTTTATAAAATTTTAAGGATAGTGTGATCCTTGGAATTTGTATGTTATGATAATTTTAAAATTATTTCATCTTAACTATGAATATAACACTATAAGTTAAGCTATGAAATATTATAGTAGTTATGTTTGGCTAGTGGCAACTTAATATAATTACAAAATGATTGTATGATTTTTCTTGTATGTATGTTGGTACATCTATAATTATTTAGCATATATTATTTATTTCTATGATCTGTTAGTATAGAATCATGATTATTTGAACCTTGTATATGTTTTAGAGATCATTAGGTCCTAAAGACCTAAGGGAAGAGTGGTGAATTAGGAATGTGAGTTCTAAGACATAAGAGTGGACCCTATTTAGTCTCAAATTGACTCGGTAGTTATTGAGTTTGGATCCTACAAGGGGATTTTATTAAATCAAATATTTGATAGATAGACTTGTTAAATTTAGTTGTATGGTCATATGCATGTATACTATGGAACATTTATTCCTTAATTTTATATACATTAGAAAAGTAATATTTCTTGTTCCTATTCATCATCATACTTGTTAGGAGCTACATGGAATAGTAGTAATATTGACATGTTATACTTATCATGAGATACAAAAAGTAGTGATGGTATTAATTTATACAAATTATTCTTGTTAGGTTCCCCAAACACTTTTATCTGGAATGAGAAATATACTCTCTAGGTTAGAGAGATGTGTAGAGGGGTTGGAAGGTTTTTTGTAACTCTCCCTAGCCATTTTTTTTTGGATTTTATGATGATCTCATGTGCTTTTTGAAAGTTAGTGAAAATTTCACTGAGATATGTGGGACCCTTTAAGGTATTAGAAGTGGTCAGTCATGTAGTATATAGGTTTATAATGTCAACTCTAGATCATGGGTGGTCATGATAAAACCAATTAGAGTAAGTGACACAAAATTTATTTTCATAATAGGGGGACGTCATAGTGTAGGGTTTTGTGGGACTAATACTCTAGGAATAGTACTACTTGAGAGGACTATGATGAGTTATATAGGCAAATTTCACATTTATTTTTTTGATTTGATATTGCATACTATGTTATTTATCCAATGAATAATATTTTTAATTTAAAATTTATGTTTGGATAAGAGTCATGACTATCTTTATGGAGGAAGGTTATTGCACCCTGATTCCTTGCTAAACAAACTATTTGATTATCTATGGATATTTATAGTTGACAAATTTGATTTGACTATGATTTGAGATATATGTTGTTATGGGATAGTTTTATATTTATTAGGTTACATGATAAATTTATATGAGTTAGTTATAGTTTAAATGTTTACATTACGATCATGTTAATTTGTTATTTTAATTATATTTTATGATGTATGTATATCATGATGTTATGATCTAACTACCTATAAGCTATGAGGTTGTTGCAGTAGAATACATCCCTTAGAGCATGATACAGGGAGAGCATCATCAGAGAGGGTGAAGTAGATGGAGATTTTAGAGGATGACAGAGAAAATAGATAGAACTCTACACACACCACATTATCTATCACCTATTAGATGCATAATAAAATGGTTAGCATAGTATGTTTTGGATGCTACCTGAATTTAGATAGTTGTTTACACATGGGTTGATATCTTAGTTTATTGGTTTTGTGGAAATTTATCTTGCCTAATTAGTTGTGTGTGATAGTTTAGACACCCAAATCTGGCCATCAATAACCTCTAATCAGGCTTTTGACTAATTTCCATCAAAATACACAATTTGGCCTAAAAACACTAAAGCACTCTAAATGATGTCAAATTGACATATTCAAGTGCTGATTTTAGCTAGGGTATCCTTAAATGGGGAAATACAATTTATGGGCTAGCTAACTTTGATTAGATCATTTCAAGTCAAAATGCTAATTTTGCACCTGGCTGCTCTAGATTGATCTTTCATATCAAATCTCTTGCACAAAACATGTGCCTTCATTATTTGTTTTTGGTAAAATCCTAAATGGGATAATGGGTCCAATGCATCTGACATTGCCTTATAATTATAATCCAGTCAAATTCTAGACCAATAATAAGACATTTTGATCAATTTGAGTAATTTATGCAAAAAGTGCTCAAGTATGCTCAAGATATAATTAACCCAAATCAAGGCATAATTAATAATTCCATGGAAAATTGTTGATTAATTTGTTTTGAAAATGAATATTGAATATTTGCATATCAGGTGACTTCATTTCTTAAGAAGACATCCTTAGGCCATAAATGCCACAAATATTAGGATTCATTCCATCCATGCCTCATCAATACCTTCCATGATAACCTCCATGCCTCTTAATTTCCCCTTATTCCAATGTCATGATGAGGATAATTATAAACTTAATTCCAAAAATTGAAGTAATACTCAACTACACATCTCAATCTTAGGATGGATGGTTCAGGTTGATTCTAGACATTTTTAAAAATCTATAAATAGGAGGCCTTACCACATGAATTTTAACACATGATTATGCAAAGTTATAATATAGAATTGATTACAAAGCCTCAAATAACTAGAGTTACCATACCAAATTGATTCCAAGCCAAGCCAAAGGTGGTAAGGAGAGATGGAGGTAGCCAAGCTTCCATTGTCAAGGACTTCATGAGCACAAAACTAAGCAAGCCACTACTATAAAGGCATTTGGAGCATCCAAATAAGGTGAAGGAATTCTTATATTTTCCTTAATTTTAAATTGTGTTTGTCATTCTTTTTTGTTACTAATCTCACCCTAGTAATCAAGCACAAAGGTGTTAGCTTAGTGTGTTCTTTGTCAATTTGTTTTAGGCATTTTGTCACTAACACAATACTAATCTCCTCTTATTAGTAAAATTCCTAGTTCACATAATGGCATGCTCAATGGGACCAAATGCATCCCACACATGAAGATCATTATGAAACTTTAAAATTTTCATTTAGATCATTAAAATTCTTACAATTTTTTTCTAACTTTTTTTTGCCATTTTTCTTTGTCACAAGTTTACACAGTAACCGACGTTGATTAGTAAAACTATCATCAGTTTCCATAGCCATCATTAGTCACTATTGGTATAACCAATGTTGGTTAGATAATTGTCATCAAGTATTAAGTGTAACCACCATCGGTTATAGAACTAACACCGATCACTATGTTTTTCTTAAAACACAAACTTGAGAGCTCATTTTTTGAATTTTATTGTTTCAAACCCAAAATAGCTTCAAGGCTAAAGGACATGCTAACATTTTTGTTGCAGGACTAGGCTTGACATTTGATAAAAACATGTTTAGATCACCTTTTTCATGCTTAAAAATGAATTATGAATATTATTTTTGTGCTTAAAGTAATATTTAAGGTGCTTAAATAAGTGTTTTTAGTAATAGTTTTCAAAGTTACAACTAAGACCAAAGGTTCAAATGAACACCACCTCATTTTTTGAATTTGGGCTTCAAAATGAACTCACCTTTCCAAGTTTTTTGTATTAATTTAGTTGTTTAAGTTAGATATTGTTTGGAAAAAAAGAGGGATGCCATGTGTATGATCTTCCATTTATCCCCTTTAGAGAACCCTTGGAATCAAAAGCACCATTCCTATTGCAAATAGCCTAGTCCAATGCTTAGAAAGAAATTCATCTAAATAAATCCCCAAAAACTCATCAAAGTTTGGGTGAACTTGAAAATGAGCCTAAAGTCTTTTTATTTCATGCTTTCTTTATTTTTATGCAAACATAACTTATGAGGGGGACTTCATCACCTCTTGTGAGTTATTTAAGGAAGATTTGACCTAGGGTTTCATCTCTTAGCATTGACTTTATTTGGATCATAATTAGAGTTGCACGTGGGATGTAGTGGTACTTTATACATCACACTATACTAAGCGAATAGTAGGATGTAGTGGTTGGAAAAAGGACTAGACCTTTTTGTAATAAGCCAAGTGATACGAACCCAAAATTTGTGATTTTTTTCACATTATTTGATGTGAAAGTCATTGTGTAATTTATTATCCTAGAGTTTTTTAAATCCTTATATATCTTAGATGAATCTCCACTTGTTGTAGAATTATTGTTGGTGTAAGGTACACTTCAAGGTCCATTTCATCATACTGTCATTTGATAGAAGGGGTGATGTAAAAACCATAAAATATAATGTGAATTTAATTTTGTATGAACACTTAAAATACTCTCAAATGATGTATAGTGATAGATTCTAAAAATACCAAGCAACCTTGTTAGTTTAGAGTCTAAGAGAGATTAATTAGTTAAGTTTTGTCCTAGATTAAAGTCTTGTTTAGAGTCAAAATTTGGTGTAAACAAATGATACAAACCAAAACACATGGTCCTAATTTTCATTTGAAAAAAAAGGTGTTATGTTGCCCACGTGAAATCATCAAATTTGCCTTGTTCAAAGTCCATCAAAACTTGGGAGTCATATAATCCACTTTGGCATAGTTATGCTGCCCAATTGAGTCTAGACCTTTGTCAAAGTTTTTTAAGTCCTTCATTTATGATCTAAATTTTAAATTTCACCTTTATAAGTTTATAAGGTTTAAATTCACCATTTTCACTAAAATTGAGGGAACTTAGGTTTAAATTCTAATTTGGGTTGAAGGTCATTTTAGACTCAAGATCATTATCACCACTTGATAGACTTAAGCCATTTTGTGCTAAACACTTGCACTTTGAGTCTATGAACCACAACATTTTGAGTCAAGAAAAGTAGTGTTATGATGTAAACAATATGGAAAACTATCTTTTCCTTAGAGAGTTTTTGAAACAAAAATTTATCCACACCTTTTGGGTAGTGTAGCATTGTTATGTTACCCAAAACATTTCAAATATTATATCATAAACCCTATTACATAGAGTTCAATTTTGTTCCTAATTTTTTAGACCAATCTAATTGTACTTTTTGTGATCCTTTGTCTATCGTAGTTATACCATTCACTTTTTTCTAGCTTATTTGTCAAAAGAACTAAGTTTTATACCATTATTTGTGAGAAAATAAACTCTCTAAAGTGCTTTTTGTTTCATACCATATACCTAGTTGATCAAGTTCATGTCCAAAAATAAAATACCTAGTATTTGTTAGAAGTGTTTCAAATCCATTAGATTAAAAATTTCATCTATTTCAAAGTCTATCTTTTGATGCCATTTGGCCAAGATTCCTAGCACATGGCTTGTTTGCGCCTAGCTTTTGACACCACATTTGGCCAAAAGACCTAGCAACTTTTAATTTACTAGATTAGACTGATTTGAAACACTTCAACCTTAGATTTTGGCATTTCAATGTTTTGGCCTATTTACTTGCTAATCTTTGTGTGAATAGTGAGACATTGGACATTTAATGCTGGCTTATTTTTTCACTAAATCTTTGCATAAACCTTTTGATCCTTTTGATGAATTTAGACCTAGTTTGAATATCATATATTTTAGACATTATCTTTTTAGAGTTTGAAGAACTCTTTGACCTTTTATTAAAAAACCATTGACTATGGATCTCAACATGTATTCCTACACTCGTAGTGAACTCATGTACAATCCAATAATTAGTATTGTGGATACATAAGAAGAAATGGTGAAATACCCCTATGCAGATAATATTACATATGAGATGGATTCTTATCTGTCTCATAATACTCAATTAGGGTCACAAATCCAAGATCCATTGGCCAAATATTTGGTTAACAAAACACCTTATTCAAAACAAGACCAATAAAAAATTGCACAATACCTAGATACCATACCCACAACTAATGAAATAGTTCCTCAACAATCATATTCTACTAATATGGATTTCACGTATGATCCATTTTTTCTAGAAATATCTTTTAGAGAACAGAGATGAGATTTTGGTTAGATCCATAGAGGTAGGGGCCATGTTTCCAAAAAAAATCCCCCATGAAAATTTACCAAGCCTAGTAAGAGTACCCCAAAACATAATTTACAATCCATAGGATTATTCTAGTAAATATTTGGATTTAGTCTAAGAAACATATTAGGACTCTAATCTACCTAATAAAGGCAAAAATAATAATGGACGACCACTTTAACCAAATGTAGATAGCATATCAAACCTACCTGAATCTAGCACATAATTTCAATTAGATGAACATGATGAGTAAGCATTTTATTGGACTAATTTTATTAATAGGAGTTTTGATAGATTTAATTGGTCAAGAAAATTAGAGTTTAGACCTATTCATGAAAAACACTTTGGTAGACAACTTGTTGCATATACCCATTATTGAAGAAGTATCTTTTCTTCTACATAAAATAATGAGCAAAATATAGTGGACAATATGAAAATAATGTCCAATCCCAATCAAAGTGGTACTAATGCACAAAAAAATAGCCAAAAATATGTGCCTATAGTTAATACCATTAGTGGATCATCATACTAGGAAGTATGAGTTCTACATCCCAATCTCAATCGACTACTTCCTCAAGTGTACAACCTATAGGATGAGGTAGTCAAACAATGACCATTATCATGCCTCAATAATAGAATGTGATGAATCATACTCCTCCTCAATAAGTAATGAGTAGTATTCCACAATAGTAGGCATAATCTAGTGTACCAATACAATAGAAGACAAATACATTTCCACCTTAATCAGGGGCAACTAATGTTCCACCTCACCAAGTAATGATAAACATACCTCTTTAATTGTAGACTAATATGCCAATCCAAAACCAAGTGATGACTAGTCAATAACACGCAAATATTGGTCAACAAGAGATGTTGAATCTGTAATGTAATTTTACTTCCACATAGGGATTCATTCAATAAAGAGGCTCCCATGTTTTTAAACTACTTACTAGACAACCATTGGTTCAAAATGTGCCACAAATTTAGAGACAAGGTCTTAGTCTACAAGTTCCCACTCAATAGTAAGGTTTGATTAGTCAGCATCATGTTCCTTTTAAACCATAGTATGCATAGTATAGTTATATCCCTCCATCCCAACTAAAAAATCCTCCTAGTTAAACCTTCATCACCAACCCAAACTAAAATATCACGTAACCAAATATGCAATTTCAAGTGCATCCTAATCCACGTATGCATATTATTAGTCCATTTCCTAGCCAAACTAATATACCCTAATAGATATCTCCATCATACCCTGGTCAAAGTATCCCACTTGTGACCTCCCAACCATCTACCCAAATAAATATTCCTTCCAGTTTCGTATCCCAAGAATTACAATAGATGAAGGATGCAATTGTTACTATTCAAGTTTGGAAATAGACTAAAAAATTTAAGTTGGATGACATGTGTTCTTATCCATTCAACATGGAGTACTCGTAGATACCATTTCCTCTAGGATATGAACCATTGAAATTCAAAAAATACAAAGGGAAAGGTGACCCTAAGGCCCATTTAACTAAATTCTTTATCACATGTCAACCAGTGGCATAGAGTGACATATACCTTTTGCTATTGTTTACAAGGACCGTTGTTGGACAAGCCTTGGAGTGGTTTTTAAAGTTACTCAAAAATTTAGTGACATATTTTGATGATCTTTTTGATAATTTTGTGCATCACTTTTATTATAATCTCAAACATGATATTTCATTATTGGACTTAATGCAAGCAAAGAAAAAATTTGGTGAGAGTTTTACAAGTTATCTATAGTGATGGAGAGCTCTTGAAAGCTATTTCACCCATAGTTTACTAGATAAGCAATTAGCCATTATGTTTACTAAAAATTTGCATAGTGAGATAACTTATATTCTAAAACTACAATGTACACATAATTTCAAGGAGATCATTGATAAAGGTTTGTTGATGGAGTGAGTGCTCATAAATAAAGGAGCCATCAAGCTTAATTTAATTAATTAGAATCTAGGTACCAATAAATGAAATGGTCAAAACCAAAATCCCATACAAGCACAAGCATCACAACTGGCACAAGCGAATAACTAAGAAAGACCAAAGCAATTTAACCACAATAGGAATGTTGTGGAAAATAGAGTAACCAAGTCATGTCATGTATAAATGGTGCAAACATCTTCTACACTACCTTTTTAGATAACTCTTACCCAACAACCTCTCTAACCAATGTTGTAAGCATAACAACCAAGACCTACAAAATAAATACAACAACCTTTACCATTGTAAACCCCTCCTCCTAAGAGAACCATACCCATACATCATGTCTTTAGTGACCTAGGAGAACCTATTGAGTATGTATTTTTTAAGTTTATTACTGCTAATCTAATTAGTTGGCCTATACCAAAGCATTATCTATAAGGCATTCCTTATCTTGATTGGTACAATGAAAATGAATTATATGAATATCATTAGGTCAATGGGCATAATCTATGAAGATGTGTCCAAATCAATAATTTAATTAAGAATATGCTTGATAATGGGGAGATAACATTAGATAATGGTGCTTTCACTTCTAATAAAACTCTTGGGATTTATCAAAACCCCTTTTCCCAACATAATAATCAATAACAATAGAATAATCAACAACAACAACAAAATCTAGTGCAACAATAAAATAAATAGTATCAAAGGATGAACCAACAAATCAATAGCAAAACCCATAATGGCAAAATAATGGACAAAACCAAGGCTAGAACAGTGACAAAAAATAAACCTACCATGTAGTTACACATGACTACAATAGGGTTGTACATCATATTATAGGGGGTAGTGTTATTAACATCTCCATTAATCTTAGACCAAGCACAAATCAGCCTAGACCATTATTAAACAATAACATTCAACCAAATTCCATGTACAATCCTTCTTTAACCTAGGAGTGCATATAGGCAAACTAGCAAACTAGGACTTCCCCTTTTGGACCTTATATTGATAACTCATCTTTACCATGTGACCACATACAAGTGCACTAGCAATTGAGACTTGTCTTATCTAGTCCCACACCATTCCTAACATTTGTTAATAATAATGGTCCAATATCTAATCCCAATTTCGCAATCACAACTTAGAGGACAAATATTACCATCCCAGGACCACAACCATCTACCACTTTGCCTATACTTTAGTTAACCATTTAGCCTTGAAATAAACCATTCAATACTAACCAAGACAAGAAGTTTGATATTATGGAATAATTGTAGAAGACACCAACACAAATTTCTATTTTAGATTTGTTATGAATGTCAACAATCCACAAGAACATCTTGAATGAGTTCTTAACCCAATCCACTATTTTTAGTGACATATCCCCTGATAAATTCCAAGCTTTGGTTGTACACCTAGCTCTAGCCCAATAAGTCACATTTAGCCCATGTGATATGTCTTCTCTTGGCTCATTCCATAATAGCCCATTATACATAGAAGTTTATATAAAGTGGAATAAAGTGAAACATGTACTTATAGACAATAGATCAGGCCTCAACATAGTGTCTCTAAAGCTCATCAAGCTTCTTGGGTACACAATGGTAGATATCTAGCCAGAAATGACAAATTTTAAAGCCTATGATAATCAGGAAAGAGAATCACAAGGTACCATTAGCTTACAAATTATTATTGGGCCTTTAACCCATGATACACTTTACGATGTGTTTGATCTTGAGTTATCATATAATATGCTTCTATGTAGGCTTTGGTTACATGTGATTCATGTAGTTTTGTCAATGTTGCACCAATGTATCAAGTTCTACCACTTAATAATGAAAGTGAATCTTTTAAGAGATTTACACCCATATGAACACTACAAATATCTTGAGGCCAAATTTCAAAGCTACAATTATCAGTACGAAATGAATCCAAGTTCCAAGTAGGATAAAGGAAAGGCCATACTTATTGATACTTCACCAGTTAATTACATAGATCCTAATACCTTGGATTTCCTTTCCCATATGCCACCTCCTGAAGCCTAGAATCATTTCACCATTTCAAATAATGGACTAAGAGATTATGTGACCCATGATACATTACATATTTCCAATCTTCCTTAGAATCCAAAAACCTTTGGGTGACCTAAAGTCACCCCACATATAAATTGGTGACAAAAGAACAAAGATAAGGGACCTATCACATTTATACTAGCATTTGGCCTAAAACCCAACCCTCTTGAAGGGGATGAATTATGGTTATATAATGACAACCAAGTTGATTGTTATGAAAGTGCAAAGTATCCTATTCCCAATAGGATCATGGAGTGTCACAATTATGAAGGAAGAGGCCTCAGATAGAATCAACAAGGAACCATTGATCTAATTTTTATGACTAAGTATGAAATACCTTATGGACTTAGATTTAAATTGCCTAGGGGTAACCCCACATATCTTATTCAAATTCCATCACCAATGCCTAGTGAGGATGATGTCGACAGTGAAGCAAAGTCCAATCACAACCTCACCTTTGATGACCTAGCTTAGACTAACATATTTGATGCTAATGCCATTTTTACCCTTACCCTAGTCATTCATCATAGCCCATTATGATTATACTATCCCTAACTATAGATTGGGGCTAGTAAGAATCCACTTTGCCAATTGATGAGTTTTAGAATGATGAGGCATTCTATGATTTCTTAGGCCTTAGAGACAAAATTCTCTTGGGAGATCACAAGTCAATATTCTCAATTACAATGGATCTTGAAGCCTATTTTGGATAGTGGGTGAACACCCTTAGCCAAAAATAAATAAGTTAAATATTTAGGTCACCAAGTGAAAACCTATTTGAGGAACTTTCTAACTAGGGAAAAAGTAAAGATAAATACTAGTCTAGTGGTGAAAACCTATTTTAGGCACCATTAGATGGGGGTGTTCATTATTCTTCAAATTTAGACCATGAGACCACCAAAAATGAACTTACCTGTGGATCCAAGATTAGTTTTGAGCAACAATAAGTATTTGATCAAATTATTCAATAATTTCTAACTATTTTTGTCACATAGATAGATCTCCCATTAGGGGGCTCAAATTTTCATGCCTAGGAGAATTTGAAGAGTAAGTCCTAGTCAAGGATCTTGACATAGTCTAACAGTTCAAGTCATTGTCTACTATTCTAGAAGATAGTTTGACCCTTCTAGTCAAAGATACAATAGAGGTAAACATCAAGACTCCACCACACCCAAAATAGATAAAATTAGGTTCATCCCTCATTAAGGAAGAATGTGAAGTCTTTACAACTCTATTAAGGGAATTTGTAGATATCTTTGCATGGGCCTATTCTGACATGCCAAGTTTGGACCCCACCTTGGTTTTGCACTACCTTGTGGTCAATCCTAACACCAATATAGTAAAACAAAAGCTCTTTAAGATTCATCCTTGATTATGGTATTATTAAAGAAAGAGTTGGAGAAACTCTTAGAAGTAGGATGTATCTAATCCATTGACTACTCAAAATAGATATCCAATGTTGTACCTATTAGCAAAAATCTTGAAGGGATCCAAATCTATATTGATTTTTGAGACATAAATAAATATTGTTCTAAATATGACTTTGCATTACCTAAAATTGACATGATCATTGACTCTATGGTAGGTAATGAAATGCTTTCACTCATGGATGGATTTTTAGGATACAACCAGATCAAAATGGCACTAGAAGACCAACATAAAATAATGTTCACTACTCCATGGGGAACATTTTGTTATTAGGTGATGCCATTTGGTCTTAATAATGTTAAAGCTACATATCAAAGGGCCATGACTATCATATTTCATGATATGATGCATGATATTCTTGAAGACTATGTGGACAACATATTAGGAAAATCCAAAACCAGGGTTGACCATCTAGTAGTGATACGTAAGATATTTGAAAGATTTTGAGAGTATAAAGTCAGACTCAACCCAAATAAATGTGTGTTTTATGTAACCTCAAGAAAATTAATTAGCTTCATCATGTCTCATAGAGGTATTGAAGTCAATTTAGCTAAAGTCTATACTATAATCGAGATTCCACCACCAACTAATTTGAAGAAACTTCATAGTTTATAGGTGTTTCTACGCTAAATTGCTTTCTACATTCAAAGATAGAAATGAGAAACTAAGAAATGGTCAAGGTTAGAAGATACCTAGATATGGTCATGCACACCAAAATCAGACGTTGGAAGGTACTCCTCTTTGGCTGTGGAGGAATGACACCTACGAAGAAAAAGAGACTAAACACGAAAAATGTTAGTCAAAGATATGGTGGGCTGTCAGGCAAACACCTGATCTCAGAAGTACAAAGACTTCCTAGAAGGATATCAACCCACTAGTTTAAAATAGAATATTTGACAGAAGTAGATATAATAAAAGACAGAATGACAGAAAATAAAAGACAAAAAACAAAGTGCGTACCTGATATGTAGCAAATTGCTTCTGCACAGTCGTCGATGTCGGTCTCTATGCCGGCATCGATCAGGAGAAGGTGCTGATGTCAGTTAAAGTGCCAACATCAGTCAGGGTACTGACCGACATCAGTAGGGGCAACAACTCTGGATAGAGTCTGGATGGGTCTGGTTGAGTCAGGACAGGGTCTAGTCGAGTCTCTTGGGCTTTGCAGAAGGTCTGTTATTTTGTTTGGGGTTTGTGCAGGAAGTCTGAATAGAGTTACAGACTATGTAGTCAGGGGATAGTAGACAGAGGTGTAAAGGAGGAAGTCAAGTCTCGGGTCTACAGTCTGAAGATTTGGGGTGATAGCAATAATAAACAAGCAATAACCAGAGAGAAACAAAAACACAGAGTGAGATACTTACCTATTATACACTTGAAGATGAAGTCAGAGACGTGATTGACGTTGTCGCTGTGCTACCAAATGACCAAAGTAGAGTTCCTGTTCCAGAGAGAGACATGCAAAAGATCGATTATAGGTTGGTTGGATGCAAGAGATGGTTGATCACCAGAGTTGATTGAATGAATGAACTGGTTGGTTGAATAATGAATTGGTTGATCGAATGAAGAGGTTCATGGTTGAAGGTGAGGGATGGTTTGATAACCGATCAGGAAACCGATTGGGAATCGAATGGATAACAGGTAATGGAATAACGGTTCTTACATTTAGATCGAGAACGTAGTGCTAAGGAGAACCAACATCGGTAGGACCGCTGATGTTGGCCGATAAGTGACCGATGTCAGCGACGTCGGTCAGGTGGTGACCGTGGTTGGCAAATGCAGAATGGGGGCAGAGACTAACTTTAGCCTTCTACTCATTTTGACAAGCTGTCAGGGTTAAGGCTAGTGGGGAAAATGGTCGACAGGGGTTAAATAGGTGAGGAAGAATAAAACGGGGGATGACTAGGGGAATCGACATGATTTCGGTGTCTACATTTGCCCCTTTTTGTCTTGTTGGTTGTTCTGGACGAACTGCAAGACAAAAACAAGAGTGATTGCCCCAGGTGAGGGATAAGGTTGATTTCATCTTATTGGTTGTTCTAGACGAACTGCAAGAGAAAAATAAGAAGCAGATTGCCCCAATTATGGATGAGGTATTCCCCCTCAAAGCAAGAGTCGAGGGAAGGGAACTGGGAATCGGGTGCTGATTTGACAAAGAGTGGATGAAAAAGGGGTGAGGGTGAACGCTGCAAAAGTCGTGATTGTGCACATACCACTTCATGAGATGGTCAGGTCAAAGTGTCACAGGTCAAGGGTTAAGGAGTGCCAAAATTAAAATAATCGGGCCCCAGCATTTAGTCGTCTGCTGATTGGGTTATTCAATCGAAGCTGAAGCTCCAATGGGTCATCGCATTCTAGGTATCTCGGGCTCAGGAAGTGCTCCTAAAAACACAAAAAAGTCACAAGTAGTGCGGATCAACCGGCTTGCAATCCTCTACTTGTGAGGGTCCAAAAATAGTCTTTGCATGATTCTACTAACCAGTCATGAGGTAGCATACATGCAAAAACAACCAAGGCAACATTGTCTTGGAAGTGGTCGAGGTCGGAGGAGATAGGCATGATCTCCAATGGTTGGTGGTCGAGGGGAGGAATGGATGAAAGGATGTGGCTGAGCTAACCTCAGAAGACCCCATGTCAACTGAGTGCTGCCTACATAGCCCCTGTGGAAGGGCCTCAAGCCAATGTAGTTCTCCCTAGAAGGGAGGAAGGGTCAAAGAGATGGAAATGGTCTTGGTCGAGGGCAAGGTCATGGTCAAAAAGAGGAAAGAAGGTTTGTCCGTTAGAGAGACGAACAAATGAGGGTGGTTGAGTTAACCCCAGATGATGTCGTATCATCTGAGTGCTGCCTACATAGCCCAAGTCATAGGGCCTCAGACCAATGTAGTTCAGACAAAGGGTCTGAGTGGTAGACAGGTGGTCAAAATGGTCGATAGATTGGTCTTGGTTATGATGAAATGATGAGGAGAAGAGATGTTGCAGCCTTTTCCATATTGTGTGATGGTGTATTCTGCAACATTGGTCGAGGGGTATTTCATCCCTAACAATTTTCCATAGTCATGATGGATGTATGCTAAAAATGAATTGAGGTCTATTTATGCTTCAGCAAGTATTGGTTTATGCTTAACATAAATTACGGCTGGTCGATAGTTTCCATGTGTATTGGTGTCCATAGAAACTAGGGTGAATAGGCTATGGGAGTGGTTTGAAAAGAGAGTTGAGTTGAGTTGATGGACAAGTGATGAAGGTGAATGTGACCAAAGTGTAGATGAAGTGAAAGGCGTATTGCTCTTTCATTGACAAGGACCAGAAAGACAGCATATATAGGGGTTATTAGAACCAAGAGCCCCATTCATGCATGACGTCCTTGACCAAATGTTGTGTTAGAATAGTAATCGAATCACTTTGACATTAAAGTGAGCTCAAAGTCCCTTGAGCAGGTGATAGGAGGAGGAAAAAGGGTAACCCGTTTTAAGAGCAGAGATAACTTTGCCCCTTTTTATAGGAGACCCTGAGACAACTATAAGTCAAGTCCATGACTCCTTTTTTTTTTTTTTTTTTTTTGAGGTGCAGACTGATCAATGCGGGAAGTCTGCATAGATGTCATGTGCTTGGTGGTCAGTTGTGAAGCTAATCAATGCGGGAAGCTTCTAAAATAGTGTTGTTTATTGCCAGATTAGTCATAGCCATCCTTCGAGGGAGTGGTCTAGATTTTTGTTTAATATAAGGGCTTTAGAATAGCTGTCCTTCGAGGGAGCAGTCTATTAATTACAACAATGATAGTACAACTATCCTTCAAGGGATCAGTCTGCCTTTTGATTTGATATTGATATAGTGACCATGGATATTTTGACATCTTGATTTGTTTTTACAGAAATGTGAGTTATGGACAAGACTATAGCAGGTCAAGAGCTCCCTTTTATTAGGACAAAGCATCCATACATCATAAAAGGGTTATAGGAATTGTTAAGAGGAATAGGGATGAAAGGAATTAGGACTTAAGAGGACGGGGGTTGCTCAAGGGATGAGCTCAAGTTAAGTGTCAAGTGGACGAGTACTCGACTAGCAGTAGAACGGTCGCAGATGTAACACATTAAGAGGCTCAGGGTCTGATAAGTCCCTGGTCCATGCTTGTGTGTGTATGATAAGGTCCAAGTCAATTAGGAGCAAACTTGCCCTATTTGCCTCTTTCCAGATTGGTCAGGTGTTGATTGATGAGTGGATGTGAAGTTAGTTGATATGGTCGCTGATTGGTCGAGACTGGTTGAATGTTTTGATAAAAAGGTTGGTCAATGGTTGGTCGAGGGTTGATTGGTTGGTATTTGGTCTTTGGTTGGGTCAAATGTTTGGTTGAGGTCGGGTTAAATGTTTGGTTGCTAGTCTGGTTGAGGCTAAGTTGAAAGAGTGATTGATATGTGGTTGAGATTGGGTTGGAAGGTTGGTCGAGGCGTGGATGAAGGTTGAATTCCCCCAGTGGCAAGGGAGAATGTTTGATGGATTGGTTAAGGTTGATTGAGGTTTAGTGGTCAAATGGATTGTGTTGATGTTGAATAAGGGGGTTAAAGGTGGCGAAGGGACCCTAGTCTAGCGTGGAGATCCCGATTTAGGTGATGAGGTTGGAGAGGTATGGGTTAGTGTTGATGATTTGTCGGAGGGGTGGTCAAGAGGATCCTTGATGAGAAGGGAATCCTTTTTTTGGTGTTGATGAATGACAACTTTAAGAGCACAACAACGCTCAGTGCCATGTCCTGGAGTGTGATGATAGTGACAGAATTTAGAGTTGTCTAACCAAGATGGCCTTGATCCGAGAGTTGATGAGTGGGGCAGTGTTGAAGGCTTATTGATATCATGGTCGAGAAAAAAGGTACCATTCCCCAGACATTGGTGAATGGTGACCTTGAGGGCATAACAACACTCAGTGTCGTGCCCAGGCGTGTGATGGTATGCACAAATGCGAGTGTCATCAAAGCAGGGGGGTTTAGGTTTGAGAGATTGATATTGTTTAAGAGGTGGGAGATTGATGTGAGAGGACTACAACAATTGCCGTAACAGCAAGGTGTAATAACCTACTAATGGGTCTGGATGTTTTGTTGTAGTGAGGGTTGGTGACTTTGGTTTGAGAGGTGTAAGAGGCATTGGTCGATGGTTTGGAGGAGATATATGTTTGATGGGTTGAGAGAGTAATGGAGGCGATGTGCCTCTGTGAATTATGGGAGTGAGAAGCACTCTGAGTAAAGTGGACAGATGTGGGCCCAAGATTGAAGGTAATGATGAAGGTGGGGGAGGAGTCCTTCGATGTGGTCTAGTGGTCTTCATTGGTTTGGGTCGAGGGCCACTATTGTGCGAGGTGAGGTTAGATATGGGTTTGGATTCGGATGTGGACGGAGGCGAGTGAGATGTAGCAATCTCAGGCAAAAGGCAAGAGGAAATTGTGACTGAGTCTTCTTTGATCAAAATGGGTGAAGAGACTGGTTCTTCTCTTGGTGGAGAATAAATAGGAGAGTATGGCTCTGTAATCGAATGGAGCATAGGAATGATCATGGTTTCGATGTGTGGTCTAGGCGTGGGGAATGTATGATCCCCCATTGATGACAAAAAGGATGAGGATGAGGCAGCCAGTGTGGGTGCCATCAAAGCATCCTCCAATATGAGAGAAGTCGATGGAGGAAAAGTAGGAGAAGAAAGTTCTTCACCATGTGGAGGAGGTATAGGGGAAGAAGGGTCTTCCACCTGTGAAAGAGGTTGGTCAGGGATAAGAGAAAAGATAGTGTCGACCATGTGTATATCATGGTCTTGAGGGTCATTGGTCATGGTTTGGACATTTTATTGAATAGGCAGGTGATTAAGAAAAGGTTGTTTGAAGATGTCAAGGTTTTGGTTGGGCGGTGCATTCAGGTTGTCCAAGATAAGATCCCCCTTGTCTAGCATGTCCTGGATGATGTTTTTGAAAGTTTGACAGTGATCCGTGTCATGGCCTTTTACACGGTGATAGTTGCAAAAATGGTTCTCCCTGTACCATGCAGGGATAGGTATTGAGGGGTCAAATTGATGTGGTTAGATTGAAGGGAGATTGATGACCCCCTACTTGACGAGTTTATCCAAGATAGAGGCGTATGACTCCCCAATTGGAGTGAATTGATGCTGTATGGATTGACGTTGAAAATGTTTATTGATGTAGTCTAATGTTGAAGATGATGGTCAGTTGGTTATTGTTGAAGATGATGGTCTAAATATGATAGTGTTTGCCGACCCCTTGGATTGAGAGTGGGCAGAAGAAGGTTTGGAAGAAGAATGGTCATTGGTTCTTGTGTTAGTGTTACGCAATTTGACCTTATCTTCTTCAATGGCGTGGAGTTCAAGCCTTTGGGCCATGGTGAAGGCCGCGTCAAAAGTGTGGAATGTTTGAACCCGCAAGGTGGATGAGATGTGACTGGCACATGCTCGAGAAAAGAGCTCAATGAGCTCGGGTTGAGGCAAGGAGAAGGAGAGCTGGTTAATCAAGCCTCTCCAACGGGCGACAAAATTGACTATTAATTCATCGTCAAATTGCCTAATGGAGTAGAGTTCTGTAATCGAGACTTGTTTAGTGATATTGATTGAGAAATGGTCAATGAATAATTGGGCGAGTTGAATGAATGAAAAGATAGAATGTCTGGCAAGAGAGCTATACCAGTCAAGGGCAGGGCCAGAAAGAGACATAGGAAACGTGCGTAGAAGTAACGCATCATCATGGGCAATAAGGTAACAGGCATGTCTGAATGCCCGTAGATGTTGTTGCGGGTCCTCCTTACTCTGGAAGTGAGTGAATTTAGGAAGCTCCCAATGGTTGGGGTATGGTCAGATAGGGACAGAAGGATGGATGGGCTCATTGCAAAACTGGTCATATGAAGAGATATTACTTGAACCAGAGATAGAAGCTTCGAGGCTAGATATTTTATCCATCAGCATCTTGATGATGTCTGCTAACAGATTGGCAGACGGAGCACCCCCTAGGTTGTAAGGTGCTTGAAAGAGGCTAGAAGAGGCATACGATGTAGTCGGTTGTACTAGTAAGGGCGCAACGTACGGATGACTAGTTGCAGGGACAGAAGTGAAGGCCAAAGGTGGTTGGGTTATGAAGGTAGAAGGCATAGGATGACTAGATACCACCAAAGGAGGTTGTGTGGTAGCATGGGCAAAAGAGGAGGTAGGCACTCCTGCATATATGGGCACAAGAGTGTGTGGGGTCGAGACAATCAAGTTTTGGTATGATGTAGAACTTGTTTGAATTGCGTGTGGTTGAGGGGGTAATGAAACCCCGATGGAGGTCAGTCTAAAAATAGACGAGGAGGCCAAACTTTGTGTATTGGCCATGGTCGGGTTAACGGTTGAGGTGAAAGGCTGGGTAGCGGATGATGTTGATGTCATCGCCACTTCACCCGAAAGGTCTCGCGTTGGGTTTCTCGCGAGATAGTTTTGGAGGGCTGTGACATTGAGGTCCAAGAATCATGCAAAATCTTGGTCCCCTTCAAGGATGATGGGAGTTTGAGTCAGGGTCGGTCCTGTAGGAGTTCTTTCAGTCTCTGAGTGGAACTCCATTATAGGACTGGTTATAGATAGGGTAGGTGAAAGCGGTTGACGTCTAGCATGGTCAAGAAGAGCCTTGGTTTGACTACGAGTCAGAACCATTCAAGGCAAGAAATAATGTCCTCATAAGCTCAAACAAGTAGATAAGAACTAAAAAGATGAAGAACACAAGCAGATCCTAAAACCCTAGAAGTAAATTATTAGGATTATAGTGGCTTATGCCTTAAAATGTGTGTAGAGGAAGATTGGCTTTTGAGTCGGGTCCTAGAAGAAGCAGTCTATGGATGGTTTCGGGTTTTGTTATGGTGCTCAAGAAGTCTGTGTTAGGTTTTGTACAAGGCCTGGTGCTAAGGAGCAAGCTCCCCTCACTTCATGATTCCAGTGGTTAGCTGGTCTTGCTTAGCCAAAATATACTTACCCTAGAGATTAGGCTCTGCCAAAGAACGGAGTGGGCTTTCCCCTTGGTGATGAAATCCAAGTAAGATCACCGGGACGGGTAAGGTATCTACTGGGGGATGAAATCCCAGGTGGGCCTTGTCTCAGGTAAGTTAAGATGTTTGTTTTGTGCAAGTGGTTTGGTCGTGTAACATTAAGTGATCTAGATTAATTCAATATGTGTTTGTTAATTACTAAGTGTGGTCTAAGAGATGCAAGCAAACAGAAATGCAATGCAGAGTGTTTTAATGCCCAAGTCGAAATGTTTGTTCGTATGAAGACGAATGGAGAAAGAGTCGAAGAATATGAGTTTTGACTAGTCTAGAAGTGCAAGAAAGAAAAGAAAAGTTCTTTTTAGTCCTGCTTATGATGTCGTTTAAGAAGAGATGAAAGGAGGCAAAAAGGAAGGAACCTAATGCACCTATATGAACGAAAGAAAGAAATAACCCACGGAAAAACCTAGGGTCCCACTGGGCATGCCAGAATGTTTCTAGACTAAATCACTTTCTACATTCAAAGATAGAAATGAGAAACTAAGACATGGTCAAGGTTAGAAGATACCTAGATATGGTCGTGCGCACCGAAATCAGACATTGGAAGGTACTCCTCTTTGGCTGTGGAGGAATGACACCTGTGAAGAAAAAGAGACTAAACATGAAAAATGTTAGTCAAAGATATGGTGGGCTGTCAGGCAAACACCTGATCCCAGAAGTATGAAGACTTCCTAGAAGGATATCAACCCACTAGTTTAAAATAGAATATTTGACGGAAGTAGATATAATAAAAGATAGAATGACAGAAAATAAAAGATAGAAAACAAAGTGTGTACCTGATATGTAGCAAATTGCTTCTGCACAGTCGCCGGTGTTGGTCTCTGTGCCAGCATCGATCAAGAGAAGGTGCCAACGTTGGTTAAAGTGCCAGCGTCAGTTGGGGTACTAACTGGCATCAGTCAGGGAAACAGCTTTGGACAGAGTCTGGATGGGTCTGGTTGAGTCAGGACAGGGTCTGGTCAAGTCTCTTGGGCTTTGCAGAAGGTCTGTTGTTTTATTTGGGGTTTGTGCAGGAAGTTTGAACAGAGTTACAGACTATGTAGTCAGGGGATAGTAGACAGAGGTGTAAAGGAGGAAGTCAAGTCTCGGGTCTATAGTCTGAAGATTTGGGGTGATAGCAATAATAAACAAGTAATAACTAGAGAGAAACAAAAACATAGAGTGAGATACTTACCTGTTATACGCTTGAAGATGAAGTCAGAGATGTGATTGACATTGTTTCTGTGCTACCAAATGACCGAAGCAGAGTTCCTTTTCTAGAGAGAGAGACACGCAGAAGATCGATTGTAGGTTGGTTGGATGAAAGAGATGGTTGATCACCAGAGTTGATTGAATGAATGAACTAGTTGGTTGAATAATGAATTGGTTGATCGAATGAAGAGGTTCATGGTTGAAGGTGAGGGATGGTTTGATAACCGATCGGGAACCAAATGGATAATGGGTAATGGAATAACAGTTCCTGCGTTCGGATCAAGAACGCAGTGCTAAGGAGAACCAACATCGACAGGACCACCGACGTAGGCCGATAAGTGACCGACGTCGGCGATGTCGGTTGGGTGGTGACCATGGTCAGCAGATGTAGAATGGGGGTAGAGACTAACTTTAGCCTTCTGCTCATTTTGACAAGCTGCCAGGGTTAAGGCTAGTGGGGAAAATGGTCAACAGGGGTTAAATAGGCGAGGGAGAATAAAACGGGGGATGACCAGGGGAATTGACACGATTTTGGTATCTACAATAGGGTAAGATCCAATCAATTCAATGCTTCATCTCTTAATTAGCAAACAAGTGTCATCCATTTACACATATTTGAAATAAGGGAGTTTTATTTCACTGGGATGATCACTGCCAAACAACTTTTCAACAACTCAAAGACTATCTTGTTAATTCACCTATTTTATTACCTCCTATGCTACGAAAGCCATTATTATTATACCTATTAGATACCGACAATGCTCTAGGGGCACTCTTGGCTCAACATGATGACAATGGAAAAGATCATTCTATATACTACCTAAGCTATACCTTGGTTGCATATGAACATAACTATGCACCTATTGAAAAAGCTTATCTGGCCATGCTTTTTGTAGCTCAAAAATTGTGCCATTATATGTTAAATAATAAGACCCTAGTCATTTCAAAAGTATACCCACTCAAGTATCTAATATCTAAAATATCTTTACAAGGTAGAATATCCAAATGGATCTACTTCTTAGTGAGTTTGGCATAGAGTATGTCAATTAGAAGGCAATCAAAGGATAAGTTTTTACATATCAACTTATTGAAACACCTCTTTTAGACACAAAGCCACTCATATTTCATTTCCTTGATGAATCCATAATGACAATCATTGACACACCTCTTGAGGAGTATTACTGGAAGCTATATTTTAATGTTTCATTTACTTCACATATCAGGGGAAGGCCTCTTATTTAGTACACCATAGGGGGATCTAATCCCTAAATCATTCAAAATCATCTTTCCTTGTACAAACAACATGGTTGAGTATGAAGAACTTGTTGTAAGACTTCAATAGGTAGTGCATTGGAAAATTTCTCATCTCCAAGTTTATGGTGATTCTTAGTTAATCATCAATTAGGTCTAGATCATATTTAGACCAAATATGACAAGTTGATTCTATATAAATCCATGGTCGACACTCTTAAGTAATAAATTGCCAACATTTAGTTTGAGCACATACCAAGGGATAGTAATAGAATTTTAGATGCCATGGCTACTATTGTCTCTCTAATTTGACAAATAAATAAAGCTAGAGAATATTAGTTCCTCATCAAAAATTTGTTAACACTAGCTCATGAACCTTTAACCATTGCAATAATTTGTGATAATGTTGGTTTTAATTCTATCTAGTACTTAGACCTTTATAACTACCTTCATGACCAAGTTATACCACCTAATATATCTCAAAAACAAACCAAAGCCTTCATTCATCATTCCACTCATTATAAACTACTTGGATCCACCCTTTACCACCATAGTTTTCATGGAACTCTACTTCATTATTTAACTTTGATAGAGTCTACAGTAGCATTAAGATAAGTTCATGAAAGAGTATATGGAGCTCATTCTTTTAGGGCAGTCCTATCCAAAAATATCTTGCATACTAGTTATTATTGGCCCATAATGGATGAAAATATAGTTGCATATGTAAATAAGTGTGATAAATGTCAATGACATGCTAATATGATTCATGCCCTAACCCAAACTCTAAAATTGATGTTGACACCATGGCCATTTTATATATGGGGACTTGAATTCATTGGGAAGATCAACCCCACTTCATATAATAGACATAAACATATCCTTACTGCCATTGAGTATTTCACTAAGTGGGTTGAAGCTATACCCCTCACTTATGTGATTGGAAAGAAAATTTCCAAATTCATCTTCAACCATCTCATTTTCTGCTATGGTATCCCCTCTAACATTATATCCAATAATGAAGGATCATTCAAGAATAAGGATGTAGACCAACTATGTACCAAATATAACATCACACAACATGTTTTTATAGTATATTACCCTCAAAGTAATGGCCAAGCTGAAACATCAAATAAAATAATTATTAACATTCTTAAAAATATTGTCAATGATGTTGGTCATGACTAACACATTCAAATATTCCCTACCATTTGGGCATACTGTACCAATCATTATACCCCCATAGGAGCCACTCCATATTCACTTATTTATGGTACTGAAGCTATCCTTCCCATTGAGGTCAAATTGACTTCATTGTGCATCTCTTTCAAGCATGTCCTAAATGATCACGACTATCGAGTAACTCACCTGTAAGATCTAGACCTACTTGATGAGAAACACATAGATATGCTCAACAATCTTTAGGCATATCAGCACTGACTCAAAGGCCACTATAATTGTCATGTTAAGTATAAAACATTTGAACTTGGTGATCTTTTTCTTAAAGAAAGCCAAAATAATAATGATCATTGAAAAAAGCATAAAGGGAAATTCAAACCAAACTAGATAGGGCCTTTCATCATTATTGTAGATTATGGATCAGGGGCATACAGGCTCACCACACCTAATAGAGATGAACTTATAGAGCTGATGAATATTATTCACCTCAAGTGGTACTATGTTGGAGCACTAAGGTGTATTGTTTTTAAGGACAATTTCATGTTGTGTTGTCTTATCACTATTCTTATTTGTAAAAATGTCATTCTTAACCATTCTATTAGTCATATTTTTCATTTACCGATATATCCACCAAACCATGTTCTAGAGCCTAGCCTGTTTGACCTTAGTTTTTTCCATTTATTACGTATTTTTAGCATCAAAGAATCTAATCAATTTTAGTAGTTGGTTCAAGTAATTTAGATAGAGAACTTATTTTGGAGTAGTATGATAGAAGTTTTAGCAGTTACATCCTTCATTTATTATTCCTTTCTTGTCACTAGTTTTATTACTAATTATAACCACCTTTAGGAAAATTAGTACCATTAATCCATGATATTGTGTCCTAGTTATAACTACCTATGGGAAAACTAAGGGCAACATTTGTTTATTAAGCCTTGACATACCAACTTGCCATTTTCTATGCCATGTTGTGCCTTTTTACCAATTGTGCCTGTTTTGTTTGAATTGACTACTACACTAGTTGAATTATTCTACTATAAGATGGAACTATAGTGACTTGAGGTCCTACTCTGGGACTATGTAGGTAATGCTCGATACTTGTTGAGGTTAGCTCAGTCGCCCTTTTCATAACACTCTCACTATTTTGTGAGCAACCTAAGTTTGAATGCTTTCACTATTTTATGAGCAGCCTAAGTTTGAATGCTCTCGTTGTTTTGTGAGAAACATAAGTTTAAATGCTCTCACCATTTTGTGAGAAACCTAAGTTTAAATGCTCTCACCATTTTGTGAGAAACCTAAGTTTAAATTATCTCATCATTTTTTGAGAAACCTAAGTTTAAATTCTCTCATCATTTTGTGAGCAACCTAATTTTGAACACTATCACCATTTTGTGAGATTGAAATATTTAGTGTCTTGTCATTCTTGATTGAGTTGAGATACTCCAAAACAAAATTCCAAAAACATTTGAAAAATTATTAGAAAAGAACAAAAACATTGACCACTTCTTTGCCTTAAAGATTATGGGAACCCTTACTAAGTTATAATAAAATCACTTGTCACTTAGTTTCCCCATCCTTTTTGGCCTTTTATCTCATGCACTTGCCATTTTGAAAGACCATTCCTCTTCTTCTATCACATCCATTCTATTTATTTTCCTCAGTTATTACATTCTTCCCATTCCCTGGGAGAACTCTGTAGACACCAAAATTGTGTCTACTCTGTGGTCGACTCCCCTTTGGTCCCCTTGGTCTGCTTCTAAACATTCCTAACCCACACACTTATTAATTTAAAATAATTACTTATTTTGAATTAATAACACCACCCTTTACACCTCACCCATGACACACCACCCTTGACACCTCTCCTTGGATTCCTTTCCCTTGGATACCCTCATTTATCACCCTATGACTAATCATTCCAACTCTCCCACTAATCCTCATGCCTATTAAACCCGCCTTCAACCATTTAACCACGACCACTGAACTCGGTAGATGGAGGAACGGACAAAATGCTAAAAATAGCCTTTTTACCTGTCCTCTAGCTGCAAACATCGGTCAACTATCGGCCGACGCCGGTGGGATCGCCGACGTTAGTTGCTTAAAACTAAATTATGTGCCCAAATTCTCCTTGAATGCTAATTCTCTGGCTCCTAGTATTAGACCTCTCTCTCTCTCTCTCTCTCTCCCAGACGCACACCAAGCATCATAGGCTATAGGAACTCTACATCAGTCACTCCAACCCTGATTGAAACATTGCAGGAAGTCTTCTACATCAGTCGCATCAGCAACAAGTCTTTTACACCTCTGTCTCTCCCCCAAGCAGAGCTAAGTATTCTTCTTTTACTTCATTCCAGTAATCTATAATGTATTAGTAATTAGTTTCTTTCTAATACTTCTTAATATTATCAACCAAACCTGGCTATCAACTAGACCAGACCTAACTTTCCTCCTAGAGAGGCTGAAAATCCTTCCCCATATCCTTCCCCCTTTTGATAACCTATCCTCTCCCTCTAACCCTTTGCAGACCTTATTAGTCTCCCTGCAACCCTGCACATACCCTTTTACCTCTCAGACCACTTTGTCAACCAAAGACATAACCTGAGACCCGTCTTAAAGTCCATTGCCCATACCGATGTTGTCAACATAACTGACATCAGTACATTGACAACTGACGATGGCAGATTCACCGGCGTCAGTAACATTGACCAATTGATGATGGTAGACTAACCGGTGTCAGTGACTGTGGAAGATTGGTTACAGGATTTAGGTACACATTATCTATTTCTCTTTCTTTAAGTCTTTCATTATTATTTCTTTATCTGACATCCTTTTATCAACTAGTGGATTGTCATCCCTCAAGGAAGTCTTTGCACTTCTGGGACCGAGCTTTGCTTGGCAATCCACCATATGTCTATCTAACATTTTGTGTGTTCGAGTCTTTCTTATCTACAGGTGTCTTCCTCCACAGTGAAAGAGGAGCTCCTTCAATTGTCTGGATACGGTGTGCAACTTCATCTAGGTACGTACAAACCCCTGACCATTTAATCTTAGTTTCTTACTTCCTCTGAATGTAGAAAAGCAAAAAATGAGTGGAAACATTCTGGCACGCCCGATGGGACCTTGGAGTTTTCCTTGGGTTCATTTCTTCTAAAGGCAAACATTCATATAGGTGCATTAGATCTCTTCTTGTATCCTTCTTCTATCTCTTTATTTTGAAATGAAACCATAAGCACAAGTTAAAAAGAACTTCTTTCATTTTCTTCTTGTCACCCTTCCTCTTGCATTTTAGAGTGGTGAAATTCATACTCTTAACCTTTTCTCAACTTGTTTGCATCCGAACAAAACATTTCAATTTGGGCTTAAAATCTATTGCATCTCATTTCTACTTGAATGCATTTTTAGCTCATCTAGTAAATTAAAAATGCATTATGAATAAAGTGTAGTCCACTTATGTTACATAACCTAACCACTTTCACAATCAAACATCTAAACATACCTGAGACAAGGCCCGACTAGGATTTCATCACCTAGCGGATACCTTACCCTTCCTAGTAATCCTACTTGGACTTCACTACCAAGGGGAGAACCCACTTTGTTCTCTAGTAGAGTATAAACTCTAGGGGAAGTATATATTGGCTAAGTGACCCAGCTAGGCTCTGGGCTCGTGAAGTGAGGGGAGCAAGCTCTTAGCACCAGGCCACGTACAGAACCTAATATAGACTCTTGAGCACCAAAACTAACCCAAAACCAACCTTAGGCTACTTCTTTTAGTACCTGTTCTAAAATCCCAACTTCCCAAACACACTCTTCTAAGGCATAAGCCAACACGATTCTAAAATTTATTCTTAGGAATTAACGTTTAGTGGCTGCTTGTCTTCATCTATTTTTCTATCTGTATCTAATTTTTTGAGCTGGTGAGGTCACATTCTGAGATCTAAAAACAACTCAGACTTTCTTCTTTCTTCCAAAAACTTTTAGTTTTTTGAGTTTTTAAAACACATAGTAACCGACATTAGTTTTTCCACTGACATCGGCAACTCTTCTTCACTGACATCAGTTATCTGACTGACATTGGAAATTTACTTCACCAACATCAGTTCTTCTACCGACGTCGGTCACTATCAAAAATCTTTCTTCTCAAATAGCAAGCTAAAAACTTGACTCTTTTATTGTCAAAAACACATTCTGAGTTTCTAAAACTAAAAAAAGCATAGTTTCTGGAACCTGACCTTTTTTGCCTTGAATGGTTTTGACACGTAGTCAAACCAAAACTCTTGTTGACCATGCAAGGCAACAACCACTTCCACCTTCACCTTTGCCTTTTATATCAAGTCCCCAAATGGAGTATAATTCAGAAATTGAGAGTACTCCTATCCAACCAATGCCAACTCAACATCCAATTGTTCCCGAAGGGGATCAAGACTTTGAAAGGTTCCTTGACCTCAATGTCAAGGCTCTTCAGCACTATCTTGCGAGAATTCAAATGCGAGATCCTTCTAGCAACCCAGTTTATGGGATGCCAACTTCCCTAGCTGATATGACAAACACATCAACAGTGTCTGTAACCCAACCCATAGACACCTAGGCCATTGCCTCAACTAACAACCTGACCATGATCAATCTTCAAAATGTGGCCTCTCCTTCTATTTCTGGACTAACCTCCATTGGGGTTTTTATACCCCCTCAATCACAAACCATTCAACAAAGTTCTACACCATTCTAGGACTTAATCATCTCCATCCCACCTACTCTTGCACCCATAAATACAAGAGTAACTACCTACCCTTTGGCTAGTTTTTCCACCATCCAACCACCTGTGGCGACATCAAGCCAGGTTGTGCCTTCTAGCTTTATGACACAACCACCCTTGACTTCAACATCAGTCCCTATGACTAGTTACCAATATGTTGCACCTATATAAGCGCAACCAACTACGTCATATGCTCCTCCTAATGTCTTCCAAATTCCTTACAACCTAGGGGGTGCCCCACCTGCAAATCCATCAATCGATCTAATCAAGATGTTGATGGATGAGATGTCTAATCTTAAGACATCCATTTCTGGTTCAAGAAATGTTCTCTCATATGAAAAAATCTGTAATGAACCCATTCATCCTTCAGTCCCAATCCAACCATATCCAAGTTATTGGGAACTCCCCAAGTTTACTCATTTTTAGAGTAAAGAGGACCCGCAGCAACATCTACGAGTGTTTAGACACGCTTGTTACCTTATAGCACATGATGATGCATTGTTACTACACACATTTCCCATGTCGCTTTCTAGTGCTGCCCTTAATTGGTATAGTTATATTACCAGTCATTCTATCTTTTCCTTCACTCAACTAGCTCAACTATTTATTGACCACTTTTCAATTAACATCACTAAAAAGGTCTCCATCACAGACCTATATTCTATCAGACAATTTGAAGATGAATCAATAGCTAATTTCATTGCTTGATGGAGAAGTTTAATCAACCAACTCTCTTTTTATTTACCTCAATCTGAGCTCATTGAGCTCTTTTCACAAGTGTGTGCCAAACACATCTCATCTACTTTGTGGGTCCAAACATTCTGCACATTTGATGAAGCTTTCACCATGGCTAGGAAGCTTGAACTCCGTGCTATCAAAGAAAATAAATTCAAACTGCGTAATAAAAACCCCAACACAAAATCAAATGACCCTTCATCCAAATCTTCTTCCTCCAATTCCAAATCCAAGGGATTGGCAAATGCTATGGTACTCAGATCATCTTCATCGACCACAACTAATCAATCTGAACCTTCCACATCTCAAAGCATTACATGACAATTCCAACAATGATACATACATCATCAATCTACTCCAATAGGAGAATCATAAGCATCCATGTTGGATAAATTCGTCAAATAGGGAGTCCTCAACCTCCCCCAAATTCAACCACCACCTCAATTTGACTCGTCAAAACCTATCCCTACATGGTACAGGGAAAATGACTTCTGCAATTATCACCGTGTCAAAGGCCATGACATAAACAACTGCAAAACCTTTAAAAACATTGTCCAAGACATGATAGATAAAGGTGATCTTTTCTTGGATAACCCAAACGTGCCACCTAACCAGAATATAGACATCTTAGACAACCTTTCCCTAACCATCCCCCTAGTCAAAATAACATTTAGACCATGGCTGATGACCCCCAAGAGCGTAATATACGCATAGTCAACATGGTTTGGCCTTCCATCCTTAATCAACCTCTTCCACAAACTAAAGAGGTTAGTTGACCTATCCCCCCACCACAGGTAGAAGAACCTTCTTCTCTTATTTCTCCTTCATAGGAAGAAGAGTCTTCTTCTCCTAATAGTCTTCCATCTACCCCTCTTATATTGGAGGATGCTTTAACCATACCAACGCCACTAGCCCCACCTTCATCCTTCCTACTACCAATGGAGGACCATACCTTTCCTACTCCTCAACCACAAGTAGAAGGTATGATTATCCCTACCCTCTATCCTCTTAAAGAGTCACATTCTCCAATTCCTTCTCCACCAAGAGAAGAACTTGTCTTTTCACCTACTTCGACCGAAGACGATCCAGTAATGGCTCTCTCATGCCTTTGGCCCGAGATCACTGCATCTAACACATTTCTAGTCTCATAACCACCCACATCTTCTAAAAAACCAAAGCCTCATCCAACATCTTCCAAACCATTCTCTCGATTGGTTGAGAACTTAGGATTTCTCCATTTGAAGAAGTTAGAGCATGAGACATTATGGGAGCGACTCAAAGCTCCTTATCTTACACTTCCCATCTCATCTCACACTAACGACCCTCCTTCGACAAAATCTTCCAAAGTCACCAATGAGGATTGGGCTTCTACTTCCAAATCTTTAGGAGTTCAACCTTCCACTTCTCAACCTAAACCCTCACAAACATCAACTATATTGAAATAGGTTAAATCCCTCAGTGTTCACCCCATACCTAACCTCACTCACCCACAAGTGAAGGTAGACTTAAATCTTGCCCCCCATAATAGTGGTCCTCAAACCAAGATACAGAAGGCCACTAAACCATGTCAAAGAACTCCTCCTCCACCATCACCATTACCCTCCATTTATGGCCCTCATCCTTCTACCTTAATAGGAGTGCTCCCTACTCTGACACCTATCAAAAACAAGTTGCCTCCATTACTCCCTTTTCCAACCAAAAACATCATTCCTTCAAAAAACTCGGCACCTCCTACCAAGAAAGTCTCATCTACACGAGTGGCCACACCACCAACCCAAAAGGTGGTACAGAAATCTCCCTCAACAACTCCCAAACAAAAGTCATCAACACCTAGTGCATCAACAAGCACAAACCCATTAATGGGTTCATATGCTTTGATACTATGATAACTTTTGCAAACCTCTAGCATCACTCTTCCACCTATTAAACCATTTCAACCTCTCAGACCAAAACCATTATGGTTTGATGACACCAAAATTTGCCTATATCATCGCACACCTGGACATGACACTGAAAATTTTTGTGCCCTCAAGGTTGCCATTCACCAATACTTGGAGAAAGACACTCTTCTTGTTGAGGATATTGTCAAAAAATCTCTAACACTGTCTAATGTCACTCTAACCTCTCCACCGTCATCAGTATCCCATCATCAGACTATGGTCCCTTTATCTCCTTCATCCCCTTTATTTGAGATTAACACCATCAATGTGGCCACTAGGTCACAAACTTTAAAGGATAAAGCAAAAGAGAAAATTGCTATTCCTTGGACCTACCCATTTGTTAAACCTGCTCAACCACCCAAACCCAAGATTTCTATCTTGGGTACATCCCAACCAACTTCTTCAGAGGTGATCCATGATTCTATGGTGAAATAGCTTCACCAAACTCCCATGAAGATGACTTTATATGACCTCATTCAAATCTCTCCACAACATCGTCAAGCTCTAATCAAAGCTTTACAGGCAGTGGAGGTCCAACTCGAGGACCCCCAACCACTAGCCACCTTAGTCCAATCATTACCCATCGTCGCCTCTATTACCTTTAGTGATTCTGAAATTCCTATTTCCAACTTGGAAGATCAGGATGCTGCCCTTTTCATCATAGCCTACATTGATTGAACTCACATTAAGTGAGTTATGATTGATGGGGGTGCTAGCATTAATATCATTTCCACCCATTCCTTTGACCAATTAGCCCTCCCAAATAATTGTGTCTAAAACTGATGCAATTCTTTGATCTTTTAATGACACCACCACCACTACCATTGGCACCGTCATCTTACATATTCGTGTTGGCCCACGAACAATCCCAGAGCTCTTCTACATCATCGAGGGAGAGTTCTAATACAACATGTTATTAGGATGACCTTAGATCCGTACCATGGCCTGTGTCCCTGTTTCTATGCAAAATTGCTTTCTACATTCAAAAGATGAATAAAGAAACTAAAAGAAATGGTCAAGGCTAGAAGTACCTGATAAAGTCGTGCGCACCGAAATCAGACGTTGGAAGATTCTCCTCTTTGGCTGTGGAGGAATGACACCTGCGAAGAAAAGGCTAAAACACGGAAAAACGTTAGTCAAAGATATGGTGGGCTGTCAGGCGAACGCCCGATCCTGGAAGTATGAAGACTTCTTAGAAGGATATCAACCCACTGATAAAAAAAGAAAAATATTGGATGAAAGTAAATAATAATGACAGAAATAAATGACAGAAAATAAAGTGCATACCTGATATGCAGCACTATTCTGCACAGTCACCGGCGTCAGTCTCTGTGGTGCCAGCGTCGGTCAGGGAAGGTGCCGACATCAGTTGAGGTGCCGTCGTCGGTCGGGGTAGTGACCGGCGTCGGTAGGGGCAGGTTCTGGATGAGTTGCAGAAGGCTTTGGGAGAGTCGGGATAGGTTCTAGATAGGGTCGGGATGAGGTTTAGACAGAGTCGGGATAGGGTCTGATAAGGTCAGGGTAGGGTTTTGGATAGAGTCAGGACAGGGTCTAGACAGAGGCAGGGATGTAAACGAGAGATGCTGGGTCTGTGGTTTGAAGAATTAGGATGATAGAACTGATAAAGAATAACCAAGAAGAAATAAAACAAATAGAATAAATACTTACCTGCCAGAAGACGTGATGAAAGCCATAGTTGGAGTTGTCTGTGCAGTGCCAGATTGAATGCAGATTGGTTGATGCCGAGAGTGGGTTGATGCCGAGAGTGTTGATCGTGAGAGTGTTGATGTCAGAGTTTGCAGGTTGATTGAATGATTGCTCGTGTTTCGATTGATCCACCTTTTGAATGGTTGGCGGACGCTGATGAAGGTGAGGGACGGTTCCCGAAATGGTTGACGAACCGTCTCTAGAAACCGAATGATAACTGATAACAGATAACGGCAAGGTGACCGACGTCGGTGACATCAACTGGGAAAAGACCGACGTCGGTAGATGCATAATGGGGATAGAGTCTAGCTTTAGCTCTGTGCTCATTTTTACATGCTGCCAGGGTCAAGGTTGGTGAAACAAGTGATCGACAAGGGTTAAATAGGCGAAGAAGAATAAGACGGGGAATGACCAGGGGAGTCGACACGATTTCGGTGTCTACATTTGCCCCTTTTTGTCTTGTTAGTTGTTCTGGATGAACTGCAAGACAAAAATAGGAGTGATTGCCCCAGGTGAGGAATAAGGTTGATTTCGTCTTGTTGGTTGTTCGAATGAACTGCAAGACAAAAATAGGAAGTAGAATGCCCCGAGTAAGGATAAGGTATTCCCCCTCAAAGCAGGAGTCGAGGGAAGGGAACTGGGAATCGGGTGCTGATTTGACAAAGAGTGGATGAAAAAGGGGTGAGGGTGAACGCTGCAAAGGTCGTGATTGCGCGCATACCACTGCACGAGATGGTTAGGTCAAAGTGTCGCAGGTCAAGGGTCGAGGAGTGCCAAAATTGAAGTAATTAGGCCCCAGCATTTAGTCGTCTGCTGATCAGGTTACTCAATCTAAGCTGAAGCTCCAAATGGGTCATCGCGTTCTAGGTATCCCGGGCTCAGGAAGTGCTCCTAGAAACATGAAAAAGTCACAAGTAGTGCGGATCAACCGGTGTGCGATCCTATACTTGTGAGGGTCCAAAAAGGTCTGTGCACAATTTGACTAACCAGTCATGAGGTAGCATACATGCAAAAACAACCAAGGCAATAGTGTCTTGGAAGTGGTCGAGGTCAGAGGAGATAGGCATGATCTCCAATGGTTGGTGGTCGATGGATGGATGAATGGACGAAAGGATGCGGCCGAGCTAACCCCAGAAGACCCCATGTCAACTGAGTGGTGCCTACATAGCCCTGGTAAGAGGGCCTCAGGCCAATGTAGTTCTCCCTAGAAGGGAGGAAGGGTCAAAGGGATGGAAATGGGTCGTGGTGAAGGGCAAGGTTATGGTTAAAAGAAGGCAAGAAGGTTTGTCCATCAGAGAGATGAACAAATGAGAATGGTCGAGCTAACCCCAGAAGACAGTCGTGTCATCTGAGTGCTGCCTACATAGCCCCGGTGAGAGGGGCCTCAGACCAATGTAGTTCAGACAAAGGGTCCAAGTGGTAGACAGGTGGTTAAAATGGTTGATAGATTGGTCATGGTTATAATGAAATGATGAGGAAAAAAAAAAAGATGTTGCAGCCTTTTCCAAATGGTGTATTCTGCAACATTGGTTGATGGGTTATTCATCCCTAGCAATATTCCATATTCGTGATGGATGTATGCTAAAAATGAATTGAGGTCTATTTATGCTTCAGCAAGTATTGGTTTATGCTGAACATAAATTGCGGCAGGTCGATAGTTTCCATGTGTATTGGTGTCCATAGAAACTAGGGTGAATAGGCTAGGTCATGTTGATGGTCTGAAAAGAGAGTTGAGCTAAGTCGATTGACAAGTGATGAGGGTGAATGTGACCAAAGTGCAGAAGAAGTGAAAAGCATATTGCTCTTTCATTGACAAGGACCAAAAAGATAGCATAGATAGGGGTTATGAGAACCAAGAGCCCCATTCATGCGTGACGTCATTGACCATAGTTATGTTAGAGCGGTAATCGAATCACTTAGACAGTAAAGTGAGCTCGAAGTCCCTTGAGCAGGTAATAGGAGGAGGAAAGAGGGTAACCCATTTTAAGAGCAGAGATAACTTTGCCCCTTTTTATAGGAGACCCTGAGACAACTATAAGTCAAGTCCATGACTCTTTTTTTTTTTTTTGTTTTTTTGCGCAGACTGATCAATGCGAGAAGCCTGCATAGAGATGTCATTTGCTTGGTGGTTAGTTTGTGAAGCTGATCAATGCGGGAAGCTTCTAAAATAATGATGTTTATTGCCAGATTAGTCATAGCCATCCTTCGAGGGAGTGGTCTAGATTTTTATTTAATATAAAGGCTTTTGAGTAGCTGTCCTTCGAGGGAGCAGTCTATTAATTACAGCAATGAGAGTACAGCTGTCCTTCGAGGGAGCAGTCTATTTTTTTTTTGATTTTGATATTGATATAGTGACCATGGATATGTTTTGACATCTTGATTTGTTTTTATAGAAATGTGAGTCATGGACAAGATTATAGAAGGTCAAGGGCTCCCTTTTATTAGGATAAAGCATCCATACATCATAAAAGGGTTATAGGAATTGTTAAGAGGAATAGGGTTGAAAGGAAGGAGGACTAAGAGGAACGGGGATTGCTCAAGGGACGAGCTCAAGTTAAGTGTCAAGTGGACGAATACTCGACTAACAGTAGAATGGTCGCAGATGCAATGCATTAAAAGGCTCAGGTTCTGGTCGTCCATCAAGAGAAGACAGACGGTAAGTCCCTGATCCATACTTGTGCGTGATAATAAAAGGTCCGAGCCAATTAGGAGCAAACTTGCCTCATTTACTTCACTCCATATTGGTCACGTGTTGATTCTCTTTGAGGACGAGGTCTCTGATGTTGAAATCTTGTTCTCACAGATTTTTGTCATAGGCGCGCTTGATGTGATGTTGATAGACATGGAGATGATTAAGGGCAGCAAGACGGCGTTCGTCAAGTAACTCAAGTTGAGCTAAGCGGTCTTGACGAAAGTCATCATTGGAAAGGATATCATGTAGAGAAATGTGGAGAGATGGGATCTGTACTTCAAGAGGTAAAACAGCCTCTGTTCTGTACACGAGAGAAAAAGGGGTAGCACCCGTAGAGGTTCGGATGCTAGTGCGGTAAGCCCACAAAGCGAAGGGAATGTGAATGTGCCAATCCCTGCCTGTGTCACTGACCACTTTCATGAGAATTTTGGTGAAAATTTTGTTGGAAGCCTCAGCCTGCCCATTTGCTTGTGGGTAGTAAGGCGAAGAGAAACTGAGTTTGATGCCGAAGGAGTCGCATAGCTTTTGGATAGTTTTGTTTTTGAAGGACTTGCCGTTATCAGTGATAATTTTATGAGGGACACCGAAACGACAGATGATATGGGTGTTGATGAAGTCGACGATCTTGTCAGCTTTTATGGAGACGAGAGGAATGGCTTCCACCCACTTGGTGAAATATTCAGTGGCTGTGATGATGGATTGATGACGAAGAGACGAATGAGGGTTAATCTCACCGATGAGATCTAAACCCCACTGAGAAAAAGGCCAGAAATCCTGAGCAATTTGTAAGGCATGACTGGGGAGATGAAGCAAGTTAGAATGCTGCTGACACTTGATGCAATGCCAAACATAATTGCTACAATCTTGATGAAGGGTTGGCCAATAATAGCCCAGACGAAGGATGTGCTTGGCAACCAAATTTCCACTGAAATGTCTGCCACAAATCCCGTCGTGGACTTGTTGAATGGCGTGAGATGCTTTAGTGGAGATGAGACAGCGAAGAAGGAGGCCGTCGAAGCCTCGCTTATAGAGAAGACCCCCTAGCATGGTATAGCGAGTAGTACGCTTGATAAAAGCTCATCGTGCATTACTAGAGAGGTTGGGAGGAATGATAGAGAGAGATAAGAAGTCCACAAGATGCTTATACCAAGCATCTTGTGGGCTAGGGTCCATAGTGTTGACATGATGAATGTGAGGAGAGATATATGAAGGCAACGGCACACGACGCACCGTGACAAAAAGTCTGGATGCAGATGAGGAAGATGGGATATGGGAAGCGAGAGAAGCCATGGTGTCAGCAAACTTATTCATGGATCGAGGAACAGTCTGCAGGAGGAAATGATCGAAAGATGCAAGGAGAATGTCAGCATGGTTTTTATACCTTTGCAAAATTTCATTTTTATAGAGGTATGAACCGTTGACCTGATTGACGATGAGCTGCGAGTCGCCGAAGATGTTGATGGACTTGATGCTGAGAGAGAGGGCCGTCTGAAGTCCCAAAATTAAGGCCTCGTATTCGGCCATATTATTGGTACAATCAAAGTCGAGTTTAAAAGACAAAGGCATGGGCTCCCCTTCGAGTGGGATGAGAATGACCCCAGCACCTCCACCTAGTTGACATTTGGATCTGTCAAAGAACATAGTCATCTGATAGGCGGTGTCGTCGGAGGAAAGCGCAGCGATAGACTCGTCAGGGAACTCACACTATGAAGGTTGAGTGTCAGGAAGAGGGGCATTTGCTAGTTGATCAGTGATGGTTTGCCCCTTGATAGATTTCTGCTGGATGAATTCGAGATCGAACTCAGCAAGCAGCATGAGCCACCGAGCCATACGTTGATTTTGATATGGCTTAGAGTGCATATACTTGAGAGGGTCGGTGTGGGTGATGACAAAGGTTTTGTGACTGAGAAGATAGTGGCGAAGCTTAGTAGCAGCAAAGACTAACGCCAAACAGAGTTTCTCGATATGGGTATACTGAGTTTCATAGTCGACTAGTGTTCGGCTGATATAATAAATGGCTTGCTCACAGTGATGCTCGTCTCGATGCGCGATCATGGCACCTAACGAATGGTGAGTGGCTGAGATATAAAGGTAGAAGGGTTGGTCATCTTTAGGTGGAATGAGAACTGGTGGAGAGACCAGATAGCGTTTTAAGGCTTCAAAAGCCTCTTGACAGTCCTTATCCCATGTAAAAATGATGTCCTTCTTAAGGAGATGATGAAAAGGTTGGAAGCGGTCAGAAAGCTGCGAGATGAAGCGACGAATGGACTGGAGCTTGCCTTGCAAACTGTGAAGCTGCTTGAGATTGGTCGAGGGAGGCATTTCGAGGATAGTGCGAATCTTGGCAGGATCTATCTCGATGCCACGGAAGGAAATGATGAAGCTGAGAAGCTTGCCAGAGAGGACCCTAAAGACACATTTCTTGGGGTTAAGATGGACATTATATTGAAGAAGACGAGAAAAGATGATTTTGAAAATGGTCAGATGGTCACGGCGAAATTTGGACTTGCTAAGCAGGTCATCCACATAGTCCTCCATGATTTTGTGGAGGAGATCGTGGAAAATATAGGTCATGGCACACTGATAAGTGGTGCCTGCATTCTTCAAGCCGAAAGGCATGACTCGATAGCAAAAAGTCCCCCATGGGGTAATGAAAGTAGTCTTGTGCTAATCTTTCGGAGCAATCAGGATTTGATTATATCCTGAAAACCCATCCATAAGAGATAGCATCTCATGGCCGGCCGTAAGATCAACAAGCTGGTCGATGTTAGGAAGAGGAAAGTCATCTTTAGGACAAGCTAGATTAAGGTCACAATAGTCTGTGCAGATCTGAATCCCCCCAGTTGCCTTGGTGACTGGGACGATGTTAGAGACCCACTGTGGATAATTGATGGGCTGGATGAAGGAGACAGAAAGGAGACGCTGAAGCTCCTCCTTGACAAGGAGGGCAATGCGAGGATGCATCTTTCGAAGCTTTTGCCTGACAGGCTTAGCCTCTGGTTTGGTGACAATGTTATGGGTAACGATGGTGGGGTCGATGCCAGGCATATCACTGTAAGTCCAGGCAAAGGCCTTGCTATGGTCGGAGAGGAACTGGGTATAGTCAAGCTGCTCCTGAGCGTCTAAAGATTGGCCGATCTTTAAGACATGAGGAACATCAGAAGAAGGAAGGTTGATGTCAATGGTTGATTCATTTAACATAACCTGGGTCTCAGAAGGGAGGGAGTGCTGGATGAAAGAATCATCAGAACCCATGTAAGAAAGAATGGCGTCATCGTCAACGCAGTGAACAGTGTGAATGGTTGCTGACTCATCTTCGATCATGCTGGGAAGAATGAGAGGGAGAGACTTGGATACCCCATTGAGCTGATAAGTCAAGGGGTCCAGGTAGATGGTGTTTATGGAAAAAAAAACTAGGAGGAATGGAAACCACTGACTCCATAGGTGAAGGTGGCGAAATAGGCGAGTGTGGAGGAGATTGGTTAAGGATTGGTTCAGGATAAAGGTCTACAGGGTCTTGAGTGGGGTCGTGATATCCCAGACCATACCGTTTCTTGGCGTCATCATCATTGAGCGGTTGGATAGGCTGATGGGAGCCCTGCTCATAGCGTCCGAAACCAAAACCCTTCCATGCACACCTGTAAAGGTAAGTATGTGCAAAGGTGGGGTTGCCAAGAAACGAAAAATCTGATGTGAAAGGTTGGGGTGAAGAAAGAGGATTACCGTCAGTAGGAGCTTGATTAAGCCCTCCATAGATGAGGTTGGTGCGGAGGTGAGGGGGACCATAAGGTATGATCATCCTGATCCGATGGTCGTAGCTGGGGCTGTGATGAAGGCGTCCATACTCTTACGGAGTTTGGAACATGTCTAAAGCCAGCAAGTGATACTCTCCCAATGAAAGTCTTTGGAAGACGTCTTCCATGGGGTCTGTGGTTGTCGCTTGAAGGGGAGGTGTAAGGGCGACCGCCTGTTGCGAATTGGTCAAAGCTTCTGTGGATGGAGGCAGTGCCGGGGTTGATGGCTTGATAGGAATGAGGACATCGTTTGGACGGTAGGTGGTATTGCATGTTTTGAAGGGCGAAGGGTCAGTGGGAATGGTGTGGACTTGTCCGTCATGCTCAAACTTCACACAATGGTGCAGGGTGGAGGGGACACAGGCCATGGCGTGGATCCAGGGTCGGCCCAGCAAGATGTTGTATTGGAACTCTCCTTCGATGATGTAGAAGAGCTTCGGGACTGTGCGTGGACCAACGCGGATATGAAGGATGACTGTGCCAATGGTCGTGGTAGTAGTGTCATTAAAAGAGCGCAAGATCGCGTCAGTTTTGGAGACGCAATTCTTGGGAAGAGCCAATTGATCAAAGGCATGGGTGGAGATGATGTTGATGCTAGCGCCCCCATCGATCATAATGTGTTTAATGCGTGTCTGATCGATATAGGCAGTGATGAAGAGGGCGGCATCCTGATCTTCCGTGTTGGATGTGGGAATCTCAGAATCGCTGAATGTTATGGAGGCAACAGGGGCTAAGGAGTGGACAAGGGCAGCAAGTGGCTAGGGATCCTCAGGTTGGACCTCCGCTGCCTGTAGGGCTTGGATGAGGGCCTGACGATGTTGGGGTGAGGTTTGGATGAGATCATAGAGGGACATCTTCACAGGCGTCTGGTGAAGCTGTTTCAACATGGAGTCGTGGATTGGTCCGGAAGAAGAAGAAGAAGAAGAAGAGGGTTGAGGCGTGCCAAGGATAGAAATCTTAGGCTTAGGCGGTTGAGGTGGATTGACAAAAGGGTAGGTCCAAGGAATGGCGGCTTTTTCTTTCACCTTATCCTTTTGTGACCTAGTGGTGATGTGAATGGCATTGATTTCAAAGATGGGAGGTGAAGATGATGAAAGGGTTGTAACAGGTTGATGAGATGTGGATGGGTTTGAAGAGGTTGAAGGGTTATGATAAGGAGTCGAGGGGCGGTCGAAAGTGTCCTCAAAGAGAAGAGTGTCTTTCTCCAGATAACGGCGAATGACAGCCTTGAGGGCACAGCAAGTCTCGGTGTCATGTCCTAGTGTACGATGATATAAACAAATCTTCGTGTTGTCGAACCAGGAGGGTTTAGACCCGAGAGGTTGAAAGGGCTTGATGGGTGGAAGAGTTATGCTAGAAGTTTGCAAAAGTCATTGCAAGATCAAAGAGTATGAGCCCACTAAAGGGTCCATGCTCATCGATGTATGCGATGTTGGTGACTTTTGCTTGGGTGAAATTGGAGGGGGTTTTCGTACCACCTTCTGGGTTGATGGTGCGATGACAGACGGAGACGGTACACTCTTCGTGAGAGGTATCACCCTTTTGGAAGAGGGTAGGCTAACGATAGGTAAAGGAAGCAAAGGAGGCAACCGGTTTTGGTTAGAGGTTGAAGCGGGAAGGACTCTGGTTAAGGTTGAAGGATGCGGGCCCAAAATGGAGGGAAATGGTGGCGGAAGAGGTGTTCGCCTCTGTGGTTTGGCAGTCTTTTGTTATTTGTGTTGAAGACTACTATTAGTTGAAGTCTGGGTTAAGTCCACCTTCACTTGTGGATGAGTGAGGTTGGAGACGGGGTGAACTCCAAGTGATCTGATAGGTTTAGGCGGAGTAGATGAGGGTTTTGGTTTTGATGAAGTTGATGAAGATGTAGACGGTTTAGAAGTGGAGATCTGATTTTTGTTGATAGTCTTAAGAGGTTCTGCCATGGGAGGATTAGTAGCATGAGATGAAAGGGCCCGGGCTTGTTGAAGAGCTGTGAGACGGTCCCACAATCCCTGATGTTCCACTTTCCTAGAAGGGAGAAGTTTGAGTCTCTCCACTAGTCGGGAAAATGGCTAAGAAGATGTGGGATGAGGTTTAGGCTCTTGAGAAGACGCCGACAGTTGTGGGACTGAAGGTGAGATAGGTGTAGTAGTCTCAGGCCCAAAGCATGGTGAAGTCGTGACAGGTTCGTGTTTGGTTGGAGACGAAGGAGAAATAGGTTCTTCCCTGGGTGGAGAAGAAACTGGTGAATGAAGCTCCTCAAGCGGGTAAAGGGCAGGGATGATAGTGCCTTCCACTTGTGGTCGAGGAGTAGGAAAGGTTGGGTCCTCCATGGGCAGCAAGAAGGAAGATGGTGAAACTGGCGATGCTGGTAAGGTCGAGGCGTCCTCCAAAATGAGAGAAGTTGAGGGAGAACTAGCCGGAGAAAGAGGTCCGTCCACATGTGATGGACTGATGGATGAACCCACCTCTTGGGGTTGGTTAGGAATGAGGGGCGAGACCGTATTGACTATTCGAATATTATGTTCGTGGGTATTGTCAGTCAAGGTCTGGACGTTGTTTTGGGTTGGTGGATGATTAGGGAATGGTTGTTTGAAGATATCGATACCCTGATTAGGAGGGGCGTTAGGGTTGTCGAGGATGAGGTCACCCTTTTCCAACATGTCTTGGACTATGTTTTTAAGGGTTTTATAGTTGCCCGTGTCATGACCTTTAACACGGTGGTAGTGGCAAAAGTCATTCTCCCTATACCACGCAGGGATGGCGCATGAGGGATCAAATTGTGGTGGAGGTCGAATCTGAGGGAGATTGATGGCCCCTTGTTTGATGAGTTTTTCCAGCACAGATGCGTATGATTCTCCAAGTGGAGTAAACTGCCACTGTATGTATCTCTACTGAAATTGGTGAGTGGCGCTCATAGATGTGGATGGTTCAGGTTGATTAGTTGAAGGTGAATAAGAGGAAGATCTAACAACCACAACATTTGCTGAAGCTTTAGATTTAGGATTGGATGAGGAGGGCTTAGAAGAAGGGTCATTGGTTTTGGAGTTGGGATTCTTACTCTGCAACTTGACTTTATTCTCCTCAACGGCACGTAACTCAAGTTTACGAGCCATCGTGAAGGCTTCGTCAAAAGTGCGGAAGGTTTGAACCCTCAAGGTAGAAGAAATATGTTTAGCGCAGGCTTGAGAGAAAAGTTCAATAAGCTCAGGCTGAGGTAAGGAAAATGAAAGTTGATTGATAAGGCTCCTCCACCGAGCGATGAAATCAGCAATAGATTCATCCTCGAACTGGCGAATAGAATAGAGGTCTATGATAGAGACCTTCTTGGTGATATTGATGGAGAAATGATCGAGGAAGAGCTGGGCCAGTTGAGTGAATGTGAGGATGGAATGGCTGGGAAGAGAGCTATACCAGTCAAGTGCAGCACCCGAGAGAGACATGGGAAACGTGCGTAAGAGCAATGCATCGTTGTGGGCGATAAGGTAACAGGCGTGTCTGAATGCCCGTAAATGTTGTTGTGGGTCTTCCTTGCTCTGGAAATGAGAAAACTTAAGAAGTTCCCACTAGCTGGGATATGGTCTGATGGGGACAGAAGGATGGATGGGCTCGTTGCAGATTTGTTCATACAAGAGAGTGTTGCGTGAGCCGGTAATGGAGGTCTCTAGGTTGGACATTTTATCCATCAGCATCTTGATAATATCTACTGATGGATTGGTGGGTGGAACACCTCTTAGATTGTAAGGCACTTGAAAGAGGCTAGAAGAGGTATACGACGTAGTCGGTTGTACCAATAAGGGCGCAACGTACGGATGACTAGTCGTAGGGACAGAAGAAGTGACTAAGGATGGTTGGATGGAAGGCATGGCTAGGTTTGATGTTGTCATGGGAGTTTGGTTAGAGGTAACATGGGCTAATGGATGGGTAGCCACCCTAGTGTTGATAGGAGTAAGGGTGGGCGGAATAGAGACGACCAAGTTTTGAAAGGGGGTAGAAAGTGGTTGAGTGGACTGAGATTGATTGGGGGCCGAAACCTCGGTGAAGGTGGGCCCAATGATGGAAGGAGAGGCCACACTTGGATGGTTGGTGAAAGGTTGGTCATTGGTTGAGGCAACAGCCTGGGTGTCTAAGGGTTGGACTACGGATGTCGTTGATACAACCGCAGTCTCGAGGAAAGAGGTCGGCATTCCATAAATTGGATTGCCCAAGGGGTCTCGCGTTTGGCTATTCGTGAGATAGTGTTGCAAGGCTTTGGTATTGAGGTCCAAGAATCGTGCGAAGTCTTGGTCCCCTTCTAGGATAATAGGTGTTTGGGTCGGAGATGGTCTGGTAGGAGTTCTTTCAGTTTCTGAGTTGAACTCCATTATAGGGTTGGTTGTAGGCAGGGTAGATGGAAGAGGATGATGCCTCGCGTGATCGACTAGAGCCTTGGCTTGGCTACAAGTCAGAACCATTCAAGGTAAGGAAGAACATCCTCACAAGCTCAAACAAGTAGATAAGAACCAAAAAGATGAAGACACAAGCAGATCCTAAAACCCTAGAAGTAAATTATTAGGATTATAGTGGCTTATGCCTTAGAATGTGTGTAGAGGAAGATTGGCTTTGTGAGTCGGGTCCTAGAAGAAGCAGTCTATGGATGGTTTCAGGTTTTGTTATGGTGCTCAAGAAATCTGTGTTAGCTTCCGTACAGGCTTGGTGCTAAGGAGCAAGCTCCCCTCACTTCACGATTCCAGTGGTTAGCTGGTTTTGCTTAGCCAAAATATACTTCCACTAGAGTTTATCCTCCGCCAGAGAACGGAGTGGGCTTCCCCCTTGGTGATGAAATCCAAGTAGGGTCACCGGGACAGGTAAGGTATCTGCTGGGGGATGAAATCCCAGTCGGGCCTTGTCTCAGGTAAGTTTTATGTTTGTTTTGTGCAGGTGGTTTGGTCGTGTAACATCAAGTGATCTAGATTAATTCAATATGCGGTTTAATTACTATGTGTGGTCTAAAAGATGCAGGCAATCAGAAATGAATGCAAAGTGTTTTAATGCCCAAGTCGAAATGTTTGTTTGTATGAAGACGAATGGAGAAAGAGTCGAAGAATATGAGTTTTAGCTAGTCTAGAAGTGCAAGAAAGAAAGAAATGTTCATTTTAGTCCTGCTTATGATGTCGTTTAAGAAGAGACAAAAGGAGGCGAAAAGGAAGAAACCTAATGCACCTAAATGAACGAAATAAAGAAAGAACCCAAGGAGGACCTAGAGTCCCACCGGGCGTGCCAGAATGTTTTTATGCAAAATTGCTTTCTACATTCAAAAGATGAATAAAGAAACTAAAAGAAATGGTCAAGGCTAGAAGTACCTGATAAAGTCGTGCGCACCGAAATCAGACGTTGGAAGATTCTCCTCTTTGGCTGTGGAGGAATGACACCTGCGAAGAAAAGGCTAAAACACGGAAAAATGTTAGTCAAAGATATGGTGGGCTGTCAGGCGAACGCCCGATCCCAAAAGTACAAAGACTTCCTAGAAGGATATCAACCCACTGATAAAAAAAGCAGAATATTGGATGAAAGTAAATAATAATGATAGAAATAAATGACAAAAAATAAAGTGCGTACCTGATATGCAACACTATTTTCCACAGTCGCCAGTGTCGGTCTCTGTGGTGCCGGCGTCGGTCAGGGAAGGTGCCGACGTCGGTTGAGGTGCCGTCGTTGGTCGGGGTAGTGACCGGTGTCGGTAGGGGTAGGTTCTGGATGAGTTGCAGAAGGCTTTGGGAGAGTCAGGACAGGTTTTGGACAGGGTCAAGATGAGGTTTAGACAGAGTCGGGACAGGGTCTGATAAGGTCAGGGTAGGGTTTTGGATAGAGTCGGGATAGGGTCTGGACAGAGGCAGGGATGTAAACGAGAGATGCTGGGTCTGTGGTTTGAAGAATCAGGATGACAGAACTGATAAAGAATAACCAAGAAGAAATAAAACAAATAGAATAAATACTTACCTGCCAGAAGACGTGATGAAAGCCATAGTTGGAGTTGTCTGTGCAGTGCCAGATTAAATGCAGATTGGTTGATGCCGAGAGTGGGTTGATGCCGAGAGTGTTGATCGCGAGAGTGTTGATGTCAGAGTTTGCAGGTTGATTGAATGATTTCTCGTGTTTCGATTGATCTGCCTTTCGAATGGTTGGCGGACGCTAATGAAGGCGAGGGACGGTTCCCGAAACGGTTGATGAACCGTCTCTAGAAACCGAATGATAACTGATAACGGATAACGGCAAGGTGACTGACATCGGCAGGATTGCCGACGTCGGCCGATAAGTGACCGACGTCGGTGACATCGACCGGGAAAAGACCGTCATCGGCAGATGCATAATGGGGATAGAGTCTAGCTTTAGCTCTGTGCTCATTTTTACATGCTGCCAGGGTCAAGGTTGGTGAAACAAGTGATCGACAAGGGTTAAATAGGCAAAGAAGAATAAGACGGGGAATGACCAGGGGAGTCGACACGATTTCGGTGTCTACAGTCCCTTCTACATTACACTGTTGTGTCAAATTTGAACATGACGGTCAAGTCCATGTCATTCCCGTAGACCCTTCCCCTTTCAAGACATGCAACACAACTTATCAACCCAATGATGTTCTCATTCCTTTCAAGACATTGACCCAAACACTACCTCTACCTGTGGAAGCTTCAACAAGTACGCAAATGGTGGTTACACCTACACCACCTCCTCAAGTGATAATAAAAGACCCTATGGAAGATACCTTCCAATGTCTTTCACTTGGGGAGTATTGTTTTCTCACCTTGGACATGTTCCAAAATCCTCAAGAGTATGGACAACTTCATCACAATCCTAGCTATGACCATCGTATCAGAATGGTCATCCCTTATGGTCCTCCCAATATTTGAACAAATCTCATCTATGGAGGGCTAGATCGAGCTCCCACTGATGGGAATCCTCTTTCATCTCCCCAGCCATTTACGTCTAACTTCTCTTTTCTTGGCAACCCAAACTTTACCCATACCTATCTTTATAGGTGTGCATGGAAGGGCTTTTGCTTTAGGCACTACAAATAAGGCTTCCACCAGCCCTTCAAACCACCAAATGACGAGGCCATAAAGAATGCCAAGAACTGGCATGGCCTGGGTTTTGAAGAACCTACTAAAACTTCTAAAAACCCTCACCCTAAACCTATCATAGAACAATCACCTCCAAACTCGCCTATTCCCCCATCTTCACCTATGGAGTCGGTGGTTTCCATCCCTCCTTGTTTCTTTTTTGCATAAACACCATTCACTTGGAACCCCTAACCTATCAACTAGGTGGAGTATCCAAGTCTCTCCGTCTCATTTATCTAACCCATTGATTACCCTTAATGGGTGTCAAACATCATCCCTATCACCAAAAGTGACTGGGGGAAATTCCTCCTAACCTCTCTAGTCCACATGACATTTGGAGTACTTGACATATTTTATCATCCCTCCTAACCTCTCTGGCAATACACGGTGGGATTTTATCAAGAGTACCACTCACTACACTATGCTAAGGGGTCATCTCTACAAAAGAGGTTTCGACAGCCTCCTTATCTCATGCCAACAACATATCAACCAACTTCATGTCCAACATCAACTGACACGTGACCAATTTGGAAAGAAGCAAATGGGGTAAGTTTGCTCTTAATTGGCTTGGACCTTATATCATAATGCAAAAGTATGTATTAGGGACTTATCATCTATCTTCTCTTGAAGGCCGACCAGAACCTGAGCCCCTTAATGCCTTGCACCTGTGACAATTCTATTGTTAATCAAGTAATCAGTCACTTGATGTTTAATTTGAGCTCATCCCTTGAGCAATCCCCATCATCATCATTCCTATTCCTCTCAACCCTCAACCCTAAAATCATTAGACAACCCTTTTGTCAAGCATGAATGCTTTGTCCTAATAAAAGGGAAACCCTTTAAGCCTCTATAGTCAAGTCCATGACCAAAAAGTCTAGTCAAAAAAAATAAAAAGAAAAAAAAACAAATAAAACTTGGGATGCCTATTCAAAGGTCATAAAACTAAAAATGTAGACTGCTCCCTCGAAGGACAGCCACATAATTGCTGTAATTGATAGACTGCTCCCTTGAAGGACATCTATTCAAAGACATTTAAACATACAAAAGCACAATATAGACCACTCCCTCGAAGGATGGCTATGCCTAAATCTTGCTACAAACAACACTCTCTCAGAAGTTTCACGCATTGATCAGCTTCACATATGACCGCAAAACAAAACAACATCCCCTTATAGACTTCCCGCATCGATAAGTCTACCAAAAAAAAAAATCTGACTAACAAACTATAAAGTCATGGACTTGTTTATAGTCATTCTCAGGGTCACCTATAAAAGGGGCAAAGTTATCCTTGCTAAAAAGGGGTTCCCCTATCCATCCATATCACATAATCACACCTATCACCCCAACATACTGAAGGGATTCTGAGCTCACTTGATGCCAAGTGATTTGAATACTTCTCTAACACAAACAATGGTCAACGACGTAATGCATGAACGGGGATTTTGTTTCCAAAAACCCTATCTATGCAATCATTATGGTCCTTGTCAATGAAAGAGCAACGTGCCTTTCACTTCTTACACCTTGGTCACATTCAACCAAATCATTTCCAAGCCAAAACCCAACCAAAACCAAACCAAACATCTTCAGACCACTAACATGACCTAGTCCATTTCACATAGTTTCTATGGAAAACAATACACATGGAAACTATCGACCACACACAATTTATGTCAAGCATAAACCATTACCTGCTGAAGCATAAATAATCTCAATTCATTTTTAGCATACAACATTACTAATATGGAAAATTGCTAGGGATAAATGACCACTCAACCAATGTTACAGAATACACCATCACACAATATGGAACAGGCTGTAACATCATCATACCTTCATCATTTATAACATGACCAAACCAACTATCAACCACTTTAACTCTTCTTCTAAACTACATTAGCTTGAGACCCTTCAAATAGGGGCTATGTAGGCAACACTCAAATGACATGACATCTTTTGGGGTTAGCTCAGCCACAGCTGTTTGTTCGTCTACTTGATGGACAAACCATTTAACCTTTAACCATGACTTAACCTAGTAAAAACCCATCCATAACCGACCCTCTTCCTACCTTTTAGGGAGAACTACATTGGCTTGAGGCCCTTCAAATAGGGGCTATGTAGGTAGCAGTCAGTTGACACGGGGTCTTTTGAGGTTAGCTCAGCCATTTCTTCATCTGTCCATCTAATGGACCAACTATCTCAACTCAACTCGACCAACAACCTTGAAGATCATGACTATCTCCTCAGACCACGACCATTTTCGAGACAAATTTACCTTATTTGTTTTGATTGCATATATGCTACCTCACGAATGGTTAGCAAAATTGTCTGTACACCACATTATGACCCTCACAAGTACTAGATCATGAGCAAGTTGATCCCCACTACTTGTGACATTTTTGTGTTTTCTAGGAGCACTTCCTAGGCCCAGGATACTTGGAACACGATGACCATTGGAGATATAGCTTGGATCGAATAACCTAATCAACTATGACTAAATGTTGGGGACTAGTTATTTCAATTTTGGCACTCTCGACCTTTGACTACAATAATTTGACCTTACCATCTCGTGAAGTGGTATGCACACAATCTCAATTATTGCAGAATTTACACTCAAACTTCACCCTCTCATCCACTATCTATCAAATTAGCCCCCAATTTTAGGTTCCCTTCCCTCAACTCCCGCTTTGAGGGGGGATACCTCATCCCATATCTGGGGCAATCAACTCTTATTTTTGTCTTGTAGTTCATTAGAACAACCAACAGGACAAAAAAGACCTCATCCCATACTTGGGACAACTTACTCCTATTTTTGTCTTACAGTTCGTCAGAACAACTAACAAGACAAAAAGGGACAAATGTAGACACCAAAATTGTGTCTACTCCATGGTTGACTCCCCTTTGGTCCCCTTGGTCTACTTCTAAACATTCCTGACCCACACACTTATTAATTTAAAATAATTACTTATTTTGAATTAATAACACCACCCTTGACACCTCACCCATGACACACCACCCTTGACACCTCTCCTTAGATTCCTTTCCCTTGGATACCCTCATTTATCACCCTATGACTAATCATTCCAACTCTCCCACTAATCTTAACACCTATTAAACCCACCTTTGACCATTTAACCATGACCACTAAACTTGGCAGACGGAGGAACAGACAAAAGGCTAAAAATAGCATTTTTACCCATCCTCGACTGATGTTGGTGGGATCACCGACGTCAATTGCTTAAAAACAAATTCTGCACTCGAATTATCCTCAAATGTTAATTCTCTAGCTCCTAGTATTGGACCTCTCTCTCTCTCTCCCAAATGCACACCAAGCATCACAGGCTACAGGAACTCTGCATCAGTCACTCCACCCCTAATTGAAACATTATAGGGAGTATTCTACATCAGCCACATTAGCAACAAGTCTTCTACACCTCTGGCTCTCCCCCAAGCAGAGCTAAGTATTCTTCTTCTACTTCATTCCAGTACTCTATAATGTATTAGTAATTAGTTTCTTTCTACTACTTAATAATATCAACTAGACCCAGCTATCAACCAGACCAGACCTGACTTTCCTCCTGGGGAGGTTGAAAAACCTTCCCCATATCCTTCCCCCTTTTGAAAACCTATCCTCTCCCTCTGACCCTCTGTGGACCTTATTAGTCTCCCTGCAACCCTGCACAGACCCTTTTACCTCTCAAACCACTCTATCAACCAAAGACACAACCTGAGACCCATCCAAAAGTCCATTGCCCCTACCGACATCATCAACATAACTGACATTAGTACATTGACAATTGATGATAGCAGATTAACTAGCGTCGACAACATTGACCAACTGACGATGGCAGACTAATCAGCATTGGTGACTATGGAAGACTGGTTGCAGGATTCAAGTACACATTATCTGTTTCTCTTTCTTTAAGTCTTTTATTATTATTTCATTATTTGACATCCTTTTATCAACCAGTGGATTGTCATCCCTCGAGGAAGTCTTTGCACTTCTAGGACCGAGCTTTGCTTGGCAATCCACCATATGTCTATCTAACATTTTCTGTGTTTGAGTCTTTCTTATCAAAAGGTGTCTTCCTCCATAGCCAAAGAGGAGTTCCTTCAATCATCTGGATATGGTGTGCAACTTCATCCGGGTACGTATAAACCCCTGACCATTTAATCTTAGTTTATTACTTCCTCTAAATGTAGAAAAGCGAAAAATGAGTGGAAACAAACTCCATTTAGCTTGAAGTTTTTTTATTAGATATTACATCTATGGAACTATGTAGGCAGTGTCCACTTGCCTAATGCATATGGAGATAGATAGGCCACCCTTTCCTTTTCTTCTATTCCCCCATTTTGTTCATTTATTAAGTTGTTTCCTATTTTCTAAGGGCAATGTTTGTATGATTTCTATTGAGTTTTTCTTTGTTTGTTTCTTTATTGTTTTTTTGTGTGCATGTTTGTTTGCTTTTAGAATTATTGCTTTGATTTATTTTATGTGTACTCATTAGGTGATTCCTTTCCCACACTTATACTCAAATCCATCCATTATCATATGTTTACAATATCATCATGGTTTCTATCATTGATGCATTATTTTCTATTGAGTATTAGATTATGGGAGTCAATCCTCATGCATATTTCAGCCAAGTCCTCATGATGTTATACCATGATGCCTACCAAAATGTGCTAAAACAAACCTTAGCTTCAAGAAGTCTATTTAGTAATAGTTGCATCTCTTCAACATCAACATACTGATTCCATCTTAATCATATCCCAAATAGAGTAATTAAACATGAAAGAATTTAAACTATTATTAGTTCAGGTGAGCATCTCCCCATTAGTAGTTTATTATAATTCATCATTACCCTCTATGTTAAGTTATCATCATCCTCAACCAATAAATCATGTTTATCATAATCAGTGTCTAATGATTATAACCACCTATGGGCAAATCATTACACACCATCCTACTGTAGAGTAATTTCCTACTCTACATCGTATTTAATTATTTTTTGATTCGAGCACTGGAATTTTGGTTCTTCGGGCAGAGCGGCAGAATTTTGAAGCAGAGGGCCGGTTCATTTTGCCCAAGTATTGAGATGCAGCGGAAGCTACCAAGTGTCACCCTCTGAGCAGGTTTTTTTCCTGCTTGTTTCCTTCATCTCATTTTTGCCCAAGTATTAGTTCAAGCGGATGCTGCCAAGTGTCACTTTCTGAAAGACAAAGCCGACAGTTGGCATCCCTCGAGTCACCTTTTTGTAACCTTTGAGAACCATAGATCATGCCACATACCTAGTAGCAGTTAAGTGAAATGCACCATGTGTCAACATCTGCATCTCATATTGGCATTCACACTTCATTCAGAGACTTTTACCATAAGGCAATAAAGAAGATGGAAAGCGCTAAGTGGCAGTTGAAGAGGCCCTGAAAGACCTTTTTGGAGAAAAATCACAAGCCACCACGTGTTGGCATTCGGGAAGCCATGAGTCCAATGCTTTCAATTCAATGCACAAAGGTGTCATTTTATTTTGCTCAAGTGTCACAAAGCAGCAGATGCTGCCAAGTGTCACTCTCTGGCTCCCCCTCTACTCCATCCATAGAAGAAGCGGAAGATGCCACTTATCTTCCTTGAAGCCATGGAAGATGCCAAATGTCACCATCCATAGGAGTCCAATATATGCCCCTAATGATACCACGGCACAGCCAAAGGGGAGTGGAAAGAGCTGTGTGTCTTCGATGAATCAGGCGAAAGGCACCAAGTGTCATTTTTCAGTGTATTCTAGGTGATCAAGGGGATTTTTAGAAAATTGACTAAGTGTCCTCTCCTATTTCAAACATATCAGAGTGTTTTGTGTATCGGTTTCCAAAAGCAAAATGGAGGGAAAATCGGCTGGAGTTAATACGAATAGATGAAACAGTTCATTGGGTAGATTTTTGGAGCCACCCACAGCATTGAAGGCACCGTTTGTTTATCCCTTATGAGTGAAGGATAGAGAAGATTGCGTGGGAAAGAAAGTATAGGGAGACATCCAGGGATATAAAAGAAGAAGAATTGTAAAATCTAAAAAAAAGAGGAGGGGGGAATTCTCATAGTTTTAGACTTTTAGAGTTTTTGACCAATAATATCATTTACTTTTGTTGCATTTTCCTGAGTTGAAAGGTTTATATGACTATGTGTGTTTCTGCATCTTTTATATGACTAGAAGATTCAATAAGAAAATTGAACACTATGTCCTTGTTGATGTCATCTATGTCATTTGCAAAGTAGTCTATGATGTAGATTTTCTAGTGTTGTGATTGGAAATGTTATTTGCTTCTGTCCCATTTTCTAGAGTCTGAAGTTATACATAACTGTGCATGACTTCTGTGCCTCTAATGTGATTGGAAGATTATATTAAGAATATTGAACATTATGCCTTTGTTGATAATTCCTATATCTCAGCAAAAGACTCCCCTATTGTGAGCCTCTGTTTCTGTTATTCCAATCTTTTACATTGATCATGCACTTGTCTACTCTTAAATGTAATAGAATCACATAATAGTTTCATTGTGCTCAGGTTAGGATTAGGATTACTCTTAGGTGCATCACCATAGTTAGGTTTCAATTCCTACATTTTGTGTTTCTGTTTAGTCTCCTATCCCTTTTCCCCAACACCCAATATAAAAGAAGAGACCAGCTTCTTTAAAATCTGGAGGTTGTTTTCAAGCCACATTGTCCCACAGCTTGAAACTTCCCCTTGTTGTTGATTAAGATCTAGCATCATTTTAAGACATCAACAGTTTTTGGCACACCCAGTGGGACCAATATTTTAAGGAGTTGAAGAATTTTGGTGTATTCTTTAGCCAATCTGCCTTTGGAAGTTTTTTATCGACACCAACAATGACTCTGCATCACCAGCCAATCAAGCAGTATCATCAAGAAATCCCTTTGGTATGTATAACTCTATAACTCATAGCTATGAGTCTTATTCTCCTTCAAATATGTTTTATCGAGAACAAGCTTCTCCTAGAATCATGTCGAGTAATGAGGATGCATATTGTTATGAGCCACACCAGTCTTATGCCCAGTCCCCCCAATATGTCTCATCCCATGTTGAACCTAACCTTATTTTCACTTTCAAAAAAGCATTGCTGGGATTTAAAAAATATGTGTTAGAGCTTGATAACAAAAGGGGATGTGGTCAAGAAATTCCTTGTCAGGTCATCTATCAAGTGAGGGAGGCAATAGACTTGATCAAAAGTGAGTGGGATACCATTGAAAGGGCATATTGGCAAGAGCTTACATACAAAATGTTAGATGTGTGTGGATTGATTGCATTTATAGAAGAGAGGCTAGGCATTCATGAGAACCAACCTTATCAAATCTACCAAACTTCATATCCACCACCACAAATTCTAGATCAGGCATATGCCACCCTTATTCATGGGCAAGGTCAAAATTGTCAAGGTCAATTCCCTAATAATGTAGAGCCCATGTTAGCAGCAAGTTAGGATGACCCCAAACCCTCACTTCTTCCTCAACTCTCCCCCACCATTCCTCAAAAGGCTCCTCACTTCCATGAAAATTCCTATGAGCCTGCTTCAGAAGAAACTTCTTATACCACTCCCCAGATCTTTCAGCATGATGATGAGTTTCTAAGTTGGACTGAAGAGGATGATGAAGCAACTGAAAACTTTACAGAGGAGTGCATTCAATTCATGGCTAGTCAAGAGGATTTCATCAGTACAGAGGAGGAGGAGATCACCATAGACTCTCCTTTTGATGATCAAGAGGATAAGCCGCAAGCTTTTTCTTTAACTTCTGATGAGGAGGAGATCATTTCTGATTTTTTCCTCACTCTGCAAGAGGATATGGAGGAACATGGACACTCCCTTGACCAAGTCATTGAGATAGGAGGCACTGATCTAGTTTCAGATGAAGAAGAAAGCCCTGAGATTTAAATGAGTATGTAGAAGAGATGCCAGTGTTTTAATTCATCCTTGCAAGAGGATGAAGTCATCAAAGAGCATGATGATGAAATAAAGCTAGAATATGAAGAAGATGTGCCAAAAGATAATGGATATCAAAAGGTATAGCATGAAGAACCAATAGCCCATGATTTCTTGATGACAAAAGACAACATGAAGAACTAATATTCGATAGGCATTCAAGGACAAGAAGAGTTCATAGGTGTCGAATACACATTTTGCTCAGACTCATTTGGGTGCAGGCAGATATGTGTGGCTGGTGTAGAGAATATTCCATCAATGACATATTCGTTGCAATCACTGGTATGGAAACACAAGTTGGTTTGTCATAAAGAGGACGTGGGAAAGTTCATTTTCGATCTCGAAGGAAAATAAGGATTTTAAATCAATGTAGTTAGGTAGTTTCCATTACCGCATTGCTTTGTTTTGTTTTTTGCTTTCCCACATTTCTTTTAAAATAAGCGCTTTAAATGCAGAGTCAGCATCTTAGAAATTATTTAATTCTTTAGTTTTTTCTGCAATAAATGCTTCCCCAAATCTTCCAAAATCTCTAAGGTACCTTGCGCTGCATAATGTGTCTGCCTCACCGTTTCCCAAAGATTGAGTAGGAATTGCTAACGGTCACCTTAATTTAATGCTATTTGGGACTTGATAAGCCCTTAAAAATCCCTTACCAAATTGTAAAGTTTACAAACTCTCAAGCATTCTTGTGAAAATATCTTGCTCATTGTGATTGTGGCACCTAGTGAAATTTTTTACAGCAAGCATGTTTTTATCTTGCAAAAGGTTCGTACCAGGTTATTATACAAGAGATTTAGAAATGGTGAGAACATTAGAAACACCCAAGAAGAGAGGAAGGGTGCAGTCCCAATTGGACCCAGAAGAGGAAGAACAACCTTCACAACGCCTAGTGTATATCATTGTAACTTTTCCTCAAGTAGGAATTACTCCCCCTCCTCCCTCTCAATCCATGCCTCAAGACTTAATGTTACCCTATTTCTCCCCCTCTGTTCTTAGAAAAATTCCCCTTTAACTCACCCCCAGCCAGCCAATGGTTCTCCAATATGGCCTACCATAAGGATTTCCCTTTATAGGGGGATATATTGCATCCCCTTCCACTTTCTAGATGCAGGTTGATGCCTCAAGAAAGGCAAGAGAATCCCGATTAGAGAAGAAGAGGAGTAAAGTGAATAAAGCGCTGGTAGTGCCACATTTGAGGTCATAATTTGACCCCATTCAATAGTAGCTAACGGTGACCCATTTGTCACCCAATGTTGCCAAGCTGAGCAAACAAATGCGGCTAGAAGACTACAACATGAACGAAGTGGCCATCGACATGTCCCTATTCAGGCCTCAAGATAGAGTTGAGCTCATGACTGAATCCACTTTTATGGTCACAAAAGATTATTTGAGGATATCAAGGAGACTGTAGAAGATGGAGGCTGACTTGGCCATGAAAAAGGCAAACTACAATAGTTTGGCTGAACAAATAAACCAAAAGGATAATGAGGTAGCTAGTCTGTAGAAACAGTTGCAAGATACTATTTCCCTCTAGACTCAACAGGTAATTCAGGCCCAAAATGATTCTCTAAAAGCAGAGCTTGAAATTGCAAAGGGTGTAGCAATAAATCTAAGATGGGAAAATGCAACATTGCAGGGAAGAATCAAAGGACTCCAACTGTAGGTTACCCAATCATAGCAAGGGTTGCTGGAAGAATAGAATAAGGGTGCAGCTTTTCAAGCCCAGCCCTAGGCAAAGCAGCAGCGGACCGCACAACTAGAAATTGAGCTGGCCAATAGGCCAAGAGGTATCAAAATGGTGCAGCTGGTGAAGGAACTCTACAAGTCAGCATGGGAGAGAATCTCTTTGGAGATTCTCTAGCTTAGGCCACTTTTCACCTTCCTACGCCACACACAGTAGCTGTGCAAGATGGTCGAGGATCCAGTATAGAGCACTTTGGCCACTCTCTCCTAGAGAGTCACATACTCTCATTCTTTGTTAGAGAAGCTCTACAGCTTAAGGGATATAACATTGGCAGCCATGGGGATTCTCGATAGAATGGCCACCATGAAACGGGTCAGTGAGGAGCTCAGTCATAATGCCGTAGCCAACAACTGTAGAAGATGTCTTGATGTCATCAAAGAAGGCATCGGTGAAATGAGGCAACACATTGAAGATTTGGTGTAACTGGGCCTTCCTTCCCCATTTATGGATGTAAGGATGGTGTTGCTAGTGGATCAAATCCATCCATTGATGCTGGCCAAGGAAAGGGATCAAATAGTTTTTTAGAGCTTGCAGGATGATTCTCCAACCTCTGAGGTCAAAAATGTTCTAATCCCTATTTTTTAGCTAGAATCTAAGTTGAAAGCCACTACCCAGATCTTGCAAACCTTTTCACACAAGGATCTCATTAGCTTGGATTTGGATTTTGATGAGTTTCAGAGAAAGGAAGGATTATCCAACCATGAGTGGTCTATTTTCTAGACAGCGCTTTTGAAGCTATAAATTTTGAAATTTTGATCGAGCAGGAGTCGGGTTATTTTTGAGCAGGCTCAAAAGCCCTGATGGTCGCTAATAACTGTAGAGTAATTTCCTAATCTAAGTCGTATTTAATTATTTTTTGATTCGAGTACTGCAATTTTGGTTCTTCAGGTGGAGTGGTAGAATTTTGAAGCAAAGGGCCAGTTTGTTTTGCCCAAGTATTGAGATGCAGCGAAAGCTACCAAGTGTCACCCTCTGAGCAATTTTTTTCTGCTTGTTTCCTTCATCTCATTTTTTCTTGAGTATTAGTTCAATTAGATGCTTCCAAGCATCACTTTCCAAAAGACAAAGCTGACAGTTGGCATCCCCTGAGTCACCTTTTTGTAACCTTCAAGAATCGCGGATCATGCCACATACCCAGTAGCAGTTAAGTGGAACGCACCACATGTCAGCATCTACGTCTCATATTGGCGTTTGCACTTCATTCAAAGACTTTCACCATAAGGCAGTAGAGAAGATGGAAAGTGCCAAGTGGCAGTTGTGGAGGCCCTAAAAGACCTTTTTGGAGAAAAATCACAAGCCACCATGTGTCGGCATTTGGGAAGCCATGAGTCCAATGCTTTCCATTCAATGCACAAAGGTGTTGTTGTATTTTGCTCAAGTGCCACAAAGCAGCGGATGGTGCCAAGTGTCACTCTCTGGGTCCCCCTCTACTCCATCCATAGAAGAAGTGAAAGATGCCACTTATCTTCCTCAAATCCACAGAAGCTACCAAATGTCACCATCTGTAGGAGTACGATATATGCCCCTAATGATACCACAACATAGCCAAAGGGGAGCAGAAAGAGCCGCGTGTCTTTGATGAATCAGGCGGAAGGTGCCAAGTGTCATTTTTCGATGTATTCTAGGTGATCAAGGGGATTTTTAGAAAATTGACTAAGTGTCCTCTCCTATTTCAAACATAGTAGAGTGTTTCGTGTATCAGTTTCCAAAAGCGAAATGGAGGGAAAATCAGCTGGAGTTAATGCGAGTAGATGAAACAGTTCATCAGGTAGATTTTTGGAGCCACCCACAGCATTGAAGGCACCGTCTGTTTGTCCCCTATGAGTGAAGGATGGAGAAGATTGTGCGGGAAAGAAAGTATAGGGAGACATCCAGGGATATAAAAGAAGAAGAATTGTAAAATCTAAAAAAAAGGAGGGGGGAATTCTCATAGTTTTAGACTTTTAGAGTTTTTGACCAATAATATCATTTGCTTTTGTTACATTTTCCTGAGTTGAAAGGTTTATATGACTGTGTGTGTTTCTGCATCTTTTGTATGACTGGAAGATTCAATAAGAAAATTGAACACTATGCCCTTGTTGATGTCATCTGTGTCATTTGCAAAGTAGTCTATGCTGTAGATTTTCTAGTGTTGTGATTGGAAATGTTATTTGCTTCTATCTCATTCTCTGGAGTCTAAAGTTCTACATAACTGTGCATGACTTCTATGCCTCTAATGTGATTGGAAGATTCTATTAAGAATATTGAACACTATGCCTTTGTTGACAATTCCTATATCTCAACAAAAGACTCCCCTGTTGTGAGCCTCTATTTCTGTTATTCCAATCTTTTACATTGATCATGCACTTGTCTGCTCTTAAATGTAATAGAATCACATAATAGTTTCACTGTGTTTAGGTTAGGATTAGGATTACTCTTAGGCACATCGCCATAGTTAGGTTTCAATTCCTGCATTTTGCATTTCTGTTTAGTCTCCTATCCCTTTTCCCCAACACCCAATACAAAAAAAGAGACCAGCTTCTTTAAAATCTGGAGGTTGTTTTCAAGCTGCATTGTCCCACAGCTTGAAACTTCCCGTTGTTGTTGATTAAGATCTAGCGTCATTTTAAGACATCAACAACTACCTACATTTCTCAATGATTATAATTGCCTTTGGGAAAATCATTATGTTATCACCACTTCACTTTTTCTACCCATATAGAGGCATGTTATTCTCTTGTTTTTATGTCCTTACTAGGTCAAATCCATCTTCTCATTGAATATAACCACCTTTGGGAAAATTATTATGTTATCATACCACATTACCACTATCGAGGTATAATGCTTATAACTACCTTTGGGAAAACCATTAAACACCATCCCACTTGCATTCTTAGTTATTTTGACTACTTTTTCAAAATAATTATGTTTTCATCCCATCATCTTTTCTTTCTTTTGTCCCCTCATTTTGCTTCTTATCAAGGGACTGTTTGCCATCCTACTTGTGCCAACCATTCCCTTGAGGGGGCAAACCATCATACAATTATTTTATCATCATTAAAGTTGTAGGCATACAAGACCTTTTCATTCTTTGAAAATATTTTACTATGGTTATAACTTTAAATACCTTCCCAAATAAGGGCAAACTGTAGACACCTAAATTTGGCTATCGATAACCTCCAATCAGGCTTTTAACCAATTTCCATCAAAATACACAATTTGGCCTAAAAACACTAAATCACTCTAAATAATGTGAGACTAACATATTCAAGTTCCTATTTTGTCTAGGGTATCCTTAAATGAGGCAATGTAATTTATGGGCCAACTAACTTTGATCAGATTAGTTTGAGTTAAAATGCCAATTTTTCACCTAGATACTCCGGATTGATCTTTCCTATCAAATCTCTTACACAAGACATGTGTCTTCATTATTTATTATTTGTAACATCCTAAATGGGATAATGGATCCAATGTATTTGACATTTCCTTCCAATTCCAATCTAGTCAAATTTTGGACTATTAACAAGACATTTTGATCAATTTGAGTAATTTATGCACAAAGTACTTAAACATGCTTAAGAGATAATTAACCCAAATCAAGGCATAATTAATAATTCCATGGAAACTTTTTGAATATTTTTTTTTGGGAATGAATGTTTAATATCTTCATCATCATGTGACTTCATTTCTTGGGAAGACATCCCTAGGCCATAAATGCCACAAATATCAAGATTCATGCCCTTCATGCCTCTTAATTGCCCCTTCTTCTAATTTCATGATGAAGATAATTATAAAATTAATTATAAAAATTAAATTCAATCCTAAACCACATATCTCAATCTCAGGATGGATGGTTTAGGTTGATTCTAGACATTTGTAAAAATCTATAAATAGGAGGCCTTACCATATGGATTTTAACACATGATTGTGCAAAGTTATAATGCATAATTGATTTAAAAAGATTCAATAAAATAGTGTTACCATGACAATTTTCTTCTAATCCAAGCCAAGACACAAGCCAAAGGTGCCAAAGAGAGATGGAGGTAGCCAAGCTTCCATTTCCATGGACTTTATGAGCATAAAACTAAGCAAGCCACTACTACAAAGGCATTTGAAGCATCCAAAGAAGGTGAAGGAATTCTTATGTTTTTACTTAATTTTTAGTTGTGTTTTTCACTTTGTTTTGTTACTAATCTCACCCTAGTAACTAGGCATGAAGGTGTTAGCTTAGTGTGTTCTTTGTCAATTTATTTTGTTCATTTTGTTACTAACATAGTACTAATCTCCTCTTCTTAGTCAAATTCCTAGTTCACAGATAGTTCAGATTTATGCTTAGATAAATTAATGTTGTGTGATTGAATTTTGTCATGCTAATGTGTTCATGACTATTAACATTATTGAAAATGTAAATTTGCATGACTAGTGTTTGGTACTACTGCATGTAGACCAACTAGCAGGTCTTAGTAATATTGAGGATATAATCTAGTTATCATAATAATATTAAAAAATATCACTATCAAGCTTAAAGGCTTAATATAGATAACTTCTCATTACTAAAATTGTGTTATGAATTATTAAATGTTTTGTAATTAGCTATTGAATTTATAAAAATATATTAAAAAATAAGAAAATCCTAATAAAGGGAATAAAATGAATAAAAAGAAAAGAGAGGAAAACTTATAAAAATAAATAAAAAGAAAAGAAATCCATTTTAAATAAAAATAAAAGTATGGAAAGATTAAAAGGAAAGCCTTAAAGTGCCACCTAGAAGCAAAACAAAGGAAAAAGTATGATAAAAAAAGATAAAAATCATTCCAAAGTTAGCGATTGGGGGATATAGAGGAGTATGGCATAGAGGAGAAGGGAACAGAGGAATGAATAAAAAGGGAAAGAAGGAAATATGTGCAGGACATGCTTCTCTGATGCCTTGAAAGGTAGGTGGTGTTGTTTTAATTAGGTATATTTTGATATTATTTTGGTTAATCCTAGTGGAAAAAGTATTATTACAATATATATCCACACAAATAATCTACTTATTCATATATAAATGTTGAAATAACTTTTATAGCAATCTGATATGAGTATTTTGTTTAGCAGTTTATGTAGATTGATCTATGTAATATGATATAAATTATTTCAATTAAGTTGAGTATATAATTAATTCATATGCTACAATAATTTTGTGTCATAATATTGGGTATATTATTCTGATGATGAATTTCACTTTAAAGAATCGTATATCATAATATTCTGATAAATATTGAATAGTTATTAAATCTATTTAAATTTATAGTGACTATATATTTATACTTATACAACAAATCCATAAAGGTGAAAAAAAAATTATATTATTTACATCAGCTAAAAACTATGATTCATGCAAGAATAAAAATAGTATTTATATAATACATATTATGCAAATATCTTAATCCTTGTGCAATAATTTGGTTGGTTACTTCAAGTGTTGAAATATACATGCAAATATCCTAAATATATACATGTAAATACCCTAGTCAGACTATTTGTAGCACTGAATATATATACATTCACTATTTATAGGCACTAAGTATAAAATATACCTAAGTTGAGTTGTATATATACATATTCATATGGCACTTAGTCTATAAGACAAGTATTGAAATTTATAGTCTAGATATAAACTGAATCATTACATATAGTTGTATGTCATTAGTTTACTAACATATTAGAACTAAGAAAACTAGATTAACAATTCAGGGATAAAATAAAACATTGAATTTCAATAGGATGTTAATAAAAAATTAGGATATACTTAGTGAATATTTGGTTTATAAATGTGTATGTAATAGGTGATTAGGATAGTCTATTACGCATAAAACTATAAGATAATGTTAGTCAGTCAATCCTTATGAATCTATCATAAAATTTAAGGCACTAAGATACTATATATTAAAATATGTTTGAAGAGTCATAGTGAATATTATATAAAAATATAGGTTTATTATTTTATGGATCCATTATTCAATGATAATATAAAATAAATTAGCATGGCATATAGCGAGATGATATAGATGGATAAACTTCACATATTCACAATATATTTGAAATATGAATATTTTGATGAATTTTATGACTCATTAAAGATTATATTGGGATGCATTTATTTCAATATGATTTGTAATAGTTAATGGGTCTACTCAAATTAAGTGGCATGACTTGTTATAATAACTAGATTATCTTCATATATAATTAGATAATATATCTAATGATGATGTATGTGTGAGCGATGTTAACTGGAAATAATTTCATTTGTGTTATAACTGATCTACTATATATAGATATGAGATTATTTATATCAAATACTATGTTAAATATCATATTGTGTGTGCCCTCTCTACTTGTTATGCTAAATACATGACTCTTTATTCATATGTACACTTATGTTACTAAAAGTTGATCTAGTGGTTAGTGGGTTGGTATATGTCATGTATGATCCATTAATGGTTACTATATTTTTAGGCTATATGTTTGATGAGTATACTATAATATAATACACATATACCTATTTATAATTATTGGTTAGTGTATTTTATATTGATTTGTTATAAACTTGTGCATTATATGTACCATGGGTACATTAATATACATGAGGGGTGTATACATATATAGTTATGTTGGGATGTATGCTTATTACATAGTTTTCAACTAGTATATTATCATATATAAAGTTATTTATGTATCTATTTATTTGATGAAACTATTTTGTATTGTATAAGATCAATTAGTATATTGTCAAATATTCATATGAAACCAAATAATGAAATACTATGTTGCCTTGAGAGCTTATGTGTAGAGTTAGGTACATTTTGGATAAGTCAGGTTGAAAATATATTTAGTTAGGGATAAAAATTATGAAGTAGTATTACATTGTAAAATCCCTTATCTTATCAAGATCATCAATATATTTTATGAATAGGAAGTATAATGATTTAGTTCTTAAAAATATATTTATGCTTTCACTTAAGAAACCATATGAAAATATTACATGTCTAGGTGTATTGGGTCATATGCCTAAACCTATAGTTAAATAGATGGTTAAAATGAGTCGTAAGATGTTAGAGGAACCAAAATATAACCATATGAAAATAGTCTCCTATAAGAGTAATAAATTGTTGAATTATGTTCATACGGGGTATAACTTGGTTTTGAGTTATCTCACTCTCTAGAAAGGCTATGACTAACTGTTATTTTATATATATATATTCATCATTGAATACTTATTTTTGGTATATATTATGAGATTATTAATATGTAAAAGTGTTTATACATATATATCATATAATATTGAATCATGATGTGTGTCTATAAGTTATAGTAGTATGTAGTTTAAGCATAGGGTATGCCCAAGTAGTATAAACTTGTACTTGGATTATTATTTATGATTATGGGTCATTTGTTTCTTGGAATTATATAATTGATTGTGAAAAATTAGTAGTTATGTCTTATAACATTGGACTATGATAATATAGGTTATCACAGGGTGTACTATATTTGTAAAATACTTATAGTAATTAAAAAACTACAATTAAATGTGTGTTTTACCCATATGGTATAAACTATAGTCATTATTTCTATTATTGGATAGATAATAATGTGAGATTCATTCATATGTTTGATGGAATAAATCTATCCTATTATATTTTCCTATGATTAGTATGTTATGTGATATTATTTCTAGGAGTAAATTGTATGAATCTTTTGGTTATATTATGTTAACCAATCTCACATTATTGATACTGAGTAAGTAGTGAGATGGATTTTACTGACTTACTAGCATCATAATGTCAGATGAAGGCAATATGATCAAGTGGTATGTATGAATATTGACTAATCTATAGATCATTATTATTTGTTATTTTTAAAACTTTGGACAAAGTAATGCTTGGTGAGACATTGTCATTTCATGAGTATGTGTAGACACTTGAATTCTACACACATATTTCTAAGTGTCCAACAACCTCTAATAGGCCTCTTGGACCCTTTTTTATTTATCTAGGCCTACATTTATTAGTTTTAAGATTAACATGGAATTTTAGGCTATTTTTATAGTTATCTTCGACCATCGATGGTCAGGCTCACCATCAACAGTTAGCCTAACCATCAACTATC